>JAPDVR010000008.1:29513108-30141697 GCA_026230005.1 Gila orcuttii
CCATGTGTACGATAAGAGTGCAAATATCAGGGGGTCCTGCTCCTCGAAGGTAAATGACAGCAGGTTGACTGGAATGACTGGCTTGAGATTGTGCCAGTGGCTTCCAATGTGTGAAATCTTGACAGCAGCTTCTTTGTTGCAGGTGTCCCTTCTGTATCCTCAGCCTGGATGGGTAGAGATTGACCCTGATGAACTGTGGAAAGGGTTTGTCACTGTAGTCAAAGGAGCAGTTCAAGGTCAGACTTCTTTATTCTGCCTCTAATATCTATCCCAAACAGGTATATTTAGTCATTAATGTAATTGCATCAGATATCAAAGCATCTAGTGTCATGCATGCAAACAAGTCATGCTAGACAAATGCTGCATAATAAATAGCAAAATGCAATCATTACGTTTTTTTGTTTTGTTTTATATAAACTGTATAATATAACATTTTTATTATAACCTTTGTTTTACCAGGAAAAGAAGCACACTGAGATTAAGAATCTCTTTTACAAGACTCAGTCATGGCTAAGACTGCCAGAAACAGCTTGTTAGAGTTTAAAGGGATAGTTCACCCAAAAATGAAAATTCTGTCAGTATTTACTCACCCTCATGTTGTTCCAACCCCATAAGACCTTCGTTCATCTTCGGAACACGAATTAAGATATTTTTGATGAAATCTGAGAGCTGGATCACTCCTCCATACTAGTCCATAGGCTTCTTCAGGGATTGAAACTTGCCGGCCTCGAAAAGTAATTAAAGACATCGTTAAAATAGTCCAAGTGAATACAGTGGCTCAATCTTAAGTTTATCAAGCGATGAGAATACTTTTTGTGTGCAAAAAAACACAAAAATAACGACTTTATTTCAACTATTCATTTCCTTCTCTGTGGGCCTCGAGTCAGTTCACTAGTTTAACAGCGTACGCTTCTGTTGTTGTACGTCACACGCATCACCCACATGACCAGCGTCGGCCAATAGTGAGCCTATGTGTGACGTAGCTCTACGCAATCACACTACGTGAACTGACTAGAGGCCCACAGAGAAGGACATGAATAGTTGAAATAAAGTTGTTATTTTTGTTTGTTCTCGTCGCTTGATAAACTTAAGATTGAGCCACTGTAGTCACTTGGACTCTTTTAACGATGTCTTTAATAATTTTTCGGGGCTGGCAAGTTTCAATCCCTGAAGAAGCCTATGGAGGAGTGATCCAGCTCTCAGATTTCATCAAAAATATCTTAATTCGTGTTCCGAAGATGAACGAAGGTCTTACGGGGATGGAACAACATGAGGGTGAGTAAATACTGACATTTTTGGGTAAACTATCCCTTTAACAGATAACATCCATCAATACATTCCCACACACAAGCAAATCTAATCAAATTTCAATATCAATACATAACTAGTTAAAACATCTACTGCCCGATGTTTCATTCTCCAACTCATTTAAAACTACTTTCAAAATGTCCAATGAAACCAACTCCCTATGTTTCAACGTACTTTCCAAATTATTCCAGGCAGAGGGAGTAGCAAATTTAAATGACTTTTTCCCTAATTCAGTACGTACCACTGGAACAGACAGTAAGAATAATTCCTGGGACCGTAGGCTATAGCTACAAACATACTTTTTACAGATATAGTTATAAAGATATGAAGGCATTAGACCCAATATAGATTTATAAATAAAGACATGCCAGTGTTTTTTTCAGTATCAAACTTTAATTTTATAATATTTGAGTATTTCCACAAGATTAATCAAGCACAACATGCTTACTGTGTATTCTGCGTACTGTATGATTTTTAACCGTTTTATTATATAAAATATCAAAATGATTGTAAATATTGCATGCTGAACTCTCCAATTCGCTCTAAAACTATTGAACAGCATATTTATTTTATAATTACATCCTGGACCAGCTTACACATTATTATTATTATTATTATTATAGCCACATTGTATACGTGTAATATGGACACTGTGTAAAATGTAGACTGTATACTGGAAGTTAAAATTCACTTAAAATGGTTCCATGAAAATAACATACTGGATGTTTGCTATGAGGAGGCATTAATGTACTCTTTAGGGTCACTGTAATTAATTTTGATGTCCAATCTGATATATCAGTGGTTCTCAACTCGTCAAACTTCAAGGAGGGCCTCAATAAGTCTCAAAATTATTTTAATTTAGTTTTAACATAATCTTAATTAAAATTCAAAAACACACTAAAAATAAAGATGATCAACTGTCCTTAAACTGACATCATATTTTTGAGTTTATTTATATTTATTGCAACAGAAGTACCATAGGTATACATCAGCTTAAAGGTTTATTAGTTCACCAGAAAAACAAAAATTCTGTCATCATTTAGGCCTACTCACCTGCATGTTGTTTCAAACCAGCAAGACTTTCATTCATCTTCGGAAAACAAAAGAACATCTTTTAATGAAATCTGAGAGATTTCTGTCTCTCCATTGACAAACGTGTTCCAATGAGGTTCATTCTCGTGTTACGCAGCACGTTTGAGCTTCCTCAAGAACCAATGAGGTTCATTCTCGTGTTACGCAGCACGTTTGAGCTTCCTCAAGAACCAATGAGGTTTGTTCTCGTGTTACGCAGCACGTTTGAGCTTCCTCAAGAACCAATGAGGTTCATTCTCGTGTTACGCAGCACATTTGAGCTTCCTCAAGAACCAATGAGGTTCATTCTCGTGTTACGCAGCACATTTGAGCTTCCTCAAGAACCAATGAGGTTCATTCTCGTGTTACGCAGCACATTTGAGCTTCCTCAAGAACCAATGAGGTTCATTCTCGTGTTACGCAGCACATTTGAGCTTCCTCAAGAACCAATGAGGTTTGTTCTCGTGCGTCAAGCGGGTTCGGTTGAGCTTCTGTCTATGTTTGCTGTTCAATGTTTATATGTGAATAATAGCCTAAATTAAATCTGTTCATCATATAAATCGATTGAGCCTCTTCAGAAAATTTGGATTAAAGCGCTATGTTGATATAGATTAGTTTTATGATCCCTTTATGTACTTTTTGAAGCGACAAATTTGTAGTTGCGTAGTTCCCAACCTTTTTTTTTTTTTTTGCCACGGCACAGTTTTGATATCTAAAAAATTCCACTGCATACCACTAAGCACTAAAATATAACAAAATTGCACAAACATGCATTTCTTCAAATGGCATATTAAAACTGGATATAATATTAAAAATAGTACTCATAATTAAGATGAAACTTCAGCTTAAGTCAGGTAAGGTTAGCTATGATGTTTTAGGGAATGAAAAAAAAAATAATTTACTTATTGTCGCTGTGAGGTGGAAACCTCGTATGTTTTAAATAATTAACACTGTGTCGTCAAAGTTGGTAATTGTGGCTTTACATATGGTCAGAAACTTGCATGTGTCATTATAATATTAACATTTGATGAAAATCAAGCTCAAATGGAGTTACAAGGTTTTTGACCAGCGAATGACAGAGACACGTTTTTTGTTCGTCACTGGAACATCCGGATCTGAGGCAGCCAGTGCGTCGCATTACGTTTTCATCAACTTACAGGATATAAAGTTTATTGTAGTTATATGGGCACACAGTTTTTCTTGTTTTTGAATACATTTGGCCAAAATCTCATGGTATAAATGATGATTGCTATGCACAGGATATTTAAAACCGTATGTTTGCTTCAACTAGACTGCAAATACCAGACTAAGACTCTTCTCCGCCCTTTAAATACAAAAAACAGTAGCCTTTATAGACCTAGTGTTTAATGAATAAAGAAACGCTGTACTTAAACATCAGTTCTTTATTTACCTTTGCTTTGCAAACAATTAGAGACAGTCCAAATTGTGTGTGGCACTTCATTTACGATAGAGGCGGGTGGAGTAAGTTATGAGGTTTGACTGACAGTTTGAGGGTCCAGTGGAGTTACAAAGTTTAGTCCTCTTTTAAATGCTTTTCATTGGTTAAAGGATGACCCAATAGCATTCATTAAAAAAAAAAAAAAAAAAGATAAAACAAAAATGACAAAATGTAGAAATATGAGGTTTCTGCCCGACAGTGACGATATATTCTTATTTGTAGCATTTATTTTTATTTATTTTTTGGAATTTGGTCATTTTCCACGGCACACCTGACAACCTGTCATGGTGCACTAGTGTGTGTGGTTGGAAAACACTGGCATAGACTGTCAATGGAGGGACAAAAATCTTCATTTGTGTTTCAAAGATGAATAAAAGTCTTACGGATTTGGAACGACATGAGGGTGATTAAAATATGACAGTTTTTTTCGTTTTTGGGTGAACTAAACCTTTAAATAGGAGGCTTTTAAATATTGTCTTGCACAAAGGGGCCTTGTTGTCAAAAAGGTTTAGAACCACTGTGATAAATGTTGTTGGTACATGAGTTTAAATGTCTGATTAAGGTTATAATAGAGACTGGTACCTCTCCGTTCTCTCTGTGATTTAGACTCAGGCTTGCAGATGTGCCAAATAGAAGGTCTTGGCATCTCAACCCAGAGGGCAACGTTCATGACCTGGGACAGGTTAGTATATGTTAAATCCTGTGATTGCTCTACAGAAAGCACCGTGGACAAACAGAGGTGACTTTTTTTTGTTATTATCTTCAGAAACACGGGACAACCATTTCATAATTTCATCACCTGGCAGGACATGAGGGCAGCCGAATTGGTGAGTTCGTGGAACAGGTCCTGCACTATGAAGGTAAGGCTGCTGTGGATGATGTCATCATCTTGTCAACATATTTGTTCATTTCAGACTCTCCGTGAACCAATCACTGGAACAGATCAATCGACATAATTCAAATGACCACATCCTTGCATTGACAATTCATATATTATTATTACTGTTCAAACATTTGGGGTCAGTAAGTTTTTTTTTTTAATTAATACTTTTTCAACAAGGACACATTCAATTGACGAAAAGTGACCGTAAAGACTTTTATAATCTTACAAAATGTTACTATTTCACATAAATGCTGTTCTTTTGAACTTAATATTCATCATAGAATCCTGAAAAAATGGATTACATGAATAAATTACATTGTGGAATATTATTACAATTTGCCAAGCTGTTGGTAGATTTTTGGGAGTTGGTGCAATTAATACTGATCTCCAAATGGCTAAACAATTTCTTATACAATTTAAAAACAGTCAATACATAACAGTTTACAGCAGTTTATTTCTGCAAACAAAGTGCGTATTGTTTGGACTGTTGCAGTTCGTAGTGTTTATCATGCATTGTGTATGTGAATGAACGAGTATTTCATTCCAAGTCCTGCAAGCTAAATAAGCAATACAGAAGTGAAACGAGAACCTCTGACTTCTCGAAGACGGATTGCTGATATTTTTGTGTAAGCTGCTGACACTGAATATTTGGCCTGTGAGTATCTTTTCTGATACATGCTAAAAGTGCTCATGTTTGGGTCGGCAGAATTCCCTTCTTAATAGCTGGTTTGAGTTTCACGAACCGGTTCGGTCAGTTAATGCTCCTATGATTTGCGTCATTCACATTGATTAGTTTTTTGTCCCATCATTGCAGAGACAAATCTTGTCAGTTTGAAAATGATGACCCATGTTATTGCAGCTTGCTCTAAGCATCACTGACCCCGTATTTGTAGTTGCAGATGAAACTAGGTCTTTCTTGAACAAGTTTCAACAGAGGAAATGTTTTCATTATCTTATCATAGAGGGCAGAGGTTAAGCTGGAAGTTGGGGATGGTCTTCTGTTTAACTGTTTTTTTTTTTTTCTTGTCACAACTACTGTAATGCTGCTTTTAATATTTAAAATATTTAAAGTCACCATGAAAAGGAGGTTGTGATAGTCTGTTCTTCCCTATTGTGACGCTTATAAGTGAAATGGTTTCTTTAACAAGAAAAAGTGTCACACATAACAAGAAAGGTGTCACACATTAGGTTGCAGCAGAGACAAGGTGAAGCAAGATCTAAATGCAGCAGTCTTTATTTTCAAACTAACTCAAATCTTTACAAAACCAAAATAAGCTGGAGCAGAACAACCCAGAATATAGACGTCGACAGACAAGGAACACAGGGCTTAAATATACTAGGAACAGATCAGGGAATTAGACACAGCTGGGACAAATTAACTCCTAATGACAGTAATTAACAAGCCAACAGGTGACAGGGATTAAATCAATGAAACGCATGTGCAAACTGGGTTTCACAGGCAAACACAACAGGCTTGTTCGACTTCATGCAGCTCTACGCAGACCGATCGGCAGCTAACTTGAAGCAGTGCATGCTGGTTAGAAATTTTGTCCGACTTGATACAGTGCCGACGCCACATGACTGTGACGTATGCCATCAAAGTTGCGCGAGAGTATTTTGAGAGTAGTCAGAGAATTCAGCTGGCGCAGCTTCTCAAGAGTTGGCTGTACGAGCTCTGATGACGACACAGCTGTTCCACAATTGGCCGGATTCACCGCATGACAACGATCACGTGTGTTTCGTGTTTATTCTCACACCTTTAGTTCAACTAAAGCTCACAAATCAGTTTTTTATAACATTAAACACTCTTTTCATGTAGTGAAAGTGTCCGACTTCACGTCTCCGTTTGCGGCAACACTCTCTGATCGGTTACAGCCGCAGCCGATGTCGAACACCCCTAATTGAATTGATTGGACTATTGTGGTTTGCTATTGCTGTGATCTCATGTGAGTGACAGAGAGGTTGTCCCGCCCTCATGCTAAAATATCTGTCAGAGAAGTGTTGTTGCTGCAAGAGGGAGGGTTGACTTGGTTAACTGGCCCAGTGTGTTGTAATTGGCTGCGCTTAGAGTGTGTTTGGGAAATTTCCCGCCCCTTCATAACCGCGAGGTCTACTCAGATGTAAATATTAACGATGGCATCAATTTCAAAATAGTTTGAGCCCGATTCAGACCCTGACAATGTTTACGAACAAGAGGATTGTGCTGAATGGATTTCGAGCATGGACTTTGCTAGATTTTTTGTACTTTTCTTATAGATACAATGTTATCCACTATTTAATCATATTTGTCGGAAAACTATGGTAAAACAGCGACATTATTCTCTAGCGCAGTGGTTCCCAAACCTGTCCTGGAGGACCACCAACACTGCACGTTTTCTTTGTCTCCCTAATCAAACACACCTGATTCAACTCATCAGCTCATTATAACATGGGTTAATGAGCTGATGGTTTGAATCAGGTGTGTTTGATTAGGGAGACATAGAAAACGTGCAGTGTTGGTGGTCCTCCAGGACAGGTTTGGGAACCACTGCTCTAGCGCACCTCAACCAGGCCTTGACAACTTTTTTGCATATGAATTAATGAATGAATGAGGCATTTATATAGCGCTTTTCATATATACTACTATACACCCAAAGCACTTTACAATCATGTCGGGGAAATCTCCTCAACCACCACCACTGTGCTGCATCCACTTGGATGATGCGACGGCAGCCACAGTACAACGGCGCCAGTGCTCTCACCACACACCAGATATAGGTGGAGAGAGAGTGATAGAGCCAATTCAATGGATAGGAATTATTAGGAGGCCATGATTGGCAAGGGCCATTGGAGGGAATGTGGCCACAGAGAGTCAGGATCTCAGTTTAACGTCTCATCCGAAGGACGGTGCTCTTTGACAGTATAGTGTCCCCATCACTTTACTGGGGTGTTAGGACCCACACAGACCACAGGGTGAGCATCCCCTGCTGGCCTCACTAACACCTCTTCCAGCAGCAACCTGGTTTTCTCAGGTCTCCCATCCAGGTACTGACCAGGCTCAGCCCTGCTTAGCTTCAGTGGGCAACCAGTCTTGGGCTAGAGGGTGATATGGCTGCTGGCTGCGTATACCGTGTGCAGAGATTATTTAAATGAGGAACACTATGACTTCATAAAATCCTGAAAAAACACGTTGTAGTCCAAACTAGCCGTTGCAGATCTTTTTTATGCTCAAACAGCAACATTAAACCCTAACTAAAGTTGGAAAAGTGAAAAAGGCATTTTGATTTCATGGTGACTTTAACAGCATATTTATTTGTATGTATGTGTTATGACAGATGATACATGGGGTGATGAAGATGCTGCACTACCTCACCAGACAGAAGAGGTTCCTTGCAGCCAGTTTGGTTGTTTTTACTGCCCAGCATTTGTCACTGCGTCTTGTCTGGGCCTTGAACAATATCCCTCAGGTAAACCTGGATTAGTTCAAATATGGCATTCAGTATTTGTCTTCTCTAGTACAGGTATTTTTAATCTATCCTTCTCCCTCCTCAGCTGCGGCAGGCAGTCGAAGACGGCTCGTGTTATTTTGGGACCATAGACACCTGGCTGCTGTACAAACTCACTAAAGGTGGCTGTTCCATTGTGAAAAACTCATAAATTGATGGATCCTATTTAGTAGAAGTCACCTGAACAGTGGAAATCAGATCTCTATGTCCATAGTATTCTTGCTGGATTCCTTTGGCTGTGTTCACACTGTCAGTCCAAATCAGATTTATTTATTCATCCGATTGGAATCTGATCTAAATGATCAACTTTCCAAACTGATTATCGCAACTGTTCAGATCTGATTTGTGTGTCCTGTAGCGCGCTTTCATTTTCCAGAATATCTTCATTGGTTTCTATTAGGCATATGCCAAACAACAACAGCAGCAGCACTTAGGGGTTTGCAATACAGATGTTGTCTTACAACATGATGTGTGGCAGCGGCAGAAACGTAAGATGATGGTATGCGCAGCTTTATTCCATGCTGTCGTCTAAGTGTTTAGACCAGGCCGACTAGCAGTATATTGTAATTTTCCACTCAACCTGCTCTTTGCAAAAAACCTTGTTTCTGCAACAACTTTCAGCATGCTTCCTACAATAAGGTCTGTCATGTTTACATTTTGCCGTGAGAATGTAACATAGGCAGAAAGGTTAAGCCAAATCGGATCAGAGCAGTCAGACTGAAACTGATTTCCTGAAATGTGATTTGAATAGGATTTCAAAACACATGAATGTAGCTTGAAAAATACTTGTAAAAATTGTATTTCATGTGATTCTTTTTTTTTTTTTTTTTACTTTTCATTCACACTTGCTAAATATCATCGGATTCCAATCAGAAATGCACAAAAATCGGATTTGGACTGACAGTCTGAACAAGGCTTTTGAGAGCTTGCAGAAATAAAACGAGTTAGATTTGTTAGAGGCTCTTCATAGTGATCTACTCAATGAAAGTATGCGACAGATCTGATATCTAACATCACTGACTGACACTATTCTTAGAAAGCAGTTTCCCCACATTCCTTGGCAAAGGTGAATGTCACAAACCAGTGTTAAGTGGTTTAGAGTAAATAATCTCATGCAGTCATATCTACTGTGATCATTTTACAGTGCTTATTTTTCAACTTGGCACATCATTGATAAGGCTGGCCAGAAGCCAGTGTGTGAGTGTGTTTGTATTTGGTTGTATTTTGCATTCTCTGACCACATACACTACCATTCAAAAGGGTCGGTAATATTTTTTTATGTTTTTGAAAGAGTCTTTTATGCTCACCAAGCTGTAATTTTGAGAAATATTACAATTTAAGACAGCTGTTTTTAATAGAAAAAATAGAAAATAGAAAAAAAAAAAAAACAATTTACTGAATGGTAAACTTCTGAAAGGTAAACTTGTTCATGCTCACTTTTGGTTTTCTGTGATGTTGAATGCAAATTGTACTTGCATAGTAACAAAGATATATTTGTCTTTGAAGCATTAGTTATAATGGCTTGCAAATTATAAATGGTCATGTTTAAATATCAGTAATGTTTTTATGAATTTATGGCTGTAATGGAGATACATTATAGTTTTAACATTTAATGGAATATACATACATATATATATATATATATATATATATATCACAATTAAAGTTAAATGTTGGCAGGGTGAGTACAAGTCTGAACTACTTGGAAGTCCAGGAAAAATCCCTTATTATAGAGCTCAGCTCAGTATATCTTTAAAGTTCTGTAATGTTTTATTGTTTGTTTGCAGGCCTGGTTCATGCTACAGATTACTCTAATGCCAGTGCAACAGCGATATTTGATTCCTATCAGGTCAGTTACAGCTGTTCGATTACTATATTTGTGTAATTGCTGTTATCTGATCATTACTTTTGGATTGTGGACTTGAGTACTAACATACGTGCCTTGAGAGATAAACAAATAGACAGTTAAAGGTATAGTTCACCCAAAAATGGACATTCTGTCATCATTTACTCACGTTGTTCCAAACCTGTATGGATCTTGCATGGAACACAAAAGACGACAATTAGCTGATCAACGAGTCGGCAACACAGCCCGCTCGCCTGCACACAAACGCCGTTTTTTATGGCGACCCAGAGAAATCTCAGAAAGAGTATAAATTCTGGTTATCCGACTCACGCCGATGGTGTTTTAAGTGTAGAAAAAGTGTCCACAAGTCAGTGCTAACCCCTACACATAGACACGATGCCTGTAAACATTTGCTTTATGAACCCAGACAAAATCAATATCACTTCAAATGTGCCCCCCCCCCCTCCCCCTTTTTTATTTTTATTTTTATTTTTTTATTTTACTAAATGTCTGTAATTTGCAAACACATCAAATTTTTTCTTGTGAAAAAACTGTTTGCAAGGGTTTTCATTCAAATGATTGTTTGTGAATCAAAGTTTAAGCATAAAGGGTGTAGTCAGCAGTATATTTTATTGATCATTTTTTGGGTGAATTATCCTTTTAGGGCTGCCCAAGTTTGTCTTGTGTTTTTTTTCTTGTATCTTTTGTCCATATAGTGTCTTGTAATGTGTTTCTGTAAGTGGTGCTTGTTCATAGATACTGTCTGTGTTCATAGTGTGTGTTTTTGTGATCATCAGATGTGCTGGAGTGGATTTCTTTGCTCACTCCTCTCTATACCTCTCTCCATCCTTCCCAGTGTGCAGAACACGAGGTACTCATGCACCGTGAATTGTTCCAATACTTCCAGAATACTTTTTAGTGCACTTTTGATGAAATAATTAATGCTCTCTTTTCTTGTATTTAGTCACAAATTTGGATCATGCGATCCATCCATATTTGGAGTGCCCATCCCAATCATGTCTGTTGTGAGTATAAATGTTGTCTTGCAGTTTTACTTCATTTTTTTATAAAGACAATACACCTTAATTAACATTTCTGTAAATGTGCCCGCTTTCCATTTTTTTTAATGACAAGCGCTTGATTGGTGCCACAACCCTACCTGTCATGTCTTTGTCACAGATGGCGGACCAACAAGCAGCCATGTTTGGAGAATGCTGTTTTGACACTGGAGATGTGAAAATTACTATGGGCACAGGGACCTTCATGGACATCAATACAGGAAACAAACCACACACATCTATAGCCGGTATGACGTTCCAGTGCTGATCTTACCTTGACTAATAAGCTCACAATATTCAACTGTAAAAGAACTACTAATAATCCACTAGAACTAATACTAATCGAAACCAGTAACACAAAGCAAATTTAGACCCCATGAAATCAAAATTGAAGTTTTGTGACTTTTAGTGTGCACTACCATTCAAAGTGAAAATAATTACTGACTGTTTTTTAATACTAGTATTAATACTTTTATTCAGCAAGGATGCAAATTGATCATAAGTGAGCGTAAATACTGATCTTTTGAACTTTCTATTAATCAAAGAATCCTGAAAAAATGTATCACGGTTTTTCACAAAAATATTAAGCAGCAACTATTTCAAAATTGATATTAATAAGAAATGTTTCTTGACCTGCAAATCAGCATATTAAAATAATTTCTGAAGGATTATGTGACACTAGCTGCGTTTCCATTACCCTTCAAATTACGAATTGAAAATACACCAATGGAAACACGTACATTTTGCAAAAAGTCCCATATATCGCAAAAAGGTTTGGTGGTTTTCAGGCAATTTGAAAAAGTGCAATGGAAACAGTTCTCTTACGAGAGGTTCTCTCGTATTGCGTAAGTTGCTTACACTACGGGTAAAGTAATTTTTTCTCGAGATATTGAAGCCAAAAATTATCCTTAAATTTGCATTTATTGTCAACGCAGTGCAGCAGCCAGCAGACCTAGAGCAGGCCATCTTGCGTGCTCATTGGCTGCCGTGCGGCAACTGCTGCAGCCTACCACTGAGCCTCACGTGACATCGCGCCCTCTACGCGTCACAGCCCGCCAAAATGGGGGTGGCTTAGCGTATAAAAGACAGGCTCAAAGGCTGCATCACTGATTTCATCATCTTCAGCGAAGCTTCTCTCTGGACTTTGAGAGAAGCCTTTTCTGCCGTCGAAACTAGCGACCAGCACGCAGAGGAAAGCGCATGAAGAAGCCGGCCGTCTTCGCCACCTTCAGCCTTCCGTGCCTGCTACGCCATCCGGCGTTGAGTATCCTTTTGTGCTTGCCTTCTGTGAGTGTTCGCCGCTGCGACACTCACTCTTTCTCTCTAAAAAGGCGCAAGCGTTTTTACTAAAATGCCTCGCCTTTCCTGCGACTCGTGCAGAGCCCCACTCAGCGCCGGGGACCACCATGTAATTTGTGCTCTCTGCCTGGGCCCAGACCACGCAGCCCTCGCCCAGGATTCGGGCGGCTGCAAGCACTGTGAAGTGCTTCCGCTGTCGACCCTGCGGGCTCGACTCGAAGCCTTCACCTCGGACGCTGTCACTCCACCCTCTGGACTGTGCAAGAAGCGACGTACGCAGAGGATGCCGGAGCCTGAGGCCACAGTGAAGTGCTCGACGGATTGCATCCCGCCAGCCTCACACTCTCCTTCTCCGCCCCTCCCGGATGTGCAGCTGCCGGCTTCGGCCCTCACTGCCGCCGCCTCAGGGGACGAAGCTAAAGGAGCGTACCCAGGTGACTGCTGTTCCATCCTGGCATCGGACAGCGAGGAGTGGTCGAGTTCCCATCACTCCGCCTCCTCCTCGATCCAGGAATCCAGCAGGACTCGGGCTGGCGTGGATGCTGAGCTCATGCGCCTCCTTTCGAAGGCCGTCAACCAACTCGGCCTGGATTGATCACCGCCTAAGGAGCCCGTGCCCAATAGGCTCGACGGCTGTTTCCTTCACAGCCGCCCCCCGCCCATTTCCAGATCTGCGCCATTTCTGCCAGAGCTTCATGCCGAGCTTTCTAAGTCGTGGAACGCACCATTCTCCGTGAGGCTCCACTCACATGTCTCCTCGGCGCGTTCCCAAGTGGACGGCGCCGCCGAGAAGGGGTACAGAGCTATCCCCCAGTGGAAGAGGGGGTCGCAGCGCACCTTTGCCCGCCCTCTGCGAGATGGCGCTCAAAGTCTGCCCTCCCGTCTAAAGCCTGCAGGAGCACCTCAGCCCTTGTCGGCCGTGCATTCGCTGCCGCCGGACAAGCTGCTTCCGCCCTGCACTCGATGGCTGTGCTGCAGATCCTCCAAGCTGATCTCCTCCGCGAATGGGACAAGAAAAGCAAGGACCCAGCCGCCATCACTGATTTGAGGAGCGCGACAGATCTCTCCCTTCGTGCTACAAAATCCGCGGCTCAGGCAATGGGCAGATGCATGGCCTCGCTCACCGTCACAGAGAGGCACCTCTGGTTGACGCTTGCAGATATGAGGGAGTCAGAGCGCTCCGCGTTTCTCGACGCGCCGATCTCCCCTACTGGTCTCTTCGACCCAGCGGTGAACGGGATCGTCGACCGCTTCTCCGAAGTACAGAAGACCTCGCAGGCCATGAAGCATTTCCTGCCTCGATGCTCTAGCTCCTCTGCAAGCCGCCCACGCAAGCCGCCTGCACGACACGCTAGTCAGCGCCCAGCTCAGCCCTTGTCTCCGCAGCGTCGACAGGGCCCCCCGGGGACCCCGGCCCAGGATTGCGCTGAAGCCCGAGCAGGCAAAGTCCTCCTAGCAACACCAGAGAGGAAAAGACGGCTAGGTCTCGCCGTGGCCGGACCACCGTCAAAATATCTCGTCCTGTCAGTCCAGACGTACATTTAGCAGCCAACGAGTCGGCAACACAGCCCGCTCGTCTGCACACAAACGCCGTTTTTATGGCGACCCAGAGAAATCTCAGAAAGAGTATAAATTCTGGTTATCCGACTCACGCCGATGCCTCTTCTAGAGAGAACCGAGGTTACGTATGTAACCGAGTACGTTCTCTTACGAGAGGTTCTCTCGTATTGCGCAAGTTGCTTACGCTACAGGAACCCATTGTCAACGCCGTGCGCGGGACGTGTGGGGGACCACGGGACCCCACACGTCCCGCGCACGGCGTTGACAATGGGTTCCTGTAGCGTAAGCAACTTGCGTGTGGGGTCCCGTGGTTGCTTGGCTTCCTTCAAGAGCTGTTGGATAAGGGCAGGTCCCCATCCACGCTTAAAGTTTATGTGGCGGCCGTTGCAGCGTTCGCTGAGTCGACGTGCGGTCAGTCAGTAGGAAGAAACGAGCTTGTCATCCGCTTCCTTAGAGGAGCCAGAGGGATGAATCCCCCGCGACCCCCGTCGGTTCCCATATGGGATCTTTCATTGGTCCTGGAGGCCCTGAAAGCTTTCCACTTTGAACCGATAGATTCCGTGGACCTAAAGTACCTCTCGCTCAAAAACGTTTTTCTGACAGCTCTGTCGTCAGTCAAACGTGTGGGGGATTAGGGCGCTGAGGGCTTACATTACGCGCTCCCCCTCTTTCAGGCGTTCGGAACAGCTCTTTGTCTCGTTTGGTGGGCGCACCAAGGGTCCCCCGCTCTGTATACAGTGTATGTGCTTATGACATGTGCTGGCCCGCATTGCTGGCCACCTGTTTCCCACTTATCTATGTTCCCCGGAAATCCCTGGGACTCATGAAGTGGAGGCTGGGCGCGCACGGCGTTGACAATGGGTTCCTGTAGCGTAAGCAACTTGCGCAATACGAGAGAACCTCTCGTAAGAGAACGTACTCGGTTACATACGTAACCTCGGTTCTCTCTAGAAGAGGGAACGAGTATTACGTAACCCGACCGTGCAGGCGCCACAGGCGTTTTTGCTTCAGCTGATGAAACCAGTGATGCAGCCTTCGAGCCTGTCTTTTATACGCTAAGCCACCCCCATTTTGGCGGGCTGTGACGCGTAGAGGGCACAACGTCACGCGAGGCTCAGTGGTAGGCTGCAGCAGTTGCCGCACGGCAGCCAATGAGCACGCAAGATGGCCTGCTCTAGGTCTGCTGGCTGCTGCACTGCGTTGACAATAAATGCAAAATTAAGGATAATTTTTGGCTTCAATATCTCGAGAAAAGATTACTTTACCCGTAGCGTAAGCAACTTACGCAATACTCGTTCCCTCTTCTAGAGAGAACCGAGGTTACGTATGTAACCGAGTACGTTTTCCGCATTCACCTGGCGTACGTAAAAGACAATAATTCTTTAAAGATGGTGCGGTATGTTTGGACAGAAGACGAGACAGAGTTCTGTATTAAACTCATAAAAGACAAAAGAATTATGGGAATACTGGATTCTAAACAACAAAGTGCCACAACTTATCAAGGCCTTGAAGCAGATTGGAGGGAGAAAGACCTCATATGAGCCACTCCCAAGTATAAGGGGCT
This sequence comes from Gila orcuttii, assembly GCA_026230005.1. Taxonomy (NCBI): domain Eukaryota; kingdom Metazoa; phylum Chordata; class Actinopteri; order Cypriniformes; family Leuciscidae; genus Gila; species Gila orcuttii. Next base: position 29,528,642 of record JAPDVR010000008.1, read on the forward strand.
TTTCTTGCCATTAATGCTTGGATAAAACGCCTATGTCTCCTTCGATTAAAAATAATGACTAGTGCGCTGGCAGGGATATACATAAACCTACTAACATTTGTTGCCATGATTTTTAGACTGACTTACCGTGAGAGAAATAATTAACATTTTAGTCGCATACCATGGGTTAATGGAAAGGCCATCATTTCGCAATAGTTTTTTATCGACATTTAGAAAATATAGCAAAAGTTTTGAGCAGATCTGTAATGGAAACCAGGCTACTAAAGACTGGAGTATTGATGCTGAAAATTCAGCTTTGCCATCTCAGGAATAAATTACATTTCAAAATATATTTAAATAGAAAACAGTTATTTGAAATTGTAATATTTTTTTATTATCACTGTAATTAAATAAAGCCTTAGTGAGCATTCTTTCAGCACTTCTTTCAAAAACAAGAAAAACTTACCGACCCCAAACCTTTGTACAGCAGTGCACATTACTGGAAACAGCAGGTTAGGGCATGATGTGACTCATTTTGAATCAGTGTGATCAGTTAGAAAGGGGACACTGATGTGTCCATTTTGTTGATCCCTCTCTCCTTTTCATGTGGTCTGCATCATGTGTTTTCTGAATAGGCCTTTATCCGCTGGTGGGCTGGAAGATCGGTGCTGAAGTTGTGTATCTGGCTGAAGGTAACGCCGCTGGAACGGGTTCTGCGATTAAATGGGCACATGATCTAGGTGAGGACGAGGAGGATGACCAATGTGCATTTACTTGCAAAATGACAAGCCCACACATATCCCTTAACTTCAATATGTATTTTTCACTACATAAATACAAAAAGAACCATTGAAGATTGTAGATGCACACTCAACTCCATTATGAGAATTTATTTAACTTGAATAAAGCAAAAGCTGGGAGAAAAAAATGCCGAAATCACGTGGTGACTCCTTTATTTTGTTGTTGCAATTCTATTATTGTAGTGTACTTTCTTTGGTGCCTGTCTTACAGAACTCTTTTCTGATGTGAAGGAAACAGAAGCCATAGCCAGTAGTGTGGAAGACTCAGATGGCGTATATTTTGTGCCTTCTTTCAGTGGCTTACAGGTGTGTTTAAGTGCATCTGTGATATTTTGCTTCATAGACTTTCATTGTTGCCTATACAGGCTGGTCTTTTTTTATGTCTTCATGTTTTTAACGCATGGTTCACCTCATGGATTTGATATAAATACAGCAAATCCTTAAATCGTGTCATGTCATTTGAATAGAGATCCATCAATCTGTTCCACTATCTGAACGAAATGGGTGATGATTCACTTATTTTTATCTAAAATCTGGAAGACTATGATTATGTGTGTTTATGTGCCACAGGCCCCTTTGAATGATCCTAGAGCCTGTGCCTCTTTCATGGGCTTAAAACCTTCCACAACCAAGAGACACCTGGTCCGAGCCATTCTGGAGTCCATAGCATTCAGGTGAGCTGAGCAAAGCTGCTTGCAAGATCTGACTGTATCATCAAAAGATCTCTCATGAATCAAAGAATTTGATCTGTTAAAGTTATAAAAAGGCAGAAGGGATGGATCTTGTCAAGGTCAGAAATTAACCATGGGGAAAAATGGGAAAATATTGCTCCTTAATAAAAACAAAAGTTAATAATTACTGACACTAGAATATGATCAAACACACTGAAACACTGTGCTAGCCAAATCAATCAATAAGTGCTCATATACATAGTGCTGGATTGCTTCAAATCATCTGTTATTGTTCCTGTTCTGATAAAACACAACATAGCCTACTTAAATGATTAACTAACTAAAATATTTTAGTTCACTGCAGGACAATATTTCAGGTCACTGCAGGACAGTGTAAATAGACTTTGTCCTCAACCGTATGTATTTTGAGGCATGTCCAATCCTTTTCATAGAATTTAGCTTGGTATTTAACACTGTTTTCCCACTGAAGTCGGCATTAAACAAGTTGTATTTGTCTTTTTTATTCTCTATTGTGACGCATTTCCGAGTCAAATGGCTTCTTGAAAAAATGTAAGGTGGGACTTGATTTTGTCCATCTAGAATTGATTGGAAGGTTGTGGCTTTCTATTGCTGTGATGCCATTTGAGTGACGGGTTGTCATCAGAGAAGAGAATGATACTGCAAGAGGGAGGGGAAGTTATTTTGATTAAAGATTATGAGGACACATGAATTATATAATAAAATAATTCAATTATAATTATGTAGTTAAAATAATTAAATGACAGATAAATCATTTATAATAAACTGCAATATTCCATAAAAAAAAAACAAGAAAGAATTTTGATTTCATGGTGACTTAAATAAACATAAATTAATTATCCACAATGAATGTCAAATATTGGCAATGCATTTTTTAAAACATTTTTCAAAACTATCACTACAGTTATTTACTGCAGGGAATGATCAAACTGCGACAAAAACAAGTTTCTCCACAGAAAACCTGACAATTCTTAGGGCACAGCTTCTCACACAGTGTCTGCAGGGATGAAAATGTCACAAATGAGGCCTGTTGCCGATGAGGCTTTTCTTCACACATCGCATTTTCACAATCAGTCATTATTGTAAAAAATAATGAGTTCTTCGCTTTGTCATCTGACTAGGTTCTTCCACTGCACAATCAGAAAAAAATAAATGAGAATGTGATTGGATGCAAACCACTATCCCTTGGCATTCTCTACCAATCTAAAGTAGTTAATCAGGACTATATTAATAGGGACCCATTCCTACTTGCTTCCCCTTTTTAAGAAAAGTGTTATCCTTCAGATAAATAATGGCTAAACTTTACTTAACATCCATTTTTCCAGAAAACAAGGTTAACGTACTGTCACTTATACCCTGAACTCTCGGTTGATTAACCCAAACCTTGTTTACTCGTGGTATGCAGGTTCCAAAACCTGCTCTGGAGCAGGTTATGTTCAAAGAATAAATAAGCTTCTATGGCAACTTACATGAAATTTACGTCAGGTTTTGGAACTGAAAGTTGAGGTCATAAGTTGAGTAAACTTACCCGGGTAAGTTGCACAACCTGCTTTCTGGAATACCCCCTGTTCCTACTTTACTCCTTAGCTGGTGTCTTTGCCCATCGTAATAATTGACTTATCCAATCCCATCTCATGAGAAAATCTTACAAGTTTGCAATTTCGTATAAATATAAACATTTTAATTTCAAATGAAACAAACATTTTTAAAAAGTATTTATCAAAGCATGAAGTAAATGGTGTCCAACACTGTAAACCTAACCTTCAGTGGGCCATGAGAAGATCGTATGAAAATGTACGGATGAGTTTGTTTGTACTAATTCATACAAATAGCCAACAATTTGCCAACACATATAATAGTTACAAATCCATTAGGCTGTGATGGACTTATAGGTAACGACCAAAGTTTTAATACCAGTGCATCACTAGTCATAACCCCCTTGTGTACATACTAGGGGTGTAACGATACCCTCATGACACGATTCGATACATATCACGATACTGAACTCACGATACGATATTATTGTGATACTCCAAATAAAAGGTCAACAAAAAATGTACTGTTGATTAAAATGCTAACTTTGATATTACATTGTGTGTGTAAATGAATAGGCTTGAACTCTGCTTTTAACCCAAGGACAATGGTGACACCAGAATAAAAATATTCATGATTCTGAAGCTGAAAATACAGAATTATTTTAGAATATTCTTGCACTTTTTCACTGACTAGATATATTTAAAATAATGTTGGACACTTTTTACTGGTCAGGTAACATTTGGTATTATCAGGACCCACAAATATTCCCCCATTACATTATTATGCATTATAATCAACATTATATATAGTAGTTTAATGTAGTACTGACACTAAAACTCTGAAAACTTGAATTATTTTCTCACACAGTAAATTTTTTTGGGGGGGAACTATCCACGATACATATTGTCACTATCCACGATACGTATTGTTGCATTTTTGTATTGCGATATATTGTGGCACGATATATTGTTACACCCCTAGTACATACAGGCAAATAACAGCCATTCTGCTTCTGATTTTCAGGAACAAACAGCTCTTTGATGTCATGCTTAGGGAAACACGTATTCCCATCACTAAAATCAGGTGAGGGTTTCAGCCCAATTCAGTCTTGTGGCATAGGCTGATCCTCCTACCTGTCTGAACTTGCGTGTATTTCTACACATTTATAGGGCAGATGGAGGTGTATGCACAAATGATTTCATCATGCAGCTGACCGCTGATCTATTGGGGCGTAAGATAGCACGTCCAAGTCACTTTGACATGTCTTGCCTTGGAGCCGCTTTTGTTGCGGGACTAGGAACAGGTAAGGAAAAACACATTATAGAACACCAAATAAAGCCTTCTGTATCGTATTTAATATGCACATTTCTAAGGCCTCTAAATAATCAACATGATCAAATATTTGCTGAAAATCTTGTTGTACTTGTCTGTCATCTGATTGATAGTTAATACTTTTTTAGCAAGTAAAAGGCCTTTTAATATATTTGTGATAAGCTTTACTCATAAAACATTAGCATTTAAATATTATCTCAAAGCCTAAAGCCTGGGACACACCAAGCCGACTTCAAAGAACTAGCAGCGACGAAAACCGATGGTGTTGTTGCCTCACATCATATGTGTATGCTTTTAAATTTTAAGTAGTCTGCTGTACTGTTATAAAGATCTATTGATATTACATGATATCAGAATTTTATATTTTTGCTATGTTTGGGCCTCTGAATAAAATTGAGGATTTTTTTCCCTTCCCTTCTGAATCGTCCTTTAGGCTACTGGAAGAACCAAGAGGAGCTGAAGAAGCTTTTGACCACTGACCTACATTTCCTTCCTCGAAGGAGTCAAGCAGAAGGGGACAAGGGAGGACAATACAGAGGTGTCCTGCAGAGCTGGGAGAGGGCTCTTCAGCGGTCCATGCACTGGTACAACCAGCCCTGATTTACCAGCTGTGGGGCCATTCTCTTTCTGACTGAGAAAAACACTTGAACAGTATGAATTCCAATCTAGAAACTTGCAGATCAATGGTTTATGAGTACAGTTTATGAGTCTTGCCTAATCACAAAGAGATTTACAACTTGTTTGTGCAAATCCAAGTCACTCAGTTGTGAATCCAGCAGTATTATGACGAGGTGGTGGCAGGCTGCAGCACAATTCCTACTTTAGAATAAGATAGATGTTGTATTATGATTTTGCAAATCAATACTTTAGCAACTAGGGCACAGGAAATCAATCAGTGCCTTTATCCAACTACTGGTTTTTTTTTATAATTATGAACAAATTAATTTAACTCTCTATGTGCCTTAATGAGGTGCTTTTGTATGAGAGATCCTCAGTGGTTACCCGGTTTCTCATCTCCCAAATTATGACATCTCACCCTGAGAGGACTATAGTAATTATATGTAATTCATGTTGTTTACATTGATGGGATGGGAGTAAGTGATGCTGCTCTTTCTCACCTTTATTAATACACTGAGTTCATACACATTGTTCATCCATTAGTAGTGTATGGTAATTTATACAATCATTTAATAATGCTATGGTAATTTTCATGTAATTTTAGTTGATATTTTCTAATTGTCCATGCATATAGGTTTAATGTTGTATAGGTTGTAACATTAAATGTACCTCTTAATACAAAGACAATGCTGCAAACATGGAAAACTTGTTACCTTATTTACTTCTTTTTTTTTTTTAATTTCCGCTTGATACTATCAACAGTGGCTAATGATGTAATGCATTCAAATGTAGTAAATAAGAGACTGTGAAACTAATATAGGCTGTCATCAGGGTTTAAAGGAAAGAATAGACATATTTGCTGTAAAGAAAAGTATTTTATGAATAGACTGTCAAAGAACTCTTAACATTGTGCCATGTTTAATGTCAGTATGTGAAATTGTTTGTTTTAATAAATGTTTAATTGCCATTTTTATGTCAAATATTGTGCTTTGTCAGGTAAATAAATCCAAGGTTTTCAATTTAGGGTCAATTGATGTATATATTAGATGTGTAGGCATATAATGTATGGGTCTAAAATTGTTAGTTACAGACAGTAGTGCTTTAATTAAAATAGTTTGCTGAAGCTCTGTGTGAGTCTGTGCCTAACAATGTAATAAAACAGTGCAAATCGCACAATAAAGGTTATACATGTAAAGGATTTTTTTTAAACCAATTGGTATGAACACGAAATAATCCTTAAAAATGTATAATGTCAGAGCATTATTTGCGTTTGGTTTTGTCGTGCATTCAATTTATTATATAATCGTAATTATTTATAGTCCACGGGCGTAAGAAACGGCCTCCATGCTTTCTATTGGTCGATCCAGGTGTCAATCATCTAGTGAAGTGGGCGGGTCTAGAGCAAAAATGGCGACTTTATCTGTCGGAGAGCCTCAAGAGATGGAAGGTGAGCGGACTTGTTTATTTTTAATGATTTATTTTCAAATGAGCATTTCATAAAGTAGCGATTATTCTTTTTGCGCTAAGCTTTTGTACACGCGCTGAGTTTTTATTTTTAATCAGTTCATATTTTAGTGTCCTCTTACCATTCATTCAGACTGCAATGTGTGATTGTTTACGTTTATCACACAGCTTACAAAAGATACTCTTATAGTCTGCACGCATAAAATGGCGATAAAAGCTGCTTCGTTTCTTGATATTTCTTTTCAGTGTATTTAAAAGCCATTATTTAGTATACCTCTTTTGGCTGTTTGTATAGTTGTGTACAGGGCGTCAATGCCAGCACATCTTACTGGTTTTCTAATGTAGCCCACCAGCCCAGTCGCATTACCTGTCAAAGTCTCACCTGTTCGGATGGATAAAGTGTATGAGAACATGAATGTGAGCTATCAGACGTGACAAATCGAGCTTTTCTCGATGCCTCCATTTTTTTTCCAGCTGCTGTATCAGCACAGTTTGCTAGCATGCTGCTGCTGTGGGATGAGGGTGTGTGGGATGGGCTCATTTAATAGATGGAGGCTTTGAAATAGTGCTTTCTTATTAGAACGGGGCATCAATCATTTTTGACCCAGATAACAGCAGTGGCGTTTTTTTAAGCAGGTTGTTACTGTGGGTTGTAAAATATTATAAGCTGTGATTTAAAGTTGACAGGAGGGGAGAGTCTGAGGAATCCGGTGATGATGAGACCAAGAGGAAGAGTCTCAATGGAGAGGTCGACTCTCTGCAAGCCCCTTCCACTGGTGAGTGAAACCTTAACCCACCTTGGTTTTATAAGAAGTTTGAGGGAAACCATTAAAAACATTCTTTATTCCCCAAATCTCTTTCTTTACCACTTCTCTCACTTCCACTTTTAGTACCCGAGGAGTCACCCGTTGACATGGACACCATAACCTTAGACCCAGATGAAGAGGTGACTTGTTTTTTTTTTGTTTTTTTTCAGAGAGAGTTTAGACAGATGATGTTATTATTAGCACATTCATTCCCTCTTTTTTTATTCAGGATGTGGATCTGGTCCACTGTCGCATTGGGAAGATTGAGGGTCTGGAGGTTCTCCAGAAGGCAAAGGTGCTAGTATCAAAGGCTGTTTCTTTAGATTATTGATGTAGTACAATTAGTTACTGGATAAAGATTTATGGACAGTTATTTATTTACAGTATGGATTTTTGCCTAATTACAAATCTTTAATGAGTCATTTTCTTTGTTTCCACCATCAGACAATTTCTCTCAGACAAAACCTCATCAAACGGATTGAGAACTTGGACAGCCTCGTCTCATTAAAGGAACTTGATCTTTATGACAACCAGATCCGTAAACTAGAGAATCTTCAGGCCCTAACAGAGCTCGAGTAAGTCAGATATTTTGTCCAGACCTATTAGTTTTTTTTAAAGGACACAACAAATTTAATTTAAACACTACTGTTCAAAATCAGTAGACATTTTCAGACTTTATAGTTTAGTATTACGTTTTTAAAAAAATGTAATCAATACTTTTATTCGGAAGGATGCATTCAATTGAATAAAATTGACAGTAAAGACATTCATAATGTTACAAAAACCTATATTCCAAAAACAAATGCTTAAACTTTCTATTCATCAAAGAATCCTAAAACATGTTTCTTGAGCAGCAAATCATCATATTAGAATGATTTCTGAAGGATTATGTGACACGGAAGACTGGAGTAATGAAACTGAAAATTCAGCTTTGCCATCACATGAATAAATTACATTTCAATAGAAAATAGTTATTTTAAATAGTAGTAATAATATTTTCAATAATCTTGAAAAAATAACCTTCAGTATTTTAGCATAATCTTTTTTTGAAGAAAAAAAAACCCTGATTATTAATATTTTCAAAATGTTATCCACCAAATCAAAGTCATGTGGTGCAACTGACATTCAGGGGAAAAAACATAAAACAGGAAAATATCATATGGAGCACCATAGGAGAAATGTTTTTTTTTTTTTTATCATATGAAACCAACATAAATACAAAGAGTAAATTTTTAAGAGCTTTAAAAACTTTCTTCTCTTGTATTTGAAATAATAAGCTTTTAAAAGAGTTGCTGCATGCAGTTTTCTCATTTGTGATCGTGATTTGCAGGCAGCTAGATGTATCGTTCAACTTATTGAGGAAGATTGAGGGATTGGATTGTTTCACAAAAGTCAAGAAGCTCTTCTTGCTTCATAATAAGATTACAAGCATTTCCAACCTCGATCAGCTGACGAGCCTCCAGATGCTTGAGCTGGGCTCTAACCGCATCCGGGTGAGACCTCCAAGACCAAATCGGTTATCGATATATTCTCCTTTGCTTACTTAACATTTCTCTATTCATATTGTGAATGTGTTTTCAAGCTCAAATTTAACGCATGTAAATACTTGTATGTTCATTTTAGGTTATTGAGAATCTGGATTCTCTTAGTTCTTTGGAGAGTTTGTTCCTTGGCACGAATAAAATCACTCAACTACAGAACCTTGATGGATTGCACAGTCTGACGGTCCTCAGTATCCAGGTGCGTTTGCGATTAGAAAGTGCTTTTTTTAAGCCATATTTACCTTCTCCGTTGATGTTATAACATCTGTTCCTGCGTAACAGAGTAACCGCATCACGAAGTTGGAGGGACTCCAGAATCTTGTGAACCTGCGAGAGCTTTACTTGAGTCATAATGGCATTGAAGTCATGGAGGGCCTGGAGAACAATGTAAGATCTACCATGGTTGTTTGTGGATGCAGTACTTTTTCCTCTCAATTCAACATTTATCCTTAAGATACTCTAAAATAATAACTTGCATGAAATGTTTGTGACTGAGCGGGGGTGTACAAACTTCTGTAGCAAATTGTGAGATGAAAAAAGTCCTCATAAGAAGCTGTCTACTAGTATCTAATAGTTTGCTTAATGCTTAATTTCCCTATTTCTCCAGCTATTTTGTTCTGTGCCTCTCCACTGCACCTTTCTTTGTGTTCTGATCTGTCGTCTCATTTAGCAGTGGTTTTATTTTTATCCGTCCCAGAATATTTTAGTGCTAGAATATACAGATCTTTCATCTTCCTCCCTTTCTTTTTTTTTTTTTTAGAAAAAGCTAACAACTTTGGACATCGCTGCAAACAGGATAAAAAAGATTGAAAATATCAGCCATTTGACTGATTTAAAAGAATTTTGGGTAAGAAGAAAAAGGTTTACTTTTTGTACATGCATATATGTAATAACAAAATACACTACTGTTATTAAATCAATACTTTTACTGATAGCTCACACGGATGCATTAAATTGATCAAAAGTGACAGTAAAGACATTTGTAATAAAAAAAATTTTTTTTTAAATAGATGCTGTTCTTATGAACTTTATTCATCAAAGTTGCCTGAAAAAAAGTCAGGTCACACTTTAGATTAGGGTCCAATTCTCACTATTAACTATGGCTTTTGCCTCAATAAACTCCTAATTACTGCTTATTAATAGTTAGTAAGGTAGTTGTTAGGTTTGGATTAAGGGATGTAGAATATGGTCATACAGAATAAGGCATTAATATGTGCTTTATAAGTACTAATAAACCACCAATATCCTAGTAATATGCAAGCTAATAAGCAACTTAGTTAATAGTAAGAATTGAACCCTAAACTAAAGTGTTGCCAAAAGTTAACAAAAAATGTTTCCACAAAAATACTACGCAGCACAACTGTTTTCAACATTAATAATTAAGAAATGTTTCTTGAGCAGCAAATTATAATGATTTCTGAAGGATCATGTGACCCTGAAAACTAGAGTAATGATGCTGAAAATTCATCTTTTCATTTCGTTATAGGAATAATCTGAGTTGTAGTAATATTTCACAATATCACTGTTTTTGGTGTATTTTTGATCATGTGAATTCAGCTTTGGTGAGCATTAGAGACTTTAAAAGACGCTACAAAAAATCGTACCGATCTCAAACTTTTGAACAGTAGTGTATGTAAAACGTGTACTTCCGAGTATCAATTTATATTGCTATTATCATTTGTAACAATTATCATTTTAGTTTATTCTAATATCTACAAAAAATATTTAAAAAAATTAGCCATTATGCTAATATTTCTTTTTTTCTTCCTCTAAAAAGTTATAAATCCTTAACACACTTGAAGCTTTCAAATTTGTTTTCTTATACAGATGAATGACAACCAGATAGATAACTGGGGAGACTTAGACGAACTCAAGAACGCCAAAGGTCTAGAGACTGTCTATCTGGAGAGAAATCCCCTGCAGAAGGACCCTCAGTACAGACGCAAGATCATGTTGGCGCTTCCCAATGTCAGGCAGATCGATGCCACCTTCATTCGTTTCTGATCATCCACTTCACCTCCCCAGCCCAACCATCCACTGCACATTACAAACACAATGCCCCCAAATCTCCCTCATGCACCTCATGGACACCTGCCCTAGTTACCTCTTTATTTAACAAAAAATGATCTCACACTCCAAGTGTTGCCATTCCATGTGCCAGCACCTTTTACTCACACTGAGACTATATAACTATGCTCTGACTTATACTATAGCGTGAATGCTTGTTAATTTATTTTCACTTTAAGACCTGATCAGTGTGAGCTGAGAGGAGCTGATGCCTATCGCTCTGAAAATATATCAATGCTGACCCTTACTGCCTTTAGCATTTTGGCTAGGGCATGATTTCATTCTAGTCCCTTCACAATTTTCCTCCATCCTTGTAGGTGATAGGCTAAACCTAGACATTTCTACCCTGTATGATTTACATCAGGCATTGAGATCTTGCTTACTTTATGAGGTGGTAAAAATGTCACATTGCATTCAGGGACTGGAGACAGCTATGTGGAAATTCTTATTCTTTGGTATGTTCAGGGACTATTTCCTTGAGTGATATGTAAGGCTACACTCATGGATTCAATTTGCATATCAGTTCTGTTTCTGGTTGTAGCAGTATGTTGAAATATTAGCTGGTTGAAATGTGGCAACGCATATTGTTCACACTTCATAATACGGAATATATAATAACAGCCTCAATGAGAGATTAATTCCATTTTAAAAGGTTCATGGCATTTTAGATGTTCTACAGAGCAAGGCGATATTAGGCGATCGCTATTTTTTTTGTTTTGTTAGACCTTTTTTTTGAAGAATTAAATATCACACGCACTCAAAATATTCATACACTTCATATTAATGCATGACCTGAGAAGTAATGTTGTCCCCCCTAATAGGAGGTGAATGGAAGAGGCCACATTGTGGTGACTGTTTTAGGCCACTCCCATTTGACCAGTGGGAGGGGGGTTTGAGAGGGCTCAGCTGATGCTGTATAAAATGAACACAAACCCTTTTAAAAGGGTCAAAGAACAACTGCGTAGGATTGCTTTTAATTTGCTCAAATTTTCACTTTGTTTTACAAGCTTGGTTGGCTGTTTCAGAATTGAATGTACTATAAATAATAAACTGAATTTGAACAGTGCTCATCCTTCAGACACTTGTTTTGCCTTCAAGACACACAGGTTACCTATCTTTGTACAATGCAACTCATTATACATTGCCAATTACAGCAATTTTGGATTAATTTGATTATTTAATGAATATACAGAAGAACGTATTTTCCCATAAACACACAAAAGTGAATGGACAGATCCAACCTATTACAATCTTAGTTTACAAGAATAGTCTTGTCAGACCTACATATTGCAGATGTCAAATTCAAACATTAAGTATGTGTAAACTGGTCTTGTGAATTATATTGATCAAATAGAGAACAGTATTAGAGCTTTAAGCTTATAATAAAAACGGTAGGACTAATGATCAAATGGGTTAAATAAGTCATAAATGTAGTGATCCAAATATAAGTAAATGGTTTCATATATATATATATATATATATATATATATATATAGCTCTGTAAAAAATTAAGAAACCACTGCAAAATTATCAGCTTCTCTGGTTTTACTCTTTATAGATATGTCTTTGGGTAAAATTAACATTTTTGTTTTATTCTATAGACTACTGACAACATTTCTCCCAAATTCCAAATAAAAATATTGTCATTTAGAGCATTTATTTGCAGAAAACGACAACTGGTCAAAATAACAAAAAAGATGCAGTGTTTGTCAGACCTCCAATAATGGAAAGAAAATAAGTTCTTATTAATTTTTAAACAACACAAATACTAATGTTTTAACTTAGGAAGAGTTCATAAATCAATATTTGGTGGAATAACCCTGATTTTCAATCACAGCTTTCATGCGTCTTGGCATGCTCTCCTCCAGTCTTTCACATTGATGTTGGGTGACTTTATGCCACTCCTGGTGCAAAAATTCAAGCAGCTCGGCTTTGTTTGGTGGCTTGTGACCGTCCATCTTCCTCTTGATCACATTCCAGAGGTTTTCAATGGGGTTCAGGTCTGGAGATTGGGCTGGCCATGACAGGGTCTTGATCTGGTGGTCCTCCATCCACACCTTGATTGACCTGGCTGTGTAGCATGGAGACCATTGTCTTGCTGGAAAAAACAATCCTCAGAGTTGGGGAACATTGTCAGAGCAGAAGGAAGCAAGTGTTCTTCCAGGACAACCTTGTATGTGGCTTGATTCATGCGTCCTTCACAAAGACAAATCTGCCCGATTGCAGCCTTGCTGAAACACCCCCAGATCATCTCCGATCCTCCACAAAATTTCACAGAGGGTGCGAGACACTATGGCTTGTAGGCCTCTCCAGGTCTCCATCTAACCATAAGATGACCAGGTGTTGGACAAAGCTGAAAATTGATGATGTAGTCTTAGTAGTCTAATTATTTATGTTTTTTTTTTTTTGTTTTTGTTTTTTAAAATACATATTTAACTGAGTTTGAGAGATTTCATGTGTAACAAAATCTGTATGTTCCCTCTACATCTATGTTACATCAAAGAGTTATCCTGGGATGTAATTGGAACAATATAATACTCACAATATAATCATAAATAAAGGGGTTATATTGTAAATATATAGATTTTATTTAACATATACTATTTCATTAAATTGTTTAAAAATACATATTGTATTTTAAGGAATCGTGATTGGGCTATTTCTGTGTGTAAAAGTCATTGCAGGGTTGATCTGAGGTGTGCATGGTGAGTTCATTATAATATTTCACAAATTTTGCTAGAATTCTGACAATTTCACATGTTGCACTTCATTATAGACTGGTGTTACACTGACAACTTATAGATTTTACATACTTTAATCTAAATTGCGATAAATTAACCCCCGGCTTCATATACAAGGCTTAAGCATATAGTCTGATATCTTAAAATATGTCAGTTGTTTTGTCTCAACATGCAAACCAGTAATGTTTTTATTTTTCTAAGGCACGTTTAGCTATAAAAAACTTCTTAAATGTCCTAATTGAACTAAAGCCTAATCCTGGCTAAATCTAAGCCCTGTCTGTGAAACCAGGCCATAGTCTTATTAATATTCCCAAAATGTCCAGTGATTTTGAAACTATCATGATTAATGACGGCAGTCCCCATTTTAGAAAGACTGGATTTGTGCTAATTTATCTGTGCTTTTACTGTCTCCCTTGACAGAAATAACGGTAACATCACAGGCATAAGCACTTAGCGCCAGTATTTGACAAAGTAATTTAGGCCTAGAAATTCGTACTAAATAATACTCGTAGGCTACTAAATATGGCATATTAAACCAAATTTAAGCAATACAATTTTTTGTATTTATATTTGCATTTTAATTGTGTCCACAAAAAAATCAGTTTAGTAAGTGCATAGTGGCAACTTGCTCATGAAACATTTCGAATGAACTACATTACCCAGCGATCCAGTGAGGTGACGCACGGAGTCAGACGTAGAAAGTGATCCTATTGGTCGATGCCGTGCATGCGTTCAGTCGTGTTGTTGTCAGTGGCGGCAAGATGGCGACTCTCGGAGACGCATCAGCCCCGGGGGTTAATGGGTTAATACAACAGTTTACAGCCATAACTGGTAAATATTGACATTTTGCATTTGCGGGAATTTTTGCACTGGCCATTTCGCTTGAGTAAAACATGGGGTCTTTAGAAATGCTGTATGTAGGGAAGAATAATCGAGAGGCATCATCATTACTGCCCCCTCTGTCATGCAAAGGAAAGGGACTAACGAAAGAGCTAGCTGCTATCTCCACTTGCTTTAATATGAATCTACATGCAAAAGAAAATATATCAGAACAGGAAAGGGGCGTTCAGTTGTAGACTAATTATTAAAGTGTGCCGGTGGACATGTAAAACTCCCTCGTACTGAACTTTGAGCATGTGATTGTAACGTTACTTGTGTTATTTCACCATCGCTACATGTAACACCTTTAAATTAAAACCAGATTAGTACTGCAGTAGGATTTTCACTTTACGATTATAATCCCCATTGCAAAATTTAAATGCTACAGGTTGATAATGTGTGTTTGGATGTTTCCAGCCACCGCGAATGTTTAACAACTTCAGCAAGTGTGTCTGTGAATATGAGCCACAGTTCTCAACATGGCGGGTTGTGTAGGCTGATTCTCGATCAGTTATCCGTTTGGACTGTATGCCTCTCACAACTCACATCTAAGTGAAAGGTATACACAAAACTGTGATGTTCTACACGGGCTGGGGATGTTAAGTTTAACTGTTGTTAGAAGTGTACACACAGGCTATTTTAGAGCCTCGCATGATGGTGAGTATAATTTGATAGTTTCGGTTCTGTTGGTCAGAAATACAAGCCATGTTAAGCAGCTCGATACTTTTTTTTTGTGAAAGGTGAAAGATGCGGTGCTTGTGCGCATGCGCGCTGTGAAGGGGCGGGGTTTAAGAACTGAAGCGAGCGAGAGAGTCCAGCTGCAGCCCGCGCTGCTTCTATGCGTTTCCAAAGTCATATTTCAGATTTTACCTACTTATTTTGTTTAAATTCTCCGTGTTTTCGCGTATTGCCGCGTATTGCCATTAAACGGATAACATGACCTGCATTAAACTATAAGGTACCGATCAAACGATATTTTTGAATAAGTATTGAACAGTGTAATTTCTTAATCTCGGCTTCCTTTGCAATGTTTCACATACCATAAAAAAAAAATATATATATAAGCCTTATTACACAACTTTAACCTTATTACACAAATTTTAGCTCATTTAATTGTTTTATTTCGCACCAGATCTTCAACCTTTTTCAGACCAGGAACCCTCAGCCTCATATCAGTGTACCATTCATATAAAAGTGCATTTTAAACCGGTCAAAAGTCTAGAAACATTACTATTTTTAATGGTTTTGAAAGAAGTCTCTTATGCTCATCAAGGCTGCATTTATTTGATCAGAAATGCAGAAAAAAACAGTAATATTGTGAAATATTATTACAATTTAAAATAATGGTTTTCTATTTCAATATACTTTATTTTTGTAATGCAAAGCTGAATTTTCAGCGTCATTACTTCAGTCTTCAGTGTCACATGATCCTTCAGAAATCATTATAATATGCTGATTTGATATTCAGCTATTATCAATGTTGGAAACAGTTGATAATTCAGTTTTTTTCAGGATTCTTTGATGAGTAAAAAGTTATAAAAGATTTGCATTTTTTTTTAAATAGAAATCTTTTGTAACAGTATACACTACCATTCAAAAGTTCAAGGTCACTAATTTGTTTCTTTATTGTTTTAAAGAAATTAAGTCTTTTATTCAGCAAGGATGTGTTGAATTGAGAAAAAGGTGATTGTAAAGATTTATATTGTGAGAAAAGATTTCTATTTTGAATAAATGCTGTTCTTTTAAACTTTTTCTTCATCAATGAATCCTGAAAAAAGTATCACAGGTAAAAACATTTTTTTTAAGCAGCACAACTGTTTCCAACATTGATAACTGAGTATCAAATCAGCTTATTAGAATGATTTCTGAAGGACCATGTGACACTGAAGACTGGAGTAATGATGTTGAAAATTCAGCTTTGCATCACAGAAATAAATCATATTTTAAAGTATATTAAAATAGAACACCATTATTTTAAATTGTAATAATATTTCACAATATTACTGTTTTTCTGTATTCTGCAGCTAGGGGTCCCTAAAGGATATTTATATTTTATTTAAATCGAAAGCGGGTCTTTAGATAAGATGTCATATTTTTTTCAGACTTGAACTCTCTCAATTGATGGAAATGCCACAATGTAGTGCTATGTCACTTTTTGATGAGACGAAATAATGTTTTCAACACAAAGAAAAACAATGCTGTCATTATATAATCAAATCCTTGTTATTTTGTGTCTAACAGTGTGATTTGAAGATATTTGTAACAGCAGTGCCCGT
Organism: Gila orcuttii; assembly: GCA_026230005.1. NCBI lineage: Eukaryota > Metazoa > Chordata > Actinopteri > Cypriniformes > Leuciscidae > Gila > Gila orcuttii. Next base: position 29,545,391 of record JAPDVR010000008.1, read on the forward strand.
AACATGTATTTCCAATCTATTTTTTTCTTCTTTTTTTCCAGTGTGTTTATGTTTCACCTCACAAATCTCTGAATGCATTATGTTTGTTTGCAGGAGCCACAGAGAGTGTAGGGAAGCATATGTTGGAAGCATGTAACAATAATCTGGAGATGGCCGTCACCATGTTTCTAGATGGAGGGGGCATCGCAGAGGAACCCAGCACAAGCGCCAGTTCAGCCGGAGCCTCCAGCAGCAGAAACCCTCCTGCAGAGTGAGTGACCGTCTTTCTCAAGCAGCATTGTGGTGTTTGTAAGTCACTGCATGCTCTGTGCTTTGAGTTTGATTGTTGTGTCCTCCTCTCTGGCAGAGATGATGTGCGAGCACCCATTCCTCAGAAGCAAGACATTCTGGTGGAGCCAGAGCCCTTGTTCGGAGGTATTACAGTTCACATTTATACATCTTTTCTGCCTAACCTAGGAGTTTCCAAACTTTTTATTCAAAGAATATTTTCTTGAAATAACAATAATAATACTTCATGTTCACAGTTCTCTGATGCCAGTTAATGGTCACATGATATGCAAGTAAATGGAGAAAATAGTGTTTTATTTTGACTTTGTTGCAAAACTTAAAGTAGATTAAAACAAACAAACATATATTTGTTTTAGTGTCTCAGTCCGCATTACAGTCACACTGGTATTTTAGGAACCCAATCCAATTGAATAATAATAATAATAATAGTTATTATTGTGTTTTAACTAGGGCTGTCAAAAGATTAATCGCGATTAATCTTTTGACAGCCCTAGTTTTAACTCTAATCATAAAAACAAAGACAGAAATATATTACTGTTGTAAATTATAATTGTGCTGTAAAATAAATTAATATTTCATAACTATATTAATACTTTAGATGTTTCCAATGTTTGAACTGTCAAGCTTTTAACTAGTGATGCACCAAAATGATTTTTTTATAGAAACACAGAAACCAAAATTAAAGTTTTAATTTAGCTAGAAACAGCTACCAAAAATTAACATTATTTATTAATCAATTAATTCATCGAATTTATTTAATAATCAACACTTGAATAAAAGCTTAGTTATATATAAATATTTAAATAGCACATTAGGCAGTTTTTGTATAAATGTTTTAATAATGTAATTGTTTCTACTATACTATTGAAATATAAACATTTAAACGGTGGCATAATAAAGACAACAGGTTACGGTAAAAAATATAGTGAATATGTAATATACTGCATATACATGTATTTAGCAAAAAAATACTCCTGACTGGAGTTATTTTTTGCTTCTAGTTGACTATAAGGTTATGGTCATTGAATGGCTTTCCTGAGGTAAATGTAACATTACGTGACTTTGATCAAGCGATTACATTTATACATTTCGGTAAGTTGTTCTGCATTCATTTCTGTTTATTTTGTGCTATAACTAGTTGTAAAACTGAAGAGATTAGCAGTTTATGTTGCCGTTTGAACTACAACGATCTGTCATGCCACATTTAAAAATTCATTCATTGTTTTGATTTTCGTTATAAAATTGACATAATTTGAAAGTTCAGACTTTTTCATATCCAAAGAACTAAGCTTATTGCGAATATTGGATGGGAGGCACACTACAAATAATGTTTACTAAAGTTTTGTTCTCGCAACAACAGACAACAGCATAGACTAAAAGATCTCAGTTCATCAAAATAAAGATCTATTAAGAACGAGGAATCGATATTGTCAGCTCAGCCTATAGTTGACTTTTACCTGTTGTAGTTTATTCACTTTGTGCGTACAAAATAGAGACTGACACAGTCAAAACGTGCCATCAGAGAAGCACTAATTAAACAATACCGTTTTGGTCAATGATTTTGGCCTCTAAAACTGTTTTGGCTGAAACTTTTGGTGCATTATTAAAAAAATAGTATGTCAAATACTCAGTCTTTTATTTTGTAAACTTCTGTCCACAAAAATTTAGCAAATTATTTGAATGTGTAAATAAAGTTTGACTAATTATAATAATTAATTATTAGCTTTTCATCAAACCCCCTGCAGTTCCCTTATGTACTCTCGGAGGGTTGTGTTTACATACGCTAATGTATATCTCTTTCACAGTACCAAAGAGGCGTAGACCAGCACGATCAATCTTTGATGGATTTCGGGATTTTCAGACTGAAACCAGTAAGTATATGTGAGGCATTCTGATGGGTCATCACATTCAGCACACATGGTCCGCTTCATCCTCTGAAACCCTGCTGTTGTGTTGTGAATCTTTAGTCCGACAGGAGCAGGAGTTGAGAAACGGTAGTGCTGTGGACAAGAAGCTGAGCACTCTAGCCGATCTGTTCCGTCCTCCCATTGAACTCATGCACAAAGGCAGCTTTGAGACGGTAAGGTCTATGACTGCTTTAGTACACCTATTAGTATTACCAGTACCGCTTCCAGTAATTGGCTAATTCACGTGTTTCAGTCCTCTATGTCATTAAGTTCAAACTTTGTCAGCATAGTCATGTTTTTTTGTTCCTGGCAAAGAACAAGTCAAGCCCTGCAAATCAGGGAGTGTCCAAACACAGGTTCGGGATGTTGTGAGCCTTACACAAAGGAAAGAACTGAAATCAGGCTGGGTGGAATCAGTGGACAAGTTCTTAAAGGAATGTTCCTGGTACAATATAAGTTCAGCATCTGTGACTGACAAACTTTGCAAATGAGCCAAGACTATCAAAATACACATTTTATTTTATTTACTTATTTTTTTAGAATTTTTTTTTTAACTTTTTTTAAAGAAATATATCTATTTTATAAGTTACAAGTTTGTGTTTGGGTCCATTTATCCCCAGGTATCAACTGAGGCTTTACACATATACCCCCGCTTTCACAGACAAGGCTTAAGCCAGGTCAAACAAAATGAATGTTTGAGCTGTTTTAACTGAAAGCAACTTGCACTGACATATCTTAAAATATGTCACTGCCATTGTTTTGTCTCAACCAGTAATGGCACACCAGTAATGTCTTTTCAAAGGCATGTTTATAAAAGCTACTTAAATGTCCTAATTGAACAAATTCAGCCTCATTAGTGCTTTGCTTGCGAAGGACATACGCAACGTTTTTATCAATATAGTCTATAATAGAAGAATAGAGAATAGAATATAATTTTTTTTTACAATAAAACAAATCATTCATATTTAAGAAAGGCCTATTTAATTACATACTTTAAAAATCGGTTCTTTTGTTTTTGTGCATCAATGCAGAATCGTTCACCTAAAAACAATTATATTTCTCAGCTCTAAAAAAAAACTCTTCTACAAAAGTATAAGCTGCATTTTTCTGCTTTTTAGTTTGTATTGAATCTGGAACATTGCTGTAAGTCAAGCCATTATTTCCAACTATTTGTATTAACTCTTTCCCACAATATATATTTCTCACATCAGGCAAAAGACTCCGGTCAGCTTGAAAACAAATGGCTGATGATCAACATTCAGAATGTCCAGGATTTTGCCTGTCAGTGTTTAAACCGAGACGTGTGGAGCAATGATGCTGTGAAAACCATCATCAGAGAACACTTCATATTCTGGCAGGTAAACAACTCACACAGACATGAATGTCTTCTGTCTCTCTATCTTACATGACATGATGTGAATATGAGCTGTTGAATTGTTTAGGCAAGCTGTGTTTTCCTATAGGTTTACCATGACAGCGAGGAAGGCCAGAGGTACATTCAGTTTTACAAGCTTAACAAATTCCCCTATATTTCTATCTTGGACCCCCGTACAGGTGAGACACACAAGGCATCGCTGAATCACTCCTCAATGTATCTTTTTACTATATTTATTACTTTTTTTGACAAAATGTTTGGATCAAAGACATGATGCTAATTTTGTCTGGATGTAATCCTTTATTTAACAATGAATTTCATAAATTCACTGACTTGAAAAGACCTTTTCTATAATAAGCCTGTTTTTGATTCCTGATGTAAAATTCATTTTAGGGGGCATAAAGTCAAAAATGCATCATAAAAAATTAAATTATCACAAAATATATTTTATGAAAATGCAAGGTTAGTTCAGGTTGTAAAATGATTACCCAATACCATAATGATATTTATTAGTTAACCTTGGTAAAATATATTTAAAAACTAATGTTATTATTGCTTGTACTTGAATTTACATGACATTTTTAAAGTCATTAAATTAAAAATATTATTGAAAATGGAAATAAAAAAATTTACCATATGAAACCAACATGAATTCCGAGAATATATTTCCAAGAACCTGGCATGTGTGTTTAAAACTAGATGTTTAATTAAAATCCATTGATTACAATGGTGTACTGGTAATTGTCATATGACATTTTTAACATGCTGTATAATATAACGTTAACATTTTCCATAAATATTGATTAAAAGTGTTTTTCTCGCTTCAGACTGGTTTTGCTACAGTTCAGGTGTAATTTGAATTTTCAAAGAATTGCTCATTTTTTTAAATAAAAAAAAGTGGTAATAACATTGTAATAACATGGTAACATGCAAACCTTTTAAATGTTTCATTCATTCATTAATAAATTGTTCATCAGATACAAAATCATCCTAAGTTGAAAAATATTAAAGTATGACTATTTCATAAGCTTATGTATGGTCAAAACTGGGTTAAAAAAATTACAATGTATTTAGGCCTAAGTGCTTCTGATTACTGTCTGAAATTCAGAGTATTTCAGTGTTTTCATCTCTGACAAACACAGGACAAAAGATGGTTGAGTGGAACCAGTTAGATGTGTCTTCATTCCTGGATCAGGTCACAGGCTTCCTATCAGAGCACGGGCAGCTGGATGGGCAGTCCAGTCAACCTCCGGCCAAACGGGCTCGTTCTGTAAGTGTCCCCTTTAAGGTTCTGGAGCTTCCTGAAAAAACATCTTTTCTTAACATCGTAATCCTTTATCTGTCTATACAGGAGAGTTTGATAGATGCCAGTGAGGACAGTCAGTTAGAAGCAGCCATCCGGGCCTCTCTTCAAGAAACACACTATGAGTCCGCCCAGGACAAGGCAGAGTCACGCTCAGATGATGATTCAGACGCCGAGCCTTTCTCTGACAGCGAGGGCCTGATCTCGGTTGACGGCTCGGATAATGAGAATGAGGATTCTTTAGATGGACACATCTCTGCAGAGGTAGCTCCTCCCACCAGGCCGGACAGCCCAGCCCATCACAGGAAGTCCCCACACAAAGAGTTGTGCCACAGGAAAGAGGAGAGCAAGAAGAATCACCTAGAGCCAGTTGGGCTCAGTCACAGTCAGACAGGACAAACAGAGTCCCAACAGCGGCTGGGAGAAAACCACAGATCAACATCACACCAGCCCTCAGAACCTGCCGGCACCAGCACAGCAGATCCAGACGACAACGGTATACGGCATCTCTGTTGTGTCGGTGTCTGTTTCATCTTTGGGTGAACTAGCCCTTTAAGCCAAAGTAAATTAAATTCTCTCAATATTTACTCACCCTATGTTGCAGTTATATTTTCCACAGAACACAAAAGGATATTAATGATCATAGTGGATGTAAAAGCTGACTTGTGCATTATATTCCAAATTCTCTTAAGTCAAATTTGTGTGAGAAACCCATTGAAATTGAAGTCATTATTCTCTGATCATTTGTGAACCATTATGATGAACTTATTTAGACAGTGAGCTGAACGTGAGAACCGAAGCAATCCTATTTGTGAATGAATCATTCTTTTAAGCCAGACGAGAACTAGTCGATCCAAATTCCAAATCGGACTGAAAGATTAGTTTACAAACCCGTTTGCGAGTTTAACTCTTCATATGCATATCATATCATCAGTGAATAATGACTTGCATTTCAGTCTGATCCTTTCACAAATCTATTGGATGGCTTTAGAAGATTTACATTAGAGCACACAAGTCATAAGCTTGTGTAGGTTTTGTTCTGTCATTTATGGAAAAGAGCTGATATTCAAACATTGTCCTTTCGTGTTCTGCAGGAAAAAAATAACATACAGGTTTAGAATGACGTGGGGTAAATAATGACAGTTTTTCTGTGAACTGTGACTCTTAAAGGATTTGAACTTTTATACATGGTAATAATATTCAGAGAGAATGTAGTAATAACAAATGTACTAAAATGACTGTCCGCAGGTCCAAAGGCCCGCTTAATGCTGCGATATCCAGATGGCCAGAGGGAACAGATAGCATTGTCTGCTAAAGCTAAACTTATGGTGGGTAAAGCGTTTCACGATTTGTAGAGTTCAAAGGTGTCACTCTTTCTTTCGCCATTGCCGACTTATCCCTTAATCAAATTACACAAACACGTTGAAAAGATAAACCAACTTCAGTGCTGTCCTTTCAATTAAGTTTTATAACTTTTCTTCAAATAACAAAAAGAATCTGTATAAAGTAAACAAATGCAAAATAACAATATTTAAGAATTTTTAACCAATATCTAGATATCTTGTTTGGGGTGGCATGTTTTGGTAAAAGTGTAAACAACTGTTTGAAAATAAATATTACGACTTTAAATGTTTTTTAACTTGACTTGAATATGAAATATAGTGAATACTAGAATCAAAGTACTAAGATTATACAGTAGTCAACATTTGAAGTGGATCAAAAAAGTTAATCGAAGTTGTCCTAAGACAAGAACGGGTATTGTTCAAAATTCATGTATAACTTTGATGAAAGGTTTTTGGCAGTTTTAAAGCATGTAAATACAGTTTGACTTCCTTTCTTCTCTGTGACAACTTCAAGCGGTTGTCAGAAACAGAAAGTTATGCAGTTGTTTTGTGCACTGGTGTATTTCTGCTTTTCCATAAGCGCCATATACTGTCAGAAAGCAAATTTGTATTTTCATTCCGGTTAATTTGTACATTTTAACCAGTTGATGGAAAAGAAACGATTCGGATAAGATATCTAGAATTATTCACAGTTTTTCAAGTGCCCACGATAACATAAACGCGCATGAAAGCCTTAATTCGATGTATATAACATACATATAACATATATATTTCCAAATTTGTTATATTGAAATTTGATTTTTAATGTTTTTCAGTTTAAGATATTAATGATCTAATCTAAAAACAAAAAAGTCAATTTGTAGTTGTACCCTTCATTTTCTTCCTTTGTTCTTTTTTTTTTTTGTAGGCACTGGTGAGACATGTTCAGTCTAAGGGATTCCCCAACGAACGCTTCGAACTTGTCACCAACTTCCCCCGCCGAAGACTCGCTCATTTGGACTATGACATCACACTGCAGGAAGCAGGACTGTGTCCGCAGGAGACTGTGTTTGTGCAGGAGAGAAATTAGCCCCTCCCCTTGTAGATAAACCACACCTCCTTCTATCCTGTCACTTGTGCCCTAGAAAGACTGAATTGACTGTGCCCTGTTACCACTTGTCTTCTTTTTTTTCCTTTTTTTTATAATAAGTCCAGGATACACAGAACATTTGGTAGTTCATAGGGACCTTCCCCTGAGCTGCATTTGTCAACGTATTTATTTACAAACAACTTGGCACATCCCATTCTGTCTGGGTCTATTTCTTCAAGACAGTCCACGAGTTAAGCTCATTTTGATATGGAATTGAATCCCCAAAAGCTTTTACAGATGGCCTTGATATAAGAAAAACATTGTGTATCATGTGTATGCAAAGTTTCTAAGGGTTGAACATCAGTTCCAAAATGTCTACCAGTTCCTGTCAAAATCCGCAGGTTGGGATCCTGTTGAACATGGGCTCAGGTGATGAATTGGGGTGGATGCTTATTTAGAGGTAAACCCTCACATATCTCATCTGCAATGTGCAGGGACGAATGCAGTAGAGTGACATTTAGCTATAGTAAGTTTCTGTCTCCTTTTTTTATATACTGCATCATTTCCACAAAAACTGATTCTCAAATATAATCATTGAAACAAAAGGGATAGCTGGTCCACTTGAGTATTTCTTCACTAACTGATCTAACAGTATCCGGTTTCGTGGCATGATTCTTGGTAGGAACATTGCGGTTTTGAACAAAATGTAAAGTGATTCAAAGTGACAGTTTCTTAGTAGTGCTCCAACATTATGAACAGTATGAGCACAAGGATTTGGCCACTGGGGGCAGACCAATAGCTTTTTTTAATGCTAATAACTCAAGACGTCCACTGGATTGGAATGGTGCAACCTTGTTATTCACATGACTGAATATCTATTTCTGCAATAGTCTTAAACAGGTAATTTTTGCACTATTTACTTTACCATTAATGTTAGATAATTCTGTATACATTAAAAAAAAAGAATATTAGTTGAAGCTCTAAAAAAAATATTGATTATCAGAGAATCTTGCTGTATGCTACACATTATAACATTTTCAGTGAAAATGCATTGGTTTGTTAGTGTGAGTGATGAGCAGTATCTGAAAAGTTGACTGTTCATCAAAGAATCCTGAAAAAATATTAAGCAGCACAACTTTTTTTCAAAATTGATAAGAAAATCTTTCTTGAGCATCAAATTAGCATATTAGAATGATTTCTGAAGGATCATGTGACACTGAAGAATGGAGTAGGCTAATGATACTAAAAATTCAGCTTAGCATCACATGAATGAATTACATTTTTAAAATATAATTAGATAGAAGACAATTATTTTATGTTAATATTCCATAATATTTCTCTTTTGATTTTTGCCTTGGTTTATGCTCAAAATTAAGGTTAAAAAGGTAAAGCTGTTATACAGCTGATATTCAACTGAGATCTTACAGTGGGACATGGCTTACTAGGATCATGTTCGAACAGTCTAAAATTGAACAATCGTAAAGGACTGCTTCTTAGACAGGATGTGAAAACCTGAACTGGGATCAGAGAAGTGAGTAACACTAGAATCATAAACAGACATTTATGATTACACAACAGAACAACACATACTTAAAGACGCTGTATGTAAGTTTCACCATTAGAGGTCGCTTAGTCAAATCAATAACAAAAGCGTAGCTTAAAGACGCTGTGAATGAGCGTGGAATCATGGGAGTTGTTGTCTTCAGCTCCACAGCCGATGGAAAGCACAGCCGACAGGACTCAGGCAGAAATCATGTTCATGGGTCATGGTCATGGATGAGATAATGTAGGTTATTAAAGTTTTATTAACGTTACTGTGGTATGAAGTAGGGCGCGGCCGAGCATATGGGACATTTCACGTTTCTGTTTTTATTATGCTTATAGGCTGCTGCTGCTTAAATGCGTATTTTATGAAGTTACATTTAATGGTCACCTCCTTTCATAAACTTGAACTTTGTTACAGTTACGTTCAGGGCCGGCGCTCCGCACACGCACATCACGCACTGCGCGTAGGGCACCAAGTGCTTGGGGGGGCACCAAAAAATCTGGGTCGTGAAAAATCATCACAATAGGCTACTAGTATAAATAACAAATAAAATATGTCTAAAGCATGTTAATATACAAAAGTAATATAGGCCTAGACCAAATTAGTAGAGAAAAAGGTGAATCTCCTGTGCCAGTCTCCCTCTGGTGCCCCCCCCTTCCCCACCTCCCAGTGGTCTGTTCGATTATGCCTCAATCAATGTCAAATTTGGCAGACACCGACCTCAGACATGGCCTCGAAAAGGCACCAAGAGTCGGGGGCGGAAAAAAGGAAAAAGAAGAGACAGCGGGATGATACTCGCGCGTCGCTTGCAGGTAAGACGATGTTTTAAATAAAAATGTTAATTTTGTAGCGCGGGCGCCCTTGCGTCGTGTATGCATGTCCAGGGGGGCGTCGCTAGTAATGCAAATGATCCGGGGCAGGCTTTTTTAGCCCTGCATGTTGAATCTTTTATTTTAATGGGGGTCCGGGGGTTCCTCCCCCGGGAAATTTTGAAACTTGGGCTGTTTAAGATGCAGTTAGTTTGTTTGAGAAGAAAAGGAAGACTTCGTTGTTGTTCTATGCGGATAATGCGGTCATTTTCAAGAGGTTCATAGGCCAAGGCCCAAGGGCGACATCTGTTGGTGAAACTGCAATTAGAAAAAAAAAAAACACAATCTCAGTGTTTGTATATATTCATATTCACAGAGTTGTCAAATTATTAGGGCTGGGAAAAGATTAATTGCATCCAAAATAAAAGTTTGTGTCTACATGATATATGTGTGTGTACTGTGTATAATTATTTTGTATATATAAATACACACACATATGCACGTATACAGGTCCTTCTCAAAAAATTAGCATATTGTGATAAAGTTCATTATTTTCCATAATGTAATGATAAAAATTAAACTTTCATATATTTTAGATTCATTGCACACCAACTGAAATATTTCAGGTCTTTTATTGTTTTAATACTGATGATTTTGGCATACAGCTCATGAAAACCCAAAATTCCTATCTCAAAAAATTAGCATATCATGAAAAGGTTCTCTAAACGAGCTATTAACCTAATCATCTGAATCAAGTAATTAACTCTAAACACCTGCAAAAGATTCCTGAGGCTTTTAAAAACTCCCAGCCTGTTTCATTACTCAAAACCGCAATCATGGGTAAGACTGCCGACCTGACTGCTGTCCAGAAGGCCATCATTGACACCCTCAAGCAAGAGGGTAAGACACAGAAAGAAATTGCGGCGTGGCATGGAGGCAATCAGCCTGTGGCACTGCTGAGGTGTTATGGAGGCCCAGGATGCTTCGATAGCGGCCTTAAGCTCATCCAGAGTGTTGGGTCTTGCATCTCTCAATTTACTCTTCACAATATCCCACAGATTCTCTATGGGGTTGAGGTCAGGAGAGTTGGCAGGCCAATTGAGCACAGTAATACCATGGTCAGTAAACCACCAGTGGTTTTGGCACTGTGAGCAGGTGCCAGGTCGTGCTGAAAAATTAGATCTTCATGTCCATAAAGCTTTTCAGCAGATGGAAGCAGTGCTCCAAAATCTCCTGATAGCTAGCTGCATTGACCCTGCCCTTGATAAAACACAGTGGACCAACACCAGCAGCTGACATGGCACCCCAGACCATCACTGACTGTGGGTACTCCAGTGCTGCTTCTCTGTAGCCCAGGTCAGGCGCTTCTGCCGCTGTTTCTGGTTCAAAAGTGGCTTGACCTGGGGAATGCGGCACCTGTAGCCCATTTCCTGCACACGCCTGTGCACGGTGGCTCTGGATGTTTCTACTCCAGACTCAGTCCACTGCTTCCGCAGGTCCCCCAAGGTCTGGAATCGGTCCTTCTCCACAATCTTCCTCAGGGTCCAGTCACCTCTTCTCGTTGTGCAGCGTTTTTTGCCACACTTTTTCCTTCCCACAGACTTCCCACTGAGGTGCCTTGATACAGCACTCTGGGAACAGCCTATTTGTTCAGAAATTTCTTTCTGTGTCTTACCCTCTTGCTTGAGGGTGTCAATGATGGCCTTCTGGACAGCAGTCAGGTCGGCAGTCTTACCCATGATTGCGGTTTTGAGTAATGAAACAGGCTGGGAGTTTTTAAAAGCCTCAGGAATCTTTTGCAGGTGTTTAGAGTTAATTAGTTGATTCAGATGATTAGGTTAATAGCTCGTTTAGAGAACCTTTTCATGATATGCTAATTTTTTGAGATAGGAATTTTGGGTTTTCATGAGCTGTATGCCAAAATCATCAGTATCAGTATTAAAACAATAAAAGACCTGAAATATTTCAGTTGGTGTGCAATGAATCTAAAATATATGAAAGTTTAATTTTTATCATTACGTTATGGAAAATAATGAACTTTATCACAATATGCTCATTTTTTGAGAAGGACCTGTATATTTAAGAAATATTTGCATGTATATACTGTATATATTTATATTATAATTTATATTAAATACAAATTTAAATATTTTATATATAAATAACAAATATTTCTTAAATACATACATGCAAATGTGTATTTATATATATACAAAATAATTATACACAGTACACACACATATATCATTCATACAAACTTTTATTTTGGATGCGATTAATCGCGATTAATCTTTTCCCAGCCCTACAAATTATGTACAGAATTATTATATTGTGCCTCATCAGACCTCTTTTAAAGGTAAAATAGAGTTTTGAATTTTAAATGTTCCAGTTTATTTGCAGCAGTTATTTTGGAAGTAAAGAGAACCTAACTAAGAAATTCTGAATGGTTGTTATTCCTTGGGTGGGTGGGTGGTTGGGGGAGGGGGGGATTGGGCATCACCAAGCATTTGTGCTTAGGGCACCCAAATGGCTAGCGCCGGCCCTGGTTACGTTTGATCATTTAAATTCACATTATTTTAGTTCACTCTAATGCAATAGCAGCAAATTCTGAATCAGTTTATTTGACGAATTAAAATTGTGGTGTTTTACTTGATCAAAACAATCATACTAAAAATGCATCCTGCATCCTCAATAAACAAGCTACAGTTAGTGCAAAATGCAGCTGCTAGAGTTCTTACTAGGTCAAGAAAATATGATCATATAACACCAATTTTATCATCTCTACACTGGTTACCTGTTAAGTTCCGTATCAACTACAAACTACTACTACTGACTACTGACCTATAAAGCCCTAAATGGTTTAGCTCCTGTGTATTTAATGGACCTTCTATCGCCCTACAATCCATCGCGTCCTTTAAGATCACTAAATTCGAGGTTTCTCGCTTCTGGTCATTCCTAGGATATCTAAGTCCACTAAAGGAGGGAGGGCGTTCTCACATTTAGCTCCTAAACTTTGGAATAGCCTTCCTGATATTGTTCGAGGCTCAGACTCGCTGTCCCAGTTTAAAACTAGATTAAAGACGCATCTCTAATTATTTCCCATTTGCTTTTCTGCTGTTATCTCGGGACGCTAGTCCCGAGGTAAATGGCGTTCGTCAGCTCCAGTTTGTATCCAGCCTCTCACGTAGACTTCAGATCCCCCAACACATCCGATGAGATGACTAAACGCCTGTGAAGAGACGGCTCGACGTCTGTGAAGAGACGACTCAACGCCGGCGATATATGCCCTAAATTAATACATGATTAACTAACTGTATTTTTCTATGTACATTTCTGAAATGCACTTTCTGTAAAGCTGCTTTGAAACAATATGTATTGTGAAAAGCGCTATACAAATAAATTTGAATTGAATTGAATTGAATTAAAAATACGAGTGTGTTGAAAGTTATGTTAATGGGTCGTTCGCTAGACACTTGTTTCACACTGCAGAAGAAATTTTGTATTAATAAAAGCTGGATGATGTGTGTTACCAAATGTCATGCAGTTAGTTTAAAATATGGTGAAGAAAATGCTCTACTGCTACGACAAATAAAGCTTTTTCTGATTTTGCTATGTTAGCCACTTGACAAAAGAATTGTCTCTGAAGCACGTTACTTGCGGAAAATCAAGAAAATGAGATTCAAACAAGACTAACAGCTACAGTATAATGATTAGTTTTTCTGTTGATTAAGGTGTCCAGACTGTCCAATAAAACACAATAAGTCAATGTCTTTGGTGTTTCCATGGTTTCTATGGAAGTAAAACTGGAAATCGAGGGTAATGCTTGACACAGGTTGTTACACTGGTAAAAACAGCTGATTTATCTCGATCTAAACATTGCTGGAAACATTCGGAATAATGGAAAATACACATGTCAACAAAATGAAATTGTTCTGGTGGATTTTGGATAGGCTATTGTAATCCAAAAATCATACACATTGTGCCTTTAATTGGTGTTTTAACGAATACATTAAGTGATGGTACAATGAGGTAACCTCCAGAAAATGATACTTATTATGGCATCAGTCTCTTAAACAATTATGTACTGAGGGACTAATGGAATGAACTTGTTTCATGTGTAAATTTAGAGAGCATTTTAAGAAGGCAGCCTTAAGCAGTGCTTAAGAAAATGTGATTTCAAAAACAGAAAGAAAACCACACGCGTTTGTAATAACATGAAGGTGAGTATAAAATACCAGAATTTTATTTTTATTTTGGGAGCTTTCTGTCGAGAATCCTGTGACCCTCAAGATTCATGTCACAAATTGATCACCAGAGGTCACTGTCAGTTTAGTTTTAGCTCAATGTATTTGAGTGACAGCTTTTCTCAGGCTTTGGCTCAATTCTCAAAAAAATTATCTCAAAACAATATAAGTTCAGATCTCTAAACAGTTAGTTTCTTGTTCATCAAAATCTGTCAGACATGTTTGTATATTCCATAAATATCTGACATGGAATGTTTGTAATGTCTGCTAAACTTGCAAATGGCCTGCCGTTGTAATGAATAGGAATCACAGTTTGTACATTCTGTAGGCTATATGGAGTTCGTCAAGCACAATCACTACCATTTTTGAACATGGAGGAACGTCAAAACCCTAAATATAAAACCCTGTATAAATACATTTGTATTATTCAGTACATTTATTTTTGTAGAAATGTATTACATGTAAACTGGAAATTCACTGTTGCTTGTTGTGGATGAGCAATAGGAAGATGTGTAAGAATAAATGGTGGTGTTAGTGTTAGGGGAAGACAGAAAGGAGTGTGTAAAAATAAAAATAAAAGCAACTGTGAATTTTCAATTTGCATGTATATACATTTCTGTACAAATAAATGTACTGTATAAATACATTAATTTTCTTTTTATGTACTACAGTATTTTAATGTTCCTAGTACATTTTTTCCTACTGTTGACATCTGTAGACACAAATCTGACATTCATGTATTGTATTGAAAGTACATAGTATATACTATAAAAAATATTTCCAAGGTGAAAAAAAACCTCTAGACATATTTACCAGTGTGGCTAACACGATTGGCCAATTTATTGACTCAATAACTAAGTTTTGAAGAATGGATTAAATGTTTTGGGTGAGTAAGTACATTTTGCAGACATGCAAGCGTTCTGATGTTCAAGCTGAGACATTTACACTGACAGTTTAGAGAATGTTAGGACACTGTTGTGTCTTAAAAATGTGTCCAAGTGACTGAGTAAAACTGTAACAACCCCCTGTTAATAATTAGGGTACTTTTTGTGTGTTCATAGTTCATATTTCTCATTGTTTATTCTTATTTTACATTTATTCCCAATTTTAGATATGATTGATTAGATGTTGATCTGTAAAAAAGTATTTTGCACATCACACCATCTGGCCATATGGTCATAATATAACCATACAAACCATGCCATATGGTCTGGTTTCTCTAGCCCATGTATTGATTATTCTCACCTCTACCTTTGCTGCCAGCTCAGATATTTACCCACTGTGCTTCCACCACCCACATGCTGACAGCACAGTTTTCCAGGCAAAGATCACAGAAATGTGTCGACCAGGGTGCGATTTGCCAGGAGGGGATCCGTGGGATTTCCCCCTTTCTGGTCAATGTATCCCTGCCTCTGCTTAATTATTTTTATCCCCGGTGGGGATAAATTTATCCCCCCCTCAAAGTGATCAGTGCTACTACACTAGTGGCGAAACGGATCACAATATTATCACGGATCCGTGGTTTGATCGAAGTCAATTTTATTTTAAAATACGCTACTTTGGCTTGCTCTGATATAGCTGCCGCAGCCTCTCTGTGATCATCACTCTGCAGATTTGCTCAATGTCCCGCCCACGGCGCTATCTGGTTGGTTACACATCACGAGTAATAGCTTATCAATATGAGGCGCCGGACTAGACAAAAGCGAAGCGAACTGCGCGAGAGAGACCGAGTGTGTCTGCGCGCGAGCGACAAGTGCGCGAGAGAGACTGAGTATGTTTTAACAGTAAATTGACACTGTAGCAACAACACAATAAATGTATTTCATTAAATAGAAAGTTTAACGAATATTTAATTAAAAATGCAATTAAAACTCAATACAAAACTGTAGGCTATAGGTTTGTGTTTCTGTGCATTGGTGTCTTTTGTGTGCATGTATGTGTGTATGCTTGTCCAATAAAGTCAAACATTTTGTTAAAGATTTTAACATCTTTGACAAAAAACAAAACAGTGATTAGTAATGAAATCTTACTACATAAATTCAATCTTATTTTATCCTCCATATTAAAGTTTATGTGCTCGAATTATTTATATGTATTAAACAATATTTCAAAACAACACGTTTGTACTGATTATTGTTGTCCATAAATCAAACTACCATGCGAAGCGAACTGTGTGAGAGAGACCGAGTGTGTCTGTGTGCGAGAGAGACCGAGTGTGTCAGTGCGCGCGAGAGAGGCCTTCTTTCCGTACATTTGTATATGTGTTTTAGAGATTGAATTGAAATCAAATATTAACATCACTGCCCTAACTATTTCTGAATAGGATGTGTACTTCATAAATATTTGGAATAAGATGGAAATATAAGGTTCAGATCACTAAAAACATGTATGGAAATGGAAGAGTCATCGGTGGAGTCTGGATGTCATCTACTGGAAAAGTTTGGTACTGCGCACACACAAAAAAAAAAACATTCCTAAAGCTCATTTATTGAGACATCAACCTAAAATCTGGCCCAGAACTTGTTCAGATATGTAGCATTGGTTTTCTTGACGTTTTAGAGTGGAAATGTTTTGCAAATATATCTAAAATACAACAATATCTAGCCTATTTTATATATTTTTTTAATTTTCATAAACTTCTAAACTTTTTAAACTTTACTTTTACAACTTTGTTTTACTTCTTTAATGATCGAGAGAAGTGTGCCCATTTAGTACCCTGTTAGTTCGCAGTGCATCAAGTAATGTTAACAAATAAACCTTTTTATTTTAATAATCAATAGTAAACGTTGAAATTAAAATTAGCAAAGATCAATAAATGCTGTAGAAATGCAGTTCATTATTAGTTCATGTGAACTAATGTAGTTAAATAATGTATGAAACCTTATTGTAAAGTGTTACCGAAATTACAACTGGAAAATTTGCGAGATGCATCTCGAATGAAGGGATTAAGGGACTGTCCGCGGTGCTGAAAAACGTACGTTTTTGGTGACCGCAAAGCGCGCGTCGATAATGTGCGTTTTAAATAGCAGATCACGCGTCGAAGTCGCGCGATTTGATGCAAAAACCGCGCGTTTCTGACGCGTGTTTTCCGTGACCACAAAGCGCATGTTAAGAACGCCTGCTTTTAAGGTAAAAAAAAACAACAAAATAGAGCGCGTTATGGTTTGGCTTATTGGCTTATCGTTATGGTTTCGCAATCATTATGGTTTGGCTGTCGAAACGCAGTCTTTTGGCGGGTCAGTGTGCAATCAGACGCCTGACCAGGCGTTTATGAATACTTTGGCTTGCCATAAATTCGCCTCATTCACGCGTCCAGTTCGCGCGAATTGACTAACACAGATAATGCATCTGTCTTTTCTATCATTTCACTGTAGCTCAGAATCGCGATGTAACATTAACGTTATTACTTTAACAGCAGCAGTAAAACTTACTGGGAGGGGGATTTAATTATTGCATGTTTTTTCATTGTGCATGATCACAGTTCATATGTGTGGGGAAAGATAAGCTATTAGAGTAAAAATATTGCGTTAGGCTTCTTCATGAGTTAATAAGAAAAAATATTTTACAAATCTTGCAAATGCAGTGATGAAGTTCATGTTCTCATGATTTATTTTTATGAATAAAAATGTTTGCAAAACATCCCCCCCTCTGTTTTTTTCACAAATCGCACCCTGGTGTCGACTATGATAGTTTCTACTATGTGGGTTGCAGTTCTTTATCTAGGGAACCGCAGTGAACGCCATTCCCTTATAATCGATAGCCTACTTGGAAATAAAGCCACAATCTGCATTAGTGGCCAAGATCCTTCACTGTTAGATGACTACCCCCGCCAACACCATAAATAATAAAACCTGAGGCAATAATGTACATTTTTATATTACTCTGAATTTATATTGCACATGAATGTTTTTCTATGACTTTATTAACATTTTGCTAATGAGTTTAAATAATATTTAGAATGTTTCTCAACATGGGTCATGATTCTTTCTCAGGGTAACACATAGAGGAAACTAAATTAACTTTCCATTACAGCTCACCTGCGTGGTAACAAGCACAAGAACATCAACTTTAAGAGAATGCGAGAGATGAAATAGAGTGCTTAATCATACTATTGTATGGTTAAAACACTTTTTGATGGTCAGTTGTGGTGGATCAGAGAACATCAAGGTATTTTGGTAAAGTTTCAGTGGAAGATCTTGAAGAACACAGTTTCTTTCTTCTTATTATTACATCTAATGTCATATTCAGAATCAGAGTAAGGGGTGTGCAGGGTGAAAAGGTACAATGTGAATGAGTCACATGAGGTTCAAAGGCTGGTAAATGAGGTTAGAAAAACACAATTCCATTTAATGTCCCGAGAAACATTTATTTACATGTGTGACGGGATCTCAAGTCTTGCAAAAGCTTATATGGTAAATATTATGTGGCCAAATTCATTAAGAAAAACAATAATACTGTACAGAAATACCTTTTGAGTCACTCAGAAATTTAAATTTAAAAGAATAAATAGTAGAAAGCATTGTTTGGTTATAGCCTACTTACTTTGTTGAATATCACTGTGGAACAATAGACATTAAAATAACCAAACAAGGTCAAAATTAAAGCTTAAAAAGAAACTAAATTCAATGTCACTGTCGGGTTTTTGTTCTGTTTTGTGCAGAGGCGGACAGACACAGCTTCGTTACTTGAGTAAAAGTACAGATACCCCTTGCTAAATTGTACTCAAGTACAAGTAAAAGTACTACAGTCAGATGTCTACTTAAGTAAAAGTACTGAAGTACTTGTTTTTAAAAGTACTTGAGTATCAAGTAAATTTTCTAAATATTGCATTACTACTGCCACAGTGTCAAGGCAAGTCATCTTCATTTATATAGCGCTTTTAACAATGTAGATTGTTTCAAAGCGGCTTTTCAGAGATAAATATAATTTAAGGTAACAGAGATTGGTTTGGTTTTATAGCGGTTCTTGAATAATGTTATTTTCCAGCTAAAGTTAGTTTTGATTGATTCACTTCCGTCGAAATGATCGTTTGTTATTAAATTAGGGGCCGCTAAGATGACACCGTTCTCTCTAAACAGACTTTAAACTGAACCTGTGATTAACGCTGATGGCGTTCACATGCGCATTAAGAATTGATTCTATAGTTATGTGTGTTCGAATATATGTGTGCAGGTTTGTAATTCCCTACAAACCATGCCTAAACAAACTACTTGTCTTTGCCTATAAATTTGATACAGAATTTTATTTTATCACTTCGGGTAGGTACGCGAACCGTGCTTACATTTATGTACAGAAACGTCCTACATGGAGTTATGAAAAATGTTAATACCTTTGATAATCTAAAAGGAATTGAAAGTTAATTCAAGTCATTTTTATCTTTTTACCATGTTGCCTTATTTAACATTTCTCACTTGCCCACAAGGTAATGCACAATGGCAACGCTCAGACAAACCTCTGCTAGAGTTTGAATGGATTTTTTGCACCCACATTTGAACCCACATAAATCTGACCATGGAGTTTACTTTGGCGTCAGTTCAGAGCTGAAGGTGAAGGTGATTTGCTGATAGGCTGTCCCAATCAGTTGCGCCTGCACAATCCAATCACTTTTGAGAGGGAAACAACAAATTGAGGGTTTCCGAGATGATTTTTTTTTTTTTTTTTTTTTTTTTTTTTAGAAGTAACGGGTACTCACGGTTATGGATAGAAATGTAGTGGAGTAAAGAGTACAATATTTGCCTCTCAAATGTACTTGAGTAAAGTAATGAGTAATCCCCAAAAATGATACTCGAGTAAAGTACAGATCCCTCAAAATTGTACTCAAGTACTGTACTCAAGTAAATGTACTCCGTTACTGTCCGGCTCTGGTTTTGTGTTTATTTCCTGTCTTCATTGGTTGATCTGCGTTCTAAAGCTTAAAAATACTGCCTTCGGAGGATGCATTCCAAGGAAAGCACATCTGTTAGCTTCACTTCACCTCCTGTCTACTGATATACCTTCATCTGATCGATTTTGGAAGGCAGCATAGATGTATCCTTCGCTGTTCCATGATATCCCACAATCCTGTGCAAAATGTCCATTCTGTGACAGTTGAGCTAAAGAAAATAAAGATGGCGTCTGAAACTTGCGGTTGGTGGTCAGTTTGTGTGTAAATGTACATTTTTGAACAACGTTTTCCCACTTCTGATGTAATTTCTAGCGATAAATTACTATTGTAGAAATATTAACTTAGTCACCACAGCTCCCTCTATTTAGTTGTAGATCATTAAACCATTGGACTGTCGCAGAAATCAATTTCAAGAGGTGTCTTCCTGCGCAAATGCTGCCTGCAGAGTCATTGCCTGCAGGGCAGCGAGACAGCAAGTCAGCTGCCTAAGTTATCGGACGCAGCCCTATAGATTCCTAGGCTTTGTCTGAAATCACCCCCATACCCTTAAATAGATCACTGTTTGAGGGAACAGCCATTTGTAGTGGTGTTTGAAACCATTGTGGACGTTATCGAGTTCACTCATTCAATTCCACAATGCACTGCAATAATGACGGTACAACTGATGTACGCTCAACGACTAATACCCATAATACACTGTGAGAGTCGCACGCCGAATGAGTTCCCACATCTGACCTGAAGATTCGGATTCCGCCCCCAGGTCAATCATCCATTCATCCATTTTCTAAACCGCTGGTCCAATGTGAGTAGGCCTACAGCATAATAACATACAGGTATACATTCATTTTTAATTGATTATCAAATTGTTTAATTGAGGTTTATACATACAGCTTCCATGAAGGAGTTCAAGATAAATATTTAATTACTACTGGAGCTACCAGTTTGCTATTCAAATAATTATTAAACATCAAGCACAAACTATGCAAAAGCGGCAGCCCTTCTGGCATACTTAGTGTCTGAATTTGTTCAATCATTCTCATTCACTCCCTCCGGTAAACTATATTAGTGGACTAATGTAGGGAATGGTGAATGAGGATAGAGGGGGCGATTTCGGACACAGCCTGTGTGCCTGTTAGTTACCATAGCAACCTGTTGTGTCCACATGCCCCTTGTTAATTCACTGATTAGGTCTGTGTATATATACTCCCTGTACAGCTCAGTTCTTACTTCTATTAGTACATTTTCTTGTTATCCCGAGGGTTTGTTATTTTGATTTATTTTTAAAGTTGACTGCTGCATCTAGATCCTGCCTCAATTAATCTTCGCTGCAACCTCACTGTGACAGTCACAGAATATTTCTGAACCTCTCTTAATTAATGACTAAAGTTGTTTATGTGTTTATATGCATTATGTTTGGTAAAGAATTGAGATAAAACATTTTTAAGAGAATCTATAGGAAAATGCTTATTTAAAAAACACAGCTGAGTAATGGTTATGTAATTAACTGAATTTATTATAATTATGAAATATATATTATTGTGTTTTTAATATGAACACACTGATCCAGCCAACTTCATGCACTTAAATAATGTCAAGAATGCTGCATAATTTAATATCTAGATAGAAATACATTTTTTATTTTTATTTATGTATATTTTTAATATAAACTGTTTTTTTTTCTACATAGACAAAAATTTAGAACTTTGACAGGATTTGGCCTTTTAGTTTCTTTATAACATCAATGACTGTGGATCAAGAGGTGCCACTTATGAAATGGACCCTGAAACAACCGAACCCTATACCAACCAAACCAGTTCTCCTTTTCGTCTCGCATTGAATGCCCAGCAAATAAAATATGAATAAGATCCAACACAAAAACTAAATCATGTAACAACTCTGACTTCTACGCAACGTGTTATTGTTTATTTCACAGGTGTACAAAAATCCTCATGAAGATGAAATTTTAAATAAATCAACCACCTAATTTATTAATTTTTGAATTCATCTGCATTGGACAACTTGTAAGCTGTCTATCCTGGCAGTATTGGTAAAACTTTTCATTGTTTCGTTTCCTCTTTATCACAGTGTTCTTCAATGTTTGCATAGGCCTTTAAACTTTTGCAAGCGGGGCTAAGTTAAATAGCTGCAGCTGGTCAAATACTCAGGTCAGTCAACCACAGGATTTGCACATATAGGCACAGCTGTACTCATACTTGGGAATGTAGAATCGAAACTGAGAGATAATCAGACTTGAACACCAGCATGCTGTCAGTCAGCACAGATCAGCCAGTATCTGGTATTAGTACCAGCGCAATATATTTGCATGCTCAGATCTTAAAAGTACTCCAGTACACCATCTAAGCGGTTACATAAGGGAGCTGAATCTCAGTCACCTTTGTTCATTCTCAGAAACCAGTTAATGTGCTGCTAAATGCGACTGCAGTCTGCATGAAGTCTTGTATTTAGCTGTGGAAGTATTAGCACAAGAATTCAAGATCAATGTCGATCGAGAGACTATAAATTTTCCTTTTGAAGTACTGCAACTATGATTTCCTAGTTTGACATACTTGAAGAGAAGGACATGATGCTTTTAAAATATTTTCAGTCAAACACATGTTGCCATATTTATCATGATCTGCCATTTATGAGCATTTCATCGTATGGCACATGATCTCTTCAAACAGTGGCTCTGTATCCGTGGAAAATGTTTCATGGAGCCTGTCTGTTATCTCCTTCAGATAGCGGAGTGTCCGAGGTTAGAGTTCATAGACAGCTGGACCTGGTAAAGTCAAAGTTTGTTGTTTGAACTGTCCTGGCAGAATGAAGAAAAAATCCTCCAAAAAGCCAATTAAAAGAATGAGATTCTTAATAATATTTTAAATAATAATATTTTAATTTAACCGCTTCACTGCTTATTAATATTTGAAAAATGCATGTCAATCAAATCAAGGTCATGTAATGCAATTAACATGCAGGAAAAAAACAAAACAGGAAATGATATCATAGCGATGACCCCTGCAGACCCTCTTGACTGTCTCAAGCTGCGTTATTTTAGTGTCATTGATGTACTATTCTAGTTTTTTGTTAATATTTTGAATTAGAATTCATTTTATATATTTATATTTATTATTATATTTTCATTTAAATTGTGTTTTTGTCATTTTTATTAGTTATTATTTTTTATATTTATATAGAGTTTTAATTTAGTTTTTTTTTTATCTTAAACTAAATGACAATGTGAAATGTTGACCTGGCTAGCGGTAGTATCATAAGTTTAATTTTTTGTAATATTTTATTTCAGTTAATGAATTTTTTTTATGGTTTTAGTCTTAGTTAACAGTAATAACCCTGGTGTCAAGGTCAATAAGTCTGTTAAAATATCATATAATTTGACCATTTTATGACAAGAAACAGGATAGATCGATATGTAAAATGTCATGTGATGTGATTAATGAAAACATAATAATATTTATTAGTAATTAATGATATTTGTAACTACGTTTTACCTTGAAATTATTAAGATGTGTGCACTACTTTTTTCCACATGACATTTTTATAGTTATTACATTTAAGCTGAAAATGGTTTAGAAGTGCATATGATACCAGCAAAGAGTACATTTCTTATAACTTGGCACATGTAGATTGTAAAAGATTTTTCCTATTCTTTATTGTGCAAAAATTCATGTCATTGACCCAATACAGGATTCCATTCCCAATTAGGATCAGGGTTCAAATCAGTGAATCCAAGTCAATGCATTACCAAGATTGAAAACCACTGCTCTAAATTCATAATACTGCCTTTTATAAACAAATGTTTTCTTTTTCTTTGGGATAGAAGCCTGAAACTAAAAAGAGTCATTGTACATAGTGCAAATGACATGCCAAATAATGCATTTAATCAGTCAAAATGGTTTTATTGTATTTTGCAATAACTATAACTGGTACAGTTTTTTTTTTTCATTCCCATTCTCTCTCTGGAAAGCCCAGAGTTGTGCAATGCCAGTGACACACTGGTGTGATTTATGTGATTTAGTAGCAATGTTTAATCTGGACGTCATCACTCTTCTGACATACCCCAAAAAAAGGCTTTTTGGTTTCTTTGCTGAACTTCTATCAGTTTGTACTTTACACTCTTGCATTGAGTAATATTTACAATGTACAAAAGTCAAATACAAACCAACCAACTGATTTCTAAGCACACACATGCAATGGTCTCTGAACAGAGACAATGTTTACTTTGGGCAAATGTCTTTACAAATGATGATATCCACCATAAAATGAGTTAATCATGTCTACGAGCATGTAAGGAATGTGAATCTAGACTGTGTTTGGATAAATCAACACACACTTTTATGCTGATGCATACAGCAGTAGGGGAGACCGGGGCTAGTTGTCACAGGGACTTTACCTTAACTATAAGTTTTGAGTTAAAAGTCCAGTTGCATAAATGTGGTTTTGCACTCAAAACTACAAACTACAATTTCAATATCACATTTTTGTTGTAAATGTTAAACTAAAAACAATAAAATCACACTAACATTTTAGCAAATATTGCATAACGAAGGTAGATTTTAATGAAAGGTATTGTCATGTTTTAATGTGATTTTCTAGATGCATGTACAGTATAATTGTACCGTTCTACTATTTATCTATTTATATAAAAGAAAAAGCTAATGTTTATTTTTAAATGGATAATAAATGTTGGACAATAACATTAGCTGCACCAGGGAATTTCCATGAAAAAAAGAAAAAGAACTGGCTCACTGCCTGCACAAGCAGATATTGAGAAATCATGAGCAAACGATGATGATGATGATGTCTTGTGTTTGTCTGAGCCAGCCCAGTAGTGCTTCCAGACCTCCTATAAAAAGCATCGTCTCTCCTGTCTCCTCCTACCAGAAACCCCTGGTGACGGCCTAATATGAACATCCTGCTCATCTCATTGCTGGGCTGCCTTGGTAATTCACATCTTCGATATTGTTGTCATTGTCTTCTTCAGTTCTTATTTAATAACTGTGTTTATCACTGATTGTTTTCTTCGCAGTTGTGGCACTGCCCTCAGCCAGTGCTAAGAAAGTCAAATGGTGTGTGAAAACACAGAAAGAGCTGGATAAATGCAAACACCTTGCCACCAAATCACCAGATCTTGAGTGTTTTCGCCAGCCTTCTATAACTGACTGCATAAAGAGCATTGAGGTAATAAAACGTGTATTATTTGACCTCACTCACCCTTGGGGGTTTTGTTCAGTCTAAACTATAGCATTTTCATTAAATTGTCTATAATTCACAGAAAGGTGATGTAGATGCTGTAACTGTTGATGGACAACATGTTTACTTCGGTGGACTCAAACCTTATGAACTTCGTCCTATCATTGCAGAGAAATATAAAAAAGGTAAATATTTTATTGTAGTGTTGATGAAGAGAATATATACACACACACACAATTGTTTTTCATTTTTAATGAAATAATATATTTCATAATTCATGGAGTTAGATTCATATGAATTAGATTTCGAACATCTTCATTTATCATCATAACCTATAGACCATTGAGTATTATATTTCAATTATACAATTGCTAATTGACAAACAATTGAATTAAAAATATACGTCTGTTTAAAATGATGTAGCCTATTGTGTAATTCAGATGGATCATTAACAATGAGCAATGCATTGTTAATGCATTTGTTACAGTATTTATTCATTTTTGTTAATGTTACTTTACACTGTAGTCTGAAATATGAAACAATAGTCAGAAAAATATATTTTTTTTAAATGCAAGAGTTTATAGAATCTATAGACAAAATATTTTAATAATCTAAAAAAAGTTTGCATATGTGTTTTTTGTTGAGCATCATATTTGATACATCAGGAGAATATGGAGCTCATACTTGAGGAGGAAAAAAGTGCAGTAGCTGATATTAATATGCAAGAAGAAATTCCGATAGCTTTTAAAGCACATCAGTGAGATCTTTATAAAAATATAGCTTAAAATACACACACACACACACACACACACACACACACACACACACACACACACACACACACACACACACACACACACACACACACTCACACACACACACACACACACACACACACACACAGTTGGCTTTATAGTTCATGTTTGATCAGGTCCATTAAATAATATGAACAGCTATAACTAATAATACAACTTTTGAATTTAATAATGCATTAGTAAATGTGGAAATAAATATGAACTAAGATTAATAAATGCTTACTAATATAGTTAATGTTAACAAATCGAATCTTATTGTAAATTGTTACCAATATTTGATTTAGTATTTCACATTAATGACACTTCTTCAAATAAATAATAATGATAAATAAACACATAATGATGTTCATGGTTTTCCATTTGTGCTATAACAACTATGTTAGCAAATGTTTCCAATTGTTTCCTTTAATAATATATTGGATGATGCATCATCTTCCAGTACATGCTGAAATCCTTTCTAAATATGTTTCAATTTAGCGGTGGTTTCTGTCAGATGTGTTTTTGAGTCTGTTCCCCTCGTCTCTGCTTCACTTCTTCTCTAGAGTCCTGTTATGCTGTAGCTGTGGTAAAGCGTGGCACTCAATTCAGCATCAAAGATCTCAAGGGAAAGAGTTCCTGCCACAGTTGTTATCAAACATCTGGAGGCTGGGATTTACCTATTGGAAGTCTGGTTAAAGATAGGATAATTGACTGGGATGGTCCCGATGACATGCCTCTTGAGAAGGGTAAGTTTGGCTCTATTTGGAGATCATATGTGGATTATTATTATTTGGCTCTCTGAAATACTGGCATTTAGTGGCCCGGTATTTCCTAATATTGACCGTTGCCATGGCAATGCTGTATATCAGTCCACTCATCCATGCAATTGAAACCAGCACCATCGTATCACACCACAGACTCTCGTTTCATACAAACCAAACTGCCGCCATCTTGAGTCTCATGTATCTATTGTTCTAACAACAGCCTTTAGAGGACTTTAATGCTGTAATATTGGTGCAGTGTTCGTCTTGTTGCTAGACCAATTGTTTTGTGCATGGACTATTTTTTTCTCAGAGGATAAAATAATTAAAAGCTCAAATCAATATTTTATATTATATTTTATGTGTTTATTTATTTGGCGAGTAGTCGTATGATAAGCTGGGATAATAACGCTAAAAATAAAATATAAACATTAGATGAAAAACCTAAACTTAAAAAGCTTAAACAAAATGGAAATGTTGCTTTGGCAACTAACTGAAATAAAAAAAAAGTTGAAGTACTAAAATTACTAAAACTAAAAGTGAAATAAAATTTAATTAACTAGAAATATAAAAAAGGACAAAAGCATATAACAAAATTGTTAAAACAAACTAAAATGAAAACTGAAAATATAAAAATCTCATTCAAAATGGGATGTTTACTTGTGAATGACCTTTGAGGTATTAAATGTGATTTTTGGTTATGTGAATTGTTTTGTAATTGAAGTATAACTGACTAATGGGTAACTTTTTTGTGTTCTCCAGCTGTGTCACAGTTCTTCTCGCGCAGTTGTGTTCCTGGGATATCAAAAGCAGAATACCCAAAACTGTGCGAAGCTTGCCAGGGTGACTGCAGCTGCCCGCCATTCTTCCCTTGCCTTGAAGCCTTGCAGTATGAGTCTTCCACACTAATACACTCATATTTCCATTGTCTTCTCTCTGTATAAACAACAATATAACTCATGCATCCTTTCCAGGTGCATGAAAAGGGGTGATGGAGATGTTGCCTTTATTTGCCAAGGTGCAATCCCAGGTGAGTGATATATTTTGCCAAAATCTAAAATATTATCGACTGTCACAAAACTGTTAAGGATATTAAAGTTGTGGCAGGAGGTTATGATTCCAAGGTTGCTGATTTTCTTGTTAATCTGAATTCCTAAGTGAGTGAGAGACAGGACTACCAGCTGTTGTGCATGGACGGCACTAGGAAAGATGTTGACCAGTACAAGGACTGTCACCTCGGCAAAGAGCCTGCCCGTGCTGTCATCGCCCACAAGGATGCTGATTCACAGCACATTTATGAAGTCATTACAAAGGTTCCGGTATGTCATTGCAATAGATGCTGCATCAGTAACTTTTAATTTCACCATACTACATTATTACTAAAGAAAGACTATATCATTGTTTTCAGAAAGTGAGAAATATTGATCTAAATCTAGATATTTCACCCTGTAATTCAGGAGACAATGAAAGCCTCTTGTTGTGTTCAACAGGATTCAGATCTTTTCTCTTCTGATGCTTTTGGGGTTAAAGACCTGATATTCTCAGACTCTACATCTGGCCTGGTGCAGCTCCCAAATATCACAGACTCCTTCCTCTACCTGAAACAAGACTATTATGAGACCATGCGTGCCCTTAAAGGTGACTCAATTATACTAAAAATACATGTGAATGTATACAGTGTCCCTAAAAAAGTATTGGGACAATGAAGCCACACATAAACATGCATTAAACAACATTTATTTTAATTATTTAGCATTCATTAAAGGGGAAAAAAATTGTCATCAATTACTTCCCCTCATGTTGTTTTAAAACCGCAAGACTTTCGTTCATCTTCGGAACACAAATGGAGGTTTTTGAAATCTGAGAGATTTCTGTCGGTCATTGACAGCTACGCCACTGAGACTTTGACACTCCAAAAAGTTCATAAAGAGATCGAAAAACTTTTTTCCGAAGAGACACGATCGCTTTATATGTTGAAGAGATTGAATTTAGGATTTTATTCACATATAGACATTGATCAGCGAACATAAACAAGCTCAGATGTACTTGCTTGACGTGAGAATGAACCTCATTGGTTCTCACATGTCAAGGGAACATGCTTGAGCTTCTGTTTACCATAGTTGATGAATGCTTATATGTAAATAAAAGCCTTAATTAAATCTGTTCATCATTAAAAAGTGATCGTGTCCCTTCAGAAAATTTGGACTAAACAGCTTGATTCATATTGACTAGTTTTACGATCTCTTTATGAGCTATTTGAATCGTCAAAGTGGTAGTTGCGGCTGTCAATGGAAGGACATAAATCTCTATAATTTCATTATAATATCTTCATTTATGTTTCAAATATAAACTAAAGTCTTACGGATTGCGAACATGAGAGTGAGTAAATTATGACAAAATGTTCATTTTGGGGTGAACTAACCCTTTAATTGCTAAAAATAAATGTTACTTATTATAGGGTTAGGATTATGGTTTGGTTTGTGGTTAGTTGCATGTAATTATGCCTAATTTATAGTTATTACTATAGTAACTACATGTAACATATGTAACAATGACACTGTAAAATAAAGTGTTACCACATGTTTTATGTGAATGTTATCTGAACACACTAAAAAGTGAGTTTTGAGAAATGCTTTAGCATCATGTGTTTTCAGATGCCCCATTTTAAGGCTGACTTAGGTGTCAAGCAGTTTTGGGGCCTTGAGTTTGTAGTTCTTGACATTTACTTGAAAAGCATGATTGTATATTGTATATATGTATAATTTCTTATCAGCTGGGACCCCGCCAGCACTGGCTCTGGACCGTAAAATTCAATGGTGTACTATTAGCCACGCAGAGCAACAGAAGTGCGACGGTTTACAGATTCCTCGTATGGAGTGCAGAAGGGCATCATCTGTGGAAGAGTGCATCCAGAAAGTCATGGTACTGTTGGGTCACATGTATGAGTGCTGAGGTTGATGTCAATCATCTTTACTTGCTGTCCACCTGTAGGTTAATATTCTGTTTTATTTTCACTAAAGCGCAAAGAAGCAGATGCCTTTGCAGCTGATGGTGGCCAGGTATATATTGCTGAAAAGTGCGGCCTAGTTCCAGCAATGGTTGAGCAGTATATCAAACGTAAGAATGAACATTACCTCATATTTCATGAATCAATTCAGAAGAAACCTATTAGTCAGAATTTACATGTTTGATGAAACCTAAAATGTTATTCTCTCTTTCCTTGCAGAAAACTGTACCGATGGTGGTAAAGGCAAGTATTACATACTTCCACTTTTGTGAAGCTCTAGTCTGCATTTTCTCATCAATTGTCTGACAACAGTTTTCTATACTTGATCCGATAATCCTGCTATGAACATTTCTGTGATGTGCACAGAGCACTCAACTTACATTGTTGTGGCGGTTGTGCGTAAGGACTCGGATGTAACGTGGAGTAAACTACGAGGGAGAAAGTCCTGCCACACTGGCCTGAACCGCAATGCTGGTTGGAAAGTCCCAGATTCAGTCATATGTGGCAAAACCCCTGACTGTCTATGTGAGTATCACTGAGTGTGTATTCTCAGCTGGTTAATTCATGTTTTCTATTGATTCTTTTAGATTTAGTTCATGTAATTGCATAAAATAACATATTTTGTCTTCATTTCTCAGACACATTCTTCAGTAAAGGCTGCGCTCCTGGTGCTGATCCTGCATCAACCATGTGTGAACTGTGTAAAGGAAGTGGGAAGGCGGTTGGAGATGAGAGCAAGTGCAAAGCCTCTTCTGCAGAGATATATTATGGCTATGATGGGGCTTTCAGGTAATGGACCGTAGGAAATATGAAAAAATGGAAAGGGAAATATGTTTTTTAGATCTGTATACTGACTCCAATCCATAATGTCAATACACCATAATCTCACTCCTCTTGTAGGTGTCTTGCAGAGAAAACTGGTGACGTTGCTTTTATCAAGCACACTATTGTTGGGGATTACACAAATGGTTAGTTTGGTTTAAGTTGATTAATAAACTTCACACTTTTCATAGTGTCACATTTTTAAATATGGATTTTTCTGGTCTGGTTCCTTCTCTATATCTACTTAGGTAAAGGACCAGACTGGGCTAAGCAACTGAAGGCAGATGATTTTGAACTGATCTGCCCAAAACACCCTGACCAAAGATTCAAATACTCTGAATTTGATGCATGTCACCTTACCACAGTGCCGGCTCATGCTGTGGTCACTCGAAAAGATGTACGCGATGATGTGGTGTCCATTCTGATGGATGCTCAAGTAAGTTAACTTCAGATCTGTGTAGATTTTCCTGTGGATCTCATTTTTCTTCTTTCACAGATTCTGCATTTTATCTTTTGTGATGTTGAAACTAGCACAGGTAGAAGATGTCATGTAAATCTCCGGTCCTGTTCACGTTTTATTTACATGCATTTAAAGTAGCATCTTTTTGTCACATCGTTAAATTCTCTCCCCCATGTTTTAGAAATCTTCATACAGCCTGTTTAAGTCAGAAGGTGAAAGAAACCTCCTTTTCTCTGATTCCACTAAATGCCTTCAAAAATATACTAAATCTCCGGAGGAATTCCTGACTAAAGAGTACATAGACATGATTGAAAAGACCTTCGAGACTGGAAAGGGTGTACCAGGTATAGAATATGTCTATGATTTCCTACAATGATTTTGTTAAAAATGTGAAGATTTTATAGCCGTATCTTGTTGCTTTTGACTTATGAAATAATGCCCACTAAGTTATTTATTCTAATGTTTTTCTTCACAGATCTGGTGAAGGTATGCACTTTGGATAGTACGTTGAGTTCCTAAAAGAAATACACATCAAACTTAGGCCATATGAGCTTTGTCTGACATGTTTCCCGAACTAAGAATCTTCATCTCTGACTCACTCTATTTCTCCTTATAATTTACCAGTATGAGAGAAACATGATGTTCATATGTTGCAGTAGTGTCATTATAAATGATCAAACACAAGGGTAGCATTGCTGGTAAATCTCACACTCATGAACAGAGATTGATGTGATTAGGTTTCTGTTTTATTACAACAGGGGTTGAAATAAAAAAATAAAGTTTTTTTCTATGTGTATTATGTGCATAATTATAGTACTAAGAGACATCAGTATAACCAATATAGGGATAAAAAAACACGTATGTCTGCACCCTCTTATGGGAGAGAATTGCAATTCATGTCAATTCAAGAGTTATTGTCGTTTACAATATATGGGGATGAAATTGCTTTTCTCTTGCAGGTCCTGCTGCAGTAACATAAAACTTGCATGAACTTTCTTACAATAACCACAACACACATACTACACACAGCATTATGCAGGACATAATACAGTACATAATATTATAACCGGCAACAGGTCACGGTATTGTGGAAAATATAAAAACAAATTGCAAAGTGTTAATATGGATTTCTGAGAGGCATGAGAAGATTTCTGAGGATGGATGTGTATGGATGAAATGTGGATGGATGAAAAATGTGTAGCAAATTAGCTCAAAGAGGAAATATTAATAATTAATCATAACTTGTTATGAATAATTCTTAATTTTTGTATTAGTTAATCTGATTAACTTGATGTAGCTAAATTAATATTTCAATCAATTAATCAGTTTGTCCAGCAAACACTTTTGATTATTCATTAATTGGTAAAACTTTACAAAAACAGTACATGAATAATCATGTAATAATATCTGAATTACTAGTTACTTCAACATGAACTCATGATTAGTGAAAAAATGAACTAATCATGAACCAATGAAGAGCGATCCTTTACGACAGGAGTCATAAGGATTCATGCATGAATAACATGATTGAACAACTAACTACATGTTAGTACATGTTTGATAGTTACTGCATTACACGTAATCTAAACAATTTATTGTCAGTATTTAAAGGTTCTCTAAGCGATACTGGGTGACGTCACTTCTTGTTGACGTTCAAACTATTGTCAAACAAAATGGAGGCTAGCTAGACCCTCCCTCCTCCGCATCTTGTCTCCTCCCCCTCCCTTCCGTGCTATTCCGTCAATTTAGAACAAAAAAAAAGAATTTAACGTTACCCACCTGTCCAGCAAAAACAGAGCAACCTGAATGTCGGACTGGAAGCCCTTCTGCCGGCGGAGTTCTCGCCATCTTTCGATTGCTTTACCGATGTAAATTCGGTACTTTGCACGTTCTTTATCCTTTTCCCTCTTCTTTGTAAGTTGATCATCGGAACGTCGTCTCTTTGGTCGTGTGTCGGCCATTATTCAAACTTCCCTCTTGATCCTTCTCTCTCCTTCACACACCCCTTCATGTGCACGAGCACTAACCCCCCAGACCCACCCTCAAATACTTCTTGCCAGTGATTGGCTGGAACACTGTTTGTTATGTTTCGTGGTGCGGGTAAGCCAAGTTTGTTTTTGTTGCCATTTGTGGAGCCTGTGGTGTCTACAGAGACCACGTTTTTTTGCAGTGTGTTCAGGGGACAGGCAGCTAGCGGATAGTGAGGAGATGTTTGCTGTATGTGACAAAAAATATTTTGGCCTGACATCACTTAGAGCACCTTTAAACTATTGACTTCTGCAGCTTTATCATAAACATTACTGAATGAGGATTGAATTGAAATGTCTTTAATGTCCCCAAGGGGCAATTTGGTTCACAACAGGTAGCCAACACATACACATTCACACAAAATCACATAAAAACATGAGATAATAAATGGATAAAAACATAAATACACATGTACCCATATTTAGTTGAGAAACCCAACGATGGTACAAATGATCTCAGGTATCTGTTAGACTTAGCACGTTTTCGGTAAGTATACCTCCTTCCTGATGGTAGGAGGCAAAACTCAGAGTGTAGTGGATGAGTGATGTTAGTCAAAATGGCCATTGCCCTCTGAACTTAATTACATGTAAACCCTCTGTGTAGCTCTGGCCTCATACACATGCTCAATGCTGTTGAGATCAGTGCTGCCAATTTTTTTCCGACTTATATTTACAGTTTTTCCCAGTCTGTTTTTGTTAATTACACTCAAATTGCCAAACCAGCAGATCATAGCACAAGTTAAAATGGACTCAACAAAGGATGAATACAAAGTTTTCAGAAGTGATCTATCAACATTAAACCCCTTCAACTTTCTTAAAAAAAAAAACAGTCTCTGATTAGCTTTTTTACAAATATAGTCTGTGTTGGTGTCAAAGTTCAATTTATCATCTAAAATGGTGCCCAAATACTTGTATTGGCTTTGGCTTACCACATCTATGCCATTAATCAAAGTTGAAGCTGTGGTTGGAGGATTATGGCAAAATTCAATACACATATCTTTGGTTTTAGAGACGTTGAGTTTGCACCATGAGATAAAATTGTCCAAAACTGGTCCATGGCCCACCTCGTGATCCTGCAGAAGACTAATTATTACAGAATCATCAGCACACTTGATAATATGCCTTGATTCAAACATGATACTGTACCTCCGTTCTCTGACTTTTTGAAAAGCCACACAGCATCACTTAACTGGGCTTAATACAAGTTGTGCTGTGTATTTGATAGTAAGTTTATGATAAATTATTAACTGAATTTGGAAAGTTTTTCCTGGCTCAAAACGAGGCAGAGGTAGTAAAAACCTGATCATGGCCAAAGTGTCACAGTGTCTGGTTGTTCCCTAGGTTTAACACTAGAGGTCCTCAGTTTTCACGGTGTCTATGCATTCTCACTACAATTCCCATGATCCTGTCTGTCACTGATTGTTCATTGCCTTACAGCTGTTTCTCATCACCTTGTTAGCACTTGTGTATATATACCCTGTCTGTTTCAGTGTTTGTCACGGAGTCCTTGTCTAATGTCCCCACACTTCCGTTGTTATTTCAAGCCTGTTTCTAGTGTTTATCTTTTATGTTTTTGGATTGCCTTTTTGGATTTTGACCTTTGCCTGGACTGGTTGTGAGTACAGAATACCCTTTAATAAAACACTGCTTTTGGATCTCTAATTCCTTGTGTGTGCGTGTCATGACACAAAGAAAACACTTTTTATGAGCACACATTGTATTTTAACAATAAGCTAATGTAAGGCTGGAAGCTTACGCTGCTATTTTGAACCAATAATCGGAACAAAAGGAAGTTGAAGGATGACGTGTATAATTCAAATCTATTTTGAACCAATAATCGGAACAAAAGGAAGTTGAAGGATGACGTGAATAATTCAAATATTTATCTGACTCCAATATAATTAATCTGACTCCATTAAAGTTGTTGTTATTCTTTAACCTCTTATTCTTTAAAGGTAAAGGTCTTTATTAGAACTGATAGGAAAACGTAGGATTTAACCTGAACGTTTAGATAACAAAAGTTATAATCACTTTAGCTTCAACATCATCAGTGATAAAAGGAAAGATCTCAAAGCCTTTAAAGCAGGCAAAGTTATTTATTAAGTTACATGTTTAAATATACAGACAGTAGAATGGAACAATATACTGTATAGAAAACTTAGTTGTAACAAATAATGTACGATTGTGCAAACGAGGCCAAAAAAGCCTTTCTCAGTGTATGAGGTTACGGTGTGCGGGAGTGGCAGGGTTAAAGCCTTTCTCCAAGATCAACAGTTACCTTTCCTTCTTATACCCTGAGCAAAGCATTGTTAAACAGGAACCAAAAGATGAGGCAAATGGGTGGTGATCAAGAGGGGGAGAAGAACATTAACATATTCTCCTCAATGCATGTTTAACCAATAGTAGATTGTACATTAGGATACTATTAAGTTTATTAAGGTCTATTAAGTTCACCACCTATTAATGTCTATTAAGTTCACCACCATTCATTTCAGGGTATAAGCTGTCAGATGAGACCAAACATGACATAATTACATATTAGAACATAAATAAACATACAGGTCCTTCTCAAAAAATTAACATATTGTGATAAAGTTCATTATTTTCCATAATGTAATGATAAAAATTAAACTTTCATATATTTTAGATTCATTGCACAGCAACTGAAATATTTAAGGTCTTTTATTGTTTTAATACTGATGATTTTGGCATACAGCTCATGAAAACCCAAAATTCCTGTCTCAAAAAATTAGCATATCATGAAAAGGTTCTCTAAACGAGCTATTAACCTAATCATCTGAATCAACTAATTAACTCTAAACACCTGCAAAAGATTCCTGAGGCTTTTAAAAACTCCCAGCCTGTTTCATTACTCAAAACCGCAATCATGGGTAAGACTGCCGACCTGACTGCTGTCCAGAAGGCCATCATTGACACCCTCAAGCAAGAGGGTAAGACACAGAAAGAAATTTCTGAACAAATAGGCTGTTCCCAGAGTGCTGTATCAAGGCACCTCAGTGGGAAGTCTGTGGGAAGGAAAAAGTGTGGCAAAAAACGCTGCACAACGAGAAGAGGTGACCGGACCCTGAGGAAGATTGTGGAGAAGGACCGATTCCAGACCTTGGGGGACCTGCGGAAGCAGTGGACTGAGTCTGGAGTAGAAACATCCAGAGCCACCGTGCACAGGCGTGTGCAGGAAATGGGCTACAGGTGCCGCATTCCCCAGGTCAAGCCACTTTTGAACCAGAAACAGCAGCAGAAGCGCCTGACCTGGGCTACAGAGAAGCAGCACTGGACTGTTGCTCAGTTTTGCATGTCATTCGGAAATCAAGGTCCCAGAGTCTGGAGGAAGACTGGGGAGAAGGAAATGCCAAAATGCCTGAAGTCCAGTGTCAAGTACCCACAGTCAGTGATGGTCTGGGGTGCCATGTCAGCTGCTGGTGTTGGTGCACTGTGTTTTATCAAGGGCAGGGTCAATGCAGCTAGCTATCAGGAGATTTTGGAGAACTTCATGCTTCCATCTGCTGAAAAGCTTTATGGAGATGAAGATTTCATTTTTCAGCACGACCTGGCACCTGCTCACAGTGCCACAACCACTGGTAAATGGTTTACTGACCATGGTATTACTGTGCTCAATTGGCCTGCCAACTCTCCTGACCTGAACCCCATAGAGAATCTGTGGGATATTGTGAAGAGAAAGTTGAGAGAGGCAAGACTAAAAACACTCTGGATGAGCTTAAGGCCGCTATCGAAGCATCCTGGGCCTCCATAACACCTCAGCAG
The DNA here is from genome assembly GCA_026230005.1 of Gila orcuttii. Lineage (NCBI taxonomy): Eukaryota > Metazoa > Chordata > Actinopteri > Cypriniformes > Leuciscidae > Gila > Gila orcuttii. The sequence goes on from JAPDVR010000008.1 coordinate 29,582,021, forward strand.
TGCCAGAGGCTGATTGCCCCCATGCCACGCTGCAATTTCTTTCTGTGTCTTACCCTCTTGCTTGAAGGTGTCAATGATGGCCTTCTGGACAGCAGTCAGGTCGGCAGTCTTACCCATGATTGCGGTTTTGAGTAATGAAACAGGCTGGGAGTTTTTAAAAGCCTCAGGAATCTTTTGCAGGTGTTTAGAGTTAATTAGTTGATTCAGATGATTAGGTTAATAGCTCGTTTAGAGAACCTTTTCATGATATGCTAATTTTTTTAGATAGGAATTTGGGGTTTTCATGAGCTGTATGCCAAAATCATCAGTATTAAAACAATAAAAGACCTGAAATATTTCAGTTGGTGTGCAATGAATCTAAAATATATGAAAGTTTAATTTTTATCATTACATTATGGAAAATAATGAACTTTATCACAATATGCTATTTTTTTTGAGAAGGACCTGTATGTAGTTGAAAGCATATATGTAATTTTGTAATTGTGTAATTGTGAAGCAAATGGTACAGACATGTCATTGAGGTGCAAATGACTCTGTCTCTCTCAACAGAACCATCCTGTGCCTGGGAGTGTCCCAAAAGTCCTCAATCCGCATATTGATGAAATCCCTTGCACTAGATAGGCATTAACATACTGTGATGATGAAGGCCATTGTGCCATGCTTAATTCACATGTATACCTTTAAAAGGCTTTTTGAAGTACTAGGGCAGTAAAGAGTTCTGCCCATATTTGCTCAGCCTTACAGTAATAAGATTGTTATTTTGAGGACATATCATATACTGTGTTTCCCACAGGTTTTTGTGAAGCTGTGGTTGCTGGACCTTGCTTCAATTAAACATTTATGGACTTAAAAGAAAGCCAAAACTTACCAGTAAATACAAACATAAGGCACGTTTACATGTAAAATAGGGCGTGTCCATAAGCTAATACTAATCGAAGCATATAAATTAAAACAACAAAAAAATACAGTTAAATACTGTACATAACCTCCTAAAAAATCCCAAAACAACATACATGCAAACATGTCTTTAATTATTAATTCGATTTACAGAAGCAATCAAGATTTATTAGATTAAAATGCCAGCATTACCGTAGGATAGGGTGGCAATACATCCGGATTTTGGCCGGACAGTCCGGATTTTCAGCCCCCTTTCCGGCGTCCGGCGCAGCCTCAAGCCGGACGCTCATTTGTCCTCCTTTTTGGAGTTGCGCTGAATTGTTTAAAAAAATTAACCTATAAAAATCCTGCATATTGATAGCGGCTCCCTGATGCCCGTAAATTAGTTCAAATCTCCTGCAATCTAGAGCCGCGCATGCGAGACAGAACAAATGCTGTGCTCCAAACCGTGCAGCGCGTGGCAGAGAAAGAGAGAGCGAGAGAATTGCGTGCCCTGAGCACCCCCCCTTCAATGAACCCCCCCCCCCCCATCAGCTCATCCTCTCAGTCTCATTTTCTCTTGGCTGCAGCTGGTTCCTTGTTTTATCCTTCGCAGCCAGGGAAAAGAGTATGGTTGGCAGCCCGAAAAACCCATCGGCTCTTCTCGATCGGGCGGCCGAATTATCCACTGGATTGTATGCCTGAGGGATGTTTTTGAGGAATGCTATGGGCTGTGTCCCAATTCAGGGGCTGCATCCTCCGAAGGCCGCATTTGAAGGCCGATTGCGTCACGACAAAGGCTGTCCCAAGTCGAAGGATCCTTCTAAAGGCTGATTTATAATTCTCATATAAGTCGGACCTACACTGTATCCTCTATGCTGTAGGCTACGTGTTGGTTTTCATTTATAATTCTGTGTCGTTGTCCGCGTTGACGCGCAATTACACATGCAGAGGGAGCATGTGAAACCCGAGGGAGGAGTTCAAGCAGACCAATCCCAGCACTTGAGTCCGCGTAGAATTGATGCATTGTTACATTTTTGGAGAGGTGCACGTCACAAGTATAAATTGGGCTTAATGCGGCCTACCATTAGTGTTGCCAAGTCCGAGGTTTTCCCGTGGAATTGGGCTACTTTTAAGTTGTTGCCGCGGGTAAACTTTTATTCCGCTGGTTGATTTCCATCCCTGTAATTTTGACGCTCCAACACCCCCAAAACATCCATCAGACTTACAATCTAGTGGATAATTTGGCCACCTGATGGAGAAGAGCCGATGGGCTTTTTGGGCTACATTTGTTGCACAGACCTGGCAACCCTGCCTACCGTCCTCCTTTCTCAAAGTACCTGGATTTTGGCGTGTTCGCACTGCAGGAACTAGGAACTATTTTAGTTCTAGGAACTCTTTTGGAGGAACTAATTTAGCTCCTGCTTCAGAGTAGGGTCTAAATCAGCACTAGGAACTACCAGTGACGTTAGTGTACTCTGATAGTTCAAACGCACACGAAACACCAGTACCCGCCATTTTTAAAGCTGTATAAACACACAAATTATAGCCTATATATTTACTCCTCAAACTAACTCTACGAACATGGAAAACAGTGATAGATGGGCCTCTTAACCTTTACGCTGAGGAGAATATCCAACGCAACTTTAAGGGGACCAAGCGAAACATGAATATGTATTTCTGCTCAGCAACACTGGACATCAACCACACGGCATACGCTACTAACTTTTCATTACTGTGTACTTTCTATGTATAATAGTTCTATCTAAAAACATATTAGACAGGACTGTTAGACAGATCGGAAACTAATGTACATGGAGAATGCGAGCACTGTGTGGCTCTGGCCGGCATTCTCTGCGTCGTCAAAATAAAAGTCCCAACAACAACCGCGGCTTACGTCACTTCAGAGTTCCTACTGGCGGTGCAAAATGCAACCAGAAAACGTTCCTAGGGGAACCATTAGTTCTCGGGGAACCACCCTGGTCGCACTGAAGCAAGCTCCACAGCAGACTTTTTCCCGACAGTCAAAGCTGCGTTACGTCACGAAAGTGCGAACTCTTAGGAAGATTGCGAGTGCTTAGGATGCCATTTGAGACTGGTGAGCTGGTGGAAACGAACACAGCCATAAATAACAAATCAAAAGCAATTTCACAAGAAATGCTAATGGACAAAGCCACTTGCGTTATTGTATAAAGTAAGAACTTTCCTTTAGTAAACAAGGGCTTAATCTATTAGACCAGTGTTTCTCAACCTCTCCTGCAGGGACCCCCTGACAGGACATGTTTTTGTTTTAACCCTGAAATGGCACACCTGATTCAATTAGTCAGCTACACATTAAGCCTTTGAGCCTTTAATTAATTTAATCAGGTGTGCCATTTTAGGGTTAAAACAAAAACATGTCCTGTCAGGGCGTCCCTGCAGGAGAGGTTGAAAAACACTGTATTAGACTATATCGTAGCCCAACATGATCGGCACAATCAGCAAACAAGCGCAGGAACGATTCACTAAATCCCCTTCTCGGATATTTATCAGCTTCGCTTCACATGAACATGAATATGGGTGTGTGCAATTTAAGTAATTTTATAGCAAAAAAGATCCTGACCAAGTACAGGCTCAGTGAGCACATTCTAGCCATTGAGACAGACACAGAAAGAGCTGGTTACCCAGAGAGCAAAGAGTGTGTGGCTCACTGTAGGACAGATCGAAACAAAGAAACTCTTCCTTCTCAACTGTTACAAAATCAAATCAATAAGAGACCTCTACATAAACAAGTTTATGAACTTACCATTTTTCTCAATTGCTTTGGCTCTCAAATGAGAATTTATTAGTTTCTTAGTTTCTTGTTCACGTCATTTGAATTCTTATTGATTTAAGCAAATTGCATGTGTTTTGGCAAATGTGTGCAAAAGAGTAAGCACAACTGTCTACAATTTGCACAACTAAATGAACTTGGCTTGTTGATCAAAACTGATTGATTCTCAGTTGATTCTCAGTGAATATGTCAAACTCTTTATAACTTCTAAACATTCTTTCATCGTGTGAGCCTTTACATGTAGGATACATTTAGTTAATAAAAAATCTGGCATTCATGCATATTCCATGAATATCTGACATGTAATGTTTGTAATGTCTGCTAAACTGGCAAATGGCCTGCCGTTGTAATGAAATAAGCCAGTGGTTCTCAACTCCAGTCCTCGGGACCCGCTGCTCTGCACATTTTGTATGTCTCTCTTATCTGACACACTCATTTCAGATCATAGAGTCTCTCCTAACGAGCTGATGATCTGAATCAGGTGTGTTAAATAAGGAGACATACAAAATGTGCAGAGCAGTGGGTCCCGAGGACTGGAGTTGAGAACCACTGGCCTATTTCATTACAACGGCAGGCCATTTGCCAGTTTAGCAGACATTACAAACATTACATGTCAGATATTCATGGAATATGCATGAATGCCAGATTTTTTATTAACTAAATGTATCCTACATGTGTCCCGAGGACTGGAGTTGAGAACCACTGAATAGGAATTACATCTTACCAATCTGTCACAAACTGCTCTGAGACCAGAAAGTTTAGATCCAAATGCAGCTTATAATAAGATGGGGTGATCCAGACACGTAATCAAATGAGCAGGCAACAGGTCGAAATCCAGGTAGGCAGTCCAAACAAACAAACACACAAGGTTGGGAACAAGGCAAACGGGTAATCCAGAAGCAGGCAGGGGACAAGGCGAACGGGTAATCCAGAGGCAGGCAGAGAGTCCAAGAAACCGAAATACAGGGAACCGAAGAAATGCTCAGAGATGTAGTGCAACAACTTACAAAACTATGCAGTGATTGAATGTGAAAACCAGGCTTCATAAGGGGAGAGCTAAACAAGGTAATGACAAACAGGTAAATGTGATCAGTGATGATGAGTCCGGGCAGTGAGTTATGGGAAATGTAGTTGTGAGGGAAAAACAAATAACTGAAGTGGAGTGCCCTCTGGTGGCCCTAAAGGGCACTCCCACTAATGACCGTTACATAGCCCCCCCTCAAATGAGCGGCTTCCAGACGCTCCTAGAATACTCCAGGAGGGAGGTGTAGCGGAGGTGGACTCGGGGGTGGGATGGAGGGCCAGGCCCGTGGAGTGGAAGAGGGCCTGGAGACTGTGCTGTGCAGAGAGGCTGTGCAGGCGGCCAGGGTGGAGCAGGCCATGCAGGCGGTTCAGGGACCCAGGGCGGACCAGACAGTTCAGGGGGCCAGGCCAGACCAGACAGTTCAGGTGGCCGGGGTGGACCAGGCAGTTCAAGGGACCAGGGTGGATCAGACAGTTCATAGGACCAGGGTAGACCAGGCAGTTCAGGATACCAGGGTGGACCAGACAGTTCAGGGGGCTGTGGCGAAGACCCTTCGGGCGACCAGGGCGGAGATGACCCTTCGGGTGGCCAGGGCGGAAACGACCCTTCGGGCGCCCAGGGCGGAGATGACCCTTCGGGCGGCCAGGGTGGACCAGACAGTTCAGGTGACCATGGCAGCGCGGCCTCCATGGGGAACAGGGGGAACAGACACCGGCTCAGGGGGAACAGACACCGGCTCAGGCGTAACAGACACCGGCTCGGGCGTAACAGACACCGGCTCAGGGGGAACAGACACCGGCTCAGGGGGAACAGAAACCGGCTCAGGCGGAACAGACATCGGCTCAGGGGGAACAGACACCGACCGGATCGAGGGAACAGCCGGCTGAGGAACAGACACCTGGCATCTTGTCCGGGGACACTGGCTCGGCGGCGGCCATCTTGTCCGAAGACACTGGCTCGGCGGCGGCCATCTTGTCCGGAGACACTGGCTCGGCGGTGCCCATCTTGTCCGGAGACACTGGCTCGGCAACGTGGCGTGAACAGTCTCTTGCTCGGCAGACGTGACATGAACAGTCTCTGGCTCGGCAGATGTGACGTGAACAGTGGCTCGGCAGACGTGACGTGAACAGTCTCTGGCTCGGCAGACGTGACGTGAACAGTCTCTGGCTTGGCAGATGTGACGTGAACAGTCTCTGGCTCGGCAAACGTGACGTGAACGGTCTCTGGCTCGGCAGACGTGACGTGAACATTCTCTTGTGCGGCAAATGTGACGTGAACAGTCTCTGGCTCGGCAAACGTGACATGACAGGCTCTGGCTCAGCAGACGTGATGTGAACATTCTCTTGTGCGGCAGGCATGACGTGAACAGTCTCTTGAGTGGCAGGCACGACGTGTACATGCTCTGGTTCGGTGGCCATGACATGATGCGTAAGCTCGGCAGGACTGACTTGAAGTGCAGGCTCGGTAGGACTGACGTGAAGCAGCTCAGGCTCGGCAGGACTGACGTGAAGTACAGGCTCGGCAGGACTGACATGAAGTGCAGGCTCGGCAGGACTGATGTGAAGCACAGGCTCGGCAGGGCTGACGGGGAGTGCAGGCTTGACGTGAAGATCAGGCTGAACAGGCATGACGTGAAGATCAGGCTGAACAAGCATGATGTGGAGATCAGGCTGAACAGGCATGACGTGAAGATCAGGCTGAACAGGCATGACATGAAGATCAGGCTGAACAGGCATGACGTGATGATCAGGCATGACGTGAAGATTAGGCTGGCCAGGCATGACGTGTAGATCAGGCGAATCAGGCATGATGTGAAGAGACTCAGACTTGGCATGCATTACATGAAGAGCAGGCTCGGCAGGGCTGACGTGGAGCGCAGGCTCGGCAAGGCTAACGTGGAGCGCAGGCTTGGCAGGGCTGACGTGGAGCGCAGGGTCGGCAGGGCTGACGTGGAGCGCTGGTTCGGCAGGGACCTTGACGGAACGAGACTCTGGAACGGTGGTTTTGGCAGGATGAGACCCCGTTCAGCCGATCTTATTGGCCATCCACGCTGACATGAGCAGTGGGTCCATCACGCTGGACATTAATCTGGGATGTCCAGAGACCGATCCGGTGATGGGCCTAATGGGTGGCATGACGTGAAGATTCTCAGGCTTAGAGTATGCCGTGAGCTTGCAGGGTTCTTCCTCCGCAAAGCCCACAGTAAATGATGAACCGCTCAAGGAAAGGGCCAAGTCAATATACTGTTCAAGAGTCCCATTAGGGTCATACAATAGCATAAGGTAGCTAAGTGGCTCAGATAGTCCTCCGCGAAAGAATATATCATTAAACATACCTCATGTAAGTCAGATGGGCAAGCTCCAAAAAGTCCATTACATAATTCTCGTAATTTGTGCTGCTGGATTCATCGATGGGTCTGGGTCCTTATTCTCTGGACTCGAGTCCGACTCGAGACTCCATTCTCTGGACTCGTGACTCGACTTGGACTCGCGGACTGATGACTAGTACTTGGACTCGGACTCGAGAATATATAAAATCGGACTTGTACATTCATCAAATGAATGACGTTGTTTCTGACTAAATAGGTTATAAAAATTTGATATAAGATATTACACTTTTCCTGTTTCGGGGTCCAAGACCGGCCGTGATCTATTTTTTCCCTCACAGACACTGCTACCGCTCGCTCTCCTTGCTTGACAACACACTCAATGACGTCACTCACTTTACGCTGCATTCTCGTGAGAGAGGTAACGTAACACTCATTTAACACTAGATAAGTGCCTCTACATCTAATCAGCATTTTCGATTTTGGCACGCTTTGCAGCAGCTGAGCTGACCACTAAGGAGCGAACGTACAGTGACGTGACATAACTGCCAGATTTAAACTGTGCTTTTGTGCTATGGCTGGCGCTGAGCCAAAGTCGGACGCGCTCAGCGCTTAATCTCATTTATCATACAATAACACAATTATGTTTATTTTAGCTAACAAACTAGACGGCGACCTTGACTATGTCACACATCGCAACCACTCTTTTCCTGCGGAGTTACAACTGCTTATAGCACTGCATTTTCTGTTTTTTGCATACAGTTACAGATTTAGTTTGCTTTTCAAAATTTCAAAATGGTTTTTCTTTTACCATATTCGTCAAGAAGAATGCATTTCTCCTCCTTTGTCCAATTAGGCTTTCTTTTTTGTTTTCTTTATCCATTCCAGTTGACTGATCATCCAAAAATGTATTTAAACAATTAAATAAATATAATCGTGCATGCCACAGCTACAATGATTTGAACTGAGGTCAAAGGCAATTCTAGTGATATCATACACATTTCTAGCTGCAAGAAAGAGTGCCTGAAATATGTTGCTTGATTTGGCTTAAGTGTATATAATTTTGACTCGGACTCGAACACGGGACTCGAGACTCGACTCGGACTTGAACTCCGGTAATGGTGACTCGACTTGGACTCGACTCGGACTCTTCTTTGGTGACTCGGACTTGGACTCGGACTCGAACACTGGGACTCGAGACTCGACTCGGACTCGACAGTTGGTGACTCGACTACAACACCGATCACTGAACATGGAAAATGTCACAAACAGCAACAGCAGTTTTCAGTTTTTCTCAATTGCTTTGGCCCATTTTTGGAAACAGTCTTAAAGGTGCTATATGTAGCTTTTCTTCTAAAATGAATCCTTTTTTTATTGCCTGTGTGTGAAAGGGTTGTAATCACACATTACAAGGATCCACTCATCGGGTTTTGCTATTACCTCTGGAGGCCAGTAATCCTATTTCTATGTGAAGGCTCCGGGTGTGATGTGCATGCGCGCTCCCGAGCCTCTCTCCTTTTTATATACAGTCTATGCGACGGCATTGCAGCTAACTACATGGAGTCTGATAACACCAAAAAATGACCTGCCTCCAGCACAACACAGACTCCAACACAAACTCCACATAAATATAAAAAAACAAAAAAAGTTTTATCTGCTGAAGCTCGTCAGGCGAAACGTGAATCGGATCAACTTCGGACGAAAACACGGATCAACATAGGCAGAGCGTTTGAATTATGGAGAGACCTCCGCTTTGTTTTAGGTATAGATATATATTTAGGTATAAAAACAGACCCGGAGTTGGCTTTCATCGCTATTGTGATGCTTTCTCCGGTGTGTTGAAAGTCTCAGTGTGGCCGGTACCATGCGTGCTCGCTCTTGAGTTCGAGCACGCGCTCTTGTAAAAATTGGTTGCAATCTGAAAAATCACCGCTAGAGGCCGCTAAAAACTACACATAGCCCCTTTAACATTCTCTGAACTGTAAGTTCAATTGTCACAACTGTTTGCTGGAGAATCAGAATTCTATAGCACAGGGATCTCCAACCCTGCTCCTGGAGGGCTACTGTCCTGCAGACTTCAGTTCCAACCCTGTTCCAACACACCTGCCTGTAATTATCAAGGAACCCTGAACAGCTTGATTAGATGGTCCAGGTGTGTTTGATTGGGGTTGGAGCTAAAATCTGCAGGACAGTAGCTCTCCAGGAGCAGGGTTGGAGACGTCTGCAAAACGTAGTAACTAACCCAAAACATTTAATCTATGCTTAAAAACTTAGTTATTGTGTCAATAAATTGGCCAATGGCACCAAAATAAAAAGTGGTTTTGTGGTAGTTTTTAGCCACACTGGTCAAATGTGTAGATGTTTTTTTACCATGGAAATATTTGTTGTATACAAATGTTTTTTTCCTACTTTTTTTTTGACACCGACTTCTTTCTATACTGTACAAGAATTTGTCTGTGTATCACACAGGGCATTTTAAATACAGTTTAAGACAGTAGGTAAAAAATGACTGAAAGTCAATAGTGTAGTACACAAAAATAAAAATAACATTTGTATTTAAATAAAAGACATATATTTGTGCAGAAATGTGTTGATGCTAATGTAAACTTACAATTCTCAGTTGCTTGTTCAACAGTCTAATCGAAATTATTCAACTCCCATTCCAAATCAGGTTTATTGGCAACATGACTTTCCAGATCAAACAAAAGTAATTGAAATAGCTCAACACAACGAATGTTTCAAGCAGTTTTCCCAAATTCAACTGAAAATGCAACTTTTAATGACTTTTCTCAAAAATATTCAACCCCTTCATGGCAAGTATCTTTAGTACTTAGTAGAACACCCTTTTGCTGTTATGAACTGCTGCAATCGAGATGTATATAGACACCAGCTTCTGGCAGCAATTCTGAGAAATTTTGCCCATTCCTTATGAGCCTCCGGTTCAGTAATATTCTTGGGTTTGTGTGGTGTAACCACCTTCTTCAAATCCCACCAGAGATTCTCTATGGGCAAGTCAAGTGACTGTGACGGCCACTGTAGCATCTTCCAGGACTTCTTCTGCAACCAAGCCTTGGTGGAATTTGAGGAATGCTTTGGAACGATTGTCCTGTTGGAAAGTCCAGTGACGCCCCAGCTTCAGCTTCCTCACTGACGGCATGCCGTTTTCTAGAATTTCCTGATACTTCAATGAATCCATCTTGCCTTAAACACGCTGCAGGTTTCCAGTGCCAGAGGATGCAAAGCAGCCCCAGAGCATCATCGAGCTACCACCATGCTTAACTGTAGACAGAGTGTTCTTTTCAGCATATGCTTCATTCTTCTTCCTACACATACCGCTGATCCACAGGGCCGAAAAATTCCAGTTTTGTATCATCGCTACACAGAACAGAATCCCAAAATGTCTGTGGCTTATTTATATGATTTTGAGCACTCTTCTTGTGCTTTTGGGTCAGTAGTGGTGTACGTCTTGGAGTTGAGTTATGGCATGCGTTTAGTGTGCAAGCTGAAACCTCAGTGCCTGTTGCCACCAAGTCTTGGTGCAGATCTTTTGCAGTCACTCGAGGGTTTTTCTGAATCTGCCTTTTCAGAAATCTGGTTACAGCCGTTGATAGCTTCCCTTTTCTGCCCCGTCCAGGTAGTGTAACCACAGACTGTTCCTTTAACTTTGAACTTGCGAACTGTGCTTTCAACGATGTCTCTATCATTTAGTGCCTTCACTATCACTACACTTTTTGTGTCCTGTTCCTTGTTTGTGAAGGGCGTTGATATCTTCTTTTAACTTTTTGGACCATTCTTTTGACTTTTCAGACAATTCAGATATTTTTGTGTGATTTTTAGCTTTTGCAAAATAAAAAACAGTAGGTTACTATCGTAACCCCGGTTCTCTGAAACATCGAGTGGAGAGATCCACCTATGGGAAGGGCATCCGTACCTGACCCCTGCAGAACCATCAAATTGCACCAAGTCTGGCTAGACAGACAGAAGTGCGCAGCCAATGCCCGGTAAGGTCCCGCCCCCTTACCTAGGGCATATAACGCCTGCAAGCGCTGCTATTGCCCAATAAGTATATTCGCTTCTCGTGCGGCAAGTGGGGCAAAGCTGGTGGATCTCTCCACTCGATGTTTCAGAGAACCAGGGTTACGATAGTAACCTATTGTTCTCTTTCATCATCTCGTGCCAGAGAAGGACAGTCGCCCCAGGGAGGCGGTGCCTGAGACATCCATAAACATGAACCTGCACTACAGACGCACACACGTAACTTCTGTGCACGTGCAGGACATGAAACATGTATGTGGCACACACATGATAATAACCCCAGCAACACAGATGTACATATATACACCTAGAAGGCATGCTTGGTGACAGGAAAGTGCATGGCCTGCTGGCCCATTCACTCCTATTCGTTACTTCCAACGGGGTTGTAGGGAAGGGCTAAGAAGACCCTACCCCTAAAACCGAATGTGCTACCGATATACTGGTGACATCCAGCCGGTAGTAACGCACAAAGGTATGAGGAGAAGCCCAATTGGCAGCGGAGCAGATGTCCTGCAGTGAGACTCCCCTAAACAAAGCCCAAGAGGCGGCTAAGCCCCTCGTGGAATGAGCTCTGATGTCCCCTGGGGGCTGCACTCCCTTTGATTCATATGCCAAGGCTATAGCATTCACAAGCCAATCTGAGAGGCGTTGCTTAGATATGGGATCCCCTCTATGAGGCGGCGCCCATGAAATAAAGAGCTGGTCGCTCTTCCGGAAAGCACTGGTCCCGGTCATATATGTCTGTAAAGCACGGATTGGACACAGAGCATTTAGCCTCTGATCCTCCGGGGAGGAAAAAGGAGGAGGGTGAAAGGCGGACAGCTCCAACACCTCCGAAGTGAACGCAGGAAAGCATTTTGGTATGAAGGCCGGATTAGGCTTAAGGGAAACCTTATCTCCACTAAGAGAGAATTTAGTGCACGAGGAATTAACCAAGAGTGCATGTAGCTCACTGACACGTTTAGCTGATGCCAATGCCAAGAGCAAAACTGTCTTAATAGACAGCAACTTCAGGGAAATACTTCCCAAAAGCTCAAAAGGAAACTGAGACAGAGCCTCCAGCACCATGGAGAGGTTCCACTCAGTAACAGTTGTCCTGATGACTGGCAAAGAGCGACGGGCACCCTTCATAAATCTGCGGATTAGCGGATGCTGCCCGACTGTTGAGCCCTCAAAATCACATGACAGACCGAAATCGCAGCCAGGTAGACCTTAATTGTGGAAAAAGACCTCCCTTTTTCCATGAGGTCTTGAAGGAAACACAAAATATCAGGAACTGACCACTGATAAGATGTGAGACCACGCCCATCACACCACCCTTCAAACACTCGCCACTTACAGCCATATAAGGACCGTGTAGAAACGGCCCTGGCATTCTGTATAGTACCAATAACACGCGGCGAAGGCCCCAGTGCGCTTAGGTTTCGTCCTCTCACGGGCCAGGCCCAGAGAGCTACCCTGTCCGGGTGTGGGTGATAAATCTCCCCGTTCGCTTGAGACAATAGGTCTGTACGGAGGGGGAGGCACCACGGCTCGGCATGTAACAGAGGGATTGTCTCCACCAGCCACGTTGCTTTGGACCACCTGGGTGCTATCAGAATGAGAGACAGGCCCTGCTCTCTCACCCTGGCCAGTGTGGGAATTATCAGGCACAGGGGAGGAAAAGCATACAGCAGCTCTCTGGGCCATGGGTGGGCCAGTGCATATACCCCGAGGGGCGCGTCCACGTCCTTTAGCGAGAAGAACATAGGACAATGGTGGTTTTCGCGTGAGGCGAATAGATCCGCGGTTGCCTGTCCGAATCTCATCCATAACATGTCTACTATCTGCGGGTGAAGGCGCCAATCTCCGTAGATTGGGTTTCCCCTCGATAGAAGATCCGCGCCTCTGTTCAGAATGCCGGAACATGCGTTGTGCGTAACGACAGAAAAACCCGTCTGCTCCACAACAAAAGCTTGTAAGCTAGAGCGTGAAGTTTCGACAAGCGCACGCCGCCCTGACGGTTGATATAAGCCACTGCCGTGGTATTGTCGCAGCGTACGAGCACATGATGTCCCTGCAGACGAGGCAGAAAATGATTCAGAGCTTTCCAAATGGTCATAAGCTGTAAATAATTTATGTGCGCTGAACGTAGTCTGCTCGGCCACAGACCGTTCACCGTTCTGCCCTCCTGAGTGGCACCCCAGCCTGTCAAGGACGCATCTGTCGTCACAACTTTCCGCATCATAACCGTTCCCAGAGGGGTTCCCTGTGCGTAAAAGTCTGCACTCTTCCAGTGGCGCAGGGCTGCAGAGCAGGCGCGCGTCACTGTTACAGAGCGGTAAAGATTGTGTATCGGGCTGAAATGTAGTGACAAAACCCATTTCATGAACGCTCTCATTAAATGCAGTCCCAGCGGTACAACCTGGATGGATGAGGCCATAAGACCCTGCAGCCAGAGGCATGTGCGATATTGTACTCTCGCCCCCTCTCTGAACTGTGACAGACAGTCCATTAGAGAGAGAACACGCTCTTGAGAGAGACGCGCTCGCATGGAGACTGAGTTCACTCCAAGCCCAGGAAAATGACATTCTGACTGGGTATAAAATTGCTGTTGCTCACATTCACTCTGAACCCGAGAGATGTGATGTGCGCGAGCAGACGGCAGGTGTCCTGCAACACTTTCTCTTTCGAATCGGCTATAATGAGCCAATCTTCTATGTAAGTCAGAATCCTCAGACCTGACATTCTCATGGGTGCTAAACCCGCCTCTGCACACAGACAGAAGGAACGAGGACTTAGGGCGAAGTCTGAAGTCTGTAACCCTGCATTATTGTACGCATCACCCGAGTCGCCGCGGAGCTGTGTAACCCCAGCTGGCTCATTTTTTGATGCAATGTCGCCCCCTTGTGGACACACTAGGGGTGGCATGCCTGGGTTCAGAGATATTTTCTCTCTCTGCAGGGAGATGAATTCTATCTGCGGAGAGAGATCCTCTCTCTGTAACGAATTCATATGATTCGTTAGTGTTTTTTTTGTGTGTGTGTGTGTTTTGTGTTGGGGAAACACTGGGGCCGAAGCCTTTAATACTTGAGTGAGGGGAAAAGAGTGTGTGCGGTGTGGTGACACTGCTTTTGCACTTTTTCTCACAGTAGCCCCCCTGAACGTGGGGGTGGAACACACAACGTCCACTAAACACTTGGGCTGGGCAGCCTCGAGAGAGGGGGAAACGACCCATCCGCGGGAAACCTTGCGTATTTTGGACAGGGGATCTTGGGCAAGGAGAGAGTCCGTAGGGCTCGTGGCCCGTGAACGCGGACTCGATGCCCCCATCAGCCGAACATCAGGCAGGCCGCTTGCGTTTCGAGTCGGTGGGGGTAGTGTTAGATGGTCTTCCAGCCGCAGCGGGAGTCGATTTTCCCCAGTGCTTAGCAGGCGGTGGGTTATTCTGCCGTGGGGCGGGGGGTTTGTTGCTGGGCCTTTCTTTGCCCTGATGGAAATGTCGTCCCATGGCAGGTGGGTTAGGCAAACGCGCAGGGGGCGCCTGGCGTGGTGCCGCCTTCCTAGGAAGGCATAACTTGAAGGCCTCGTCCTCCTTCTTCTTGTCGTCACACCGCTGTTGCATCAACGCGACGGCGGGGCCGAAGAGAGCCCGGCCGGGCTCCACCCACGCACCCGCGATGCGCCTCTTCTCGCTGTCAGGAAGGCCCGACAGGTTGAGCCAGAGCGCGCGCTCTCCCACCACAGAGAGCGCCATAGAGCGCCCTCAGGCTTGGACGGCCTGCCGAGCGTTACGGAGGATGAGGTCGTTCACCGTCAAGATCTCCTTCCAGAAGGTGTTCCTTTTTCCAACTGTTGCCCTAACTCGTCCAAAATCTCCGCCTGGTAAGCGGAGAGGAGGGAGGAGACGTTCAAGGCCCTGACAGCCAAGGCCGATGACTTGTATGCAGCCTGGTAAACTGAGGCAGAAAAACGGTCCATCTTGTTGGGCAAGACCGGTTTAGGGGGAGCGAGCAGCCCGCCCTGTGTGGGGTTAAGGTGCCTGGCGATGGAAGGCTCGATAGCGGGGGGTCGCCCATGCCAAGAGCCGCCATATCCTTCACCTCAAGGCCGGTGAGACCATGTTTGAAGTCGAGCGGGTCGCTCCAGTTGTGCCTCATGTGCTTAACGCACGCTGGAAGGACGGGGAAGAGTTGCTTCCTCGGACCGGGAGGGGGTCCCAGAACTTTCCCGTCATATATGTCCCTTTCCTGGTCAGTGGCGCTCTGTAGAGCCGGTCACTCAATGTTGAGGCGAGCGGGCGCTCGCTCACACACCTCCAGGAGGATGGACTGAGGCAAGGCCGCGTTCCAGCCAAACTGTGAGCATACAGAGATCGCGAGAAGCGAATGTCAACTGGGGAATAGCAGCGCTTGCAGGCGTTATATGCCCTAGGTAAGGGGGCGGGACCTTACCTGGCATTGGCTGCGCGCTTCTGTCTGTCTAGCCAGACTTGGTGCAATTGGATGCTTCTGCAGAGGTCAGGTACGGATGCCCTTCCCATAGGTGGATCTCGAACACGAGATGATGAAAGAGAACAACATCCTTTAAATCCCACTATCACTCCACCTGATATAAAAAGCCCCTTTCACACGGAGATCCCGTATAATAATACACTGAAAATTTACCCCATAGACCAGGGGTAGGCAAATTCGGTCCTAGAGAGCCGCTGTCCTGCAGAATTTAGTTCCAACTCTAATCAAACACACCTGAACAAGCTAATCAATGTCTTCAGGATTACTAAGGCTATAGGCAGATGAGTTTTTTTTCAGTGTCGGAGCCAAACTCTGCAGGACAGGACCAAAACTTGGCTACCCCTGCCATAGACCGTAAAAAAGAAGTTCACACATGCCGTAACGATCCAGTAAAGACATGTGACATCAGAATGTGACGTGTAATGTCTCCGCAGCGTCTTAAAGGAGTAGTTCACTTTAAAATGAAAATTACCCCATGATTTACTAACGTGGGATTCGCAAAACGCTTTCTCTTGAAAGATGGGTCTGTTCCCAGTATATTGGGACCAGCTTGCTCCTCAGAATCACAACCTGTAAGTATGATTATTTATTGACGTATATATTTTCTACCGGGTGTACGTAATTTTGTGTTTTATATTGTGTGTTTCCGGCTAATTCACGTTATTACTGTCTCACTGAAATACTTCTGCTAATCAGCTGTGGGCCACTATTACCTAAAACTGTGTCCAGTAATGCAGATTGTCTGTCGTTCTTGCTACTTTGAGTAAAGATAAAGGATGGAGCAAAATTTGTTTTACAAACTTTTGTTACATCAGTCATTCACATAAATGCTGGGCAAACATATGCACCGTTAAGGGGCGGACTGGCCATCTGGAGCACCGGGACTTTTCCCAGTGGGCCGCTGGCCAATGTGGGCCGGCCCACCCGGTACACAAATATATTTTTTAAAAATGACGGAAATCAGAATATTAAACCTCTTTTCTACATAAATGGATGAGTGAGTCGGGCCGCGGCCGACAAGGAGTGTGTTTTATTTTCATGTGAGTGTTTTCCCTCCCTCCGTTTAGTTTGGTCTACTCCATTGCGTATCTTGAAACACGCCCCCTTTCACGTCGTCTAATTTACAGAAAGAGAGACAGATTGATCCGGTACAGCGAATTTCTCTGAGCAGATAAGATACTAACAAATAATTGTCTATGGATGAAAGGGGGAAGTGTCACGGGTCTATCAGGGAGGACTCAAATGCAGAATGAGTGTTAACAGGTTTATTGACCAACAGTAGACAGAAGACAAGATGTGGTGGGAGAGGTGAACAGTCCAGACAATAGGCAGGGATGAGACACAACGACAGCCGTTGTAACTAGCCGAGCAGCAGTTGTAACTAGCACAAGATGACTGTAGGCTGGGGAGTAGTAATGGCAGAGCAGGATGAGACCTGAGAATACTAGCAATAGCCAGACAGGAACTTCAAGTACAACTGCAAGGCACTCAGGGATCTCAGGCTCAGCACCAGGCTTGCTCCAAAGCAAAGAGTGTAAGCAGACAGGGACACTCTGCTAGCAGGACAGGACTGGAACTAGAGACAGAGGAGAAAAGACAGACAGGACCGATGGTAGAACTAAAGCACTAAAAACTTCTACACATAGAACACTATAGACTTTAGTAAGAAACAAACTATGTAACACAGAAGTACACAGCAGCACAACATCTAACGAACTGGCAACACAAGAGGGAAAGAGCAGACATATAAAGGGAGCTAAGAACAAGAGGAACAGGTGACAACACTCAGACAAGGAACAGGTGAACACATTCAGGTAAACAAGGACTCAAACAAGGGAGCAGAGAACATAAGAAACAGGTGACAACACTCGGACAAGGAACATGTGACAACACTCAGACAAACGAGGACTCAACTGACAAGAGGGCATGGTACAGGGAAACAAGGAGGCAGGAACAAAGAAGCACATGGCCAACACAAACAAAACCATATGTTGAAGCACAACACAAACATAGAGACATGGAACAAAGACAACACAGACAAAGCTGCCAGGGCAGAACCCTGACAGGAAGAAAAGAAAAGGTGGGGCTGAAAAGTTACGCGTTAAAAAAAAAGCATTGGAGGTAGATGCTGTGAAATGTTTCAAATTAACTGATTATGCATTTGGCGGAATTGGCGCGAAGTAGGGTTGCCACCTGTCCCGGTTTTACCGGGATTGTCCTTCTTTTTAATAACCTGTCCCAGGAAATTTATCCACTCTCCCGGGACACTGAATGTCCCGGTTTTCGAAAGGCTACGTGAATACAGATATCCCAAGTTCCGGAAGTCTCCCGCATATTGATAGCGGCTCCCTGATGCCTGCAAATTAGTTCAAATCTCCCGGAATCTAGAGCGCGCGAGCAAGAGGTGCTCCAAAGTTCTTAGCTTCTCATGACATATTTTTCAAGTTCCACCCTCAATAAAATTCAAGCAAAGCTTTGGTTCAAAAGGTTTTCTGCTGTAAAGATTCCCTTTGTTGTACAAATATTAGCTAATATATGTTGCGTTAATTAAAATAAATGTTTAAATAGCATCTCTGGTTTCTTGTATTGTGTTATATTCTATGCTGAAAGTGGTGTTAAAAATTATTCTGCACATTAATGAGCCAATGTGTTATGATGTGGGGGGCTGCTGTGGGCCAGAAAGTCCAGGGCCACTTTTTGGTCCCAGTCTGCCCCTGGCACCATTATTGAGTTCCTGCATGTGCACCACAATAAATAAGAAATATACAATTCGGTTTGTTGATTGACATAATCTTGTTAATGCTGATGGTGAGGAATTACAGTTGAAACATCTCATAATGTATCTTAAAATGAGTAGTGTATCACTGAGAAACGTCCTGCTCGAGTCATCATTGCGATGGAGGTTCGGGTTGAACAACTAGTTCTTCCAATGTTTCATCATCGGACTCACGCTCAGATTGATATGGTAAAATCTTTTTTCCTCTTTTAGGGTTTACTCTGTGCGGGTGGATCAGATTCAGCTCCTCACTCCCTTTTGCTTGAACCTACGGTTGGTCCATTGCGTAACAGTGTTCCTCCATATCTTCAATGATATTAAACAGCTTGGGTATATGTTCAGCTTACAAAATTAGCAGGTGGAGGTGAAATATAACCTGCCAAACTAAACAAATTTGGGATTTATGTTAGAGCCCATAACAACTTGACTACTCGGTCCGCCATCTTACCGGAACTGTCATGGTGATCCAAATGGATAACAGGAAGCAAATGCGAGTAACAATCTTTATTTAGAGAAATATGCACAGTGAAGAGACAAATGGTGGAAACAGTACAAGCCGATAGTGGTGGGTGACACAGGGACTTCGATGGTCAGGTCCGTGAAGAGGTGCAGTGATGAGATGACGGTGAGACGACAATAATCCACAAGGTGACGAATAATCCACAGAATGACAAGCAACAGGAAACACAAGGCAGGAACACAAAGACTGGGTCACCAACACCGACAACATCAAACAACGATCTGACAAGGATGAGAAAACAGCGGTGAGCATATAAAGCGTGGTGAGAGTGCCTGCAGCTGGTGATGTAATGATGATCAGCTGGAGCGGATTAGGTAATGACATATATTCACGCCCACTACACACGTGCACTCATACCACAACATAAACACAAGACTAGAAGGGACAGTGAATGTGTCTACCGTGACAGTAACTCACGTGGACTGAAATCACGTGACTTTAGCAGTTTGATACACGTTCTGAACCACTGATTCAAGACAAAAGATTGTAAAGGCTTCGAAGCTTCATTAAGCGGTGTTTCGAAATCGCCCATCACTAGTTTTTACTGCTTCATTAATATAAACAGTACGACACAAAGCTTCATGTGCTTGTCGTCTTCTAATTAGGACATGAAATTGATAAGCATGTCTGCTCTTTAAAACAAAGAAAAGAAGCAATTTAGGGAAATAATATGTGCAAACAGTGGGAAACGCTGTATATTTGTGCAGTGTGCGCATGTCAAAAAATCAATTCCGATTTGAAGCTTGTAACATAAAAACACGCACGTCAACCCAATCACTTTATTTAGCGTTCATGTAAACACTACGGCTGCATCCGAAATCGCATAGGCCTACTTACCATACTATAGGCAAAAAACAGTATGTGACAAATTAAGTATGTCCGAATTCACAGTACTCATAAAAGAGTAGGCAAAAATTAATACAATAACTACAACTACTGTAAAAATCCATGTTATGGCTAGAAACACTCATTTAAGTAAAGAGAAAAGACAGTCCATCATTACTTGAAGGAATGAAGGTCAGTCAATCCAAAAAATCTCAAGAGCTTTGAATGTGTTCTCAAGTGCAGTCGCCAAAACGATCAAACGCTATGATGAAACTGGCTCTCATGAGGATCGTCCCAGGAAAGGAAGACCAAGATCTACCTCTGTTGCAGAGGATAAGTTTAATAGAGTTAACAACCTCAGAAACCACTTATTTACAGCACCTCAGATTGCAGCCCACATGCTTCTCAGAGTTCAAGTGGCAGACATATATTTCAACATCCACTGTTCAGAGGAGACTGTGTGAGTCAGGCCTTCATGCTCGAATTGCGGCAAAGAGACCATTATTACTTCAGAAGAACAATAAGCAGAAGAGACTTGCTTGGGCCAAGAAACACAAGGAATGGAAAACTGTCCTTTGGTCCAAATGTGAATTTTTTGGTTCTAACCGCTGTGTCTTTGTTAGATGTAGAGAGGCGGATGGTTCCTAAATGGGTGGTTCCTACTGTGAAGCATGGAGGAGGAGGTGTGATGGTGCTTTGCTGGTGACACTGTTGGTGACTTAGTCAAATTTGAGACCACACTTAACCAGCATGGCTACCACAGCATTTTGCAGCGACGTGCCATCCCATCTGGTTTGCACTTAGTGGGGCCATCATTTGTTTTCCAACAGGACAATGACCCCAAACGTAGTTCTAGGTTATAAGAGCTATCCAAGAAGGAGAGTGGTGGAGGGCTGCATCAGATGACCTGGCCTCCACAATCACCCAATTTAAATCCAATTGAGATGGTTTGGACCAGAGAGTGAAGGAAAAGCAGTCAACAAGTACTAAACACCTCTGGAACTCCTTCAAGATTGTTGGAAAACAAAGCTGTCATCAAACCAAAAGTTCGCTAAAGAATCGAAAGTATAAAACATATTCTGGGTGGATTAACACTTTTTTTGTTTACTACATAATTACATATGTGTTCTATAGTTTGGATGTCTTCAGAATGACAGTTTTTTTTACAATTGCTAACATACTTTTGTCCAATCTGTATTCCATTTTTTTTTTTTATTCAAAACTCTAAACACAATTAGCACAACATCTGTCTGTTGTGATCATACCATTTACACAATTCATGTTGTGTTCACACAATATGTAGTCAATTTAACACATTTCTAAAATGCTTACATTTTCTTTACATACAAGCTTACCCAATACCAAAAGTGTCACCGGGTGATTGAGTAAATGAGCGGCAGGTGTGGAGGGAGTGGTGTTTGGGGCACATGCTCCCAAAGTGGAGTATAAAAAAAGGACCATTTTGAAGAGAGACACATCAAGAAAAGAGTGAACACACATGGAGAGAAGCACAAAGGCAGCGGAGGGAAGCCGTGAAAGAAGAGAACTTGTGGGATGTTTATTCTTCACAAAGTCTGGAGAACCCCAAGCCAGCGACACGAAGGATCCCGGCGGAGATATGAGTGGAGGCTTAATTCACTGGGAGGTATTGTGGATTGCAGTGTCTAGTGTGGAAACAAGCACGTTTGAAGTTTCAAGTGTTTTACTGATTGCACGAGTGCGGGAAATTCTAAATATTACTTCCACTCGTAGTCTCAGCTGTTACTGACCCTCTGATGTTCAGAGCTGGAGGAACCACTGAGCCGGTGAGCGAATGAGAAGCTAAGAGCTGTTGCTGATCCTCTGTTGTTCAGTCTCTGTCGCCAGGAATGAAGAATCACTGAGCCGGTGAGCGAATGAGAAGCTAAGAGCTGTTGCTGATCCTCTGTTGTTCAGTCTCTGTCGCCAGGAATGAAGAATCACTGAGCCGGTGAGCGAATGAGAAGCTATGAGCTGTTACTGACCCTCTGATGTTCAGAGCTGGAGGAACCATTGAGCCGGTGAGCGAATGAGAAGCTATGAGCTGTTACTGACCCTCTGATGTTCAGAGCTGGAGGAACCATTGAGCCGGTGAGCGAATGAGAAGCTAAGAGCTGTTGCTGATCCTCTGTTCAGTCTCTGTCGCCAGGAATGGAGGAACCATTGAGCCGTCTCTGTCACCAGGAAAGAACCACTGAGCCAACTTTTTAAGACTGTTTTATAATCCGATAAAGAGACATTGTTGTTTATTTTAACTTGTCTGCCTCATGTGTGTCCACGGTCTGCTCCTCGGCGGTGTTTCAGTTTAGGGGTGGGCGGCCCACTGGCGCTCACCCCGACCTGTGACAAAAGCATGGATCTTTCTAGTTCTGTCAGGACCACTATCGTCAAATACAATTGACAATTAGCATACAGTTTGGATTGGCGGTATGGTTCTGTTCTAGGCAAGAACTGCCTGTGCATCCATGCAGCCTAGCATGGATAAGAGCAGGAAGAGCAGCAATAACCCTCCTTAGGGTAAACAGAACCAACATGAATGTGTTGCAGATATCATTAATTCCATATTTTAATGTACATACAATATTTTAATGTACAACATAATATAAGAATTTAGTCTGATTCAAAGGGGAACCAGAATGCCAAATCCTGACTGACGAGAGGAGGGGCTGGGGATGGAGGAGGGTAATTCGCTCCTGTGAAACACGATAGCTGCTGATAATACTGAAGGAGCTTATATATGGATGCTGTGATAGGCGTCGTATTCCTATAGGTAGATGGGCATCAGCTGACCTGCCAACTGACGCTACGCTTGATTTTTATCTACAAATGCTTAAACGCATGCCAGAAATGAAGACCTAATTTCCCAAACCTTAAATATAGTATAAAGCCTCTACTTATGCAACAACAGAAGCTCAAAAGCTGAAAAAAATATTTTAAAAACTGATCAGCATTTTTAACAAATCACTGAAATATTGAGAAATAGCTGATTCCAAACTCAGTTGGAGGCATAGTCAGGTGTTGAGGTTCTTCTCATTGCAAGGTAAAAAAGGACTCTTTGAATTGGTTTTATTCAATGTGGATGTGTCATGTCTGGGTGAGGGAGACGAATAGTTGTAGGAGGGAGACCAGTTGGATCCGGACAAGGGAAAAAAATAGGTAGGGGACAGGATGAAGAATGTGTGCTGGATTTTGCATTTCTATTTTTTTCCTTTACACATGTGGAACCTATGAAAGCTTATTTCCGTCATGGAATAGAAAAAAGGGAATTGTGACTTTTTATCTCACAATACTCTTTTCTTGTAATTGTGAGTTTATGTCTCATAGTTTTGAGAAAAAATCCGAATTGTGAGATAAAGTCACATTTTATTCCATGGCAGAAACAGGCATCCTCAAACAAACAAAAAGCCATGTTTGTTGGATTTTTTTTGTTGATCACTGGCATCAATTTCATGTTGCTAATATAAATCGTATATGCAGAATAAACCATCTGCATATGCCACTAACTACCAAGGGGGCACCATCTCACCCTTCATGAAGGCACCATCATCACCACACACCCACCCCTGGAAAGCAATTTCAACCAAGGAGGCAGTTCAAGTTCTGGGTAGGGGATCCATTTGATCAGTGGCTGCCCAGAGCAATTCTGTTTCTTTTTCTTTTTACTGTACATTCTATAAAGTACAGTATGTTATTCACTTTTATAGCAGGTTTCCAAGAATGCACACATTCAAGACAAAACCAAAAATGTAGAATGGCTTACAGTAAAAGGAAACTGAATTATAAAACAGTGTATTTCATATCGTCTGCAGGTAGAAGTGAAACATGAAAAGTAATGCAGTTTTCACATGAACATGAACTGTTAGTATTTTGACAGTTATTGCATAATGATTTACTATATTCATGCTATTGTTTTGACAGATAACAGTTTTTTTAATTGCTAAAACACATTTCTCAAAACCATCTCCCACTTTCTCAAAACCCTTAAACACAAAACCTATTTTTTTTTAATTACATTCAGAGAACATCTGACTCTTCAGGCAAAATCAAAAAATTGCCCCAAAACCGTTTTATCTGTGCTCAAAATCAAACAATGGTCTCAGATCATACACACAGCGAGTCAATATTATAAACACAGATCATTCATTAGACATAGGCCTACATCAAAAAATGGAGATCACAAAATCCAAAGCATGCAGTTACAGAAAAAAATTATATTGTAACTAAGTAAACACATTTTGCAATTACATACAAAAGTATAATGACAACTTACAATAGTAAGGTGAATAAATTGTATACTGTATGCACTACAAGCAGAGCCGGATTAACGCAAAGGCAAACTAGGCACGTGCCTAGGGCCCGATTGGTGGGATGGGGCCCAGACAGAAGGACAAAAATAAAAAAATTAAAAAAATGTACAAATGTCCTATCTACAATTTATTTCAACATTTATTAATTAACTAAAAATAGTGACGATGTTTATCTTAACCAAAGACTGTTACATTAGCCTACTTTACATTAACGCCAGCCCATCAGGTGCTGCGAAGCAAAAGTCTAAATAGGCACGCAAAGAGGCACAGCTCGTAATGCAGGTGTGCGTTGTCGTCATCTATTCTGGAGTGATTGCAATGTATTCTAATTATAAACTTGTACTGTAGATCAGCGTCATTTCTGGAAAAAATCATTCACCGCTTTATTACGAGTTTAAAAGAGCGCGAGCGTCATTAACGTGCCCAGACGCGACGCTTTGAATTTGCCCGTAAAATGAATAACATCGCGTCGGGAGCTGACTAAAAACGCTACAAAAGTAAAAGACAGGACGTTTGTATTCTAAGTTAAAAAGCCAACACACTACAACATTTTAAATGTTTCAAATAAAGGATCTCATGGGTCTATCTTCTAAATTCTGCTGATGATTAGATTATACCCTGTCTGACATCAGCCTACTTACGCCAATAATATCAGTTTAGAATTTTTTTTTCTAATCAGTAGCGATCGTGTCTTTCTCTTCCACTTGATTTGTGTATAGCATATTTAAGCTAGCAATGCAATGCATAATATCATATTACTTATATTAATAATATGACATTATCTGCAGTCAATATTGATTAAATGGGAGGGGAAAATCCTGCCCATACCGCAGCTATTAAAAAAATGATAAAAGCATATATCAC
Source organism: Gila orcuttii (assembly GCA_026230005.1). Classification (NCBI taxonomy): domain Eukaryota; kingdom Metazoa; phylum Chordata; class Actinopteri; order Cypriniformes; family Leuciscidae; genus Gila; species Gila orcuttii. Next base: position 29,606,897 of record JAPDVR010000008.1, read on the forward strand.
TGAAGTGGTATTCTGGAACTGTGAATAAATTGAATAAAACAGCAAAATAACAATAACAATAACATCTTCATTAAACAAAAAAGAGATTACCTTAGATGAAGTTTGATTAATATGTACATACAGTACTGGTAAAAAGTCTGGACCAATTACTATTTTTAATGTTTTTGAAAGAAGTTTTTTATTATGCTCTACAAGCCTGCATTTATTTGATCAAAAATACAAAAAAAAAAAAAAACAGGAATATTCAGCAAGGATGTGTTAAATATATAAAAAGTGATAGTAAAGACTTTTTTAAAACAGCTTTTTAATAATAAAAAAAATCCTGAAAAAAAGTATCACAGGTTATAAAATAAATATTAAGCACCATTTCTAACATTTGATAATAAATCAGAATATTATAAAGTTTTCTGAAGGATCACATGACACTAAATTCAGCTTTGCATCACAGAAATATATTTTAAAGTATAGTAAAATAGGAAAACCATTATTTTAAATTTTAATAATATTTCAATATATATTATTTTTCTGTATTTTTGATCAAATAAATCCAGGCTTGATGAGCATAAGAGACTTATTTCAAAAACATTACAGTTTTTGCCCGTTGCTTGAACACTATAGACACATGCTTAAACCAAAGTAACATAACTTGAAGTTGTTGTTACTATACCTTAAACAAAGTGTAACCATACCTTAAACAAAAGCGCTGCTTTGCACTTTAGTTGTAATTCTGTAACACACTTGCTCCTTTCTGCAACACACTTGCTCCTAGACACTACACACTATTTCATACATAAGACACTTAGTTCAAAAATGAAATCTCAGGGTACCATTGGGAAAACACATCTACTCAAAATACAACACACACTGGTTAATTGAAAAGACATAGACACACACCTGAAAACACTTACTTACAAAAATGAACACCAATCAGCCAGCTACAAAAATGCCTAAGTTAAGCCATTTTGAGAACTTTGCAAGCATGGAGAGCTAGAGGCAGAGGAGGACAGAGAGAGAGAGGAGGACAGAGAGAGAGAGAGGAGGACAGAGAGAGAGAGAGGAGGACAGAGAGAGAGAGGAGGACAGAGAGAGAGAGGAGGACAGAGAGAGAGAGGAGGGCAGAGAGAGAGAGGAGGACAGAGAGAGAGAGGAGGACAGAGAGAGAGAGGAGGACAGAGAGAGAGAGGAGGACAGAGAGAGAGAGAGGAGGACAGAGAGAGAGAGGAGGACAGAGAAAGAGAGGAGGACAGAGAAAGAGAGGAGGACAGAGAGAGAGAGGAGGACAGAGAGAGAGAGGAGGACAGAGAGAGAGAGGAGGGCAGAGAGAGAGGAGGACAGAGAGAGAGAGGAGGACAGAGAGAGAGAGGAGGACAGAGAGAGAGAGAGGAGGACAGAGAGAGAGGAGGACAGAGAGAGAGAGAGGAGGACAGAGAGAGAGAGGAGGACAGAGAGAGAGAGAGGAGGACAGAGAAAGAGAGGAGGACAGAGAAAGAGAGGAGGACAGAGAGAGAGAGGAGGACAGAGAGAGAGAGAGGAGGACAGAGAGAGAGAGGAGGACAGAGAGAGAGAGAGAGGAGGACAGAGAGAGAGAGGAGGACAGAGAGAGAGAGGAGGGCAGAGAGAGAGAGGAGGACAGAGAGAGAGAGAGGAGGACAGAGAGAGAGAGAGAGAGGAGGACAGAGAGAGAGAGGAGGACAGAGAGAGAGAGAGAGAGAGGAGGACAGAGAGAGAGAGGAGGACAGAGAGAGAGAGAGGAGGACAGAGAGAGAGAGAGGAGGACAGAGAGAGAGAGAGGAGGACAGAGAGAGAGAGAGGAGGACAGAGAGAGAGAGAGGAGGACGGACAGAGAAAGAGAGGAGGACAGAGAGAGAGAGGAGGACAGAGAGAGAGAGAGGAGGACAGAGAGAGAGAGGAGGACAGAGAGAGAGAGGAGGACAGAGAGAGAGAGGAGGACAGAGAGAGAGAGAGGAGGACAGAGAGAGAGAGGAGGACAGAGAGAGAGAGGAGGACAGAGAGAGAGAGAGGAGGACAGAGAGAGAGAGAGGAGGAGGACGTGGTCAAAGAGGCCACACAAGGACCATTATTTCGGATGACATAAGAGCAACTTTGGTGGACCATGTCATAAACCATGGCCTGACTATGAGGGAAGCTGGGCAGAGAGTCCATCCTAATCTAATCCGCTTCACAGTTTCATCCATAATAAGGACATTCCGACTGGAAAACAGGTATGTCTTCAACTCTCTACTCTACTCAGACTGTATCTAGAGTATTTACAGTATTGTACCATATCACGTTACTGTATCACATGTATTGTATTCCAGGGTGGCTAAAGCTCCTTTTTCAACAAAAGTGGTAGTTTTGTGAAACATACCATGATAACGTGTTGAGATGTTTCAGTACTGTATATGGTAAATACAGTAAAGTTCAGTATACACAGTACTCTAAAAAAGAAGCAAACGAGAACAATTTGTGGTTGCATTTTTCTACAGAATGGCTAGAAGACCTGCTGGGGGTGGACGCCAACGCCTGTTCACCCAACAGCAGGAACTTGCCATAGTGAACCTAGTCAGAGCAAACAATGCAATCCGTCTCCACCAGCTACAGCAACAAATACTTGCAGATAGGCAAGTATTCAACAACATAAATCGAGTAAGCATTACAACTATCAGACGGATCTTGGTAAAGCACAACATGACCATGAAGCAACTGTACAGGGTCCCATTTTAGAGGAACAGTGTCAGGGTCAAAGAATTTCGACATGAATATGTACAGGTAAGTGTTTCAGTCCTTTACATTTACAATAAAGAATGGGTGCACAGTAACAGATGAATATGTACCACTGGATTAGTACCACATAGATTCATTCAGAAAGCTACACCGGTATCTGTGTGGTGGGATGGGTCGGTTCGGTTCTGTATCTGTAGTAGTGTAAGTGTGTGCTTTGAGTAAAGCCATCCACAACATGTATTTTTTGTTACAGAGAATCTTGGACATGGATGGAGCTGCCCAGCCACATGAATGTATTTACATTGACGAGGCTGGATTCAACCTTAGCAAAAACAGACGACGGGGACGCAATATAATTGGCCAAAGGGCAATTGTGCACGTCCCAGGGCAGCGCGGGGGAAATATCACATTGTGTGCTGCCATAAGTCTTCGAGGGCTACTGCACCATCATGCCAAACTGGGTCCCTATAATGCGCAACACATAATAACATTTCTAGATGCACTCCATGATGCAGTTGTACAGGATGGACCAGAGCAGCCCAGGTTTTTTGTTGTCTGGGATAATGTCAGTTTCCATCGGGCTGCTCTGGTCCAGAACTGGTTCACCAACCATGATCAATTTGAAGTTCTGTACTTGCCCCCTTACTCGCCATTTTAAAATCCTATAGAGGAATTTTTTTCCGCTTTGAGATGGCGCGTATATGACCGCCAACCACATGCCCATATGCCTCTTCTGCAGGCAATGGAACAGGCCTGCGGAGACATTGAGGTGAGGTAAATCCAGGGATGGATTCGGCACACAAGGGGATATTTTCCCCGATGCTTAGCAAGAGAAGACATTGCTTGTGATGTTGATGAGATCCTGTGGCCAGACCCCAACAGACGGCAGGATCCATAAGCCCACTTGCGCACAATTGTGTTTTTTTGTGTTTACAGTTGTGTATTGTTTGTTTTATTTTTGATTTAAGGTAACTGAATTTACTGTACTGTAAAATATACTAATGTAATGATTTTGAATTCATTATTTCATTTTTTGGTAGTTGTGAAAACATGCCCTCTATGGAACTGAATAAAAACATTGAAAACAAAAGACTGCAGTTTTTTATATAAAGTAGACTAGTGTGTTGCTGCTGATCTGAAAGTGTATTCATATGATGCAAGTGGGTATCATTTTGTCATCAGAGTGACATTTTGACAAAGGATTGTTAGGTTTTGATAGAAGAGTTTAAATTTGACATAGAAGTGAATGGTTTATTTCCCAATGTTGTGTATTATTTGCTTATGTGTAGAGTTTCGACACAATGAGCCAAATTTAGCAAAACGTGTGTAAGCAATAGGCAAAAACTGTAAAAATAGTAATGTGTCCAAACTTATGTACTGTGTAAGTAAAAACGTTGTATAAATTAAAAGGTTAGGAATCATATTTGTTTCAAGAGTTTTTTATTGGGGGTGGGGGGCCTCCAACATGAATATTGCCTATAGGGCCTCCAAATGTCTAGAACCGGCCCTGACTACAAGTATAGTATTGTACTGAATACTGTATAATATTGAATGTCTGTGTATTCAGCACTTGCATACTGTGAAAATACAGTAACCCAACTGCAAAAGCCAAAAAGGTTACAGGAAAAAAATTAAATGAAAAGCATGTTACACACTAAGGTCAGTGAGAAAGATTGATTCTGCTTCAGCATCATGTCTTCTTGTTGGGTCTGGCCGGAGGACTTTGTCCACATCACAGACAATGTCATCTCTGCAGGCAAAGGGAAAAACCCTAAAGCAGATCCAGCCTTGACAACATTCTCTACACCTTGCTCATTCTCATCCTCATCCTCTTCCTCCTTGTTCACCACCTCTTATACACATACCCTTCATCCTCTCCCTCTTACAGTATATTGTTTCCATCCATTGTTGGTATCAACGGTTGCGACCTTCAGTGCAACATTTTGAGTCAATTTTGTCACTCTGAACTGACTTATATTATGTACAGTTGGTTTGGTCACATTAGAAACAAGTTTGAACAATTTTGAGTCGTTGTGTGTAAACGATGACAACTGTGTTGTAGTTGTGTTTAACTTTTGCCTGCCTGTGATTAGTGTTTTGAAACAAAAGTGCATCACAGGGCAAAATGTGTTTTAGTGAGTTAGAATGTGTTTAGAGTTTTGCAAAAAGAGTGCATGAGGTTTGCAAACAGTGTTTTAACTACCTGAACTTGTTTAATGTTTTACAGAAAGAGAGATTTATTTGACAAATTGGTTTAGCCATTGAGAATTTGGTTCAGAGAATGGGGTTTAGTGTTTTAGCAATTAAGAAAAACTGTAATTCGATTTTGAATTGGGTTTGCTGTGTTTGATAGTGTATGTAGAACAAGGTTTTTAGCATTTTGAAATGTAGAGTTTAGAAGAGTTTAGAAAAAGTACTTTAAGTATTGGTAAACGCTTGTCAGCAATTGTAAAATAAATAAATAAATACAATTAACTGTAATGTACAATGTTGAAAATAAAAAAAATAATAAAGGAAAACCACTGAAGGAGGTGTGTCTAAACTGTTGACTGCACTGTATATACTGTATATATTGTTGTGTAATATTCATAAGAATACAATTAGCCTGCCACATAGTTTGACATATTCAGCTAATATATTATGTCTAATGTTTTATTATTTTGTTTATTTCCTGGAAAAGCCTTATACATGTGTACAAGTACAGAAGCGCCTGAATTGATTTGAGGTCAAAGAGATAAGGATTAGACAGCTCTACATTTCACTCTGATAACTTATTTATGCTCAAAGTAAGAAAACATGTATTAGAGCAACTTTATAAGTATGCAGGAAGTATGTTCCCATGTAAGAAAGGTGTTGCTGACAAGAGGAGAGGAACTCACCAAATGAGAGACACATACAACAAAAGAAAACACATAAAACAAGCCTTTTTAAAGGGGGTGTTCCTATTTGGAAAGGTCACTAATTTATCTTTAAATATCCGTGACGACAACAGTGAAACTCATATGCAGCTTCGTAACCACCTGAAGATATTGCCTTGATCGAAATAATGTAATAGAGTATTTGAAGAATACTTTTACTGCTAGAGATACTAACTGTAATAAGTAAATTTACTTACATTTTTATAATAATTTCTGCCTTCAGGGGCATTGATTTATGAAGTTGAGCCAGAACAGACCAAGAAGAAGTCTTCTGTTGGATTGTAAGTATTTTATTTTAAAGAACTTATAATTTAGGTCAGATTCAAATAATAAATAAGTTAAAGGTGTCAACACACACACACACACACACACACACACACACCTTCCTTACTTGAGTAAAAGTACAGATACTTCTAGTCAAATATGACTTTGTTACAAGTAAAAGTTGTAAAGACCAATTTTTACTTAAGTAAAAGTACAGAAGTATTCGTTTTACAGACGTATCAAAACCAAAAAGTAAATATATATTAATATCCACTGTTGGAAGGTAGTTTTATTGTGGTTGAAAAAGACAAAAAATTGCTGCATTTCTAAAAATTCCCCTGTTCAAGTTTATGTACCCTTGTTTCTTAATATGGTGTGTCTTTACCTGGATGATCCATGACTTTTTTTTTGGTGTGTGTGATGGTTGTTCTTGATTCCCTTGTTGGCCCTGAGCTGCAGTTAAACTGCCCAATGTTCTTCAGAAACATCCTCCAGGTCCAGAAAATTATTTTCCAGCATCTTGATATTTTAACCCTTTCCAGCAGTGACTGGATGATTTTGAGATCCATATTTTCACACTATTAAAATAGATTGATGATGCTTCATCACTGATGCTCCAGAAGGAAACACAATGCTTTAAGAGCAGGGGTTGAAAACTTTTGAACAGGATGAAGATGTCCAAATAATATTAATATTTTTCTTAAACAAACTCATCGCTTTGCTTCAGAAGGCCTTTATTAACCCCCCGTAGCCATGTGAATTCGTTTATGATGGATGGATGCACTTTTTAATTAAAACTTCAATCTGTTGGTTGCAATTCACTGCCATTATCAAGCTTGAAACAACCCGGATATCTTTTAATAACTCCGATTGTATTCGTCTGAAAGAATGGCTTGAGGGTGAGTAAATCATGGGGTAATTTTCATTTTAAAGTGTACTAAACTACTCCAAAAGCAATTTAGAAACCTTCGTGGTTCCATGATATGTTCACACGTTCTATCTTGTCATGGTTTCGAATTGCTCTGAGACGCGAAAGCTAAGGATCCAAAAGCAGTAGTTTATTAAAGGGTAATCCAAAACAGGCAATAAGTCAAAACCACAGAGCAAACCATGAGGATAAGAAAAGTCCAAGGCACAGGCAAATCCACAGAGACGGGCAGAAGATCAAGGAAATAAAAAAATAATAATAATAAAAAAAAAAAACAGGCAAACGTAAATAGGCAAACATAAAGGAGATAATGATAAACAGGTTGTAGTCCAGGCAATGGGTTATGGGAAATGTAGTTCATGAAGTGGAGCCAATGGACTAGGGAGAGTGCCCTCTGGTGGAGATCAAGGGCACTCCAGCTGGTGGATGTGATGTAGGGGTTTATTTGAGTTGTTATAATATTTTCTTCTATTATTTTAATCTTTATTTTAACCTTTATTCTTAATTAATCAAATAAATGTAGGACATACCCTTTATTTTTCAGATAAACAATTACTGTTCAGTCATTATCTAAGTTACATGTTTATCCTTGCTCTGTTATACCAGCTGCTTTGCAGAATGAAGAAAAATATTATTGAATTCTTAATCTTAACACTTAAAGATAATAATTGAATGTATATAATTTTAAAGTTATAGCCTACTGGCAAAACGATTTCTCCACCACGAGGTATAATTTCTGATGAATATTCGGCAAGATATGTAGCTATCTCTCACAAATTTAATAGGTGAAAGTTACCATTTACATGTGCCAGGTATCTCGTGTCGTGTCTTATTTCAGTGTAGTAAATTCATGTTTCATGACGCTTTAAATTAATAAAAGTGCAAAATAAAAAAATAAAAAAATGTCGTGCTTTATTTATGCTCAATTCATTGTATTTAATTGTATTGATTGCAACATTTTATTTTTTATATTTTACATAAATTAATTCCACACATTTAATTGCATACTGAATGTCGTATTTCATGTTTTGTTTCCATTTCGTGTTATAAATGCTATTTAATACAAGTATTTATATATAAGTGCTATTTCAATACGTGAGTGTTTAATTATTTTTCTATGTAAATAAACTAACACAATCGCAAGTATTTATGTGTGCCGGAGACCTGCATTATAGCGCCATCTACCCTTGGCGAATGACCCCGCAGCGCTCGGGTTGATTAACCCGGAAGTACCCACGCGGCTCACTGAGCACTCCGTCCGGTTCTGCGGGCTCAAGGGGAGAAACGCCGAAGCACCATGGCTCCGTTCTAATCGCGTTTATTAAGAGAAGTGCGATCAACTTACAGGCAATCCGTCACCATCCGCGCCTTAAACATGGACCTCCAGTCAAGAGGCTTGTCCTGGGGGCATCAACTTTGTCAGTAGTAACATCTGAAAACTGTATTTATTTATCTTTTCCCCCATACTGTCACTTTTTCTTGCTTTGCACGCTACATGGGATTTAAACCTGAAGTGTCAGCCGCTAGCCAACACTTGTCACTTGATTAACCTAAATATCCCTGTGGAAACCAAGACGCCCTGTGCTAGTTACGAAAAATAAAAAAAACAAACTTTCAAGAAACACGTTGACGAAGTCTTGCCCTCAAGTTTTCCCATTTGTCTGCGGTGCCGGGTGAGTAAATCCTATTGCCTATGCTAACTTTGATAGCCGCGTCTAAACCGATAATCGTAGGGGCCAAGCGGGCCTAGATTGATTCTCACGACGAGTTTAATATTGATGTGTGTTCACGTATCAAACATTTTCTTCTTTAAACGCGTTTGCTTATACTTTTCACTAGTTATTTTCCCAATTCCCCTCCCTGATAAACCAGTTATGTATTCCCTGTGCTTTATTTCCTAGGATTTCGCTTTTTTCAGATTCACACATTCATATTGCTCACATTTCTGGGATTCAGTTTACTTTAATTTGGGGAACATACCAACTCGGGACAGTTCTGTACCGTCCCGTTTGTGTTTAGATGGCCTATCTGCTGTGGATGGCTTGCTCTCTGGTATATTAACAGAATTTGTGACCGTTAAATGTCTCGTGTGACGTATAGAAGCAATGTCGGCACGCGGACGTTAGAATAAGTTTGTGCAGCACGTGTTACCGTTTTTTCCTCAACGACCGCAACTTTACCGAAGTCTTAAATACGATACAGTTAAACGAACCGGAGAGACCGTGTCATTGACCATGTCATTGATTCACCATGTCATTGATTTAGAGGGGGGGGGGGTAGCTAATAAGCTAGTACCGTGGAATGGACACTTCCCCTCACATTTACTGTAGGCCCTGGTTTATTTTATAGTTTTCAGATGGGTTATTGAGGTGTTTTTTCGTGGATGGTGTGTTGAGGTGGTTAAACCTCGGCTTGGTTTATGAAACTATGTTGTTACGGTGTATATATATTAGAGTGGATGTGAACGTGTCAGTGCCATATGGAGGCTAGCACTGTTAGCCACACCGGCAGTGCATCATGGCTGCGGTGTGACACGTCTCTGTAGGAGCAGCTCGATGCTTGCCTCACTTTTCAGGGAGCGCAGCGTGCAGAGAATTTGGGAAATTGAACATTTTTACCATAGCAATTTTTCAAGCTTAATGAGTATGCGAACCTCTTGTTTTAAAACGGGTTAAAGCGTTTTTGGATGTTTGAGATTCACTTAGTGTTTTAACATCTTGAGGATTTCATAATTGAATCGGCCTGTTTGGTTAATTTATTTCCTTGTGGCTCTGTCATATGAATCACCATAGTGGGTATAGTTCCTTAAAGGGCTAGTTAACCCTAAAATGTGAAAAAAAAAAAAGCGCATACACCCTCTTTTTTTGTGGAAAACATAGGCTAATGTTATGCAGAATGACAGCCTCGGTTACCATTCATTGTGTGGTAAAAAATGTAAAGTGAATGTGTAATACATGTACTATTATGCAAGAAGAAATTTATGCTTGGAACAACGTGTAAATGATGACAACTCAAATTATTTTAATGAAATATCTGCATAATATGGTTCTCTGCAATAACCATTAAAGGTGATAGTTGTCTCAGGGAGCCTTTGAGTCAAGTGTTTCTCTGGTTTTGTTTCTCAGTTTTTGTCTTTTGACCAGTTGCATAAAGGTCTTAGACTAGGCTAGTCTTTCAAACTAGTCATCTAATTTTTTTTTTTTTTGTAGGACTGGTCATAAGTTCATTTACATGAAAAAGTAGATTGGTATAATTTGATGAAAAAAACTGACTTATTACTCTTGACTTTCTAGTAGTTACTACATAGTAGTAGCTGTTTATGCAATTGGCAACAGATAAAGTCTGAAGTCAGTCAAGGTTTATTGTTTAAGTATTCAAGAGAGCAGGGTGGCTGATGGCCGATTTAAAGCATATATATTTACTTTTAAAATATTGAATAAATTAGAAATAAATTATTTAAATAAATTTGTAAAATAAACGGACTTATATTTCAGACGGCAACTTAATTATGCAATCCTATTACAGTATATTCACAAAGAAATTGTTAAATATATGAATTCAAGTAAACACTGTAACCAACAGGACACTTAGTAAGTAGATACATTTTTTGCACATTGGGAATCTTTTCTTTTTAAAAAAAATAAAGACAAGGAAACACTCATTTTACATGCAGCACACAGTGAAAATTACATGAATATGACCTAGTTGACAACTGGTTGTAGCCTAGCTCATCATAATTTGAAATCAAGGGTTAAAGGTTTGCCGATCGTGCGTCTCCAGTGAAGCTGAACTCTCCTCCTGTCCACATTCAATTTGCACGGACTGTATCATGCACAAAATACACGTTTATTCAGGCTACAAATGCACTCTTTAGAAGATCTCACTGCTGGATTTAACAAAGTCTGCAAGGGTTTAGAAATGTATATTAGATGTTCAAATTTATTTGAATGATACATTTAGTCTCTATTGCTGAATGCTGACGATAAATGAGAATTATAGTGTTTGCCTTTTTTATCGCCTCTAATATAAAAGAAAATGATATAATACTGTCTTCATTGTTTAACAACTCTATCTAATAATAAATTCGATAGGACTGATAAACCGAGACTGTGAATGAATGAATGGGAGCGTTCCCAACTTCCCATTGAATATAAGAATGAAAACGGAGAATGGGAGCACTGTGTGCTCAGGTACTGGCCGGCCGCCTTAGCACCGTCAAAATAAAAGTCCTGCTTCTGACATGTTGGCCAAACAGACAAACTTATCAGCTGATGCCATATTTAAAAATGCGAACATGGCAATATATTGGTCGACCACTAATAATTTATGCACATATCCCAATTTTTGTAACCGTGCGTTACAATCTGTATATGTGCATCTCGCACAAAATCAATAAAATCACGATGTGAGCATGCATGATTTCTTAACCTCAGAAAGCATGATTTAAATTTAAGTGCAATCTAAATGCAGCGCGCCTAAATCTAGTGTGAGAACAGAACAGAGTGGGTTAATCGTTACGACATGGAAGAAGGCGCAGAAACGGGGAAGGTGAATTCAGAGCAGGATAGGGACTTGGCCAAAAAATATCTATATTGTGGTTTGGGAATATTTTGGATACAGGAGAGATGTATCATAGAGCTAGGTAATTTGCAAGAACTTTCAAACTATGGTTGTGGCAAAACATTTACACAGAATTTGTTCTTGCATGTCAAGCGAGTACAGTAAATTCAATTTAAATTTTTTGGGTGAACTAGCCCTTTAAAGATGTCCGTCTAGTGCGTTTACATAGAAGAACAATGGCACATTCCGAACCAGGTGAATACATTTACATTAAAGGCATTTGCGAACTGCACAACATATAAAAAAAGGTATAAAGAAATTACCAGTGCTGTCACGTTATTTATGCAAAGATATGGTGCCTGCAAATGTCATTAATAAGACAAGGATGTGTAAGAAAATATTGTTTCCCAAATTAATCGAAATTGCTATCAAAACCGTGACGACATTTTTGTTCCATATTACACAGCCCTATTTGAGAGTATATGTAAATTTAGGGATGCACTTTACAATTTTATGCCATACAAGCCAATAGCTTTTGTTAAAGTTCGTGATTGGTATCTTGTCTATTCTCCCAAATGCATTGATCATAACTCTGAGCCTGTCATTTCCTCCCCCCACCACCCCACAAACACTTCATCTGGATGTCATGGATGGCTGGGCATCGGGCTATATTAAACACGTGTGTGGCCTGCCCTTCCCCCCCATGTGCCATAAACATCCTATGTTTAGCGTGTTTATTTCGATGTTGTCAATGTCGCTTTTTGGCTTGCCCTGTGACCAGTGGCTCTTTGATCTGTTGTTCTGCTCTTTTTCCTTTTATTTCCTTTTGAGAGTAAGAAATTCATAAATGGAGTTGGGCCTCGGTGATCTGTCAGAGGCTCTCGTGTTTCCTCTGAAGGGAGCACATTCCCCACGTGCTTCAGGTGCCTAGCATCGCTTGTCCTCCCCCGTCTGCCATCTCCCTGAAAGTCAGCTCTTTTTGAGAAGGTCTGAGGGTGTTTATTGGTTGCCATCTGTCGGGATCAAAAACACAGAGTCTGATGGTAAGTCCCCCTCTATTGTTTGCAGGTCACAGGGGGCAGACAGACACTCCCAGAATGAAGAGCCTGCATCTCTATAACCCCTGGCCTGAGCTCTCCAGCTGCTCTCCTGTGCGTTTCCCTTCTTTTCTCAGCTGAGCTGGGAGATTGTGTTAAATGCGCATTCTGTCTCTGTGTGTTTGAGATCTTAGGGGTGTGGTGTGGTCTTATCTCAATTGACACTAGTAGACCCCCACCCATTCTTTACTTGCTCGCAGAGATCATTCATTCAGGCTTTCTTGGAGTCTAATCAGATACGCAGTGTACATTACAGCAGTAGCCTATATAGGGCCCTATAATTTCCGCGATCACGGAATCGTGGAATTGGCCAATTAACGCGGAATCTAGTGTTTTAATTTTACATATTTTGAATGAAATTCTGTTTTTGTGTGGGAGAAGAACGTATGTCGGGGGAAGAAAATCTGGGCTACACAACCCCTCCCGTCATTTCAGCTCCAATGACGGCATCAAAACAATGAAAGCATGGCGAAGCAGCTCTCCACGGCTCTGCTTTCATCGGCGAAAAAAGTTAAGAAACTCGACGCTAAGCCCTCAGTACCGAGCCGAGCAGTTTGCACGTGACTTTTATGAAGTGTTTCCCACGCATAATTCGTGGCGAAGAATCAACACCGGCCGCCACATATTGTGTTTCGTTCATTTTTTTAACGCTTTCAGTTGCATTTCCTTTCCCTGCTCTCCCTCCGTCTCTCTGTCACTTACGCGTCTCTCTCTCTATCACACACACACACACACCCTCCGTGCACACCGCATCTGTCTATGAGGCGCCGGACTGGACAAAAGAGAAGCGACACAGCACGAGAGAGACCGTCCGAGTGTGTCCGAGAGCGCGCTCGACAGTGCGCGAGAGGGAGACAGAGTGTGACTTTTATTTAAACTTATATAAACTAATATAATTTATTTTACTGCACAGTTTAAAGCTCCTAACCATATTTTGTTGTTACTTGAAGTACTTAGAGTGCAGTGTTATGTTGCATCATGTAGTATTTGTGCTGAAAAGTAAGAGTAATGTCTGTTACCTCAATAAATTTAAGGTCATTCCTATTTAATTTGTGGACATTTTAATCATTAACATTAAAAGCACGAAAAAAACTGAATTCCCCAAAATTAAAACGGAATTTGGGAAAAAATAAAACGGATTTTATAGGGCCCTACCTATAAACTGCTGTGTCCTGTAGTTCCCATCTTTGCAGTCATGTTTGACATTCAAATGCTTTAGTCATGTCTGTCATTGATGGAACTTGGTACCTTGTTATTGATGCAGCTGAAGCTTTATTAAACTCATGTTCTTTAAATTGTTTTAAGGTGAGTAATGCATGTGGAAAGTTTCCAACCCGTGTGCTTTTAAAATCAGCAGTTTTTCTAGTCGTCAAGCTACTTTTCCAAGTGTACTCTACCGTTCAAATGTTTGGGGTCAGTACGATTTAAAACTTTTTTTTTTTTTTTTTAAAGGGAGATCATTACTTTTATTCAGCAAGGAGGTATTCAACTGATCTAAAGTGACAGTAAATGTGTTTATAATGTTTATTTTTTTTAATAAATGCTGTTCCTTTGAACTTTGTTCATCAAATTGATTTTCTACAAAAATCTTCAACACAACTGTTTAAACATTGATAATAAGAAATGTTTCTAGTGCAGCAAATCAGCATATTTTAAATGCTTTTTGAAAGATCATGTGACACTGAAGACTGGCATAATGTTACATTCAGCTTTGCAGAATTTTAATATTTCACTTTTTTTATCAAATAATGCAGCCTTCTTGAGCATAAGGGACTTTCAAAAACAATCTTTTTAGCGATTGTGTACATGACAATTGAATATTTGAAGGATAACACATTGAATCAGCTCTGGATTTAGGAGCCAGTACATAACGCTGAGGCAAATTGTACCTTTATTTTCGCTTTTGTGTTTAATTAAACCGAGCACATTGTCAAGGTATTTTAGTCCCACTTTGCATAAACCAGACTGTTGGGGTTTCAGTCAGTCTACATCGTTTACGTGACATTTTAAAAGGACAAGTTGTTTTAGTCTGACTGTAGAGCTGCACGATTAATCGTTAAAAGATGGCAATCTCGATTTAAACACCCACATTATCTCATTCCTAAATGACAGCGATTTTGCGGTCTATTAAACCAGTGGTTCTCAACCGGGGGGCCCTCAGTGATCCTCCGGGGGCCTCGAGATAACCTAAAATGATTTTAAATGTGTTAATATAATTCATTAAATTTTATGTTAAATAAAAAAATGAATAAAGCACCACCTCTCGTAAGTATTCTGTGATTGTTTCCGAGCAGCCCAAGCCAAATCTCGTCACGCTTTTAAATACAAACTGAGTGGCGGCTCAAAATGAAGATGCTAGGATACGCAAACTACTCTCAGTTGGATGAAGAAAATCAGTGTCTCCGTTTGAAAAATAAAAAATGTGATTCACAATTTATCTGGGAACGTCTAGCTCTATCTGACTGAAATCAGGTTGTTAAATTGCATTTAAATGGACTTATTAACAGGATAGTTCATTGTCTTGTTGTACCTGAACAATCACAATACAGAACATTGTAATTGACTGAGACCTGGTTTTGTTGGTGACCTGATCATCCCTAACTGGTTGACTGATTTTATTTTTCTATGTAAAACTTAAATAGCAAACTAATTGCCTCTTGTTCCTCTCCAGGGTGAATTGCTAAAGGACACACTACACAAGAACTTGTCAATACCCCAGAGATTCAGAATACTAATTTAGAGGTATGATTTTCTCAAATTATTACTTGAAATGTACACATTATTATATTTCACTGTTGAAGTTCGTTTATATAAGTTAGCAATGGAAATCTCATAATGTTTTAACTCTTTTCCCCGCCAAGAGAAAAAAAAGTTGCCAGCATTTGATCATTTTCACACAATTATCATGGCCCCCAGAATATTTTATTGTATGAATATCTGAACATGCAATATATCAAAAGAATTAACAGAACCTCTGATTTTAAACAACAAATTTTCTAGCTTAATGCGTTCTTTAAAAAAAAAAAAAAGCTAAATGTTTAGCAAAAATCTGAGAAAAACAAATTTTTGTCAAAGACCACTTCCAGATCAGATTCAGAATGATCATCAAAACACAAATGGAGTAGATCAAGTCCATCTACACCCCCAAAGCTTCACACTCCTATACCACTTCCTGGGTCGACATTTGATTTGTTTTAATTTATATACTGTTTAATGTTGATGATTACATTATTTTACATATGCTTTAGGGATGGGCGATATGGACTTTAAAATATATCATGATATTTTCTGGTATTTATTGCGATATAAATTTAGTAACATTCACCACTGTTTTTGGCAACAAGTGATGGCTGCAAGCATTCTTGAGCGCCTCAGAAACAAAGAAGCTAAAGTAACACATACCCATCATCAAATAGGCTCTTATAATATACCAATTACAAAAAATATTTAAAAAAACAGGAAAAATCCAAACACCAGTTGCAGAAATGGAAAGGTTGCTGATATCTGCACTTTCACAGAAGAAACATGTTAAAGTGCAACTGTACTGGGAAACGTCACACAATAATAAACACAATAATAATTCAAATAATTTACAAGTTTGAAATGTAAACACAGATTCTGTATTTATTCATACCCTCAGGGTGCAAACAGTGGCAAAAAAATAGTGCAAACGTAACAATCTCTACCATGTCTTCAGATAGGTTACAAAATTACGAGAGTGCAAATCAAGAATTATTTAATGAGTACAATAATACTAAAGTAATACTGCTACGAATTGTACTACTAATAACAATATACAATGCACTAAGGATTGATGAGCTGTGGGTTCATGAATATTAATCACGTTGTCTGCATTCTCTCGAACTGATTTGCTGAAATCAAAACGGACAGAAATAGGTGAGCGACAGCCAATGAGATTGCAGTTTGCGCGTTAGTTTCTGCTTGCTCATAAAGGCTGAATAATTCCAAATGAACTCCATTATTTTTTACAGGAAAATGCAACAAATACAGGTAATATCGTTTACATGTAGCACGTCCATTCTCTGTGGTATTTAAGGCTCTCTTTGAGTGTGTGTGAAACACTGAGCGCTCTCAGCAAAGCGACTGCGAGTTGTGCGCCTCACACTAGTGTTTACTGTACGTCAAATACACTCACTGTGTATTCATTGGGATGAACTGAAATAGTGCGCTTTAAGGATCGCTTGACTGAGTGTCGGTGTCCGGCGAGTGAAAAGGTACCTGTGTGCCAGTTCCAGATTGTAGAGGTAGCTCCTCTTTAGTGATAAACTCCGCCTCAGCTTCATGTCTGCCGTCCACCAGTTGTTTTCACGCTGCACGTGAGCTACGAATTGGTACCAAACAAATACGTCATCAACTAGAATTTATTGTTATTATCGTGGGAAGACTAATTCTTATTGTGAGGATAATTTTTACCGGTATATCGCAAACGATAAGATATCGCCCATCCCTAATATGCGTATGCTTACAAATGCTATCACTTGTTTCTGCTGCATCTTTGCCTGTGTTTTGATCAGGAGATTCAGTTCTCTTTCTGTAGATGCGTAATAGCCCCCCCCCCCCTACCTTACGACTGTGAAAACACGGAAAGTTGGATATTTCCGTCAATGGCGGGGGAAAGTTAAAATAAAAAAATTTGTTGCATCCCTTTATTTCTCATAAAATCATGATTTGTTGACTCACCAGTTTGGCAGGCAAGTGTGAGGCCCCCTCATGCAGAACCACAGGAAATGAATAAACCACCTCAGCCTATAACAGGATCCCCTGCCATTCCCCACCCTTCCCAATCACCAGGACTGACACAGGTGAAAGTGAATTCGGAGAATCTTACAGATATGTTGAGGATGAATTGGGACATCTTCAACATTTTCATTTGTTTTTATTTCTTTTTCTTTTACAGGGTGCCTATCCCCCAGGCCAGCCTTCCTCGGTTGGCTTTCCCGGACCATCTCCACAAATGAACACTGCACCTCAACCCAGACAGGTATACCATCTTCAATCCTTGAAAGTCTTGACGGCTGTCAAAGCCTTCAGTATGTTTTGTGGCTTAGCTAGGTGTCCTAATTCCTGCTTGTGTTGGTGAAAAAACTGTGCATGTGTGGCAGAGTCTGTCTCCTTTTTGCATCTCAACTTTGACTTTTTACTCTTTACTTTCCTCCCAGTTTGCGCCAGGGCCTCGTGCTTTACACCAACAGGTACTACTAATTTTCATAAACTGGAGCCTGCTTGATTTTAAGAAATCTTCTGTCTGTACAAAAAAAACCCTCCAACCTAGTCTGTAATTCACTACAGGTTTTCTTGCATCTAGATGCTCCTCTTGCTGGTTTTTCCATGTATTCATTGGGAATCAAATGTTTCATGAATCTTGTTCCGATATTGTTTTTTAGCCATATTGTTTTTTGCACCCATACCTGCCTCACTCGAAGAACATAAAGATTTTTTTTCAATAGTTGCATACTGCTTTTGCAACAAACCTGTTCTGTGTCTTCCATTCCTTAAATCTCCATTGAGTTTTCCATTTCACTTGAGTCTCCCAAGTTATCTTATTGTTTTGAGTTGGACTAAAGTAATGACATGATGAAACCTGTAATGTTAAAGCAATTCTGAATAAGAACAGTTTTTCTTGTTTCCCAACCCTAATTGTTAGAGACTGCATGTGTTTTAATGGTGGTTTTTGAGGCTCAGCCGTTCACCGTTAGCAGTGTTCTCTGTGTGCCACTGACCTCTGTTGTGCTTGCACTATTTCTCAGGCTCTTCTTAATAGTGCATGTGGGAATCTTGCTTTCACTGCTGATGGCTAACGTTTACTGCTGCTTGTTGTCTGTTTCTCTCTTACGCCTCTTGTCCACTCTATTTCTTCTGCTATTTTGTGTGGCTGAAGGGTGGATTCAGGTCACTGCAGGTAACTAGCCCTCTTCTCTCGCTCTGTTCACAGCCATTTCAATCAGGCTGTCCAGAGTTCTTGTTGTATATGAACATGTTAAAGTATACATGAAAAATGTTCAAAGGAAGAGCTAGTTACACTGATGAATCTTGCACATTAAGACTGAAAATTTGTGTTTGTCATTTTGATTTCATGTCAAGATGGTCCATAAAGTAAAATTCATTAATTCTTGGTGTGAGCTGGTGTCATGTTGAGAAAAGGTACGGTCTCACTAGACTTTAAACGTTCAAGATAACTACAGACCCTGGAATGAATGCGGGCAAGAATGTCATACTTGAGCTCTTCCGTTTGTAAAAAATTATAGTGCTCTATGCACATGGCAATAGAAATGCCATTGGCTAGTATTTATAAATAATTACTCACAAGACTTTTGACATGCATGCATATCAAATCAGCTTTTCACAAAATGAGCTTTTAATGACGATACATTCATATGTGATTGTCTTTTAAAAGCAAAACAAAACTTTTAAGAAACAGTCAATCAAGCATTTTTTTATGATAGAACTTAAGTAATTAGAACAAAGTGGCAACCATGAATGAATGAATGCAAATTTTCACATTGAATATAACTTGTGTGCTGTGCTGCTGGTGGTGTTTGAGACATTATTGGTCATTTAATGTTTCTGCAACAAAAAAAGTAACACTAATACTAAAAAAATGATGAAATGCTAATATAAAAAGCAATTTCTTCTGTCTGATTTCTTTCAGCCAAACACATTCGGAGTTGTTTTAAAAAATATCCTGGGTCTTCATAGCTTTATAATGGGAGTGAATGGTACCTTTAGATTTTGAAGCCCGTCCATCATAAAAGTAATCCATACAGCCCCAATGGTGTTTTTTTTGTAATAAAAATATCCATTATTTATTTCTGGCATCTGTAGCCTGAAAATCATTGCCTGTCCTTTGGTTTGTATAATAGTAACAACTACATTTGGATTATTAATCAATGTCGAAATAAATTATATCTGCAGAATTTTGCATGTAAAGGGAATAGGGCTGGGCGATAAAACGATAACGATATGTATCGCGATAGACACGTAATCAATATCAATAAAAAATGCGTTTGATAAAAAATTAATTTTTTTTTTCGTCGGAAGAAAGTTTTGTTGCAAGTTTGGTTGCGTGAACAAATGTACTCACTCTCTGGTAACCTAGCAACGTACAGGGTGACACGCTAACAGCTGGTCATGTAAAGGGGGTTGCACTTGCACACATTATACACCGGACAAGAAGCGCAGCGCCGCATCGCGTCTAGGACAGGTATCGCACACCGAACGCGCACCCACTTTCTCAGTTTATAGCGCCATGTCTTTAAAATTCGAACACATTATTCTCTAAGTGTACACACACCCATTCACAAAAATGAGCTGACTGAATGAAAATTTGCTGCTGATATCGGATTTATAGGTGAGATTCTCAATTCATGCAGTTAACAGACGCTCTGAGGTAAAGTGTAGCAACGATCATAACATAGTACAGACCTTATTTTAATTTCATAATGTCCTTCAACATAGCCTAACAATATTGCTGGCCATAAACTGAGAAAGTGCGCGTCCGGTGTGCGATACCTCTAGTTGTTCTTGACGCGACGCGGCGCTTATCGTCCGGTGTGCGACCCCCTTAACAGTATGGTTGCGCCATATCGTTGTCTCGTGTTGGATTCTTCAGTAACAGAGCCGGCGTGGAGTGATAAGTGAAAAATGAGTGCCGCAGCGATTGTTGATAAAACAGGAAAAGTCAGCTCGCCAGTATGGAAGTTTTTTGTAGTCAGACCAATGTCATCTGCAAATAATGCAAGACCGTCGTCGGTTTCTGTTTATTTAACACTTTGCACTATTTTATTACTCTTTTTTTTTTTTTTTTTTTTTTTTTTTTTTTTTTTTTTTTTTTAGTATTCTTTAATTTTACACCTTAATTTTAAGAGAATTAAGTGTTCATTGTGATTTTAGACTTATGTTTACATTTTTAATTATTTGATGTTTTAAACACTTATATCGTGATACAGTTTTCAGCCATATCGCCCAGCCCTAAAAGGGAAACATCGAGACCGAGAAGAAAGTTAAAACTCTTCACATGTGCTCAAGCTCATGATGGCTACCGACTATCCGAACACAAACAATGATCAAATGCACATCGACGGATCTTCCGTCTTTTCTACAAATTGTAATCAAATGTATATTTTTGCAAGCATGTTTAAACTGGTTAACTGTGTCTAAGGCAGGCAAAGGCATTCGTTTTCAAGACTAGTTTGCACGTCACTGTGCAATACACCACAAATTACCGCGGGATGGCGGGTGTTCATTTCATAAATGGTTGCTTATTTAATGTATACATTTAGGTTTATGTCCAAAAAACTGGTAATGTCATACTTTATAGTAGTGGTATCGTGGTGTAGGCTAATTATCTGTTTGGTTGTAAAATGTAGGCTATTACCTGAATGAAATGAAATGGAATGTATCGTCCAGTGGAATCAATAATTCACAGACACAGCATACAAAGATGTTCAACTAATAAAGATCTTCATCGCTGGCTAACAAAATGATGCATTTGCAGATTTGCTTTCACTAGACTGTACTGTAGGGCCACAGCCACTTCATCCAACGCTCTTGATGTTCTTAAACCTTCCTGTAACGACTCCGAGTGTGAAACCACTTCAGACGATTCAGTGCGTGCAGGAAACTGAACAAATCATTCAAACTGATTCTCGAATAACCAATTTAGTGAATAACATTGCATTAAAATTGTTTATTCCAAGCGTGCTATGTTGTTAAATGCGTAAAGTAACGAGAGGAACGTCGCCCAACGTAACGAAGTAAAAGTACAGTTTTTATTTTTTTCATTAGAAATGTACTTGAGTTAAAGTACCCACATTTAAATCTACTCTTAAAAATAAAAATTTTCCCAAAAAATACTGAAGTAAATGTACTTTGTTACTGTTACGTTTCTGTTTTAGTCAATGTCATGCGTCAGGGCAGTGGGCACTCATTATAAAGCTTGTAAGAGCCAGGATGTTTTTTTTAGTATAACTCGGGGTTGTGATTGGCTGAAAGAAGAAAGTCATAACACCTAGGATGGCTTGAGGGTGAGTAAATGATGGGATACCCAGAGTGATACTTCGCATATCCGAGTAATTTACTTTACTTGCAATGTAGAGGGTTAATATAATAAGTATCAGTTATATTAGTATCAAATATATTAATCTTACAATAAGTCTACGCGTGTGGTTGGTATGGTGTTTTTTGAGAAATTAATACTTTTTTTTTAATTAGCAAGGATTCATTTTGTAATGTTAGAAAAGATTGAAATTTCTATACCTCAAGGAATCCTGAAGAAGAATATCACAGCTTCTAAAAAAAAAAATTAAACTGTTTTTCAGCATTCATCATAAATGTTTCTTGAGCACCAAATCTGCTTATCTGAATGAAGGATCATATGACACTGAGGAAAGGATTAATGTCTGAGGAAAATTTGGTTCTGAGTATGCATGTATATGAATAGATGTGAATGCAGTGTGACAGCACCTTAAAGCTTGAAGAAACATAAAATGTGAGGTTTGGTCATGTGCAGCTTGTTTTCTGACACTCTCATTTCCTCAAAAGCCGTACTACACCAACCGGCCCAACATGCAAGGCAGTGCCCCTCGGGTCCCACAAAGCAGTACCTCCCGGTCTGTTCCATCCACTCATGTCTACCAACCTACCTCACAGGTTATGATGATTCCCCAGCAACAGTTGCAATTCGCCAACTCTCAGGGCCATTTTTTTTTACATGGACAGGTAACCTCTATCATTCTCTTAACAGCTAAATTGTGTTCTTTTTGTATGATTGTTCAATTGTCTAATACCCTTTCGTTTCTATTGTAGTACCACCGCCCCCCCTACATGCCCCCGACCCAGCAATACTCCGTATCCAGCGGAACTGCAGGCTTCTACGCTGGAAGCAGTCCAGCTGAATATGGTACATATGGTAAGAGACCCTGCTCTGGGCCTCCCCTGCTTGTCTGAACCAACCCTCTCTTTACAGGGCTCCAGACTAACTTTTTGCCTTGGTTGCACTGGTGCGCCTAACTTTTTTATTTAGGTGCACCAGCACAAAATTTAGGTGCGCCCAAATGTTTCCTCGGCTCGCGTCGCCTTTAACGGCACAATTTCAAGCTCAGCTTTATCATGCTCCATATACATTTATAT
Source organism: Gila orcuttii (assembly GCA_026230005.1). Classification (NCBI taxonomy): domain Eukaryota; kingdom Metazoa; phylum Chordata; class Actinopteri; order Cypriniformes; family Leuciscidae; genus Gila; species Gila orcuttii. The sequence continues at coordinate 29,629,537 of JAPDVR010000008.1, forward strand.
ATATTATGTAAATGATTTTAAACAAGAATAAGGTGTAGGTAAATACTTTTTTTTTATTTGAAGCACAATTATACTGTATATAAATTATTATTATTTTTTTATAAGTGCTTCACTGAGCTGCCAAACTAACTATTTTAAGTCTCTAGCTCAGGCTCGGTAGGCTCTACCTCTTGAGTCGGATGCCATCTCCGACGAAGGACCAGGGCTTGGCATCTTACAGGAACTGGGGAGGCTGATGGCTGAAGTAGCTCCATGTCTGGGCTGTTGTCAGAGCATTGCCTGGGGAGTAGGGATGGGTATCCATAAGGTTTTAACGGTATTACTACTCTTAACGATACTGCTTATCGATCCGGTACTTTAACAGTATTCTTATCGGTTCTTTTTGTTTTATAAACAAAGATAAACAATTAAACAAAGATGCACATTATATAGGCCTACACAGTGCTTTAATTTCAGGAAGGTCTACTAACATTAGCTACTGTTCAAGTATGGTCTAAAAAGAAATCTAATAAAGTAATCAAATGTAAAATAACACTGCATATTTTATCATAGATAGATATTGCTTATTAAAGCTGAAGTTATTAATTCAAGAGCTGTAAATACAAGCTGGTCATTTTGACATATTTTTGTGTACATTTGATAGTTTAGACACGCACATGAAACCCAAAGTATAATTTGCTTGTCTCGTTACGGTCCGTTTCGGAGCGCGAGTCGCCTTGGGAACAGCATCTCTTGTGCAGACTTTTGTGCTTTTAATAGCTCTTTTTATTATTAAACGCGTTCCGCAATTTAGCAACAGTAGCTGGACTGCATTTTACAACAATCACGAACTGATTCTGTCGTTAAGTTTGAGTTTTAGGGAGAAATGACAGCGCACTGCTGCGAAGGGAAGGAAGCTGCGCAAGACCGAATGTGGCTGTAGTTTTTAATGGTTTTACCTCAATATTTTTTTTAATAATCTTTGGAAGCCGAAATCTAAAATAAAATCAGACTAATATCACAGACCTAAAGTGTAACCAGGCTACGTTTGAATGTTTAGTTCTGCCGTCGTCACTCATTAAGCAGAGCTGTCGTGTTGTGCGCGCTGTGGCTCCGCGTGAGAGATCTCTCTCTCTTTCTCTCTTGGACTGCGAATAGCAAAAATGGTGTAATATTATTATACACAGAAAAGGCTCGCAAGATAAATTCTTTTTTTAAATAACGTCTTTATAGTAATAATAAATAGTATGTGTATTTTCTTAATTTCTCCAGTAAGTTACCGACATCAGAACCGATCACGTCCGAGCTGATCGATACAGCGGTCTTTCAGAAGTTGAATACCGGGTTTCGGTACCCATCCCTACCGGGGAGAGTGTTGGGGGAAACAGGCCTACTTTTCTTAAAGAAAAAACTCTATGGATCTATTTCTTTTCATTGTTCGTCGTCTGTTTTCTTGCTTTTCTTTTGCTGATGCTGATTGCCGTAACTGATTCTCTGGTGCTCAGGTTGCAATTTCAGTCACACAGCACGGAGCAGTGTAGGCCTACCACAGCCAATCAGAGGCAAAGACCTATCTCTGTCTCTGATTGGTTTAGACCACGATATGATCCAACCATGAGTGTGACTTCCGACAAAGGAGAACAAGCGCTTCGTTCGTGGAGAGGCAGCAGACGCGAGGCCGTTAGGTGCACCGGTGCGACCTTGGAAAAATTTTAGTCGCACACTTACAAATTTTGGTCGCATATGCGACCAAATTGGTCGCACTCTAGAGCCCTGCTTTACTGTGCCATGTGCCAGTAACCGGTTCTTTCTTGCTTAAGTAACTTGCTCCTTTTGCTCAAAGTGGTCCTGCACCAGTCTGTAAAATTACATCCATCATATTCCTGGATAAATATTTAGACCTGTGGAGGTTCTCTGAAACAAACATTTGTGTTGGGTGAATCTAAAACATGTTCATTTCATCCCAGAATCAGAAGAAAAACATTTAAGCCAAATCAGTATAAATTAGAGGCAAATGCTTTCAATTTACAGGGACAGTTCACCCAAAAATTCACGTTGTTCCAAACCTTTTCTGTAAAACATAAAAGATATTTTGAAGAATTCCATTTTGAAGAATGGAAGTCAATGGTTACAAACTTTTTGGTTACTTATTTTTTTTCCCACTTGAGGGTCAGGTCAGTAAATTCCAATGTTTGAAAACATTTTTGCAGTTCTACCAACGAATGTTCATCGTAATCATAAAATAAACCAAACAAAAGTGAAGCGGCAGACCACCAGAGACGACTGCCACACAAACATAAACGAAACACAACGTAAAGTCCAGTGGCCTGTTGCACAAAAGCCGGTTTCAGTTTCTACCCAGGTAAGTTCAAGATTAGTTTAAGCAAATTCTGGGGGTTTTTGGGCTCAAGAAGATGGATTGTTTTAGGGCTGCAACAACGAATCGATTAAATAGATTAAAATCGATTATTAAAATAGTTGGCAACGAATTTCATTATCGATTCGCCGCGCGGCTATCAACAAGTCGCGGAGATGTTTTGAGTATAAAAAAATGTTGAGCGCGGAGCAGAGCTATGAGGCGCCGGACTGGACGCTGCGCGCGAGAGAGACCGGGTGTGTCAGCGCGCGAGAGAGACCGGGTGTGTCAGCGCGCGAGAGAGACCGGGTGTGTCAGCGCGCGAGAGAGACCGGGTGTGTCAGCGCGCGAGCGACAGTGTGCAAAAGATACCGAGTGTGTCTGCGCGCGAGCGACAGTGTGCAAAATATACCGAGTGTGTCTGCGCGCGAGAGAGACCGAGTGTGTCCGAGCATTAGTAAATTGGTACATAGGAATGTAATTAAGAAGCATGGAAGTTCGATAAATGGACAACAATAAATAAAACCAATTAAATTTTTACCACTGAATTAGCAAACTGTGATTTGAATCAGATAGACAGATGATGAAAACACCCTCTTGTCTGTCCCAAGTACCACTACAAGGGGAATATTTTTTCCACAATTTGCAGCACTGAATTTTTCATTCTAAATGACTCCGAGAAACTTCACTATATGCTCCGAATGGATGAGCTGCAAAATAGGCCTTACACACCATACGAGGTGGTCAATTTATATTTTATATACATTGTATTTATAATTAATATTAGGATAGACTAGAGATTTTATCTTCTGTTGTAATTATTATCATTGCTATTATTATTACCTATTATCCGACTGCACGAGACTTGTCTTTTGTGTGCATGTGCTTGTCAAATAATGTAAAACATTTTGTTAAAGATTACAACATATTTGACAAAAACCAAAACGACACAAGTTTGTGAGTGTGTGCGTCTGTGAGTGTGTGAGTTTGAGAGTGTGAGTTTGTGAGTGCGCGTCTGTGAGTGCGCGTCTGAGTGTGCGCGCCTCCTGAGTGTGCGCGCGTCTGAGTGTGCGCGCCTCCTGAGTGTGCGCGCGTCTGAGTGTGCGCGCGTCTGAGTGTGCGCGCGTCTGAGTGTGCGCGCGTCTGAGTGTGCGCGCGTCTGAGTGTGCGCGCGTCTGAGTGTGCGCGCGTCTGAGTGTGCGCGCGTCTGAGTGTGCGCGCGTCTGAGTGTGCGCGCGCCTGAGTGTGCGCGCGCGTCTGTGAGCGCGCGCGTCTGTGTGTAGTGTAGAGAACAAGTTCTGACGTTCAAACAAATCATTTTAAAATCAAATTATTTATTGTTCTAACAGCTCAGGTCCCTTAACAAAAATATACATCTTTTTGTTCACTATTTTAAAAAAAGCCTATATATTTGGCAGATGTAAAGCATACATGTGTATGTTTTTTGTGTTAGTCCATTTTTTTATTATTATTATTACTTCAACAGCTCAGGGATGTTCAAGGAGTGACCTGTTTGTGCACTTTCTGAAGATCTTTTGCACTGAATTTGCATTGTCAGTTTTGTTTTTGAATAAAGGGTTGGAAATTAAATTTTTTTTTTCTTTTTTTTTTATTCGATTAATAGATTAATTGAAAAGATAATCGACAGATTAATCGATTATTAAAATAATCGTTAGTTGCACCCCTAGATTGTTTTAAGTAGGTTTCATTGCTTTGGTAACTTGCGATACACTACACTGCTATCCTGCTCAGGAGCAAGTTTTATTCTGGGTTAAAATCGCTGGCCAAAACTCGACCAATCAGCTGTGAGCAAAATTACATGTATCTGATGCAATAAAGTCACTCCCCCTGTAACTCACTCCAAATGAAAGCAGTTTATGGTGTAAAAATTTTAAAGACAATTGCTTTGCTGCTAATTATTTATTATGTTTATATTATGAATTACAATTGACAACATATATTAATACATGCATTTATTTATGTATAGTCGATATAGTTCAGTGCTGATATGGATCTAGACCTTGATCTTCAAGACGCATCAGGCCAGCTTCACATGCGCTCAGAAACAGAGACAAACATGGGACGTCCACCATACTTTTTATCTTTGCATGTAATCGAGGCACACCACCTTTTGGGACACCACTGGAGATATAGCTAATTTATTTGGAGTGTGTATTAGAACAATTTGTCAGAGGATGGCACTGCATGGGATAAGATCATTTATTCTGTCAGCTGTACGCTTTGATGACCGATTAGACACTTATCTTTGTTTAGTGAAATTAAACCCATATGTTGTGAATTAGTATAACTTTTCAAAACCTTCTCCATAGTTACCTATTGTTAATCTATCATAACGTCAAATGCACGTATTGCTATTTTATTTCAGACAAAACTAGTTTGCATGCGAACTAAACATGCATTTGATGTTATGATAGATTAAGAATGGATAACTATGGAGAAGGTTTCGAAAAGTTACAATAATTCACAACATATGGGTTTAAGTTGACCAAGATAAGATGAATCTGTGTTTGGAAGTCAACGTTAAATCAGTCATCTACATTAGATAACATCCCTGTCATAACTAACCACTAAAACGCCTAGTTCTACCCTTCATGTCTGCTTAGATTACTGGCTCACTAACCCTGTTCAGCACTTATATCTGCTGCTTGTTTCCTCTTACTCACTCGCGACCTTTGTCTCTTTCTCTCTCTCTTGTTCTCGCTTTCCTCTCTTCCTCTCTTCCCCTCTCCTTTGGCTGTGTTCAGATCCTTCTCTGGCAGGGAGGGAGAGGCGGGGGGGTGGGGGGAGAGGTGCGGGCAGAGAGAACGGACGTCTCTCGCTGCACGGAGCTCCTCTCACCTCCCAGCGCTATCCTGGTGAGTCTGAAGCGCAGTGCTGTTTGTGTCACACCTCTTGTCCGTGTCTCAGTCTGGCTGGTCATGTTTTAACACTGCAGACAACATGTACCCTTTGATGTAGTGCTTGCTTCGACCTTTAACTCCATCTACTAGACAGAAAAACAACTGCAAACTTTCTGGGATTTAAAACCAGAACACTTTGTAATTTGTGATTATTCATATGATTCTTGTCATAAACTTCTTAAAGTATTGAGTTGTTACGACACCGTTTTCCCCAGGGGAAGAGATTTTGGGTGTGAGAATACTTTGCATGTGGGTCCCCCCCTCCCAATACAGCTGACTGTCTTTTATTTTAGCGTTTAATCCTGTCTCTCTTTTTTTTTTTTGGTCTAGCGGCTGCCTATTACCCTGCGACACAGCAGTACCCAACGTCAGTCCCTGCCACATCTGGCATGATGAATCCCGCTCAGCAGCAACCGGCTCCACCTCCACAGCAAGCTCCGCCTCCACAGTCGGCACCAGTCAAACCGAGAGAACGCAAACAGGTGTGTGGCAACAACATTTGGTGTGTTTTGTTTTGATCTATTTATCTGTTACTTACCAGTTATTTCTCAACAGATCAGAATATGTGACCCTAACCAGGGAGGACGTGACATCACAGAGGAGATTATGTCTGGAGGGAGAGCGACCTCCACACCCACTCCTCCGCAGGTTTGTTGATGTCCTCATCTGTTTGACATGAGCAGGGCAAATAGGGCAATTCTTTCAACAGTTTGTTCTTTCTCAGACTATTGGTCCAGAGGCGGGAGGTCCTGTCCAGACCAATGGTGAAAGTGTTCCGCCTGTTGTGATCAGAGCCGGTGAGTGGGTTTTCTTGAAAAACACCCAACCAGGTTTTTATCTTTGAAGTTGGAAAAATGTAAAAATATCAGGGAGACTCAAAATCATTAACTTATCTAATTGTTGTGCATTTTAAATGATTTTCAAAGAGCCTGTTTGAGGTTGTCATACCATTTAAGAGGTTATGATTGATAGGAACCTTCCTTTCAGAACATTCAAATCAAGTTTTGTCTTTAAGCTTATCTGTTTTCTAAACATTGTTATATTCTAAGATGTTTTTGGGAATACAAAATATTTCACCCAAAAATTTTAATTCTGTCATTACTCGCTCTCATGTTCCAAACCTGTAGGAGTTTATTTCTTCTGCTAGACACAAAAGATATTTTGAAGAATGTTGGTAATCAGACAGTTGACTAGCCATTAACTTCTGTTGTATTATTTTTTTTTTTTCCTACTGTGGAAGTCTGGTTACCAGCATTCTTAAAAATATTTGTTTAGCAGAAGAAATACTTTAGGACGATTTAAATAAAGGGATAATTCACCCAAAAATGAAAATTGTCATCAAGTTAGAAAATAAGAAAATAGCAGTTAAGAACAGTTTTATTCTGAATATTTTGTTAATCTGGCCCTAGGAATGTTAAAATGGCAGCTTGAGTTTCTTCCTGCTTATACTGATTTTATACCGTTTACTGCCAATCCTCAGATGATCAAGTGAAGTCCATGGCTCCTCCTGCAGCTGTGTGCACCCCTTCTCCATCAAAGACACCGGAGCAAGCCCCCGCTGCACCTTCAGCCACCGACTCTAAACCTGTGTTGGAGGTCAGAGCTGTTTCACCTTTGAGCAATATTCCCATTCCTCCAGCAGAGGAACCTGCGCTATCCCCCGCACTCTCTCCTTCTCCTCCTCCTCCTTCTCCTTCTCCTCCTCCCACAAACAATCCCCAACCTTCAGAGCCTCAAACTGGTGACAGTGTGGATGCTCCAGTGCTCCCTGATGCCCCGCCTACTCAACAGCAGGAGCCCGAAGACACTTCCCCTCTTGAGGAGCCAACTTCTACTGAGGTTGCTAAAGACGAGCCAGAGGTAGCCAAGGAGAAAGAGTTCGAACCTGTGGTTGAAACAGAGGCCGTATCTAACTCTAGCCCGGCTACTGTCTCCTCCATCCCCATGGAGCCTTCTCCCGCTGTAGCTAAAGACGGTGATGATGCTTCTGAGGACCCCACCCCTGTAACCAAGGCGACACCAGTTCCAGAACCGGTCGTTGATGAGCCAAAGGAACAGCCTTTGCTTAACGGTTTGCCTCAGGATTCTGATGAGGCTCCAGATGTGAAGCCAGAGAGCTCCACTAATCCAGTTGCTGAACAAGCAGTTCCTCAGGTCCAGCAGAGCTGCCTTACGGCTGTGAAAGCACCTGTGGAGGAAGCAGAAAAGGAAAAATTCGAGGAGATGCCTGCCCCTGTAGCAGTCTGCCCTGTTGAGGAAACAACTATGCAAGGTGGGGAAATAAGTTGTGCAACACTTAATGGTTTCTCTCTTTTTCAAGATGAAATTTGACTTTACTTTCTCTCTCCCTCTTCTTAGCTGCTGCAACAACAGTGCCAAAGAAGAAAAAGAAGATCAAGGATCTGAATAACAAAGGTTTTGGAGATGTCCTAGATGCCTTCAAAGAGGTTTGTAGTAATTATAATAGTAATAGACACATTTTCGCTTTTCACAAGTCACAGAATGTACCAAAAGGTCTACTGTTGTAGAGTACACGTGCATTTATGAATCCTCATTTCTGATTTCAGCCAGAGGAGGAAAAACCTGCTCCTAAGCCAGAGGTTGCTCAGAAAGAACCCTCCCCTGCGCCAACCCCTTCCCCACCAGCTGAGGAGTCGGAAGAAACATGGGAGGAAAAGGAGGACAAGCTTGACACAGAAAATATTGAACCTGAGGCATCTAAACCTGTGGAACAGAAGTATCAATATAAAGAAGGTTAGAAGTCAGATTGAGTCTTACTTAAGAACATTCGGTAACACTTTAATTTAGTGTTCTTGTTACATGTAATTACCATAGTAATAACAGTAAATGATGCATAATTACATGCAACTAACACTCAACCAAATCCTATTCCTACCCTAACCCTATAGTAAGTACATGTAGTTGCTTAATGTTACTCAGTACTTAATTATATAATTACACTGTAACAGTAACACCTTAAAATAAAGTGTAACCGAACATTCATCCTGTTTTACAGATTACAGCAATATGTGAGTCCTTTAATTTAGAGGACATTTTACTGTATATACACTAATGGACATTTTAAAAAGGTTTTTCCTTGGAAACTGTTCATTTTTATTGAATATTTTATTGAATATTATATAATTGCTGTTCTTAAAAATTTGTTTAATTGTTTTGTAGAGATTGTTAAATGATTGTATACAACTAATTGAAATACTATTTATATTATGGATATTATAAATTATTACACTTTGAGTTTACCATGAATACAGCCTTTGATTTTGGTTTAGTGTTAAATTTCATCAAAGTGAATAAAAAAACATTTTAATTTATTTCATTTCACAACATCTTTAAGGCTATGGATTGTATGTTTGTTGGCTAGTTTTTGCATTCCCACAAAATAAAAATCAATGTATAACATGTACAAGACCATTTAAAATCATGAAAGTCTTTATAAGGCAAGTTCACCATGTCTACATATTTTAAATGTTTGTGGGGCTGTCCTGCTGCTTTATTTATTTATTTATTTTATTTTTTCATTGTCCCTCTTACAGAGCAATGGAAGCCCATCAACCCAGAAGAGAAGAAACAATATGATCGAGAGTTCCTGCTTGGCTTCCAGTTCATTAGTGCAAGCATGCACAAGCCAGAGGGTTTGCCACACATCAGTGATGTTGTCTTGGACAAGGTGAATCAGCTCAGGTTAAATCTGTTAGGTCCAGAAAGATATGTCTTGCTGATAATTATAACACCCTCTTGCTCTTTGCTGTTTCCACAACAGGCAAATAAAACCCCCTTACGGCCATTGGATCCCAGGAGTCTGATGAACTGTGGGCCTGATTTCACACCTTCATATGCTAACTTGGGTAGGCCGTCATCCGGAGGAGGAGGGCGTGGACCGGTCAGTTGACTTTCTTTATTCTTATGATTCAAAAGTCAGTTATAAGTAACATGGCTGTATGTTCAGATTGTTTCTTTTTTTTAAAAGCACTCTTCTCAGTCTGCACGTCGCCCTCAGCCGGGTCGAGGCAAAGACCAAATCAATCGCAACCCCAAGATCATCACCAGCGTGTCTCTTAAAGACAATGTGGAACTCAACCAGGCTGAGAACGCTTGGACGCCTTCGGTGAAGAAGCAAGTCCGAAGCCGTGGAGCAGAGGAGGAGGAAGATGACTCAGAGGCCGCAAAAACAAAGGAGTTGTTCCGCCGCGTGCGCAGCGTCCTTAACAAGCTCACGCCACAGATGTTCCAGCAACTGATGAAGCAGGTGACGGAGCTCAGCATAGACACAGAAGAGAGGCTCAAGGGTGTCATTGACCTCATCTTCGAGAAAGCCATCTCCGAACCCAACTTCTCTGTAGCTTATGCCAACATGTGCCGCTGCCTTATGGGGGTGAGTAATGTTTGCTTTGGTGTGTTGGCTCCATTCATGACCTGTTTTGTGCCACGTGTCTGGGCCACTGAAATTCTTTGATGGTATTGAGGAACTGAGGAGCTCTTTACTGTGTTTGTCAGTAATTTAACAAGTTTCATAGATTTATAATTTCTGCATTGACAGATGTTAGAGATGCACCTATTACAATTTTCTAGGCCAATTCCGATTTTTCATTGAGTTGGCTTGCTGATACCGATTTTAGCCGATTCCGATTTCATTTTTTTTCTAACCACTGTACAGCACACATTTATTTTCTCTCTTTTCTTTAGTAGAACATTTTGCATAAAAAAAAATTGTTGAACAGTAATCACTATAAAATAGAACTATATAAATTACTCCTGGTGTGGGAAATTCACACACATCTAAAGTGCAGTGTTATGGAAGAACAATTTCCTTTTCACATCCAATATCCAACAATAAAAATGTTCATTTCAAAAAAGAAAATTCATTTTCTTTGCTGACATACCCTACTCAAGTTCTTGTTAAAACGCACCAGACATGCAGCGTTTTGTTTTTACCTGTATTTTATTACCGAATTGACACCTGAACATTTTCAAGACTCTACTGCATTCTCGTTAAACCCATCAACCATCATGATCATCTGTATTACTGACAGATTCCTTTTAATTCTTGGCACGTTTTTGTCATGTTAGGATTTTTATTTGTAAAGCAAGTATTTTGAGAAAATGTTTGAATAAAACGAAAGATAAATGGCAGAAGTCACATTTATTAAGTTTGGTAGGTTAACAAAAGGATTAATCGACTGACTTTAAAAAGATTTTTTTTAATTAATCATAAAAAGCATCAATAGATTAATTGACTAATTGTTAATCGATCATCAAAATAAATGTTAGTTACAACCCTAGTTACCACTCTAGTTCCAAACCCATAAGACCCTTTGTTCATCTTCGAAACACACAAATGACAATGTTTTTAATGAAAGTCCATTCTACCGAAACCGCACACAGAGCACATCAAATTTGGTAAACAATAGTGATGATAAAATAATGTGACACTTGTGCATCAAGCAAGCATGTTTAAGCCATGTTTGAGTAACTGATGATTACACTCTTAAGAAGTTCCTGAAATGTTTTAGAAAGTTATTTCTGAGCAAGAAAATGAAATTATTGAAATATCTAAGTGTATTTTGAATTATCTGTTTTCCAGCTTAAAGTTCCCACTTCGGACAAACCGGGAGTCACTGTGAATTTCCGTAAACTACTGCTCAATCGCTGTCAAAAAGAGTTTGAAAAGGACAAGGATGATGACGAGATCTTTGAGCAGAAACAGAAAGAGCTGGATGCTTCCACTGAGGTGAGGTGACGTCTCGCCACATTTAACTAAATGTGTATCAAATAGATCTGTTAAAATTAAAACAATTTGGGGTTTTTTTTCCATAGGAAGAGGAGCGTCAGCGCCTGAATGAGGAGCTGGTGGATGCCAAGGACAAGGCACGTAGACGGTCGCTCGGAAACATCAAGTTCATCGGAGAGCTGTTCAAACTGAAAATGCTGACAGAGCCCATCATGCACGACTGCATTGTCAAGCTCTTGAAGAACCATGATGAGGAGAGCTTAGAGTGCCTTTGCCGGCTGCTGTCCACCATTGGCAAAGACCTAGACTTTGAGAAGGCCAAGGTACCGCACAGTTTGGTCAAATTGTAGCATTTTGCAAAAGTACAATCAGAATCAAATATTCATCAGAACTCTGAGGAGTTTGAGTTATGAGCTTCATAACAAGGTTTTAATGGTATTACTATAACCGATACTACTTATCGATCCTATACTTTAACGGTATTCTTATCAGTTCTTTTTATTATTTATAAAAACAAAATAAATTAAGAACATAACATTGCTTTATAATCTGAAATGTAAAATATAGGGTTGGATATCGTTCTAATTTTAACGATTTCGATTGTGCTTATCAAATCCGATTCCTAATTTCGATTCCAATAAGGTAAAAAAAAAACACCTTAGATATCATTCCTGTTAGTCTTATTGCAAAATATTTAATTGTAGCTGAATATCATGAACAAAAATTAACAGGTTAAAGAACACTTACGCAAGGAACGTTTGCCTGTGGTTGAAAAATATAGAAAAAACAACTAGCCTAACTAATATACATTTCAAGCATTATTAAAGACGAGTAAACACGCTAATTAAAAAAGAACAAATAAAAAATTAGCAATTTTCACTGCATAAATGGATATATTAATGCTTATTAAAGCTAAAGTTATTAAGTCAAGAACTGAGTAATCTTCTCTGCCTTTTGTTGTTTGATTCACACCCGGCAATTAGACTGGTGCTGTATGTAACCTTTTTTTACTCTAAAGAATAAAAATACCATAATATGTCTGCAGATATTTAGGAAACATGCCGAGTTCACATACTCGTTTCTCTGAAAAACACTTCTACAGACAATTATTTTACTGATTATTTTACACGTTCCATGTTGTCAGTCGGGTTTTGTTTTGGCCTGTGTGATCTCGTCCACTGCCAGTTCACCCAGTAGTATTTCGACGCCCCGGGATGCCAGTTGGCAGGAAACGGCGTATTGCAGCCTTTGAAACGCGCAAACAAACCGGGTCAGTGATTGCAGATTCCACACAACCTAAAAAGCCTCTATCCATCTAAAAATCTCTATTAACGAGAGCATATTAAAATGCAGATCAGACGTCTCCAACCCTGCTCCTGGAGAGCTACTGTCCTGCAGATTTTAGCTCCAACCCCAATCAAACACACCTGGACCATCTAATCAAGCTGTTCAGGGTTCCTTGATAATTACAGGCAGGTGTGTTGGAACAGGGTTGGAACTGAAGTCTGCAGGACAGTAGCCCTCCAGGAGCAGGGTTGGAGATCCCTGATGCAGATAAATCAACTCATTAACTTGCAGTCTGTTAGTCTCCTCTGCTTTCGTTGTCAATTGCGCTCGTTCCTATTGCGTGTCCTCAAACTGGCAACCCGCTTGAGTGTCCAGTCTTGAGTTGGTGGGGGTGGGGGGAAAACTATCTCCAATATTTTTAATTTGGACTGCAGTACCCATTTCGACCACTAGCTGTCATTCTTACAGACAGCTCCTTTAAGACCGAATGCGGATCTAATAATTACGTGTTCTCCCAACTATTTACGGCCATTTTAGACTGTTTTTAAGTGAATACTCTACAAGCCTGTCATTTTGACAGCCTGTTTTTGTGTGTATTTGGTGGTTTAGACACGCACACGATGCTTGTCTAGATACGGCCCGTTTTGGAGCACACACACATCCTAGAAGGTTGGAAACTCTGTGGATTTTTGTGCTTTTATTAGCTCGTGTTGTCACGCTACCAAAATTTCAGTATTCGGTACCAATACCAGTAAAAATCCACGGTTCTCTGTACCAATTTTTCGGTACCAAAGCTTAATTTAGATTAAATGTACATATATTAAACTGTATATCACGGTTACAAAGATGGAAACTGTACATCTGTATAAAAAACACTTTACAATAAGATTAGATAAAATGACCTAACAATAAACAATAGTTATATACTGTAGCAATTATTCTCCTTGGGGTTAATTTAAAAATGTACTGATACCTTTTATTTGACTTGACTCTACTTTTATTTAATCCAAAACTGCATTCATATTTAATTTTAACAGGGCTTTTTAAACCTGATAAGAGTTCTCCAGGCAAGAATAAGCCTAGAACTGCTTTTCTGACAGACTGATATTAATGACATAAATAGGGATGCACCGATATTGATCCCAGTAAGTTACTCGCGTGTCGGTCCGATACTGTGCTCATGTACTCGCAAAACTACCCCGATACATCCGCACCTGATACCACAACAATTGGATTCAGAGCCACCGCATTAGCAGAGCCGCCGGTCGCCATGTCTCAGAGTGTTTTTCTGAAGAGGACGCAACTCTGAACCTTTCGTCAGCGCATCAAGAACCGGATTAACCTAGTACTTCGGTACCAATGGTACTTAAGAAAAGCTGTTACCGTAACAGTTTAATTTTTTTAGTACCGTCTTGGTACCGAAGTACAGAGTATTTTGACAACACTTATTAGCTTTTTTTTTAATTCTCAAGCACATCCCAACATGCTACCTGACAACATAGGATTCCATTCATTATGCTAAGCTAGCGTCGGCGCTACCAAACTAAGACAATGCATGCACTGAGACAAAAATGCTTTTGCCCACCTATCTTAATGTAGGGGAGACAGTGAATAAGCCCCATTTCAAAAAACAGTGGAGTGTTCCTTTAATATCTCCGCCCTAGTGTGTAACCAGACTAAACTTTTAAGTTATCGAAGTTATCACTAATTAAGCAGTGTTGTGCGCGCTGTAGCTCCGTGAGTGATCTCTTCTGGATTGCGTAATGCATCACAGACAAATGGTTTATTGCATATAGGAACAGCTGGCAAGATGGAATTTGCTAGATAGTCTATATATGCAATATAAATTAAGAAAATGCACTTACTGTTTAGTACTGTACTGTTGTGTAGCGTTTAAGTTTTGACAGTCTTCAACATTATTTAATGACTAAAAGTAAACAAGTGGTCTTATGTGTGCAGCCTCGTATGGATCAGTACTTTCACCAGATGGAAAAGATCATTAAAGAAAAGAAGACATCTTCTAGAATCCGCTTCATGCTACAGGATGTATTAGACCTCCGAAAGGTAACATCATACTTGGTTTGGCGAATAATTTTCGTTTCATGTGGCAACATCTTTATTTGCATTAAAAAAACGTGTTTTTAGTTTTTCTTGCGCTTTTATTTCCTCACTCCTTTAACTGTGCATATGGTCTCTGTCACAGAACAACTGGGTGCCTAGGAGAGGAGATCTTGGTCCCAAGACCATTGATCAGATCCACAAAGAGGCTGAGTTGGAAGAACACCGAGAGCAAATCAAAGTCCAACAACAGCTGCTTTCCAAGAAAGACTCTAGTCAGGGTCGAGGGGGCCGTGGTGGGCAGCACTCCTCTGGGGGCCGCGGTAGCCAGACCCAGGATGAGGGCTGGAACATAGTGCCTATTTCCACTAAGAACAGACCGATTGACACCAGCCGCCTCAGTAAAATTACTAAGGTGAATTTTTGACCCCCCCCCCTTTTTTTGATAACATCAGACTTATTCAGCTGTTGAAAGTGATGTTTCTTCATGGCATAATATTTTCATTTGTTTGTCATTTGTCCTGTCTTTTCTGTCTTCAGCCTGGTGATTTCAGTAACCAGCTGCTGGCCCCAGGAGGAAAGGGCTCATGGGGTAGCTGGGGCAAAGGGAGCAGTGGAGGCACTGGAGGCAGTGGAGGCACAGGACCCAAGGCCAGTGGAGATCAAGGTGAGTTTGCCCAGTCTTATTTAAAGGTGCCGTAGGTGAATTATTATTATTATTATTATTATTATTATTATTTATTTTATTATTTTTTAATTTTTTTAATGCTGGTTGAAAGTCGTCTCATATCCTGATTGCAATCACTCTAAGCGGTTTAAATGTATTTTTATAAATGTCGTCTGTGGAAGGCGCTGGACCATAGAATGTTCGTTCAAACGTTGCGTTCGGTCCGAATGGTCCTATAGCATGTGTCCCCTGTTGGTCAATGTGTGTTTGCATACCACTGCGCAGGCTGTTCACAGACATAAGTCATCAGCACGTTCACATACGCTGTGCAGACAGAGCGAGAATGGCAGGCAAGCAGCAACAAACAGACTCATTGTGGAAACCCTGGCATGCAAGAAATATTATTACACTGAGTTTTGCTAGCTAAATAAACCGAAAACTTGCTGCATCTAATTCCGTTTTTTAAGAATTTGTTTACGTTTGGTATTGTAGTACTGTTACTCACTGTACTGTAAAGTTTTCTCAGTGAATGACACATGTATTGCAGTAACGTTGTCTCTGGTCTTCTTGGCTGTGTGCGTTCATGCTTTCAGGAGGCGTGGCATTGGACGGCGATTTAAAGGGAGGGTGGGACGTACGCTTTTAGTGCTATCAGGCTAAAGTTGGCATTTTCCCAGATATCGTACTACACCTTATTTAACTTGAACCTCACACAGAAGAGAATACCAGCTCTTAGTTCATATCATAGATGCGTTGTTGGTTTTGATTGGTGCTGCATACTAAGGCAATGGACATGAGTGATAATTAAAATCTTGTGACATTAAAATAAGAAATATTTTTTTACCCCCTTTTTTTAAGGTTGTGTTGGCTTATTTAAATGTTTGTTTTGGCATATTGTAAACCATTTGAAGCCATTTTAAGGCTCTTTTGGGAGTTTGAGAAGCTTTGCTTTACAAGCACTGCTTTACACTGTGACAGTGTAAAGTGTAATGGGGCACGAGTTTTATCTAGAAACCAGAATGTCTTGGAGACTTGGTGGTTTCTTTTTGCTTGAGCTAGTTGTTAACCCCAGAAGCCTAACTTTTGCATGGGCAAGCATCACTCGTTTTCTTCAGAAAATGTCATAATCTAGTTGTCTGTTTCATTGTAAATGCAACTCTAATGCTGTCCTTTTTATATGATGCAGACCAGGGGAGGCCTGCCACTAGCACACTCAACCGCTTCTCTGCATTGCAGCAGTCTGGACAAGCTTCATCATCCTCATCCTCACTTGACTCTGATCGTAGAGTGCCTCAAAGGTACAGTTTCGAAGAGCTTTTTGTTTTGTGACAAATGAGTGCTAACCAGTGTTGCATGGTAATCTAATAGTTTTTTTTTAATGCCCATCTCATGTGTAGAAACAGTTCTAGTAGAGACCGTAGCGACAGAGATCGCTTTGACCGATTTGATAGTAGGCGGGAAGACCGGGGCCTAGACAGACCCCGTCAGCCCGTCACCAAACGCAGCTTCAGCCGTGAAAATGAAGACCGCAGAGGCGGCGACAGCCGTGGACCACCGGATTCTGTACGCCGCGTCTCCAGCATGACGGAGAACCGCGACCGAGGCAGTCGGGAGCGCGATAGAAGCAAAGATACAGGTGAGAGTCAACCAGCCTGTGAAGAACTGTCCTGAGCTGCACCAGCAATACAAATGTTTGAGTTGATCATTCATAAATTGATGGCCTCTTTACCTGATTGGGTTTCCTAGTGAAGCCAATGTCAGCTCCTGCTCCACCACCTCCTGCTCCAGCCAAACCTGCCCTGAGTGAGGAAGAGCTGGACAAGAAGTCCAAAGCCATCATTGAAGAGTATCTCCACATCAATGACCTGAAGGTATGTAAATCCAGATGCACTTTATCCTAAAGTGAAAGTGCTCTGCTGATCACCCTCATTTTGTGCCATGTTTCTGGGCCACTGATCTACACTGATTGCATTGAGGAACTGAGGATGTGTCATCTTTATCAAACTTTTTTTTTTTTAGTTTATCAATTTAAACCTGTAAATTTACCCTGGCCTGTCCCCTGATGTTATTCTCATTACTTGTCTCTGTAGGAGGCAGTACAGTGTGTGCAGGAGCTGAACAGCGCCTCTCTGCTCTTCGTGTTTGTACGGAACGGTGTGGAGTCCACACTGGAGCGCAGCACCATCGCTAGAGAGCATGTTGGCCTGCTGTTTCAGAAGCTTGTTAGTGCTACAATACTACTTCCTGAGCAGTACTACAAGGGGTAAGTTCATACCCAGTTAATTATTCTGAACAATAATTCAACAGTTCAACGATGTCACATGATGACGACAGCAATAATGTTTTTTCTTTGCTCTAATGTGGCATGTTTGCTTTAGTTTAAATAAATTCAATAAGTAGACCTGGAAGCATTAGCTGTTATATTGTTTGGTCCCACTTTATATTAAGTGGCTTTATGTACTTGCATAAAAAAATAAGTACAAGGTACTTATTGTGTTGATGTTGTATTGTAAAATAGGGCTGCAACAACTAATCGATAAAAATCGATAATAATCGATTATGAAAATCGTTGTCAACGAATGTCATTATCGATTAGTTGGTCTGCTTACGTCACGGGGAGCGTTTACTGATGACGTCACTTTCATGACAACAGAGTCGATCGCGAAATGGCAGGGAGTACTTACAGATCAATCGACGGCAGAAAAAAAGTGTGCACCCCAAGCCGGGGCTGTTTACACCTGGCCACTTCATGCGTTTTCTCAGATCGGATAGCTCTGATTTATCAAAACGATTCCATTTACACCTGGTCACATAAATGTGTTTTCGCTCTTCAATTCCCGCGCTATATGCAGATTTAATGGAGTTCACGTCACCGAAAGCAACAGATATGAGCTGCATTTTATTGATTAGCAGTTAAAATCTAAATCAAACACCGCAATAAGAGAGAGCGGCAACAGCACTGGTAAGATCATTTCGTTTCTTTACTTTTAATGATGATGATTGTGTGTTAAGCGTCTGCGACTTACTTTCACTTTGATTTGCGATAGTTTGCTCGTTGGCTTGATGAATAGATCACTCATCTGCGGTAATGCGTGTTGCAGTAGCGTCGTCATATCCGGCTATAACATTACATTGCCTATAACGCACTCTCACGTGTTTCTTTTTTTTAGCATTTTGGGGAGGAGTAAAATGTACATATGTGGTTTCAACAACTAGGCTAGATGCATTTACACTTTTCCAGTTTCGTATGGAATGAGTCTCAGATCTCCTCCTGAAGTGGTTTGAGCGCGTTTAGAAGGGCTTTTACACCCGGTCTTTTCACGATCCGATAGCTATCTGATCTGAGAAAACAATGCTACTGTGTAAACAGCTTTGTTTACTAACTTCGGAACAGTCACACTAGATCTATTTTGTCTCGAGCATCAGGTTGCGCAATCAGTTCGCTCGCAACATAAGTGATGGATTAAAATAGCGCTACCGCAGAAATAGGTTAAATTAAAACGGTGTTTACAAAGTGAAGCACTAAATATTAAGGCAGTTAATAACAGCAGCAGTAAAAGAGTTTTTTTTTTTTTGTCACTGTAGTCAGTGGTTTTCAGCGAATGCTTGTGCACTAATGCATAATTTTTCCTGTCTTTTTAATCAAGCCTGTTAGCTTGCTGCGTACCTCCATTCCGTTCTCTTTTTATAGCATTTGTCTACTATTAAGTTTTAATTGTTTTTCAAACGCGATCTACTGCGGCTCTACTACAATCACACGTTTGTTTTCAGTCTTTCTATATTTAAATTATCAATATATTAAGGTTTAAAATGTCAAAAATAAAGATTATATTAGTAAAACTCAATGTGTGGCTTTTGCACTTTTTAAAGTACACTTTTACACATGAATACCCTGATTTAAGGTTTTATTTAATTATAATAAACAAAAAATCTAATAAAATTAAAAAAAAAACTTTATCCGATTAATCGAAAAAATAATCGTCCGATTAATCGATTATCAAAATAATCGTTAGTTGCAGCCCTATTGTAAAACACTTGTGCTGCTATTGAGGTGTGATACGGGCAAGGTTAGGGTCAGGTGTGGTGGTATGGGTTGGTTTAAGGTTGGGTTAAGGTGTAAGAAAAGGGCCAACAGTGTAATTGCATACATTAATTACAGCTGTAATTACATGCAGGTATTTTCAAAATATAAGTACAATGTAAAAACATGTATGTACACGTCCATTGTATCAAATAATTTCAATCTAAGTACTTAGTACCTATTGCCACTTAATATAAAGTGGGACCTATTGTTTATCAAAACTCAACCGTTATTTTAGGATTTATATACTGTTACAGTACTTTATATTTTAAATTTCATTTTAATTTAAGCTGTAATAATTCAGTTTTTGTCTTAAATATTTTTTTTATACAATTATATTTTGTTTTTATATTTTGTTTTAGAAATATAAAAATCATGAAGCCTCAAGCTAACCAAAATAAAACAAATATAAAAATGACTATGCGACTCTGCACTCATGATTTGAATGTTTAATTTTACCCACTGTAGACTTCAGGACATTCTGGAGATAGCAGATGATATGGCGATTGACATTCCTCACATTTGGCTCTACTTGGCTGAGATCATCACACCCATGTTGCAAGAGGGTGGCATCCCCATGGGTCAGCTCTTCAGGTTAGGCACTGAATCAGATACATGTATGCAAAGACTATAAACCATCAAAACATGTACACACCATCTGACCTTTTTAAATCATACCATCAACAGGGAAGTGTCCAAACCTCTTCTGCCTATTGGCAAAGCAGCAATCTTGCTTGTTGACATACTTAACCTTCTCTGCAAAGGACTGGTGAGTATCATGCTATTGCAAATGCTTTATGAATACGATACTTGCATACACAGCAGTTCCAGAATTTATTTTTTTTCTCTGAAATATTCTCAGAGTCACAAAAAGGCTGGAGCGATGTGGTTTGAGGCGGGACTCAGCTGGAAAGACTTTCTACTTGAAGATGAGGATGTCAATAAGTTTGTTACAGAGCAGGTACTGAAAGCTAAACTTAATAAAAGTAAAAAAAATGAATAATGGTGGTAGCTGTTGTTATGGTCAAACATCTTCACTGCACATGTTTGCTAGAAATTAATTTTTTCTAATCTTGGTTTAATTTTTCTTGCAGTATTTTTTTATATATATATAGCGTAAATGCTTGCTTATGCACCCCCACACACTATATCTTTATGCTGCATGTCTTCATGAGCCTGGTTATTAAAATGTCATATTTGCAGAAAATGGAGTTTACTCTGGGTGGTGAGGAGTCTGAGAAGCCCAGTAAGAAAGAACTGACTGCTGAGGAGCTGAGTAAACATTTGGACAGGTTGTTGCAGGAAAAAGCCAACAACCAGAGGATCTATGACTGGGTCGAGGTGAGCTTGTGTGCTTTGGCTGTGGTTCAAGGCCCTTTAATCAAACATTAAGGTATTGCAGCGATCTGCATTATGGGTATAAGATTATCCGCATTGGACGTGTTTTAACTGGTGTTTCTCTCCTTTAAAGGCCAACCTGGATGAGCAGAAGATGAGCTCCAATCAGTTTTTGCGGGCCCTGATGACGTCTGTGTGTCAGTCTGCCATCATATGTGAGTGAATCCATCAAATGCAATCCACTTCCCTCACTTTAGTTTGACTTCAGATTTGAAATTTCACTGGCCTGTACTTGATGTTGTGTGCATAAATGAACTGTTGTAGGTGAGAACCCCTACAAGGTGGATGGGGAGCAGATTACCCTAAGGGCCAAACTGCTGCACAAGTACCTCTCTGATGAAGCCAAGGAGCTGCAGGCACTCTACGCTCTCCAGGCTCTCATGGTGCAGATGGAGCAGCCGGCCAGTGAGTGGCTTTTTTTTTTTTTTTTTCCTACCTGGGGGGTTTAATGATTTCTTCAGCTTTAATGATTTGGTTGTATTGTGATTGGTTTGGTTTTATTGTGTTGGATTGTTAATCTATTGTAAATAAAATGAAAGTAATTTACATACTCCTTTTTTGGATATACACTGCTTTTCAAAAGTTTGGGGTCAGTAAGATTGAATGTTTTTGAAAAGCCCTATGCTCACTAAGGCTGCTTTTATATGATCAAGAATACAATAAAACCAGTAATATTGTGAAATTACAATTTAAATTCAAATGTAATGTATTTCTGTGATTGCAAAGCTGAATTTTCAACATACGGATCACATGATTCTTCAGAAATCATTATAATATGCTGAAGAAACATTTCTTATCAATGAAGACAATTGCTTAATATTTTGTGTGAACTTTTTTTGTCTTTTTTTAATAGTAAAGACATTTTAAATGTAGTTATTAATTTTTTTTTATATATTTTTTTATATATCATTTATTATAGTTAATATTTTAAATGAAAGCTGTACTTTTGAACTGTCAAATGTATGTACTTTTAATGCAGTGGTCACCAAACTTTTCTTGATGAAGAGGCAAGATCTTCATATATATTTTTCATTGTCAATTCTGATACCAGCTGATACCTCTTTATTTTTTTATAGCAAATTTGTTAATTTGCTCTAACATTCCAAACTGGCCTTTAAAATGCAGTGGTTGCCTCCAATTTCAAATGGCTGCAGTTTTGTTTAATCACAATCCAAGCAAAGATGCTACACACAAATGTAGCATGAGCAGTTTTGATTTAAATTGCATAATTTCAAGACTTGGAGCAAATGCAGAATGGTCTGACTTTAGCTTTGTGAAATTGTTACATTGCATTTTCATTCATTCAGTCTGTTTTTTTTTTATCCACTCTCAGACAGCAGGTGGCACTTAATGGGGATAAAAAGCCTTTCTTTGGGCACTGCTGTAAAAAGCAGCTGTGCTTATAAACAACTTTATGCAACAGGAAAAGAAAATGCCATCGAAACTATTCTGAAGTTTCCTTCAGAGATGCATTCATATAAATCCCCACCCCAATTATATATATATACAGGTCCTTCTCAAAAAATGAGCATATTGTGATAATGTTCGTTATTTTCCATAATGTAATGATAAAAATTAAACTTTCATATATTTTATATTCATTGCACACCAACTGAAATATTTCAGGTCTTTTATTGTTTTAATACTGATGATTTTGGCATACAGCTCATGAAAACCCAAAATTCCTATCTCAAAAAATTACCATATCATGAAAAGGTTCTCTAAACGAGCTATTAACCTAATCATCTGAATCAACTAACTCTAAACACCTGCAAAAGATTCCTGAGGCTTTTAAAAACTCCCAGCCTGTTTCATTACTCAAAACCGCAATCATGGGTAAGACTGCCGACCTGACTGCTGTCCAGAAGGCCATCATTGACACCCTCAAGCAAGAGGGTAAGACACAGAAATAAATTTCTGAACAAATAGGCTGTTCCCAGAGTGCTGTATCAAGGCACCTCAGTGGGAAGTCTGTGGGAAGGAAAACGTGTGGCAAAAAACGCTGCACAACGAGAAGAGGTGACCGGACCCTGAGGAAGATTGTGGAGAAGGACCGATTCCAGACCTTGGAGGACCTGCGGAAGCAGTGGACTGAGTCTGGAGTAGAAACATCCAGAGCCACCGTGTGCAGGAAATGGGCTACAGGTGCCGCATTCCGCAGGTCAAGCCACTTTTGAACCAGAAACAGCGGCAGAAGCGCCTGACCTGGGCTACAGAGAAGCAGCACTGGACTGTTGCTCAGTGGTCCAAAGTACTTTTTTCGGATGAAAGCAATTTTTGCATGTCTTTCGGAAATCAAGGTGCCAGAGTCTGGAGGAAGACTGGGGAGAAGGAAATGCCAAAATGCCTGAAGTCCAGTGTCAAGTACCCACAGTCAGTGATGGTCTGGGGTGCCATGTCAGCTGCTGGTGTTGGTCCACTGTGTTTTATCAAGGGCAGGGTCAATGCAGCTAGCTATCAGGAGATTTTGGAGCACTTCATGCTTCCATCTGATTTCATTTTTCAGCACGACCTGGCACCTGCTCCTCACAGTGCCAAAACCACTGGTAAATGGTTTACTGACCATGGTATTACTGTGCTCAATTGGCCTGCCAACTCTCCTGACCTGAACCCCATAGAGAATCTGTGGGATATTGTGAAGAGAAAGTTGAGAGACGCAAGACCCAACACTCTGGATGAGCTTAAGGCCGCTATCGAAGCATCCTGGGCCTCCATAACACCTCAGCAGTGCCACAGGCTGATTGCCTCCATGCCACGCCGCTTTGAAGCAGTCATTTCTGCAAAAGGATTCCCGACCAAGTATTGAGTGCATAACTGAACATAATTATTTGAAGGTTGACTTTTTTTTTTGTATTAAAAACACTTCTTTTATTGGTCGGATGAAATATGCTAATTTTTTGAGATAGGAATTTTGGGTTTTCATGAGCTGTATGTCAAAATCATCAGTATTAAAACAATAAAAGACCTGAAATATTTCAGTTGGTGTGCAATGAATCTAAAATATATGAAAGTTTAATTTTTATCATTACATTATGGAAAATAATGAACTTTATCACAATATGCTAATTTTTTGAGAAGGACCTGTATATCTCCCTAAATATATTGAGTATCACAAACCGTGATCTTGCTGTCTGGTATTTTTTTTCTGCTGTGTGTCTGTGTCCGTCTTAATCGTGTCCCATATGTCTTGCCTGTGTTAACATCCCGTTAACAGACGTCGTAATATTTTCACACAAATTACATTTCGGGAAATGATTGCAATGCGGTTTGTGTGCATGTCTGGAATAGAGCTCATCCAAAATTAAACTAAATACCGCGATCGACAGGTTGGCGACCACTGATTTAATGCATTCTTGCTGAATGTTTTTTTTATCTTGCTGACTTTTAAAATGTTAGTTTATGACTTCAGTAATTGAAGGTTTTTTTTTTTATATTCTTGCTGCTGCTGGCTTTTGAAATTCCTGTTGTTAAGTGTAGTTGACCAGTGTTGTCTCTGTTTTACCCAGATTTACTGCGCATGTTTTTCGACGCGCTGTATGATGAGGATGTGATCAAAGAGGATGCCTTCTACAAATGGGAGTCCAGCAAAGACCCGGCGGAGCAGCTGGGAAAGGGTGTGGCCCTGAAATCAGTCACTGCCTTCTTCACTTGGTTACGGGAGGCTGAGTCCGAATCTGACAACAGCTAATCCTGAACTTTGCTGGCCCAGGTAGCACTGGAGAGAAACCGCTGCCAGGGACTGAGAAGGATATCTGACAACAAAGTTGAACTTGGTCGTCATGAAGCCAATCTTATCTGTTCAGGGTGGCTCTTGACGGATACAAACTACAATCATTTCTCAGTCATTTCTTTTGCTCTCTATATCTCTTGTGGCTGATGTCCACCAAAAACCATAAAATTAAAAAAAAAAAAAAAATCTGCAGGACTGCTTAACCGTGTTAATTCATCGTCATTTATTTTTTATGAGAAATCTTTGGGAAAAAGTACAAACCAACGCTGCTCTTACATGTTAATATAGATTTATATGCAACGTGGTATATGACGGACCAGACAGGATGTCATATATTGTATAGAGGGCTTGATGGCGATCATGTCCTTTAGGTTTGTAATTTCAGATCAAACACGGAGCTCTTACAGAAGTTTTTCTTTCGTGTGTGCGAGAGGAGTCATGTTTTTAAATCTGCAAAGACAACGGTATATGAGCTTAGTATTTGAATTCTCTAAGTGACGAATGAAATTTCCGTAGCGTTTGTATTTCGCCCTTTTTTGCTTCCTGTATCCTTTAGTAAGGGGTGGACCTGTTGAACTTCAGGATGATGGTCTTGGATGGACTTTGACCTTTTTGACCTTAGTGCTGCTGGAAGAGGAGGGGGGTCCAACATGCTTCCTATTAAGCCATCCATGTCCTGCTTCCTACCCCACACTTTTGCGTCTTACCTCTCTTGAAGAACTGTTGGGGTCTTTGATGGAAGCCCTACTTAAGCAAGCCTGCAGTGGAATTTTAAGAGAAATCATTAAAACTTGAAGCATATAGAAAAATCAACTTGATGAAATGACAGTAATGGTCCTAAAGCCTTTTCTACTTGCAAAGTGGAAATACATTTCAGGAGCGTTCTGTACATACATATGGAAATGTTTTTTTTTTTTGTTTTTTTTTTCCAAGAAATTAAAAGTTAAAAAATCCGATGTAATGCCATTTATTTTTTCCAAAAACAATGTCTGTTTCCCTGTATTTAAGATTTGTTTTCTTCCAGATGGTAAGAGGTGCTTACAATGATCCATTGATTAGTTTTATTGAAAAAAATGTGTAAATATTTTTTTGCTCTCTTTATTTAAGGAATTTAAATGCTTTCACATCAAACTGGAAACGTTGGAGAGATGAAACATTGCAAATAATAAAAGATTATCAAGTTGCTTAGTAGAGTATGTTTGAGGCAAGTGGAATCTGGGTGAAGGAGTGTTTGTTTTTTGTTTAATTTTTTTGCAATGTGTGGTTGGGTTCCCATTTAGAGAAATGCAACTTTGGTGCTTTCATTCTGTAATGAGCCTTTGTGCCAAGAGGGGGTGTGCTTTACAGAATTTGTTCAAATGAAGGTTAGAGTGCTAGAGATGCATCTAGCTGCAGAACCACAGCACCAGCAGTCAGGGTGGAAGTGAGGGGAGGAGATTATTCAGTTAATGCTTTCACAAATCTCTTATTGCGAGGTCATACACGTATTGTTCTTTTATTAATGTAGTTGTTTTCATGATTAACTATTAGCTCTGCCCCTCACTTCTGTCCTGTGGCTGCTGGTCTGGTGCTAGATCTTTGCTGCTAATCTTATGGGTCTGTCCATGAAATTAGTGCCTTTTGAAAAGGGGATCTTAAATTAAGATTTCAAGAAATCTATCAGACAGTGTTGGGAAACATGCTTAAAGTAGGGCTGGTTTATGTTTATTTCCATATTAGCATTTCCCATGCTAAAATTTTATCAGCTATTTACTGTGCAAAAATTAGGGCAATATGTTAACTAAATTGTCAACTATTAACACAACAACTTTGTAGCATAATATATAGCAAGAAATGTGCATATTAGCTAATAGAATAAGCAAAAATTGGTTATAGCTGATTAGAATCCACACTCAGAGAAAGATTTTATTAGTCATTTACATTATTGTATTTTCTATATATGTGTGTGTGTATACACATGTATATTAGCGCAAATTGCATGGCAGCAACTCAATGCATTTAGGTATGTAGACATGGTTGAGACCATTTGCTGAAGTTCAAACTGAGCATCAGAACGTGGAAGAAAGGTGATTTAAGTGACTTTGAATGAGGCATGGTTGTTG
The DNA here is from genome assembly GCA_026230005.1 of Gila orcuttii. Classification (NCBI taxonomy): domain Eukaryota; kingdom Metazoa; phylum Chordata; class Actinopteri; order Cypriniformes; family Leuciscidae; genus Gila; species Gila orcuttii. The sequence goes on from JAPDVR010000008.1 coordinate 29,655,865, forward strand.
GTGTCTGATGGGCTGATCTGAGTATTTCAGAAACTGCTGATATACTGGGGTTTTCATGTACAATAATTTCTACGTTTTGTCTGAAATTGTCAGAAAAAGAGAAAAGATCCAGTGAGCGTCAGTTCTGTGGGTGAAAATGCCTTGTTGGTGTCAAGAGGAGAATGGCCGGACTGGTTTGATCTGATAGAAAGGCAACAGTAACTAAAATAGTCACTTGTTACAACCAAGGTGAACACACAACACGTCGAAACTTGAAGATGGGCTACAGCAGCAGAAGACACACCGGGTGCTGCTCCTGTCATCTAAGAACGGAACTGAGGGCTACAATTCATCAAAATTGGCAAAAAGAAGATTGGAAAAATGTTGCCTGGTCTAATGAGTCTCAATTTCTCATGGTTGTATCAATGGTGGTGTGGTGGATATTTTCTTGGCACACTTTGGGGCCCTTAGTACCAATGGAGCATTGTTTAAATCCCACAGCCCCAGTATTGTTACTGACTATATACACACACAATTTGTCTTTAAGCACAAGTTAAAATATTACTCAAAAATAATATTATGTACAGTGTATATATATATATATATATATATTTTTTTTTTGATTAATATTTCAACTTGTGCTTAAAGACAACTTGTCAGTAGAGACAACCTGCCACAGAAGGTACAGGTTAAGGTACAGGTACACCTCTAACAAGTTATTTTAAACCACAGCCTACCCTTGAGACAAGACTAGCTTATTACATTTTTTTTTGTATCACATGCACAGCTGCAGTCGTGGCTTCTGACTGCTGCTGAATTAAAGATTTTCTCTTCCTCCAACTGTGCTAAAAGGAGCAACACATTGTGGTCGCTCAACCTTAAATGTTGAGATTTTAATGCCCTTCCAGCACAGGTAAATTGATGTATCATTGTCTGAGACGACAAATCCATGTACTGTTCAATAATATGCTCCATATAAAGGCAACCATTTATTCTGAATGTGCTTTCCTAAACTTATAGGTTTAGGAAGCCATGTACAGTAAGCTTATTAATAAACGCGTGTCCATGGGGTGAATAACATGTTTTCCATATATATAATCTCAGGTGCTACTGACTGCATTACAAGTGAGAAGATAAGTTCTTAACCCATAGAATGAAGAAGTATTGAAACATCAGCATACTGTAGGTATGGCAGTCCGTTTAAACATTTATTCCTTAAAAATATTACTAGTAGGTAATCCAATAGTGACAAATGTTTTATTAAGTCTCAATAACAATTATAGTATCTGTAAAGTTACTCACGTATCTATTAAGTAACCATGTTAATTTCACATAGGAAGTAGAACTTTTCAAATTAAATGAAAAATTAAGATAGGAAGTTTATAAAATGTACTTTTATACAATGTAAAAATAAATGCTAACAGTTCTACAGATATTGTCAGGGTAATGTCTATGTCTGTTTAGTTTCATGTTTTGGTTTAGTTTTCACTTCTACCGCTTGTGTTCCATCATTCGTTTCTAAGTAATCCTGCATCTGTTTCTCTTCTGGTTAATTAACTCTCCCTGTGTAATTAAGCCCTTAGTTTCCTTAGTTCTTTGTCCGGTATAGTTTAAAATGGTTGTGATCTCCTTTAGGTTCTACCTGGATTTATTATTTAAGACTGTTTATTTTTTTTGAATCTCCTGCGTTGTGCGTATCATTACAGCCACATGCTTGACAGAATACCGGACCCAGAAGTTTTTGGATTGCTGCATTTTTTTCTCCTCTTTTTTTTCTTTCTGTTGTGGACTTGCAGGCTGTCCACCTCCTCTGCAGAAGAAGCAAACACTAGAGGACCATACCAAGGACTTTTAAATCTGGCATGCCTCACACACTATCCTCGCTCGCTTTGTGTGTTTTATTATACCAGTCTCAGCGAGCAAGTCACAAGTGAAGGCACGCTTCACTCGGGGAGATTTTGTCGCATTTGTCGAGAGGATGCTGGTGAACAACGGATCGGCGTTCACCATCTGCCCCGCTGAGGACATCATCAGTACCATTCTGCACCCAGAGCCGAGCTGCCTCCCACACCCTGCACGCCAGATGGAACAAAGTCTGAGCCAATCATTGCCCCGGAATCTGATCCCTAGGGATTGCCTGAACAAGTGTGCGAGCCGGCTACACCATCCGTCACATTAGATGTCCTCATGGAGTTTGTGGGCATGGAGTGGAGCCACGTCCACACTCCCGTTGCTGAGGCTGACCTGTAGCTGGAATTGGAAGAGGATATTTCCCAGTGTCCGCTGGTCCCGCCCACCTCCAAGTCTCCATGTGTCTTCGCTGGTCCCGCCCAGCTCCAACAAGTCTCCATGTGTCTCCGGTGGTCCAGCTCCACCTTGTCAAGAAGATCCTCTGGAACCGCCTCCACCTTGGCTTGTAGTCCAGTCAGCTCCACTTTGGCTCTCTATAGGCATCTTTACACAGAAAAAGCGGCACAGAAATCAAATCTAAAGCAGCATAAAATCACAAAATGTGCATTTACACAGAATGTTTATTGCTTCTCTGACGCTACATAAATGCATTTACACAGGAATTAAAATCATGGGAAATAATACTTTGAACGATACTATTTTAAAACTACAGTCTTAACAAAGTGTTATAAAATGAATTTAAAAATAAATAGTAAACAAAGAAATAAAACTGGAGATAACTAAAAATATGGAATTTTAAATAAATTTCCTTTTATGTTGATCATAAATCTGTGGTACTGATGGTATTTTCTATTAATAAATTTGATCCAGATGGAACAAATGCTACAAAGAAATTATGAATTATTGCACCGGGTAGATCACCGCAGGATTAAAAGAGTAAACATTTTTTTTCAAAGAGCCTGAAAGCATGAACAATTATGCTATTGTTAGGCCGTGTGTCCACCAAAGCGTTTTTAGCCAGCTGAAAACGCTAGACGCTCTGCCGAAAACGCCTAGCTGTGGGCGCTTGAGAGCGTTTTGGCAGCACTGCGTTTTTTCAGTTGAGACGATTCGTTGCTATGATACAGAATATCCGCAGCACAGTTTACTTGTAACTGATTTCGTAGATAATTTGTTTCATACTAAAAAAATATTTTTCATCCATTTTGTTCGGTTAGCTCTGCTGGTTGATGTCGTTGAACAAAAAGAATGTTGTGACAGTTGGTCGGTGTGGTATTTGTCCCGCCCCTCCTCCACTGTGATTGGACGGCTGTGTAAAAAGTGACAGTGATGAGCGCAGCGTTTTACCCATGGTTGAACATTTTTCAACTCTCGGCGACCAGTGAAAAACGCCGAACGCTCAGCGCTTGAGCGTTAAATACACGCTCAGGCCGTGTGTCCACCAAAGCGTTTTTAACCGGCTGAAAACGCTAGGCGCTCTGCTGAAAACGCCTAGCACTGGGCGCTTGAGAGCGTTTTGGCAGCGCTGCGTTTTTTCAGTTGACACGATTCGTTGCTATGATACAGAATATCCGCAGCACAGATTACTTGTAACTGATTTCGTAGATAATTTGTTTCATACTGAAAATGTATTTTTCATCCATTTTGTTCGGTTAGCTCTGCTGGTTGATGTCTTTGTACAGAAAGAATGTTGTGACAGTTTGTCGGTTTGACATTTGTCCCGCCCCTCCTCCACTGTGATTGGACGGATGTGTAAAAAGTGACAGTGATGAGCGCAGCCAAATGAAGATAAAGATGTGTTCTGGCAACTGGCGTTTTTATTGAACCAATCAGATAAGAGTAAAACGAGAGTCAGCGAATTTAATTTACGCTTGCAAACTTATGTACACTTTCACAAATCTTACCCTGCACATGCGATTCTTTATTGCATCGTATTATCGTCATACAGAGTCACCTTTGTGAGGCCAATTATGAGAGCAAGCTGCAGTTTCATTTTTCACCAGAGATTTACATTAGAAATTTGTGAGGCGCAGTAGAGCTGGGAAGGGCTCCGAGACAGGCTGCCACGCTTTGTATTATGAATACATGCCTGCAGAATCCATGCGCTACATTTTAATATATCCTGCTCACTTTACGACTTAAAATAGTTTAGAAAATTCGCAAAGATATTTGTTGAAAAATGCTGAACACTTATAAATTATGTATTCAGTATATATAGAGGTCTATGTTTGGATGAATATTTTGGTGGGGCTCTGCTCTGCACCTGCTCATACAGATGACTAGTGCGTTTACATTTAAGCTTCTGTCGGTTAATGAAGATTTGATGGATAAACTCGTGGCTCAATTGGACTCTTGTCGTGTCAAAAGTGATAAGACTTTTCAGTATTATGGACATCGCCATCTTTGATATTACTTCGGTCACTGTCGCTTTGGTTACTGGTAAGAGAATACGGGCTTGACTCCAGTTGCACATTCATACAGTATTCAAGACACTGCTGTTAGTTGCTGTGTGAACGGGACATTTCAAGACTCACACCTGTAAGTAAATGCAGATGTCAATCCCAACAGTGTGAACATAGCCTTTGAAACCTGTTTTCAAAAGTTTGCATTTTCAGATCCCCAAAACGCCGTTGTCCTGTAAATGAACAGGCAAAATGTATAAAAATTCGGTGTCATGGCCCCTTTCTGCATCAGGTCATTGGTTGGCATATCTGTTCATCCTATGTGTTGTAGCCTTTCAAATTAACTATGGCCCTGTCCCAAATGGCACACTTCATATGCACTTATGGTCTTGTGGACAATGGCTGCAGCGTGCTCGTGTCCATGAGATGGTAGAGAGTACCATTTGTCATTTTAGGTTTCAGAAGAGTGCTCGCAAGCGCCCCTTTTGCGGTCGATATGCGCCCTCGATGCACACTTTTGCACCGAAGCGAGCGCGCAGCAGACTGCTTCCCGACAGTCAAAGCGGTGTTACGTCACGTAAGTGCGGACTCGTAGGAAGACCGCGAGTGCTTAGGGTGCCATTTGGGACAGGACCTATGCGTGTGTCGTGCGTACTTAAAGCGTGTCATTCCACATTAGAGCGCTACCCTCAGGCTGAACAACGCAACCTCTGCAACTGTGTTCTGCTGACTGTCTTCAACTATTAGAATATAAAGCTTAGTGCTAGTTCATGATAAACATGTTCAATTTCTAAGACCAAGAATCTGCCCTTCCTAAATTTACAGTCAGGTGCCGCTACTGGTTGTAAAAATGGCTTGCCATATAAGTTGCACTCTTCGCTCAGCCTCTGTACGTGTGAAAGAGACTGTGTCTTTAAGAGAGCCGCATTACAGGTGGGATGACGCTGTCTGAGAGACTCAGTGTGCTGGGGACGATGTGTTTCGTGGGTTAACAGCAGCACTCATTTTTGCCCCTGTCTGTCTCTGATGCTCAACAAAAGGTGGTGTCTATTATTCACTGCCGAAGACGGCTCCGCGATTCTTCTCTTCAGACCCAACGCTAATGCTGTATCCATGTGCAATGCTTTTGACAGCTTTACCTCAACTAAATCTAAAGGTACGTGTGGATTCCAAGTCAAATGCTCATCAAATCTCGCTCGCACCATCAATGTTTATGGTTTTGGTAACTGCAATGTGTGTTGTTGCGCTGAGATCGCAATAGGCCGTCACGTACAATGCGTGAATAATATCACTGCTCGCCTGTTGCCAGGAAACAAACGCGTTGAGTTCTGTTGCTTTACTGTTGTTTATGAAAATGATCTGCTCGTCAATCAATCCGTCAATTATCCAGCCGCTGATGGACTTCGGGTCTTGTGTCCTGCCGTGTCTCCCGCACTTCTGTGATGGGATTCATTTTTCAGGGCCTGATCCATCACCTTAAAGCGTGTAATTATCGGTAAAATAACTAACACGTTATTTGTGTCATAACTGTCGTGCACGGGCTTCATAGACACAGATGGCCATTTCGGATCACTGCATTTGTAGGCTATAGAATGATGCCAGTTATTATGCAGAATGTAACAGATTGAGGAAAAAATCAAATCGAACGAACCAAATCACAATAAACCCTAGTAGCTCGGATACAGCGGCACATTTCACAGAGCTGTACCTGCGTGTTGTGCATGGTCAATGGGAATTAATGATGCTCAGGGACAGATGGTTCACGGGTTACCTGTTGCTATAACGACCGGCCCTTATTATATTGCGTTAACTGCATTGTGTTGCTTTCCATGAATTGAGCTCAGTTGGCCCATTTTATGTGTTCTCCTTCACTGCAACTAAATTTCTGTTGCAATTGCTGTAATACATTTGACCTTACAAGGCTAATTATGTTTAGGCAACATATTTATTTCTTTTACATACAGGCTACTGCTCGCTCGAGATGCTGCAGCTCATTTTTAGATGAAATAAATCTCATTGCATGAGCTCGTTCCCTCCATGACAATATCGGTGTATTTATTTGTTCCTGTTTATTGTAGCTTATGTCCTGTATAGCCAATTCAGACTAATTATTATGGCATTGATTTTAAAATATTTTTGACAGTACCAAGATATAGCCTACCATGTTTTTTGTTTGTTTTGGACAGGTATCATGGTATATAATAATATAATTATAGATTATAGCATATAATTATGCTTAGTAATATTAGGATAGAGTTCTATACCATTATTGGACATGTAGGCTATGTTTTTTCTTTTATGAAAGCAGTATGTTATATTTTTAGGAAATGTACTATAATGTCATATTTTTTGGGCGTGTACCATACTAATACTATGTTTTTAGACATAATGCCATGCCATGTTTTTGTATTGGACATGTACCTTGGTATGATACCACTGTTTTTGGACAGCATCGTGGTAAACTGGCATAACAAAACTGACAAAACAAATAAGCACAGTAATATTAGGATAGAGTTCTATACCATGTATTATTGGACATGTAGGCTAGGCTATCATGGTATGTTGCTTTCGTTTTTGAAAGTAGAACCATGTAGGCTATTATTCTTACCACAGGGCTTCCAACTTTTGAGTTCCTGCTGGGGAATAATTATGCATAAGATTGGGATTACATATCGATTCATTAGGACATGTACATGGATATATAGCCTAGCTACATGTTCATTTTTCTCAAGGAAAAAAAACGTTCTCAACAAATCTTGTAAACTATTCAGGGAACCCTGTTATTAAAGGTGAAAATTAACGACTGATTTGTATACAATTGCATACATATGTTTTTATAATAACATTGTAGCTAATAATAACTTTTTAAATAAGAGTAGAAATATAATGAACTTGTTATATATATTATATATTTTTATTTATTTTTTACTATATAGATTATGTACACTAAATTACTTTTCTGAGGTAAATTTAACATTACATATTGTTTACAAGTTGTTTCATTGACGTCTTTTCGCACTGATTGAGTGATGAGTGATTGAGTGACATGAGACATGAATGATACATTTCAGTAAGTTGTAGGCCTACAGTTTCTTTCAACGCGAACATACCCTCGGATGTTCATTAATGTTTATTTCGTGCTATAACAACTAGTAATAAAGAGGAAGAGATGATCAGTTCACACGCGCTCCTGCTTCGCTTGAACTGAGGCGCTACAGCACCGTTCACGCCACATTAAAGAGCTGTATTTATATTTGTATGACTAAAACTGTATTTCTATCAGGACCACTATCGTCAAATACGATTGACAATTAGCATACAGTCTGGATTGGCGGTATGGTTCTGTTCTGGGCGAGAACTCCCTGCGCATCCATGCAGTATTCCTATAGGTAGACGTGGATCAGCTGAGAGTCTGATGCGAGTTTGACTAACGTGACCAGCCAGAACTGACGCTACTCTTAATTTATCGTTTGAATTTCGTAATTAAACGTGCTAAACTTAAAAGCTGAGAATTTGTTTCATATCAAAAGCACCCTGCGCTGTCTTGTCTGTCAGCATGTTATCTGTGTCCTCTTTGCTCTGCAATGTTTTTCACTGCATGAGAAAATGGGAGAATAGATGTGTGACGTGAGAGTGTGAGAACAGTGTCGATTGCGTGATTCGGCACTGGCAGCCCTGCTTACCTTGTTTTTTACCATGTATCATGCTAAAACTGTGTTCCCTTTCGAGAGGTCTCTCCTATTGCGTAAGTAGCTTACGCTATGGGAAAACTCCTTTTCTCGAGAATATTGAAGTCTTTATGTAAAACGCATTGCAGCTGCACAGCTGACAGCAATGAACGAAGGAACTCGGTCATTGGCTGTGCTGCGGCAACTTGCTTGAACCAATGACGGGGCGACTCTGAATGCGCGACCAATGAGCGCGCTTCGCGCCTGCGCGCGTCAGAGCCCGCCAAGATGGGCGTGGCCAAGCTATATATTGGGCGCCCCGTCATGAGAGTTCTTTAGATTTAATCTCCTTCAGCGAACACCTTCTTCGCTGGATCCTCCGGATTATTGGAAGCCTTCGCCGCCGTGGAAAAGCATACCAGCGGGATTGCTACGAGGACGTCGGCACCTTCAGCCGCCTTCAAGCACCTCCTACTGAGCCATCCGGCGCGCCATATACGCAAGTATTTTACATCTGTCCGCCCCGCGACATTTGTGAAAGAGCAAATTTCCATTAAGGCGTTGTTTCAAATGCCTTCCTGCGCGTCGTGCAGAGACCTTCTCCCGGACGGGGATCGTCACATCATCTGCGCTCGCTGCCTGGGCCGTGACCACGCAGAAGCTGCATTGACCAAGGGCGGATGCCCGGAATGTGATGACCTGGGTCTCTCCGCACTACGGGCTCGCCTCGCCGCTTTCGCCGTGAGCAAGCCCATCGCCACCCCTCTGTTTGAGCCGCGCACTAAGAAAAAGCGCCGCTCACAGAGGCTTCCTGAACCTGAGCTCAGTGACGTCACGCCGAGCCAGTCTCCGCGTGCTTCACCGCCGCTCTTGCCTTCCCCACCGCCGGTTCAGTTCACCCAGCCGGACCCACACCCCTCTGGCAGAGCGGTGGGCCTTGTGACTTTCGGCGCGTCCGAGGACGACGGGGGAATGGACGACAGCTTGTCCATCGACGCTGCATCGGACGACTGGCCGGGCTCCACTCTCGACCCCGCCCCGTCGACGCTAGCTAGCACGAGCGGGGGCTCCACTATGGATACTGAGATTATCCGTGTCCTCTCTAAGGCCGTGGAAGACCTCGGGCTCGATTGGTCTTCTCCCGAAGAGCCAACCCGGAGCCGACTGGATGAGTGGTTTCTGCAGGGGCGCCAGCAGGCCCCTCGGCAAAGGCCTTCTCCCTTCTTCCCGGAAGTTCACGACGAACTCACCAAGTCGTGGAAAGCCCCCCACTCTGCGCGCCTAAAGCCTTCTTTTTCTTCTTCGCTCTCCTCAGTGGACGGCGCGAAGGAAAGAGGCTACGAGGGAACGCCGCCCCTCGAGGAGGCCGTGGCCAATCATCTCTGCCCGCCCTCCACCTCCGGATGGAAAGCCAAAGCTTCCCACCCCTCGAAACCCTGCCGCACTACCTCTGCTCTCGCCGGTCGCGCCTACGCCGCCGCCGGCCAAGCTGCATCAGCGCTTCACTCAATGGCGGTACTTCAAGTGTTCCAAGCCAAGCTTCTCCGCTGTATGGACGAGTCTGGCCCCGAACCCGAAGCCTTCAGGGACTTACGCAGCGCGACTGATATAGCTCTGCGAGCCACGAAGGCCACCGCCCAGTCCATCGGCCGTGCTATGGCTAATTTGACTGTTCTCGAGCGCCATCTGTGGCTGACTCTGACTGAAATGAAGGACGCGGATAAGGCGCCATTTCTCGATGCGCCTATCTCCACCAGCGGGCTGTTTGGACCGGCGGTTAAAGGTTTCGCCGAACGCTTCACTGAGGCCCAGAACGCTTCACAAGCTATGCGTCATTTCCTGCCAAAGCGCTCCAGCTCATCGCAGAGCAGACAGAGACCGCCGCAGCCGCAGCGGGCTAGAACAGCCCCCACCGCCTCTCAGCCCGCGCCTCAGGCTGACGCTCGACGCCGCTCGCGCTCTCACAACCGCAAGCCGCCTCCTGAGCGACGGGGTCCTCGGCCCAAGATTGTGCTGAACCCTGAGCCTCGAAAGCCGTCCTAGCCACAGAAATGAGAAGAGAGAGTACGTGTCTCGCAAAAGCCGGACCACTCTCTCCGCAAAAGCTCAAACATTACCCAGTCCCCTTACAGGCGGCTGGATATGTCCATACAGCAGTCAATGGGCCAGTCACAGAGCTCGCTCACCTGCAAACAAACGCCGTTTTTACGGCGACGCACAGAAAACACAAAAAGAGTCTTTTTCTGCCTGCATCACTAAGGGTTCACATGTCCACAAAGTGTGCATTCCCAGATACTGTCAAAACAGTGCCAAATTCATTCCCAGCTCAGGCTGCGCTTCCCATGAATGTAGATCACGTGCCTACGGTCATGTACGCACCACTACACACAAGCACTGTTCACACAGTTATAAATTCATCCCCAGTAAAAGCGGGAAACATTATAAAAGTGACGCGTGTGCCTACCACTGTTTATGCACCCCCACTTATAAACACTGCCCTTACAGTGTCAAACAAAACCTCAGCTCAGGCTGCGAGTTTTACAAACACGCCTCTGAGAGCTATGAGCTCAGGCGATTCGCTAGCCGGGTCCCTACGTCACAGCGGCCCGCCCCTAGCCTGTATTCAGCCCATATCTGTACACGCAGCGGCATGGGAAAACATTCCAGATATGCCGAAATGGGTATTAAATATAGTAAAGCACGGATACTCGCTCCAGTTCGCTCGCAGGCCACCACGTTTTACGACTGTGGTCGAGACGAAAGTGAGAAAAGAGTGTTCACATGTTCTACGCACCGAGGTGCGCAAACTAATAGAAAAGGGCGCTGTGGAAACTGTTTCCCCCTCTCTGAGCGGGACAGGTTTTTACAGCCGCTATTTTCTCGTCCCGAAAAAGGATGGCGGTCTCCGCCCCATCCTAGATCTCAGACACCTGAACAAAGCACTAATGATTCGCTCGTTCAGAATGTTAACAACCAAGCATATCCTCGCGCAAGTGCGCCCAGGAGATTGGTTTCTCTCAGTGGATCTGAAAGATGCTTACTTTCACATTCCAATAGCGCCTCATCACAGGCCGTTTCTGAGATTCGCTTTCGAGGGACAGTCATACCAGTACACAGTACTCCCATTTGGCCTGTCCCTGGCTCCCCGTACATTCACGAAATGTATGGATGCAGCACTTTCCCCCCTAAGACAAAGGGGAGTGCGAATACTGAATTATCTCGACGATTGGCTGGTTCTAGAACAATCAGAGAGTCAGCTAATAACACACAGATCTTGGATTATCAGCCATTTAGAATGCCTGGGTCTAAGAATCAATTTTGCAAAAAGCATACTATCTCCCAGCCAGAGAATTTCTTTCCTGGGAATAGTTCTAGACTCGATGCAAATGACAGCGCGTCTCTCATCGGAGCGCGCGCTCACCATCCGGCGCCTTGCAACATCATTCAGAGCGGGCGCGCGCGCCCCCGTCAAACGGTTTCAGAGGATGCTCGGTCTCATGGCCTCAGCATCGGCCGTACTCCAGCTAGGATTGTTGCATATGCGCCCTCTCCAACGCTGGCTCAAGAGCCGCGTCCCTACTCACGCGTGGCGTTCGGGCCACTTTTTAATCAGAGCGAACCACGGCTGTATAAAAGCCCTGACGCACTGGAAAGCCGCCGACTGGTACCAGTCAGGCGTGAGTCTGGGTGTGAACACAAGGAGAAAGATGATAACGACAGATGCCTCCAAAATAGGTTGGGGGGCCCTTTACGAGGGCAGGCCTGTCTCCGGCTTTTGGTCAAACCCGGAGAAGCGCCTACACATAAACTGTCTGGAAATGAAAGCGGTCGCTTTGGCTCTCAGAGCCCTGCTCCCACATCTAAAAAATGAACACGTCCTGGTCCGAACGGACAACATGACGGTAGTGTCGTACATAAATCGCCAGGGTGGACTCAGGTCGAGCTCCATGCATTCAATGGCCAGGAGACTCATTTTATGGTCCCAGCACAACTTGCGCTCGCTGAGAGCAGCGCATGTGCCAGGCGCCCTGAACCAGGGGGCAGACATGTTATCCAGAGACAAGATTCTCCCAGGAGAATGGGCTCTCAACCCTCTGACGATTCAGTGGTTATGGAAAACCTTTGGCAAAGCGGAGATCGACCTCTTCGCCTCCAAGGAGAACGCGCACTGCTCTCTTTTCTTCACGAAAAGCACGGACGCGCTCGCCCAGAGCTGGCCGAGCCGCCCCTTATATGCCTTTCCCCCGATCGCGATGCTGCCACAGGTCATCAGTCGGGTCAGAGAGGAGGGAAACGCAGTGCTGCTGATAGCCCCACTCTGGAAGAACCAAACATGGTTTCCAGATCTGATGCAAATGCAATCTGCACCACGGCCGATTCCACTGAGGCCAGACCTCCTCAGTCAGGCCAGCGGGATGATATTTCATCCCCGCCCCGATCTGTGGGCCCTTCATGCATGGCCCCTCAACGGGTTCCCAGGAACCTCGCGAGCGGAGCACTAAAAACCATCGCTGAGGCGCGGGCGCCCTCCACGAGACGCTTATATGCCCAGAAATGGAAAGTGTTCGGTGACTGGTGTAATACCAAGGGCCTGAACCCTGTAACATGCGAGATTACGAGTGTACTCGTTTTCCTACAAGGGCTTCTGGAGGCGGGCCGCACCCCCTCCACGCTCAAAGTATATGTGGCTGCCATCACAGCGTCACACGACCTTGTAATGGAACGTCCATTGGGAAGAAACGACCTAATTATTCGTTTCCTAAGGGGCGCCAGGAGGATGAACCCTTCACGCCCCCCCTCAGTGCCGATCTGGGACCTAGCTACGGTCCTAGACGCTCTTAAAGGGCCCCCGTTCGAACCACTCCGAACCGTGCACCTTAAACAGCTCTCGCTCAAGACGGCGCTCTTGCTGGCACTCGCCTCGGTCAAGAGAGTGGGCGACCTGCACGCGCTTTCAACAAGCGCTGCCTGCCTAGAATTCGGACCTAACGACTGCAGGGTCGTCCTTAGACCGAAACATGGGTATATTCCTAAAGTGCTCACCACTCCCTTCAGAGCACAGGTTATCTCCCTAACTGCGCTTTCGTCTTCAGCAGACGAACACGACGCTAATCTACTCTGCCCCGTTAGGGCTCTCAGAGTGTATTTGGAGCGTTCTGCCCTATTCAGACAGACAGAACAACTGTTTGTATGCTTTGGCGGCCGTACGAAAGGTTCCGCCGTTTCAAAGCAGAGAATCTCTCACTGGATAGTCGAAGCTATAGCTCTGGCTTATGAAGTACCAGGAGTGTGGCTTCTTCCTGGGCATGGTCGAGCGGGATACCGATCGAGGATATTTGTGCGGCGGCAGGCTGGGCCTCACCGTCCACATTTATCAGATTCTACAACCTACAGGTCCCGACATTGCATTCCAATGTGCTATCAGCATAATGCTAGTTGAACTGCGAGTTCGTATCTAGATTATGTATGTGCTTGTGTCACACTGAGCGCCTTCTAGCCGCTCTGTATTTTTTCCCACATATAAAGCTCGCCTCTGCCGGCTAGTTGGATGATAACTTTGCTTTTTAGCTCAGGCACCTGCCTCTGGCTATCATAAGGCGAAGTTCAGCACGCACGGCGTTTTGCATGGTGTTCCCATAGCGTAAGCTACTTACGCAATAGGAGAGACCTCTCGAAAGGGAACGACTCGGTTACTAACGTAACCTCGGTTCCCTGAGAGGAGGGAACGAGTATTGCGTAAGCTGCCGTGCTTGTGCTTGGTTAGTTCGCTTCAGTCGTTTTAACCTAAAGAACTCTCATGACGGGGCGCCCAATATATAGCTTGGCCACGCCCATCTTGGCGGGCTCTGACGCGCGCAGGCGCGAAGCGCGCTCATTGGTCGCGCATTCAGAGTCGCCCCGTCATTGGTTCAAGCAAGTTGCCGCAGCACAGCCAATGACCGAGTTCCTTCGTTCATTGCTGTCAGCTGTGCAGCTGCAATGCGTTTTACATAAAGACTTCAATATTCTCGAGAAAAGGAGTTTTCCCATAGCGTAAGCTACTTACGCAATACTCGTTCCCTCCTCTCAGGGAACCGAGGTTACGTTAGTAACCGAGTCGTTTCTGGATGTAGTGCCATGGTAATAACATGTTTTTTTGTCGTTGTAGTTTTTGGACATTTAGCCTACCTTGCTAATACCATGTTTTTTGGCCAAGGTACCGTGGTAATATGATGATTGTTTGTTACAACAAATGTACATTGGGAAAAAAACAACAAGTAACTTGGATTATAGTACTGCTGACACCTTGTTTTTGTTTATTTTGGACATGTATATCATGGTCTTCTATGTTGCTTTTTTGGATGTAGTGCCATGGTAATACCATGTTATTTTTGTAGGATATTATGTGCTATTGTAACACCATGTTTTTTAGGTATTTACCATTCTAATTCTATGTTTCTGAACAGTGTCATGGTAATACCATGTTTGGTTCTTCTTTTTTGTATGTTTTGTGGTAATACTACACTTTTTGGACAAAGTACCATGGTAAAATGCCATGCAAACATTCTGAAAGTATGTCTCGAGATTTTATTTTTTAATTGTCCTGCAGGCTGAATGACATGATGAGCAGGGTGTGTTACTTAGTTCCATGGTACTGAATCATTACCATATCAAAGTACCATGGTATTAGCATATGATACCAGTGTAATGAAGTAAAATTAGCCGAAATCTTGTGGTTTAAGCTTAATTGACCTCATTGTGATATCCGTGGCCCGTTTCTGTCTCTCTCTGCTGTGGCTAACCCCAAATCACGCAGAAATATTTGACCCACATACGGCACTGAAACATGGCAGACAGTTGGTGCCTCTGCAAATCTTCTTCAGTGGCAGCTTTTCTTTGGGCCTTTAGTGGACAATCTGTCTTAAGCATATCTACCTTCGTCCTAGACTTTGACGTCAGGCACGTGCATGTCAGAACCACCTGTGTGATTAATTTCAGGGTGGATATAATGCTGAATTTTATGCCTGACACAGTGGCCTACTTTTGTGTTGGTGGCTTACAAATCCTTTACCTCACCTGATTATATGAAAATGGAAACTGGATCTGTGTTGCTGAAAGGTTTGCTGTACAAGGACTACAAATAGTCGCCTCATCTCTCATCAGACACATCAGTTCTCTTTTTAAACCAATGGATGTCATTTGTCAATTCAGATTTCCATCATGTAAACCATTAAAGTCAAATGTTAGAGGTCATAAGCCCCCAGCTGTGGCCAGATATTTTTTTTTTATCATCTTGAGGGCTGCAGGCTAATATTATCTGACAAGGCAGCGAATGCTGTTTGCAAATTAAAAAGCCACAAAAGAGGCTTGATCGGCCAAATATGTCTGAGCCATCAGCTGCTTAGATTATTAATGCCACAGCGTGGCTGATCTCTCACAGAACCATTTGAACACCCCACGCACCTAACATATGCTTCAACTTGAATGAGTGCAAGTGAATTGTCAAAGGGTTAATTGTGGATTTGGCATCTGTTTCTGAGGCGGAGCTTGAGTCAGCACCGACTTTAGAGCCTTTACATTCATGTGGAGCTCTTGTAGTTTGGTATTCGTGTCTTGACTGGAAAACTTAGCCTTTTTAATGTGTCCATTCATACAGCGAGAGAGATATGTCACGAGATGTCAAAGGGTAAGAGAACCAATTGGTGGGGGTATTGGAACCAATCGTTTAGGGGGGTGTTTGCTATGTTGACAATAATTCTCAACCAGGGGCGCACATGTTGTACCCAAGTGGGTATTTTAGCAGGTTACAGGGGACACTTGGAAAGTAATTGTGTGTTTGACATTTGTAGCAGGATATATATGTCATGTAGTGAATTTGTTTATTCACCTACCACTGTATTGATTGTTTTTAAAAAAAACTATATGTGTGTATGTATATGTGTATATATATATAAATAAATAACAAATCAGTGTCACATGATCCTTCAGAAATCATTCTAATATAATGATTTGCTGCTTAAGAAACATTTCTTATTATTATCAATTTTGAAAGCAGTTAATGAATAGAAAGTTCAAAAGAACAGCATTTATTTGAACTAGAATTCTTTTGTAATGCAGATTATTTTAATGCATCTGTGGTGCTAAAAGCCCAAACACGACTAAAACATTTTAACCGCTTCTTCCCTTTTGTCTTTGAACTTGCTTTCTCAGGTTGATGACCCTATTGATATGCTCCCCAAGTCAAGAAAAGCTCTTAGCATCCAGGAAATTGCAGCTCTGGCCAGATCATCATTTAATGGTAAGGATTTAAATACCTGTAGCTTCATCCATCATAAGCCTTTATGTGTGTTAGTAACACTGAGTTAAGATTTATCACCAATCCCCTGTGTTTTCCCTACCAGGCATCTCACAGGTGGTGAAGGATCACGTGACCAAACCCACGGCTATGGCTCAGGGTCGGGTGGCTCATCTGATTGAGTGGAAGGGCTGGTCTAGGCCCTTAGACCCTCCATCTGCTACACTGCAGTCCCACTTTAACTCCTACTCCCATCTCAGCGAGGGCGAACAGGAGGCCCGGTTTGCAGCAGGTGGGTGTTTTACAGCTGTGCATCTCACTGCTGATGAAGTGTTTTTTTGTTTGTTTTGTTTTTTGATAACCCTAAATGTACAAAGATATTGCTGCCTGGGTGTTTATACATGGGCTGTTGCCAAATAATGTGGATGTTAAATTTATTACTCAACATCAATATTTTAACATTTGCATGAATGTATAAGGTAAACCGTATATTTAGGTGCTGCAGCTGGTCACCATTTTTTAAGGTTGCACAGTTTTATTATTATTATTATTAATAACAATAATTATCAGCTAATGCGAGGTCAGAAACTACGTTCATAATAATAACAACAATTACAAATATAATAATATTATATATTATTTTCCATAATTATAAAAGGTTCAGAAATTGCTATCAACATTTTTTTGAAATGTATTATCATTTAGAATTATGTATTAATAATTTATTAACAGTAATATTTATTAATATTGTGAAATATTATTACAATTCTAAATTACTGATTTCTATTTTAATATATTTTAAAATGTAATTTATTCCTGTGATGCAAAGTTAAATTTTGGTGATCTTTATTACTCAAATTATTATATAAAAAAAATAATAATCAGCTTATGTGAGGTCAAAAACTACACTAATAATAATAATAACGATTACAGATAGCGTAATATCATACATTCTTTTGCTTAATTATAAAAGATTTATAAAATAGTTATAATATAAATAAAACTATTTTATTTACAAAACTTCTAAAATGATGGAAGAGATTGTAGAATATTATATTGTATTAAAAAAACTGCATATATATATATTCAATAAATAATATTAACAATTATAAAATTAATAAGTGTGTACATGTGTATATATATATATGCGTGTATATATATATATAGTAAGTATAAAACAACATTTTTTTATTTTATAGTATATTTTATTTTATTACAGAGTTTATTATTATTATAACATGAATATATTTAATGCAACAGGAATTTGATCAGGTGTCAGTCAACTTTGGCCCCTCCATCATGTGCTAGCTAAAGGCTTTTAGACTCAGCAGATGGTGTTAAATTAGATTACACAGTCACACAGTAACACCTGCTGCTGATCCTGCACGTCAGTTTACTTCATTCCTGTCTTCTAGCTCTCCTCCTTTTACTTTACTTTTCCCCGCAGCTTTTATACTCTGATACATGTTTGGCTGTCATCAGTTTCCTGACTGCAGTGAATTGTGCTGCTGAGATAGGATGGCATTTAGCACAGCAAAACTCGAGTCTCAGCAGCAGAGTTTGTTTAATAAGAACAAAAAGCCTCACTAGAAAACTGAAAAAAACAGAAAAAAAAATACGTCATCGCTGTGTCAAAAGAGATTTTGTTGCACTGCCGGCTGTTTAATTAGCACCTTTTTGTAAAGTCCAATGTCATTCGATACGATTCTTCTTCTTTTCTTTAGGTGTGGCTGAGCAATTTGCCATTGCAGAGGCGAAGCTCCGTGCCTGGACCTCTGTAGATGAGGAGGAGATGGACGAAGAGTCATATGAAGAAGATCCTCCTCTATATGACCAGCCAATCACAACTCTGAACTCAGGTGAGCGTCACCCTCAAAGTGGCCCAAGCCACAAAAAAAAAAAAAAATCTATGAACAAATTAGTAAATTTGTTTGTTTGCTAGCAAAATATCAAAGCGAATGTTCATACTGTAACATTCAAAAACTCAGAAAAAGTCAGTACGATTTTTTTTGTTATTTTTTTTGTTAAAGAAATTAATTATTTTTTTCAGCAAGGATGTATTAGATTAATCAAAAGTGAAAGTTAAGACATTTATAATCTTACAAAGGTTTTTGATTCAAATAAATGCTGTTCTTTTGAACTTTCTATTCAAGAATTATGAAAAAAATATATCCCGGTTTTCTCAAAAATATTAAGCAGCACAACATTGATGATACTAAGAAATGTTTCTTGAGCGGAAAATCAGCTTATTAGACACTGAAGACTGGAGTGGTGATGCTGAAATATCAACTTTTCCATCACAGGAATAAATTACATTTATCATTTATACATTTATAAATTACATTTTAAAATATATTTATAGTATATGTATATAATATAATTAATATATTTTATTTTAATATTTTAAATTGCAATATTATTTACAATATATGATCAAATAAATGCAGTCTTGCTGAGCATGAAAGACTTCCTTCAAAAACATATAACAAATTAACAACCCCAATTTTTGATCAGTAGTGAATATTTGAAAGGTAAAAAGCTCAAGCACACTTTTCAATCAAAACATTAAACAAAAGGAAGTTTGTTGGGTTTCAAATATGAAGCCTTAAATATATAATGTTCGAAATTAAGGCAAAAAGTCTTGGACAATTTCTGGTTGTCAAACTTTGTGTAACATGTAAAATAATGAACTACACAAAGTTGATCACTTCATACTTCCACAAAAAACTTATTTCCAAATCAGTTAAAATAATTTTTCTCACGTTTCTCAGAAGAGTGAAGTTAGTTATGAGAAAATCTCTATTTTGTATTTGTGCCAAAAAGTGTCCAGATACAGTTTGCGAACTTTGTATATTTGCATTTCCTTAGATGTCACGATGCATGTCTTTTTTTGAAACATAAGTCTTGTCTTTTCATTAATCTCTTCTGCTCTTTCTCGTCTGTTTTTTCTGCTTAATTTATTATTTTTTGGTACCATTTGTCCTTCATGTCGTCTTTCTGTCCGTGTCCGTCTTCTTTTCCACTTCTGTCCTCTCCGACCTGTATCTATAGGATATTCTTACACTTTGCTCCTCCCTCAGACGCTGTATTATCCAATCAAAGCTGCCCAGTGCCAAGTCAGGCTGAGACAGACGTCGCCGAGATCCCGCTCAGTCAGTCAGACACCGAGCGGAGTGTGCGGGGACCCTGCTACGCCCAGACAGACACCGACGACCTGCTCATCTCAGAAGAAGTGCCACCACATGCCCAAGAACTCCTGCTTTCAGAAGGGGAGGGCGACAGGGCGATGTGTGCGATTCACAAACCAGACCGCAGGCCTTTGTGGAGCAAGGGAGACTCCTGCTACTACTCCACCTCCTACTCCGAGTCTGGCCTCTCACCAGAGGAGGAGGATGGAAGAGATGAGGAGGAAGGGGAGGACAACGTCTTTCAGGAAGTCATCCGCTGGTACAGACACTGCCGAAGCATCTCTGATACCTCTGGAGCCGCGTCTTTTGATGAGGAAGAGGAGGAGGAGGAGGAGGAGGAACAGGAAGAAGGTTCCAAGCAGTGACGCTTGTGTGCTCGCTCGCCCTTTTGTCTCGGTCCCTTTGTAGTAACCCTTCTGTGAAGTGTTTGTCCAGTCTGTTATGCATTCAGACACGATGGCTTGTTCTCCATACTTTTAAAGGGATAGTTTATCTAAAAATCAGAATTCAGTCACCATTTACTCTCCCTCATGTCCACTTAAAAAAAACGGAAAACTCTGCCTTGGCAACTAGCTGAAATTAATTTTAAGGTTCATATGTATATATATATATATATATATATATATATATATAATTTCAAGCAATTAAAATGTGTTAATGGTTTTATTTTTAATGATAATAACTCTGGTTCAAGCTGCTGAAAGTGAATGGTGACTATGGCTGTCAAGCAAGAATTTCAGCAAACAATGACTTAAATGTTAGTCTGTTTGTCACATAAAGTTCCATTTGACCACTTCTGATACTTTAATGGTGCTTATTTGAAGGTCACCGTTGGCTTTCATTGTATAGAAAAGAGCAGCGTGAACATTTTTCAAAACGTCTTCTTTTGTGTTCCACTGAGGATAAATATTGCAAGTAACTGAGGACAGAATTTCTATTTTAGAGAGAACTACCCCTTTAATTTGTTCCTCTCTTTCCCTGCTTCTTCATTTGAAATGAGCGTTCAAGAAATCTACAGTACTGTTTCCTCATTCAAGCGGCGAGTAGGATGATAGTGACATTATGATGACAGTTTCCAGTGAAACACTCATTAACTGTGCTCTTGGTGTATTCAGCAGCTTCGCCGTTTGTCGCATCTCTGTGACAACACATCAAGAGACTGGAATATCTCTGTGAGGAATATGGTTTTAAACGTTTTTCTTCTGTGACCATTCAAAAGTGACACAATGCTCATAGTAAGATGTCGTTAAAACTTCAGGGCCGCAGGTTTCCTAAGGGACATACAAAGCCCACTTCTTTATTTTTTTGGGGGGTTTAGATGTCACGCTGCAACTGCTCGTGTGTCTCGGCTTATTGCTCCAGAACGGTTGAGGTGCAGGAAGGTTTCTGCTCTGATGCAGCGTTGTAACTATGAATAGAATGTGCCTGTTATTATGATCACTGTGTGATGTATATTACCAAACTATGGAAGGCCATTTCTGCCATAAATGGAAAAAAAGACATGCTTTGGTAAATCATGCCATTAGAAGTTGAAATTATGACATTACGACAGACTGTCATATTTATGAAATGAAAAGTTGAATTATGACCAAATGTCATTTATGAGGTGAAAAGTTGAAATTATGACATACTAAGTCGTAATTGACAAAAGTCTTAATTGTTCGATAAAAATAATTACGACAAACAGTCAAAATTATAATTGAAAATTCAATTATGTCAAAATTGACACACTAAGTTGAAATTGAGTCGGAATCATGACATCATTTATGAGATATAAATTCAAAATTATGACAAAAATCCTAATTATGAGATAAAAAGTCAATTATAAGATGAAACTCATAAAGAAAATTGACACATCATTATGACATTGTCATATTTTTGACAATTTGAATTTTTGCCATAATTATTCAAATTTTGACTTTTTATCTCATAATAATGCCTTAGTATCTTGTAATTTCAACTAATTTTATAATTATATATATTTTTATGTCGCAATTGATTTGCCAAAGCATTATTCTTTTCTTATGTGGCATAAATGGCATTCCATACCAAACTGAGTGAGAATCCTCTACCATATTTCTTTATTTTTTTGCCATCCTTTTCCTCCCTATCTGCACTTCATTAGATGTTTGATTTGTGATTGGCTGCTAAATGAACAGGTTTTTTTGAAGATACTAGACATGCAGCTACAGTAAAACAGTAGACAGAAAGAATATGTTGCCTTTCCAAACTGCATTCATTCATTGCAGAAGCATGTGGAAGGGCAGTGTAAATTCATAACCAACCACGTTTTTTTGTCATCTTTATCCCATATATGGACCGGTAATGTCATGATGTTCATTGATGTGAATGTGTGAATCTCCCCCAAAAGTTTTTTTTATTGTTTGTACAGAAAATGTCTGAGGTCAAATGTGAGAATTATGATTGCATTAAAGTTATGTGTATATTCATACGTTTCACTGCTGAATCATTACATATTGTAGCGGGTACCACTGCTGCAAACCTTAAAACTGAAAGAAAAAAATAGTATTTTTTTTGTACAAAATATCATCCCTAACAAAAAAGAAGCAAAAATTTAATATTAAGTGAGTGCTGTATTTTACTTCAGTATTTATTAAGCATAAATCGAACAAATTTTTTTTAAATAATAATTATAAAACATAATTTTGCTTGAATTTTTTTTTTTTTTTTAGGGTTTTAACATTTTACCAGAAAATTATTCCAGCTTAACCATGCAACAAATTATTACCCACACAAATGAGAAGCATACAACAAAGCTTTAAAGTTGAAATATTTATTGATGTACAAAACAATTCCATGTTTTCTGAAAAATAATGGTAACAGCTGATTCAGTATGCTTATCTCTATATGTACAGGGTGAGTAGAGTTCATATGTATACCGCTTTACCCTGTATTCTGTACAAGCAAACGGTTTATAAAAACCATTTACGGATATGGGAGCAGACTTATTGCTTAACTCTACACTGAATGTGCGGCATATTAGCAGACACTTTACACATCGTGGGCTTGACCTAAACTGCACAAGAGCCAAACAGAGACAGAACGTGACACAACATATCTAAAGATCATTAGCTTAAGTTATTCCTGTCCCACAACAGGATTCGTTAATAAAACAGCTGATTGGTACAGCCGGATGAATGGCGAGGAAAACATTCTGCTCTTGCGGATGACAGAACCCACAGCAGGCGTTTCTGAGATAATGAGAAAAGGCTGTGTCAGGAAGTCAGTGTCATGGTTATGGTTCTGGTCCACTCTCCTTGATCCGTTTAAATCAAACCCGTAGCCTCCTGCAGTGCACAAGAAAAAAATAAATACACTCATTCTCTGTTGAGCTCTGCTTATAGGCTCTCTGGGGTAGTTGTGCTGTTCTTGACCATATTCTGCATAGCGTCGTTCAGCCACAGTTTTGATGCAAACAGAACAATACTACATCATTCTCAGGCTGAAACTAGTGAAAAGTCCACCGCTGAGGTCCAGTAAACACTTTGCAGGTTGTGAAAGCGAAATTTAAAGGCATTAAAAATATGAACTCCCGCTCGGACTTGTCCGTTTGTTTAAGTACATGTCCTATTCATGATGTGCAAACAGTTTCAAAATAATATGCACTGTAGAAACAGAGCCAGCGTTTAGTAAAATAACTCTATTCGGCAAGCAATAATTCTAATAATATTGCACAGTTGACACAGCTCAAAATCAAATGTAAAAAGCTTCACACGTATAGCCTATAAAACAATTCAGATATGACGCGATTGCAGGTACACAGAATATCCATCATTGTAATGATTTACATTTTAATACTTTGATTATTCAAATTTGAACATTACTGGATGAGATCTGCACACTTGACTACAAACTCCCTGCAATGGTAGGCTATATACAAAGGCTGATTCTTGCTGTTCAAACACAGTTGAAAACGTTATCATTCAATCTACACTGGTGTCGTAGTCTGCGACGTGGTGTTACACCTTGTGAGCACGTGCAAAAAAAGTATTGCGCTCTGGATTTGAAAAAAAGCAAAAGGCCTTGTAAGTAAATCTGACGAAGAAACATACTTGAAACAGGCGTATGCAGTCTTTTTAAATGGCTGTATTTAAGCTGGCTGGAAAGCAATACAAATCGTATTGTTTGTGTGAGTGTGTGAGCATGCAAATAATTGCGTCGGGGTACATGCATATAATTAAGAATTTAAGAGGCTCCGAGTCTCTCAGGGTATTTCGAGCTTCTAGGGAAGATGCTTTAATACATTTTAAATGGCCAGGCAGCTATGCTGCAAACTGGTCCTGATACAGATTTGTGCATGCTTAACGTACGTGCCTACATATCGTGGGATATCATTACTCGTAATTACAGGCAACACTATCCAAACCATGTGCTGTCAGTATGGAAAACTCAGTGTTTTGTTTGAATGATAATTACAATGTGCTTCAAAACTACCCTGGTTGGAAACTCCACTGTGAGACTGTGAATATGTTGGGTTTGTATGGGAGAGTGGCGTAAGATGTGCCGCCCCCATAATATAGCAAACTGTGAGCATTTTTCGTCAAATGACCATATATTTTGAAAAGGTGTATACAGCTGCATGTTATACACAAGCTGTGTGAAAACACTTTTTTGCATGATAAAGTAAATTTCCCACATGGCAGGTAAAATGTTGATGTCAAAGCAAAAATATATAGTAGCTGTCCAAAAGTCTTAGGCACGTTTGTATTTTCACCACCCAAAACCCCATGGTTTTAAGGCAGTTATTTATATCTTTTGCTATACTGTGTCAGTAGGAAATGTCAGTTTACATTTCTAAACACTCATTTTGCCATTAATTGTAATAATCCAGAGAGATTTTTATAAGGAGTCTGACAACAGCCGGTGCTCCACACGGAGATCTGATCTCACCATCATTGAGTCTGCCTGTGATTACATGAAGAAACAAACAAAAACAAAAAAAAATGACAGACTAAACCCAGAAAAACTGAGGCAACATCTCCAAGAAAACTACCTCAGTTTTTTCTATTTCTTCATCACAGACAGACTCGATGATGGTGAGATCAGATCATACCGGCTGCTGTCAGACTGCTTGTGCATACAAAAATCTCACTGGATTATTACAATGAATGGCAAAAGGAATGTTTAGAAATGTAAACCGAACTGATATTTTCTAGTGACACACTAGAGCAAAAGATCTAAATAACTGGCTTAAAATAATTTTTATTTATTTTTTGGTGAAAATCCTAACATGCCCATGACTATTGCACAGTACTGTACATCACACACTTTGATGAATTGCGAATGTATAAAACAAAAGATGGAATGAATTATTAAGTCATGTCATGAATAATGTTTTTATTTTACTATAAAGATTTTAGCTTTGGGGTAAAGTGTGTCAGGTGCTTCATGATAAAAGGTGACAGTGACTAATATTTACCATGAGTTTTGCATCCAAAGCATGAAAAAAACAAATAGTATGATACAATTCTAAATATTGTTCCACTACATGCAAATACACATTTTTTCTAGTTATTTTATGAAAATGTGAATCCCATGCAGCAAAATAAAAATTTGAATGAAATTATATACAATTTTCAAAATATAATGAATATAGTTCAAACATTCCCTAATGGTTCAACTTACCCCTTATCATGACACCTCTTACTCCTAATGTGGGGTAAGTTGTGCCAATGGACAATTTTTCATGAGAAGTCATATTTCTGTGCTCCTACTGTATGTATTCTGAAATATAATCAGGCATATTCATTTGCCTGATTACTTGTTTCTTCTTGCCTAGCTGACAAACTAAGTAAAAAGCATCACAGTTTTACCCCACTCTCCCATCATTCTCCTGCCTTTCCATGACTCTCTTTCCGGTGTCCTTTCTTTCTTTCTTTCTTTCTCTCATTTTGCATCATGTTCTTGTTATTTCCGTGTCTTCTGTGTCCTCTCTTGCCCACCCGCTCCCTTTCTTTTCCCCCACTCTCTCCCTCCGTGTTTCCTTGCAGTGTGGGTTATTAAGGGCTATATTTAGAGCAAAATTGTAGTTTGGCTCTCGGAGACAATTTTATTTGGATTTAAAGTGTCGGCACCAGATGGGTGCGTTGGCTAGGTGCAGCTGAGTCACTCTTGCACACACACTCGGCTTTTCTTACGCACACTCTGTCGCTTGCGTAAAGAAGGGAAAAAAACACACACAGACAAATGCAGCATGAAGCCACAAATCAACGAACAAACACACCTATGATGAAAACCTGCACGCACAAAAAAGCGTGACATCATCGAACATAAACTGATTTAAATTAATCTCACCAAATTAAATCAACTCACAGACACAAACAGAAATGTCCCACAAAGCCATAAACGAACAAACACACAAATTTATGACGAACACACACGTACGAACAGACAATCGCTCATGAGTCCCGAACATATCCAAAGCCACACGGCACTCAAACTGCAGCGCGTATCTATTGCACCCCACACATACAAACACACACGGCGTGTTTCGTGTGAAGGCAGGACCAGCGATTGGGGTTGGTTTGATTGGTACGGAGCAGAGAGTGTGCTTCACTGCTTAAAGACTCCCTCCAGTTCTCCTCAACCTGACTTCACAATCCCACTTATGGTGTAAATGGAGCGTGCGTTACCAACCGCAAGCAGCTGTCATTCTGGCTGACCGGCTGACAGCGAGGGGTCTCCGTCTTTCACCACTTCCTCATTGGGAGCTGGGCACTGCTCGCTGACCGCCTCCGAGTCTCCGTCCTCCATCGGGAGGGTACAGTCACAGGGGAGTTGCGGTAGCTGCTTCTCTTGGGGCGTGACATCGGTGTAGGGCAGCTCTGATTGGTCGTCTGTGTGTGAGGGGCTGTTCTGACTGGACAGCTCTGTGCACTCCGTCTCATTCACAAAGCTGGCCTCAGACGGCTGCTCCGTTTGGTCTTCCAGGTCGGGGAGGTTGGGTTCCCGTGGCAGTGACAGGCTCTTGTGACGACTCCAGAACTTGTGGAGCTCTGTGACCTCCGAGATGCTGCTGCTGTTGCCGCTGTCGCGAAAGCTGGCCAGCGGGGGACGGACTTTCACTCCAGTCACAGTTACAGAGCCCTCGATGGCCTTACGCAGCTGCAGACAGACACAATTCATTTTTTGAAATGTAACCATTCTTAAAGGATATAAAAGAAGAGCTATACAATCACGCACCTCTTTTAAAGAGACGACGCCTACTAGACGTCCGGTGCTGGTAACATAGGCATGATCCAGGCCAAGTAGTGAGAAAATGGTGTGTGTCTGTAATGGACAAAGGGACAGAGAAAAGGACTGATGTTCACGTTAAATTAAGAGGCAACTGTGATGATAAAACCGTCCTGTTTTGTTTTTCATATGACTTGCGTGTTATATTCATTGTGTGGCTTCAGAACATTTGGAATATATTGTACAAATAATATGCACTTTTTTTGGTCGTTTTTAAGATAAATGTGTTAAAGGCCGAATAAGAGAGCACTGCAGGGAGGACATATTTTTGTAGGTCAAAACCCAGAAACAAGTTGGCATTTTGGCAGCTTTTATTTGTGGTGAAGCATTGGCTAAATGAGACTACAGAGGTTGTCTGGGACATTAAAGTCATCATTCAGAGCAGGAAAACTCATCTACTCACTAGTAGCTTTTACAGGTTAGTGGAGTTCATAATTAAAGCTACAATATGTAAAAAAAATGTTTTGCTAACCTCTTACAATAACAAAGGCGAAGGTTGATGACGCAGTGATAAGCGGAATGATGGGACTTGCTGTCATGCTGATGGATCTAATAATGTTTATGGATAAGTGAATACATTGATGAATATGAAAAAGATATCAGCGCCACACGCGAGTCCCGCGTATATAAAATAATAAGGACATTTCATTCTATCGAAGTACCCGCAAGTGCTGAATTAATACTCACACAGGTCAGTTTATTAGACGAATGAAACTTGTGAGGTAACGCAGCGCTGTTTCATTTGGTCTAACGTTACACTATCATACTAAACAGCATTTGATTGTGTTGAAAGTTATAATGTTATTCTATGTGTTAGTTTGTCTGTATGAGACTAGCAATAAGCTAGATCAACATTAGAATAACATACTGATCATATTCTAACATTTCATCATGTTGAGCTATATAACATTGATTTCTTTTATGTACATTTGCTCACCTGTCTAATAAAGTACATGCAAGAGCGGCATCCCTGTCAAGTCGTGACTCGTGAAGCTCTGTCAAGTCCAAGTTAGTTGCGGACGCAGAGCTCTCGGCATCTCGAAAACGCCACACTGATATTGATCCTCGTTTTAGTTCTTCTTTTGTCCCAAAGTCTGCTTGCCATGGTCCATAATGTTTGAACGAAACAACAACAGCGTGCCACTAGACGTTACGCACTACGCAGTTGTCCACGTCTGTCGCCATGGTTACTATGGCAGTACAAGTGGAAACCAGGGATAACGTGGATATTACGTCATTGACGGAACAGCGAAGGGCACTTTTTAAAACTGTGAATTTCTCTGAATTTACAAATTCTTGGAAACATTTAGGATAATGGAAGTACACAATTGAAAGAAATATATAACACTGTGCAAGTGGTTTTTGGATATTTTTATACAAAATTCTTACATATTGTACCTTTAATCCCTTGCAAACTTTCAGGAAAAATGTTTTATGAGTCAATGAGTCAAAAGCTTAACGGTGGTGATGTTGAAGTTATGAGACCATTGTGTAGTTCGTTTATAGCTTTTTACTTCTGGCTGTTTAGGCTTCAAAAATCATAAAAGATTATCATGATAAATAGAATCAAACTTTTGCTGGTCTCAAAGCCATTTTTTCTTCAATAATCCAAAAGCCAATTTGAAAAATCATATTGGCAGATACAGCAGATGCAGATTTTACCTTATGCAAAGATGTCCGTTCCACCAGCTGAAAGGGGGCGGGGTCTATTTTACAGTTGTTGAAATTAATAGCCTCATCCAACTGTTGCTCCTCCCACTCTGTTATCTGAAAAAAAAAAACATTTAGTACTGAAGTTCAGAGAACAAATATAATTTAAACTGACAAGGGTAATTATCCTAGGTTTTATACTATAATATGATTTGAGAACGTTAACTTTTATGCTCTTTTTCATACAATGACAATGAGAGGTGACCACAGCTTTCAAGGGTGATTTTCAAGGTCAGCTTTTCAGTGGATATCTTAAATTTCAGTCTGTTCCTCATAAAAATTACAATTGTATGGAAGAGAACCGTGTGAACATTCCTCAGAACATCTCCTTTTGTGTTCCATGACAGAAAGTTTTTTTTAAGAAGCTACAAAATTAGCTGTATTACACATTGTCCAAACCAGGAGCAACACAGTTAAACATAAAAAAATCTCTTCCATGTACTAGCATAATCAACATTACATTTTGGCAGAGATTTGGTGTCTATTTCCGTGGCCCTGCTCACAGTGAAATCTCACTGGACTAAAATCCTGCTCCACATAACTGTATATTAAACATCAAATATTTATTTTTCTGATTGACTGAGTTTTTTTTTTTTTTTTGGTTGAAAGATTACTTTTAACTGACTACTTGTTGCATGCCACTATGTAAGCATAAGAGAGAAGCAAAAAATATGAAAGCAAATATATCTGACTGTCTGTACAAAGAGTCACATGATCAGTCACAAATTGACTTATTATAGACCTAGAAATAGAGCAAAATAGAGCATTGTTTTGCATATTTCAACATTTGACGAATGTGTGATTCACCGCAAGAATCATGATACAATTACAACATAATTATGGGTAACTACAGTATTTATACCTCTGCTGTTGACATGTCATCTTCTACATCAGGTGTATCCTGAAAACATCAAGTCGAGAATTAGACACAGAAACGCACAAATGTCCCTTTCATACGTTCTTGTCCTCACAAACTTCATGCGTTTCACAAGACAAGCTACACATACTAATGTAATCTACCGAAGCGGCTCAAGCTTTCCTAAACATCAGCAAGCTTAAGCAATACATTAAACAAAGCCCAGGGGAGGGTGCGGTAGATTGGATGCCATTACGAAGGTAATAAAGAACTAAGACAGGGAATAGCTTTTCGAAAGGTTCTTAAATTGATTGGAGAGTTTAAGGCTCCAGTTGAAAATTGGACTTGAATCAACTTTGTGAAGCTTTGTTCAAAAGAAATGGGTCCAATTACAACATCCCCTGACGTCCCTCCATTGGTTTACGAGCATACGGGGCTCCTGAGCCCGTTCTGAATCTGAACCTCAAAACCAAACCATGCGTCACACAAACGCACTCATCCCGTGAGAGACAAATATAAGCTTCATAACATGGCATGATTCATCTTGTGAGTCAGCTTGTTCCCCGTTCCCTAGAGGGGAAGTACTAAGCTGGAGGAGTGTATCAATACAGCACAGAGGCAGAACGCAATAAGGCCTCTGAGATGCCAAGGCCCTACTGGCTATGCCACTGCCACCCCCGATGATGCGTGTTTGTGAGCTGGGGAACGAGTCCCTGCGGCAGCGTTCTTACCACCATGGGTATCTTCACACGCTTGGGCCTCCTGCTCCTCTTAGGAGCCTTGGGGCCAGCATTGCTCTTCCAGACATAACAGATAGAAAAGGGAGGAGCATAAAGCGTTAATGCAAATCTAACGCAAGGCTCCCTCAACAGCTGCACCTTCAACAATGACTATTATCAAGGGACACTGTTAGAGCCATCAGTCCTCCAAAGAGAAAGGCAGAAAGGGGTGTATAACAGTAAATTCAGGATAAAATTTAAAAAAAGTCTGATTTGAATTAACATATTTGAGCTTTGAATAAAAAATCTAAAAAATCAAACAGACAACAAAACAGAATACAGCCTGTCTGAACAAAGCCTAAGACAAACATTGAAACATAAAAAAAAATATGTCAAACCAGACGCGTAGACTAATTGTGATGCTGGTTTAGTAAATGGTTTCTCTTGTGTCTCTCGTCTCGTCCCATATTTAACTTCTGGGCACCTGTAAAATCTACAGCTACATAAGTGCTGCGTATCACCCACAATCCCCCTAGAGAGCCATCATACCTCTACTAGCTCCTTCACAGGTTCCCCAGAGGACAGATTTGGAGAGCCTGCCGAAGAGGAGTGATTAGATTAGCACAAGATGGGTGCGTACCAGGGGGTCGCAGACAGTTCGCAACACGACATACATGAGTAGGAGTTGAAATGTGTGAGTAAGTGTTATATACACACTGTTCAGTGACTCTGTGTTGCTGATTGCAGACACCGTCTTCAGAGCAGACTTGAGGGGGATCTGGGAGTTAGTCAGCGTGGGGCTGTATGAGGACTCTTCAGTGGAGATCTGGAAAAAAACTGTCTATTAGATAGATTTATCAGTAAGGTTGATTAGTAAGACAGACTCCACGTACTCCCAGATGTATTACTGAGCACAGAGATGACAGCTTGTCGGGAAGGAATTCTTTGGGATAAAACAGAAAATATGGAGAAGAAAAAAAATCACCTGATGGTGATCTGACAATCCTTTGTTCTTTTTGAGAAATACAGACAAGCTGTGAATCGCAGACTCCAAAAACAATGGCATACTAACATTGAACAGAATTAAAGAAATACTTCACTTGGAATTGAAAATTATTTATTACGCTCCCTGTGTCGTTCCAAGCCTATCTGTTGTTTTCACTTGAAATCTTTATAGTTACCAGTATAGCTCATTTTGACCACTAAACACTAAAAATACAATAAAAAAGAGCCATTAATGGAGGCCATGAGACTCATACAGTGCATTTTGAGTCTTCTAAAGCCATACTAAACAAACTGAGCGTCAATAACAATCTTATTCTCCACAAATCATCTTCTTCATCCCACATTCTCAATAACAGTATTCACTTACCATGTGAGAACCACTTTTAGAAGCACAGAATCATTCTGTACCATATCGGTTAGATTTTTTGACGTATCGATATAGGCCGAAAATTGCATTATTAATTGTAATCATTTCCCTTATTTAAAAATTTAAACCACATTTGCTGTATGCTCACTTAAAGTTAATCTGTAAAAAAAAAAACGAATTTAATTACACTTAACAATCACAAGAAAATTAAAAATAACTAAATAATAAATAGAAAATAAAATTTTCTAATTGTATATTATAATGCTTAAATTCACTTGTAGCATTTAAAATGATTAATTTAATAATTAAAAATGTTTTTTAGTGTTTTACTTTTTATTTATTTAGATGAATATAGTATAGATAGATTAAATAGCACAAATCTTAATAAGAATGTATTGGCCATAATATAAAAATATTTTTAGTTTAATGTTATTGACCATAATGTTAATAGCAGTGCACCCTTAATGGTTTTTGCCATCAATAATGTTAAACCTGGTGCAATCTAAAAAATATTGCTAAGTTTATTATTATTATTGCTAAGAAAATTATTAAGCTGCACAGAAAAATAGCATTCAAGCTCAGAACATCATGCGGGCGAGTAAATAATAACAATAATGGTTGAGCTAATCCTATAACCTGGTGTTGTTTTTCACAAGTCTATGTTTAAATGTATGTCTATGTCTCTAAAATGATCATGTAAAATTATATGGGGGAAAATGACATCTAATCTAATGTTAGTTGCTGCTTCAGATTCCTGTCTTGTAATTAACATTAGCATTTTCTCTCTGAGGTTCATACCAGGAAACGTACGCCATGCCCAGTCTTGGGGGGAGAGTCTTGGGGGAAGGTGGGCACATGGGTGCCGTTGTCCTGAGCACGTTCTCTCAAGAAGTCCAGCCTGCGAGCTCGGCCGAGCTGCAGCGAGAGCAGCGACTGTAGCTGGGAGCGCTCTATAGAACCCAGCAGGATCATGGACTCTGGAGCCAGGTGGGGACACAGGCAAGGGAGACAGCAGAGAGGAAAAGAGAGAGAAAGAGATAAGTGAGAGAGACACAGCGGGATAGCTGGAGGAATGGGGGATAGCAAAGGGCGGGAAAGGAGATGGAGAGGGTAAAGAATGTGTCTATCACAGGGAATGAGGTGGAATTGTGGGATAACATTTCTAACTGTGAGCTTTCATTTGGGAACTTCAAGAAAATGGCTGGAAAGGAAACTGTACTGAAATGTATTGAAACTGCGATGAATTTTTTCAGGATTCTTTGATTTATAGAAAGAACTGCATTTATCTATAATACATTAAATGTTTTTACGGTCGCTTTTGATCAATTCAATGCAGCATTTCTGGACAAGATTATAAAATATTAATTTCAATAATTTCTTCAACAACAACAAAAAAAACGTACTGACCCAATATATAATATATAGGGGCAGTTTCCCGGTCAGAGAATAAGCCTAGTCCTGGACTAAAGTGACCTCTTAAACCAGATTGAACCAGATCTGCTTTCTCTGTCCTAGACTTGGTCTAGTCCAGAGTTTAATAAGCAGATTTCCTGCAGGAAGTCTAGAGCTACTCCGGGACTACTCCGGGTCTGTTTGTATTCGATTGGAATGCGATATGCAACTGCAATCGCTCATGTCTTGGACTGGGCAAATGTCTACAGTCCATTTATTATGTATGAACTGATTGTTTGTTCCTTACTGTTATTGTGAAGCATCCTTGAGCTTGGGAAAGGCGCTATATAAATTAAACATATTATTATTATTATATTATTATTATAAATTGAGGATTAAATTAACCTACCAGGAGGCAGGTTTAACTTCAGATTACGGTTGTGTTTCATATACTGTTGTATATATATATATATATATATATATATATATATATATATATATATATATACTGTATATATAATATGCATGTATGTAACAGAGGCAAGCTAGTAAGAGCTGTGTGTGTAAACTTCACTTCCCTGGCCTCAAGAGTTGCACCAGTGACTGACACTGGAGACTAGCGTCCTTGTTAGCAAGTCTGTCTTCCATGCTGGAGACCCCTGTTCGAATCCTGCTCGGAAAGTTTCTAAAGTTTATCGGGGGAATGCAAAGCATTTGCGAGAGGATGTAAAGCATTGACAAAAAAAAAATTCTCCCATCTCTTATGTTTCCTTCACCATGACCCTTTAGGGGCTTTGTAGATTCCTCAAGTGATATGTTTAATTTTTCTTTGCTATTTGCTTTCAAGAGTTTTCTCTTGTTCAGTACATTTTGTTGATTGCAGTCTTTTTTCTGTTGTCATTGTTTTCCTTGGATTTGCTTCTCAGTTCCATACAATTTGAAGCTTTTCTTGGTTGGTTCCATGTTTTCTAGGCAACCTTGGTCATGCTAATTCAGATTAGCAGTTGGTTTTAAATAAAAAAAATGTACTTTTCAGTTCAAAACTTCATAGTCCAGGTGTTAGTAATCTGTACTTAATCTGTGTTTGAGAAAGCCATTTTTTAAGCCATGATTAACCATTCTAGATTAAGACCTACTCCTATCTTAATTTAGAACGTGTCGAGGAAACCGCCACATATAGTTATATATATATATATATATATATATATATATATATACTTCGCTCTCTGATATTGGCATCAGCCATTGAAAACCCATTTTGATGAAAACCTCATTTCTTGGCAAAAATGATTCAGCAATCAAAGACTGATATTGCAGAGACATTTCAGCAGAATTGTTCTTCCATATTGAGAAAAATGGGGAAAAAAGTCACTTTGGGGTAAAAACGGCCTAAAAGTCTGTCTAAAAATTCCCAATGTGAGATTGTGATAGTGGTAAGAAGGATGTACAGAAGGTGGACTAACAGGCCGAAATCAACTTTTTTTGTGCAAAATATTTAGGTATTTTATGCATGTCTCACCTTTGGACTCCACCAGGGCCAGGGTTTTAAGCTGGCCTGTTACGAGAGCTTCCTGCAGGTCCCGGTAAGAGGAGGAGAGTGTGATATACCGCACGTCTCTCACCATTATGTCCTCCACGCGGATATTATATTTCCTACAGAAAAAAAAAAAACAAGATGGGAGTGAGAATTCAAAAAGCCAGGGGAATAATATGAGAGTGATAATTTGGGGAAGGAACGTAATAGCCCTCACTCCTGTCCCCAGCCCAGCTCTGGCAGGTAGGGAAGTTTCTGGATCCGGATGATGGAATCATAGAGGGAAGGCTGTAGACTCTGAGCCACGGCATTGGCCAATATCACAGCGATCATCACGGGCAGGATGTGCGAGATTTGACCGGTCAGCTCGAACACAATCACGGCGGTGGACACGGTGTGAGTGACTGCGCCAGAAAGAGCCGCCGCCCCTGTGGGAATCACCATTTCGTCCCGCATCAAATTACAGTAGCAGTCACCCGCCTCAAGCCATCTGATTTCCTATTGTGCTCCTGACAAGCTTTCTGCTCCGCTGCACAATGCAGCGCTACCGCTGAAGCCATTTCCAAAGGCAAGATCTAATTTGGCTGTTGGTTTGTGTGAGTTAATGAAAAATGTATGACTCTTGCATACAACACCCTGCAGGTTCAATTACGTGTGTGAATAAGATATAGCCACGACGGGTTGAAACTGATGGCTTTTGAAAGAAAACAAATGGACATCCGCGAGAAGGCATGCAAAATGGTTACTCTCACCAACAACTGCGTATCCGCCGGGAACTATGGGATATACAGTGTTGTCGGCGTGTATCCCTTCGGGGAAGACAGCGGCCATACTCTCGCCGACCAGTCGACCGAATGCAGCCCCTGTGTGTCACACAGAATTCACATTTTAGTTTTGATGACATTTTGGGACTGACAAAAAAACGTCAAATTTGTAACACCTGGTTGACGTATACTTACATGAGGCCACACACATTGATTCCAGAATAAAGCTGCAGTGATTTCACGAGTTTACACAGACAGGCTTTAGTGACTCAGACAGTGATGAGGGATGGAAATGGAGGACATGATTGCGGGAAAAGGAAAACAACCATTAAGGACAAACTAAAATATGATGGCTGGTATGAACACAAGAGCAAAATAATGTTCAAACGTGCTCGCTCATACACTGCCAGACAAAAGTTTGGAATAATTAAGATTTTTAACATAAGATAAGTCTCTAATGTTAGAATTGAATGATAGCATATTAGAATGATTTCTGAAAGATGTAAAGATGCTGAAAATTCAGCTTTGATATAACAGAAAAAAAAGCATTTTAAAATATATTAAAATAAACAGTTAAATATTATTGTTTTTATTGTATTTTCGATTAAATAAATGCAAGCTTGGTGAGCATGAAATAGTCTAATTTTAAAAACATTTTAAAAACCTTAATTACAGGTCCTTCTCAAAAAATTAGCATATTGTGATAAAGTTCATTATTTTCCATAATGTAATGATAAAAATTAAACTTTCATATATTTTAGATTCATTGCACACCAACTGAAATATGTCAGGTCTTTTATTGTTTTAATACTGATGATTTTGGCATGCAGCTCATGAAAACCCAAAATTCCTATCTCAAAAAATTAGCATATCATGAAAAGGTTCTCTAAACGAGCTATTAACCTAATCATCTGAATCAACTAATTAACTCTAAACACCTGCAAAAGATTCTTGAGGCTTTTAAAAACTCCCAGCCTGTTTCATTACTCAAAACCGCAATCATGGGTAAGACTGCCGACCTGACTGCTGTCCAGAAGGCCATCATTGACACCCTCAAGCAAGAGGGTAAGACACAGAAAGAAATTTCTGAACAAATAGGCTGTTCCCAGAGTGCTGTATCAAGGCACCTCAGTGGGAAGTCTGTGGGAAGGAAAAAGTGTGGCAAAAAACGCTGCACAACGAGAAGAGGTGACCGGACCCTGAGGAAGATTGTGGAGAAGGACCGATTCCAGACCTTGGGGGACCTGCGGAAGCAGTGGACTGAGTCTGGAGTAGAAACATCCAGAGCCACCGTGCACAGGCGTGTGCAGGAAATGGGCTACAGGTGCCGCATTCCCCAGGTCAAGCCACTTTTGAACCAGAAACAGCGGCAGAAGCGCCTGACCTGGGCTACAGAGAAGCAGCACTGGACTGTTGCTCAGTGGTCCAAAGTACTTTTTTCGGATGAAAGCAAATTTTGCATGTCATTCGGAAATCAAGGTGCCAGAGTCTGGAGGAAGACTGGCGAGAAGGAAATGCCAAAATGGGTGCCATGTCAGCTGCTGGTGTTGGTCCACTGTGTTTTATCAAGGGCAGGTTCAATGCAGCTAGCTATCAGGAGATTTTGGAGCACTTTGTGCTTCCATCTGCTGAAAAGCTTTATGGAGATGAAGTTTTCATTTTTCAGCACGACCTGGCACCTGCTCACAGTGCCAAAACCACTGGTAAATGGTTTACTGACCATGGTATTACTGTGCTCAATTGGCCAACTCTCCTGACCTGAACCCCATAGAGAATCTGTGGGATATTGTGAAGAGAAAGTTGAGAGACGCAAGACCCAACACTCTGGATGAGCTTAAGGCCGCTATCGAAGCATCCTGGGCCTCCATAACACCTCAGCAGTGCCACAGGCTGATTGCCTCCATGCCACGCCGCATTGAAGCAGTCATTTCTGCAAAAGGATTCCCGACCAAGTATTGAGTGCATAACTGAACATAATTATTTGAAGGTTGACTTTTTTTTTTGGTATTAAAAACACTTCTTTTATTGGTCGGATGAAATATGCAAATTTTTTGAGATAGGAATTTTGGGTTTTCATGAGCTGTATGCCAAAATCATCAGTATTAAAACAATAAAAGACCTGAAATATTTCAGTTGGTGTGCAATGAATCTAAAATATATGAAAGTTAAATTTTTATCATTACATTATGGAAAATAATTAACTTTATCACAATATGCTAATTTTTTCAGAAGGACCTGTATTTCAAACTTTTGACTGGTAGACCACAATAATGGCTTGAAATGAACCCCCCCCCCAAAAAAAAAAAAAAAAAAAAAACGTTTCCCATAGTGTTGGCTTTTAAAAACAACACACGCACACTATAAATCACATACCAATGAGGAAAACCGGCATGAAAGCCCCACAAGGCACAGGCATTGTTGTGGCCACAGCTGACATCCAGAACTGAAGAGAAACATTCAAGAGCCACAAGGTCACACATGAACAAAGACACCCTTTAATAATTAAGCACCATCACACACGCAATTGAGATGCTGTACTGAAAATCAGAACGGCTGTGATTTAAAATGCAGCCGATTTGAAACTGTGCTAATTTTCACCACAACAACATGATTGCAACTTTTTTATACAAGACAGTTCAATAACAAGAAGTTAATATTGAGTAACTGACATTTCAATATGACCAGATATATATATATATTTTTTTTTTTTTTTGCAACAAGAATGAAGCCAATCAAATAACAGCTGTATAATAACATGTTACATTCACATATTGCCCACTGCTGTTAACATTCCTGGTCTTTATAATTTACAAAACATGGTGAGACCCACCTTCATGACAATGAAGAGGAGAAGTGTGATGAACACACTGACTTGTGGGTGCTTCCAGGCCTGAGGTACGTGACTTGAGTATGCAAACTCCTCCGCAACACCTTGCTTGTACCAGGTCAGGTTGTCAAACAGTGCCACTAGAGACTCATGTTGAGTAAGCTAAATGAGGAGGCAATGCAGTTTGTTACTGAATGCATGATTACTGATCCAGAACAAATTAATCTATCAGCATGAAGCACACGTGGAAGACTGAAAAAGTTTGGTTGTATATAAAAAAAAGGTATAGAGAAGGAAACCATTTTGATGAGACACACAATACATCTGAAACATCAGACCTGGCCTGCCATGAACTGTCCAAACCCTGGAGGAAAGGTGAGTGTAGAGATAAGAAGAGTGACCACTGCCGGATACACTAGTCTTCTATGGGAAGACAAACATGACAGAGAAAAATTACTATTTGAATAAATAAACACTTTATGATTTAATATAACATTAATCATTTTATATTATTTATTTGAAAAAGTTTCATTATTAATCCAGCACTGAAAACAGAAAATATATTTTATTTGTAACATTATTTAACAATTAAATAAAATAATTCTTAACTAGTTCCTAAATAAAATACAGTGCTTAGCATAAGCTAATACACCCATGCTAAAGTTGACTAAAAAGAGGAATAAAACAAATTTTTTTGGAAATTGATCTTAATGCCTTAATTAAAAAAAATGTGAATGAATAATGTGTCGTAAATAAATAAATATTCTTCCTATAAATTCCCAAAGAGGCAGTTTTTTTAAAAAGGCCAGTTATTTCATGGATCCAGGATACTATGCATCCTGATAAAGTTCCCTCAGCCTTTGGAATTAAAATATCCCCACATCATCACATTCCCTTCACCATACCTAGAGATTGGCATGGGGCCCTTTCCATTAGATCATCTCTCAATGTTAATCAAACCAGCTATTAGGCTAACTGAAATAAAACCATGCCAATCTCTAGGTATGCAGAAGGGTGTGTGATGATGTGGGGATATTTTAATTCCAAATTTAATTTGAAGAATGTTACAGACATTCTTCAAAATATCTTCCTTTGTGTTCAGTAGAAGAAAGAAATTCATACAGGTTTGAAACAACTTGAAGGTGAGTAAATGATGATAGAACTATTCCTTTAACACTGTAAAAGAAGCACAAAAAAAACTAACTTTTTTAGCAAAAACTTGTTGATGGTTTTCTGTTTTCTCATAGACTCCACTATGATCCTGTTCAGGTACACAAACAACGCCCCTCCAAAACCACTGGCAATTCTGAGAAAAACATGAACAACAACTGAAACATTAAGCAAAACTATGTCCATTGCACATTTCTATTTTACAGCTAAGAACTTAGATTCACAAACTAGTTGGATTTAAAGATTAGACATGTGAACCGAACACAGTGTTTGAAAGCATTTTGCATAAACAGTGCTAATGAGCTTAGACATTTGACAAGGATGTTAGTTTGCATAAAATCCATAATTCAAATTATGTAAATAAAATTTGTTTTTGGTAGAAAGGTGAGGCACAAACCCGAGCACAGCAAAAGCTGGAAGCTCTTGTAGGTCAAAGGGAAAGTCCAGACGAAAGCGTGTTTTAAAGAGAGCTGTGATCGTCTCTGCAATATGGCGAAGAGAGATTGACAGTTAGAAATGTATGGCGAATGAATCATCTGACAGTGTTGGGTATCATAACAGGTTCCTCCCTCACCCTCATCGTTATTCCACACTGCCAGCACCCTGAAGATAAAGGCACTAAAGGTTGCAGCGAAGAATCCTCTCCAGTAGTTCCTCACGGCAAAGAACGTAGATGTGACCTCAATACTAAACAGCACTCCTGCCACAACACAGCAGATCGTCAACAAACAACATTGCTCAAAGCTGGAGGTATACAGGGAAACGTTACTGTCGTGAATGTGATATGGCGTTATCTCCAGTGGCCAGCTATGATCACAATGTGTCTGGTCTTACCTCCAATAGGGGCCGCAAAGCAACAGCCCACCCCCACGGCACAGGCGGCTGACAGCATCTCTGTGTTTCTCAGCTCATTCTGTCAGATTAACGAGAAAACCGAATACATGCAAATCCTGTTTCAAACGACTGTCGCGGTGGCATTTTGCAGGCAGCCAAGAAACAGGGTAATTACACTGACAGATACATGGCAACAACATGCTGAACAAGGTATTGCTATGAACACAATTAAAAAATGGACAAACACTGCTCTTTCATTCACTATACGCTATCTTTGGGAACGGTTTTGCTACGGCCAGGGAGGATGAAGTCCAGTGGACTCTAGATTGCAATGGAAAAATGGTAAACTTGAGAAATAAAAATTCACAAAATGGGAGAAGAAAATAAAACGGGCTTTTTCATTTATTTTAACACTTTTAATCAATCTGATCACATGGACACACCCAAACATAATAATACCTGCATCTTACCTTGTTTCCCTCAAAGGGCTCTTCCTTCAGCAGTAAATCAAAATAACACATATACATGTGAATATCTGAACTCGTTCAAAGGCTATCAATACTTTAAGTACTTACAGTGTTGTTTACTTGTTTCAAGTCTGTATCTATAAAAAAAAATAATTGAAATTTTTTCACATTTGTTGTAATGGGAACTACTGTAGTGTGTTGACTATGTTTGATCTATCTATCTATCTATCTATCTATCTATCTATCTATCTATCTATCTATCTATCTATCTATCTATCTATCTATCTATCTATCTATCTATCTATCTTCCACACTCGTGCCTCCTGGGAGCAGTATGGTGTTGAAATGTGATTGGCGAGAGACTTCATTAATTGATTTATTTGTGGGTGGAAAGTATTGCTGTTTCTCAATTCAGCTACTTATACTACGCTCTAAAAGTATGTACTCTTTTTGAGGAAGAAAAAGTAGATACTTTTGAGTGTGTTGCAAAAGAGTACACAAGCTTTGGGACATACTATCACGTCATATGCGTCTTTAATGGTTGCTCTGAATGCTCTCTGTCGCATCCTGTCACAGTAAATTGGCCAGTCAATCATCTTGTCACAGTTAAAATCCTCAACATTCATTTAATTTCCTACCGTATCGTAGAGAAATGCAGTAGCACGTGATCTGCAGTCGCGAGTCTTTCATGCGAAGAACTCTCCTCATTTAATGCATAATGAAGCATTTAAAAGTTAATGGCCAAACGGATCTTTATAAAAATTCACATTGTTATTGCAGATGAAAAATAACACGGATAACATTAAATAAATATTTTTCTATCAGGTTAAACTTTGATTAGTCACTCAACCCTTAATTTAAACCTCTCACCGTCGGTCGTTCATATCCGCCATGTTTTGTAGGTTTTTTTTAACACTTTTTACTCGTGTTTATAGTTCCTCCTCCAAAGCGCAATGGGTTGTGGGCAATATTAGCCTTTAGAGTGTGCACGGATCCACACTTCGAAAATCTACTGTAAATAGAACATACTCTTTTGACATACTCTTTTCAACATGTTTTGGGACACATTTATTCTAATCTGACATAGGCCTACTATTTAGGATGGATAGTATGGACATTGGGATGCAGGGTATAAAAGTTTGCGGTGTCCTTCTCAACAGTATTTCCTCTGGAGAAAGAAGTACTGAGGTTTTCCAGAGAAGTAATTTGCTCTAACATGCTTCTTTTCCTTTTGTTTAATAGGCTACTCACCGATATTTGTCACACAAATGGATTATTATTTTTCCCTTTATTGTTTAAACCCCTAGACTTTGTTACTTTTGAAATAAATCGTTTCTGTATAAATAAACAACCTTATAATCCAAACAGTTTGTTTGTGCGTGTGATCTTCTTTATGTAATGGTCAAAAATGAGCTGGCCGTGACACTATCTATCTATCTATCTATCAGGAAATATTATTCCCTTTATATTGGTACTAGACTTTTTTCTTTTACCCAGGCCCTAATTGGAGCTCATCATTCATATCCCACTATCAAAAGTGACACCCACAGGTATGAAGTGTCAGACAAATAATTATCCGCACGGCCCGTTACCCCGGACCCCCCAGCCTGATTGACTGTGTAAACATGCCATTGACATTTGGCCAATTAAAGCGCATTAAATTACAGAGGAACAGTTAAAATGTGTCAGAATGTTTATGGCCTCCGATTTTCTGTCAGATTCACTCTGTGCTAACAACATGTTATTGATCCATTCCCCAGCATGCTGTGATTTCTCAGGTTACTTTGTGGGCAAAGTCCAGATGGTTGATATGGAATCACACAAAGGCCGTTTGACTCTTTTTAGCACGATTTACAAACAGTTCCATTTACTGTGGTTGCAATTCCCAAGAGAACCGATATCTTATGCACTCTGACTAATCACAGCCTAGCAAAAGACCCTAGAGAACCCTCAGCTGCTTGTTTGTATGATACACGCAGATGAGACTAGAAGAACAAGGCCATGACGTTTCAAGTGCAGTGACATGTAAAGTGATAATACAAACACAAGTCATTGGTAACGCTTTATAATATCTC
This sequence comes from Gila orcuttii, assembly GCA_026230005.1. Taxonomy (NCBI): domain Eukaryota; kingdom Metazoa; phylum Chordata; class Actinopteri; order Cypriniformes; family Leuciscidae; genus Gila; species Gila orcuttii. The sequence goes on from JAPDVR010000008.1 coordinate 29,698,262, forward strand.
TCATTAATAGGTCATTATTAATAGGACATTTCATTAAGAGGTCTTTAACAATCATTATATGATGTTTATAGATCAATAGTTAAATTAAAGTAAAATAGGCTCCTTTCAGTTTTTATAACTGAGAAGAGGGGAAGTCTGAAAATATCAGCTTCAAACTTGGGCTTTGTGCACAAAAGCACAAAATGTTGGAGCAAATTTGTTATCTAATGCAATGAAATTCATACATTTTTGAGTGTGACTGTACAAAAGCGTTGTGTGTTGACCACTGTATATGAGATTTTTAATTATTTGATTATGAATGATTTTATGTAAAGCATATTATGTTGTAATAATGTTTGTTAATGTTCTTAATGCAGGTTATTATAAAGTGTTACCAAAATTTGAAATGTCAGAAAGTTATTGACACGAGACAGCATCACTAGAAAGCCTCTCACCATGTAGATTCCTCCAAACAAGGCCATGAATTTGCTCAACAGAGCAGCACACAGACTGGCAACATGAACAAATGGTCCCTAAAGGATGCAAGAGGAGAAAGAAACAACAGATGTGATCACAGTATTTTAGCATTAGAAGGCTTATCTAGGATCAGATATCCCCTCTCACGCACCTCTTTGCCCAGAGGCATGCCACTTCCAAGGGCACAAGTTAAGCCAATCACTTTGGCAACAAAGGTTTTGAAAGTGAGGTACTCCTTCAGCACAACACCTCGGAGGATGGTCTTCATCTCTGGGATCCCAGAGCCTAGAGGAAGAAAAGAGGAAAGGGGTTACAAAGAGATCTGGGAACAGGTAAAGGCCATTTGGCTTAAGTTGATTACGTGAGCATGGGTCAGTGTGTGCGTATCTCACCCACTGCTTGTGGCGCCAGTATCTGTGTGAAGCCGGCAGAGAAAGTGATGAGAACTACTGGATAGGTGACCCAGGCCAGGTATTGCAGCAGAATGTTACTGTGCAGACCACCATACATCCACTTCTGTGCTGCAGACACCGACACACACCACATAATTACATCTCTGTAGACACATAAGGTGCGTCCCAAATTGCATACTTATGGACTATTCTATACAATTTTTAGTACAAATAGGGTGTTCGCATAGAAAAGTACAAAAAGACCTGGATAATGCACTTAGTTAACAAAAAAGCGTGTGGAATTTTGGACACTTCATACACTCAACATGCACTCAACTGTCTAAAATTCATACACTAGATGGTACAGCACATAGCAGGGGCGTTGCAGGGGCTTCTATTTAAAGGGATAGTTCACCAAAAAATGAACATTCTGTCAGTATTTACTCACCCTCATGTTGTTCCAACCCCGTAAGACTTTTGTTCATCTCCAGAACACAAATTAAGATATTTTTGACGAAATCTGAGAGTTCTCACGCATGTGTCGTGGCGCTCTCGTGAACTCACGTCAGAGGCCCACGCGGAAGAAAATCAATAGTTGAATAAAGTCGTTATTTTAGGGTTTTTTTGCGAACACAAAAAGTATTCTCGTCGCTTGATAAACTTAAGGTTGATCCACTGTAGTTATTAGAGCTGGGCGATTTTTTTCCCTAAAAAAATCTGAGATTTTTTTATAAAAAACTCGATTTACGATTCGATTCGATTTTTTTCCCCCCTTCCATTTAAAACAAAATAACTGTGAACTGTAAATATATTTTAAAAATATATATTTATTGTATTTAATTAAAGTGCATCAACATAAACAAAATTGCAAAGGCAAACCCTTTCTCTAACTGAAAAGTCACTGTGCAGTAAGCAACAAAGACATACATCAATTAAACATCCAAATTATTGGAGAAAAAAAATCTAAAAATTCGATTTTTTTAAAATATGAATCGATTTGACCTACCAACTCGATTTTTAAATCAAATCGATTTTTTTCCCAGCCCTAGTAGTCACTTGGACTATTTTAATGATGTCTTTTCTGGGCCGGCAGATGGAATTACCTTGCAGCCTATGAAGGAGTGATCCAGCTCTCAGATTTCATCAAAAATATCTTAATTGTTCCGAAGATAAATGAAAGTCTTACGGGGTTGGAACAACATGAGGGTGAGTAATTAATGACAGAATTTTCATTTTTGGGTGAACTAACCCTTTAAAGGTGATTTTGTCCATCGTACTTTTTCGACACACTCCCGGTCATGTTCTCTGGCGTTGGTTATTTAGGTTTGAGAGAACTAACATTCAGCCAATCAATGGTGAGTTTCAGTGTTGATTTGTTCTCTTCGTTCTCATTCTCTTTTTTGTTGTCATTTTAATTTTTTTGGCAGGCTGGATACTTTGCGTTAAATGCACTGCAGTAAAAACAGAGGACAATATATTCCTGTTTTCAAACACATTTTATTTTGATGTATTCCACGATCAAATTTCTACGTTAGGATTTAAGGTAACGAAAGTAATGATCTTTCCCTAATAAAAGAATTTCACAAGCTTGTGCTCATAATGATTACAATACAAGGATAGCATTTGAGAGTTTTGTATGTTCGCATCAACTTTGATAATAGACTATAAAGATTATACATATAGACTATATCGATTAGACTATATATCTATCTACATTTACATGTGCTCTGTTATTTTGTTGTTAAATTATTTCAATTCATTTTCATGCCCGATTCAACAGATGTCTTGGAATTTATACTGATACCTACTGGTGTGGATGAAAAAGCAAAGGCTATTTAAATTTTAATTGAAGAAATGCCCAAAAACTGAATAATAATTAATAATAATAATAATAATAATTTGTTACATTTATATAGCGCTTTTCTCAGCATTCAAAGCCCTTTACATGGAAGGGGGAATCTCCTCAACAACTACCAATGTGCAGCATCCACCTGGATGATGACAAGGCAGCCATTTTGCGCCAGAACGCCCACCACACACCAGCTTACTGGTGGAGAGGAGACAATCAGCCAATCAGTTTATATATGGGTATGATTAGAGGGCTATGATGATGGACAGAGGCCAATAGGCACATTTGTCCAGAATGCTGGGGTTACTCTTTTTTTCAAAGAACATCCTGGTGTTTTTAATGACCACAGAGATTCAGGATCTCAGTTTAACGTCTCATCCGAAGGACGGTGCTTTTTGACAGTATAGTGTCTCCATCACTTTACTGGGGTGTTAGGACCCACACAGACCTCAGGGTGAGCACCCCCTGCTGGCCTCACTAACACCTCTTCCAGCAGCATCCTATATTTGATGTAATCAAAAGTGTGCATTAATAGAGGGATCACTGAGATAATTTTCAGCTGAATATGATCTCAGCGATCCCTCTAGTGTTTCCCCCTATGATTAAAACCCACGAGGCAACCACCATGAAATGGGCGACCTACTATATGGCCCTGTCCTTTATGGCACACTTGATGTGTACTAGTGCTCTTTCAGATTTGCAATGGTAATTGTTTGCCATTTGTCAATTTATGAGTCGGAAGTGTGCTTGTTATGCACCCTCAATGTTCTCTTCCTGACGCAGACTCCACAACACCAAAGTGTGGACTCGGAGGAAAAACAGACCCTATGTAAAATAAAATAGGCCACTGATATCACTGGGGTCTTCATTTCATGTAAGTGTAAATAATTTTGAACATATCTGTAAAAAGTACTAGTTGTCATATTTGTATATTTCTTGACCCTTCACTTCATGCACCTTTAGCTAATGCTGCAACATAAAAAAAGTCGCCCTTGATCAGGGCCGGTTCTAGACATTTGGAGGCCCTAGGCAATATTCATGTTGGAGGCCCCCCACTCCCAATAAAAAACTCTTGAAACAAATATGATTCCTAACCTTTTAATTTATACAACATTTAATTTTAAATGTTGTATATTTTTACTTACACAGTACATAAGTTTGGACACATTACTATTTTTTATGTTTTTGAAAGAAGTCTCTTATGCTCATCAAGCCTGGATTTATTTGATCAAAAATACAGAAAAATTATATATAGTGAAATATTATTCAAATTTAAAATAATGGTTTTCCTATTTTTACTATACTTTAAAATATATTTCTGTGATACAAAGCTGAATTTAGTGTCATGTGATCCTTCAGAAAACTTTATAATATTCTGATTTATTATCAAATGTTAGAAATGGTGCTTAATATTTATTTTATAACCTGTGATACTTTTTTTTCAGGATTTTTTTGATTATTAAAAAGTTGTTTTAAAAAAGTCTTCACTATCACTTTTTATATATTTAACACATCCTTGCTGAATATTCCTGTTTTTTTCTGTATTTTTGATCAAATAAATGCAGGCTTGTAGAGCATAATAAAAAACTTCTTTCAAAAACATTAAAAATAGTAATTGGTGGTCCAGACTTTTTACCAGTGGGCTACTGTATGTGCATATTAATCAAACTTCATCTAAGGTAATCTCTTTTTTGTTTAATGAAGATGTTATTGTTATTGTTATTTTGCTGTTTTATTCAATTTATTCAAAGTTCCAGAATACCACTTCAGGAGATGAACATAAGTGCTTTTATAATTTTTTTTTCATAGCTGCGGTATGGGCAGGATTTTCCCCTCCCATTTAATCAATATTGACTGCAGATATTGTCATATTATTAAGTAATATGATATTATGTATTGCATTGCTAGCTTAAATATGCTATACACAAATCAAGTGGAAGAGAAAGACACGATCTCTACTGATTAGAAAAAAAAAATTAAACTGATATTATTGGCGTAAGGCTGATGTCAGACATGGTATAATCTAATCATCAGCAGAATTTAGAAGATAGACCCATGAGATCCTTTATTTGAAACATTTAAAAATGTTGTAGTGTGTTGGCTTTTTAACTTTGAATACAAACGTCTTGTCTTTTACTTTTGTAGCGTTTTTAGTCAGCTCCCGACGCGATGTTATTCATTGTAGGCCTATGCGCAAATTCAAAGCGTCGCATCTGGGCACGTTAATGACGCTCGCGCTCTTTTAAACTCGTAATAAAGCGGTGAATGATTTTTCCAGAAATGACGCTGATCTACAGTACAAGTTTATATTTAGAATACATTGCAATCACTCCAAAATAGATGACGACAACGCACACACCTGCATTACGAGCTGTGCTTCTTTGCGTGCCTATTTAGGCTTTTACTTCGCAGCACCTGATGGGCTCACTGGCCTTAATGTGACGTAATGTAACAGTCTATGATTAAGATAAACATCGTCACTATTTTTAGTTAATTAATAAATATTGAAATAAATTGTAGATAGGACATTTGTACATTTTTAATTTTTTTTTTATTTGTGTCCCTCTGTCTGGGCCCCATCCCGCCAATCGGGCCCTAGGCACGTGCCTAGTTTGCCTTTGCGTTAATCCGGCTCTGCCCTTGATATGTGCCTTTTTGTTAATTGACTGAACTGCCACACCCCCAGTCCTTGTAAATAAACTCATTCTTTTGCAAAAAGAGGTCACTGAGTTGGCACCAATTCGTTCAGGCATTAATGCACCTTCCATCCCAGAATACACATGATGATGATACCTCACTGAAAAAAACAATACTTGACTGATTAAATGACACCATCTGTACTTTCATGGGACCCTGTCAAGCAGAAAATTGTCTTTTTCTTTCTTTTCATTCTTTTCTCTCTCTCACCTTGCTGGCAGAAGGCAATAGTGTAGTCCATAGCCCAGCTGACCAATGCCATGAGAAGCCCCAGGAGGATGAGGAAGATCCAGTCTTCACCCACACGGGAAATCAGGAACTTCTTACACCGTGATGTACAGACTGCAGACAGACATTAAAGGGATAGTTCACCCAAAAATTACAATTCTGTCATCATTTACTCACTTTTGTGTTGTTCCAAACTTGTTTGACTTCCTTTTAAGGAACACAAAAGGAACATTTATGCTGTTTGATCTTGTCCAAGCAGTTCTAAGTAATGAGCACCAAGACAATGAAACTTAAAAAAAAGATGCACAAGCAACATAAAAAACAGCTTATATGCTATACTTTATACACTATCATTTTAAAGTTGTGGGTAAGATTTTTTTGTTCTAAAAATGCTCACCAAGTCTGCATTTATTTGACAAAAATACAGTAGAAAAAAGGCTTGAAACATGAAAGTGTGCTGTGGGTTTCGTGCTTTGCGCCCATCAGCCTATACTGTATATATGGGCTACTTATATGATGCATTTATGGTAATTGCAAGAGCAAGCAGAAACATTCTTTAAAATGTCTTCATGTTTGACTATTTTGGTTTCGTGAGATTGAGTAAATGTAGACAGAATTTTCTATTTTTTGAGTGATCTAATCCATTAAGCACCTATAACATTCACCGTTTTTCCTTTTCTTTACAGGTCAGTCTGTGTTCACAACATAGACATCGGCTGTATGAACAGGAAAGGAACAACCCAGAGAAATTACCTGAACCCAGCAGTAGGTGCACAGTATGCTTTAATGAAGTGAACAATTGCTCATAAAAGAGCTTGTTTTCCTGGATACCCACATTTCCAGACTTATGAGAGTGTGAACAATTGTGCTGCTGCATAGGTGGACAGGGTTGCCAGACAGGAAATGGCTTGTGTGTGTGAAGATAAGACGCATCTGAAAGACAGTGGAAAGGGAAGGGTCACGGCAGGTGATGGGACACCTCTGTGAACGTGACAGAGTCGCTGCCACGCCAGCCTCAGTACCTGCTAAGTGGCTCTTCGCCCGGTTCCTCTGTGCGGGAGTTGGCACGTGGGCCGATTTGTCCACTGAAGTGGCACAACAGATGTCTTTGCTCTCAAAATAAACCCTGTAACAATCCACAACCGAGAAAGCAATAAGCCGAACCAAATTTATCGCAATTCAAGATGCATTTTGGACATGCAAACCTGCAGTGCTTATCTCCAAACTGCGCCAGACAGAAGTGCTGAGATGCAGCATATTTTGACACTTAATTGGAGTTTGAGGAATAACCGTATAAATATGCAGAGCCCATGCTTCCCCACACAGGTTTTAGTGTCTTTGACAAGTGAGTCACAGGCCAGCAGTGGAAGTGACATCCTTATGTGGAATGCATGCATAATATACCAATGTATTATATATCCAAGATCTATTTATATTCACAGAGCGAGTAGAAAGGTGTAGGAGGTTTGGTGAGAGGCAATACTATCTGCCCTCACTCTGCCTGATATGACAACTTGTGCGGGATTTTCTACACTGATTCTCCGAGCAGTACTCACAATTTCCCACGAGGGCGAGCTGGTGGACTGCTGCCAGTTCGCTGTTTTCATCCACAGATCCAAAACAATTAGCACTGAAATAGACAGATTATGTCAGCTATGGAGGTAGGACTTCACTCTAAAGTTGCAGAAAGAACAAACTGCAGGATGCTGACAGCTTGTCGCAAATCTACCCCCCTCTGTCATCTTAAAATTCACAAATAAAGTCTAATTACACCAGGGAGAGCGGTATATGTTTATATACTCTATTCGCTATGGGCATATAGACTCTGATGCCAGATCTCACAAGACAAAACAAGCCCAAAAATACACCAACTCAAAATAAGCTTATTTCATTATGTGATTTGTTGTAGCATAAAGGCATAATTCATTTTCAAGCAAAAGTGTGTTTATAAAGTGTTGTTTTATAGAGCTGTCAAAAACCACATTCAATGAAAAATATAAATATTATTTCTGCCACATATGTGCATTGCTAAAAACTGAGTGTCTTTTTATGTGCAGAGGCCACTGAAAATGTTGTCAGGTAAATTAAAAATCTAACCAGGCCATTTGAAAAATATCATCACTGTGCCAAACCCTGCTTGTATAAAATAAAAACTGACCCCCTAAATCAATCAATACATTTCTCTATTTTGCATTTACACATTATTGGGGTAAAGAAAGAGCTGGGACAGACAGAAACACTGGAGGAAAGTGAATTTTTTGTAGACTGTAGGTGGAGAAATTTCACAACCGCTATTAGCGAATCGTCATACCCTATTGCTATGCAGGTCAAACACTTGCAAACCCAAATATATGATTGGGTACTGGAAATAGGCCCAGAAATCACAAACCACAACAGCCCTTTTTTATAAGTAAATTTATTTTAAAAGCATTTTATGATAAGCGGCCATAACAACACTACCTACAAAGGCAACATTTTAAAACATCATAATCACAATCCTGACCACAGGGAAGGCATCCTACACTCCCAGTCAACATCCCTTCTTCTTTTGGACAAAACATCATATTTATCCCACATAAAAAGCAAATGACAAAAAGCATTGTGACAAGCTCAGTGCAAAAAAGAACAAATCCAACATCGTGGACAAGGTGAGTGAAATAATACACTGTATCTACCTTTCTCAATACGTAAAAGAGTTGAAAAAATCATTTAGTGTGAATAAAAGTGTATTATCTATTTCTGTGTGCTATGTATTTTAATAGAGAAGCACTGACTGCAATTTTCTTGGCTGATTCCGATTTCAAATTTTTTTGTAAGTGTGACCTGCCGATACCAATTTTTCCTTTAAAGAACTATAATTGACAAATGGTGGTTACACCAGATACTGACTGGTTTTCGGACCCCCATATACAGTAAAACTGCACATTTTAGAGGCTCAAGCCCCTGCCCCTTTTGTCTCAAAATGTATACGACAATTCACCATGACGTCACAACAGTAATAGACGTTCTTCCGGGTGGCAAAAGCCGAAGCGTTCCTATGGCAACACTAGTAAATTGCTTGGAAGGGAGACACACACCGTCGGCAGTAGTCTAATCTACACTTCAGCAGTTGATTCAAAAACAGACGTGGTGGAAATTCAGACATAGTTAACATGATCATTAGAGCTTAGATTCTTTGATCTAGAAACGTGCACTCCCAACGCAAAAGAGTGCGGCGCGGGACTGATGGCCGAGTGCGAGCGGTAATGCACTCACTCTGTGTGTGCGGATTGCGGGACAATAAAACCATAAACACCTATATGATGTCTATGAATAAATCGATTCGCGGGACTCCCGCAAACTAGAAATATCTATTAATAAAGCATATAAAACTAATACATTTTTATTCATCTGTTGCAGAAAAGCAACAAGAACAACTAAAACAAAATAGAAATGATTTACAGGACAGAGTTTATTTTTATAACATGTTTGCAGCGTTGAGCGATGTAGCCAATCACAGACATATGTGTTGATTTCTTTAACGCAATGGCCCATCAGAAGCATTTAAGATAGTCTCCCCTCACCGCTCAAAACTGACTTTTTGTTCAGAGCTGAATTCTGTATGCTGGCAAATCCTCTAATTATAACAAACAAAGTGTATATATTATGAAAGATTCATTGTGCAGTCAGCTTCATTGATAATAACAGAGATGTGTGAGATCGCGATGAACTGATGTCAGCTTTTTAGGAATTATTATGGGAGCACTTTGCGCGCATTCAGTCATGCCAAACCATGCACGCAGTATCTACTTGCTTTTATTTTAAAACAGTGGTTTGTGTGTTAATGCTTTAATAACAAATCATTTATCAGGAGAATTATGTTGATGTGTAGGCTATGCTGGCGACACGTAGGCTAACTTGAAAGCATTTGGAGGTACAGAAGAAAGTCTATTTGCGGGCGGGAGCGGGACAAATCATAGCCTTAATGTTGCGGGTGGGAAAAAGTAACATAGAAAGTAGTTGAGAACGTCAGTTATAACGACCCAAGTATTAAAAATGGTTGGGTTTAAATCGGGCTCGTAATTACAGTTAATGTGTCGGGCCGGGAAGCGCAAAGAAGACGACATGCACTACTTTTGCTGTATATCTGGCTGCGCAACCCCAAACACAACATGTTTTCGCCATCGTTTCAACTTTGATCAACAACAATGATTTTAACTACGTAACTGAAACAGTAGCCGGCTGGATCTCTTCAGTTGGTCAGTAGAAGCCGCTCGCGTTCTGCCACCCGGAAGTATCTTGGTGATTATTGTTTACAAACATTCTGAAATGCCCAATAGGGCTTGGGCGCCGCGTTGCATTCTGGGACGTGGCGGCCATCTTGACAGCTATACGAATGTAAACATACAGCAAGCCGAACGAGGAGAAGCAGAGTTGAGAGAAAGAAAAGAAAATAAATATGTTAAAACACCTAAAAGGATGTGCAATTTACCGCGATAGGTTATCTAGGGAAGCCAGTGACCAATATGTGGACAAAATCGCCATTATAAACGGTTTGGATCCTTATGAAATTTCACATAAAGAGTGGAGCACCGACGAGGACTTGCTGCCGCAGTTTTGTATAAACGACATATTCAGCTACCTTGTTTGTGGTGTGAGCGCCTACACCTCTGAACAGTTCCGAAGCTACAAGGCATTGGAGTCGCATGTTCAGTTCACTAATGGATGGGTTCAGGAGCTGCAGATCATCATAACGAACAGTGGGAATGCAGTAATCCAGACAAAGGTAAGGTGCGCTCCACCTAGCTGCTAGTTTAGTAACAGTTAGTGCTAACAACCATTCACACATGTAACGTACTTATAACTATGTGTTTCAAAAGTGTAGTTAGTAGCTGTTTTAAGCAAAACTTAAGTTAGTAAGCAAAACGATGCTAAGGGCAAGGGTAGCAACAGGACAATAGTACAGAGACTGACAGGTCAGATGGAAGGGCTAACGTTAATGTTATGAGAGTATTAAAATATGGGATATTTTACAGGAAAATACTAAAACGGGAAGACAGTGGGAAAAGAGCTCAAATACGTGAGAAATCCGGAAAAAACGGGAGGGTTGACAGCTAACGTTACTAACTACAGATTTGAAACACATAGTTAAAAGTACATTTGTGAATGGTTGTTAGCACTAACGGTTACTAAACTAGCAGCTAGTTGGAGCACATCTTAAAGTTATTTTTTGTCCGGATTACTGTGTTCCCACTGTTTGCCGACTCTTTGTTGGGAATTTCATATAGATCCAAACCGTTAAAAGTGCAGATTTTGTCCACATACCGGTCCCTGGTTTCCCTATTTAACTTATCCTGGTAAATTCCACATCCTTCTAGGGATTTTAACATCTTTTTTTCCTTTTCTTTCTCCCAACTCGGCTGCTTCTCCTCGTTCGACTTGCTGTATGTTTACATTCGCGAAGCTGTCAACATGGCGGCCACGCCAAGTAATGACGTCACGACGCCCAAGCCCTATTGTGCCCTTTTCTGATAATTGTAAATAATAATAATTATTATTATAAATATTATAATAAATAACACACTTACACACCCTTGCCACTAACAATAATAATACAAACAAATATTATATATATAAAAAAATTGGCGGCAAAGTGGTAGGCGGAGTTTCCTTTGCAGCGCCTCATACGCATTTAACGGTTCTGGTACGCAGTAGCTACGCACTACGCAGCAGTTCGCGTGAGTCTCTTCAAACGAGCAGCAGGTAACGTTTAAGCTCTCAAGTTTTATCAAAAGTTTAGAGTGAGATTTAGGGGAGGAGCCACACAAATATTTGCAGCAGCGGTCCCTCGACCCAACCAAATTCGCTTCAATTTTTGCTAGCAGTTCAATTTTGCCTATTGTTCATAATTGACCAGCACAAATGGAAATTATAACAATTGTTAAATCTGATAAAAAGACAAATTCATCCAAATAAAATAAATAGTTATATTTAAAAAATACAAATTTATTGAAAAATAAAAATAAATTTGACCCCAAACAAGCCAGCTGAACATCAGTGCTCAATGTACATAACATTGTGTCATAACAACTTGCCCTGAGCATGTATGTTAAGACCCAAACCGGTCACCTTTACAGGGGTCATCGGATGCCCATTTTCCACAAGTTGGTATGATTCTTTTGGGTCTTCATGTAAAGTTTGTAACATACTTTGGTTAAAATTTCTCAATGGTTGTGTAAAACAACACCCTTTTTACCTCTTCAAAAACAGCTCTGTTCACAGTGACCCGTTTCGGTGCATGTCTCTTTAAATGATAATGAGCAACAACTTTTTGGCTTTTTGAGGATTAAAAAAAAGTGAATGGATTTTTATCATTGCATGGTGATTGTGTCCACACACTGCAAAGACACATTTATTTGCAAATACCATTTAAAAGTGTATTTTGCATCCGATGACCCCTTTAAAAGCAGTTGGGAGAGTTTTTGAATGCATCAAAAATAATTTAGCACGAATTTGGCTATACTCCTCAACATCAGCTCTCACTGTCTTTGATCACAGGCAAGAGATATCGTCCAGGAATCGTAAAATCAAAATGCTAAAAAAAAAAAAAAGAAGATGAAGATGTCCGCAAACCGCATTCATCAGATCGTGCTCTTTCAACTTCCACTCCGTGTGTGCGCGTGTTGTCTAGTAACGAACGTGCTTGCAGCGGGAACGACTCGGTTACTAACGTAACCTCGGTTCCCTGAGAGGAGGGAACGAGTATTGCGTAAGTAGCTTACGCTATGGGAAAACTCCTTTTCTCGAGAATATTGAAGTCTTTATGTAAAACGCATTGCAGCTGCACAGCTGACAGCAATGAACGAAGGAACTCGGTCATTGGCTGTGCTGCGGCAACTTGCTTGAACCAATGACGGGGCGACTCTGAATGCGCGACCAATGAGCGCGCTTCGCGCCTGCGCGCGTCAGAGCCCGCCAAGATGGGCGTGGCCAAGCTATATATTGGGCGCCCCGTCATGAGAGTTCTTTAGGTTAAAACGACTGAAGCGAACTAACCAAGCACAAGCACGGCAGCTTACGCAATACTCGTTCCCTCCTCTCAGGGAACCGAGGTTACGTTAGTAACCGAGTCGTTCCCTTTCGAGAGGTCTCTCCTATTGCGTAAGTAGCTTACGCTATGGGAACACCATGCAAAACGCCGTGCGTGCTGAACTTCGCCTTATGATAGCCAGAGGCAGGTGCCTGAGCTAAAAAGCAAAGTTATCATCCAACTAGCCGGCAGAGGCGAGCTTTATATGTGGGAAAAAATACAGAGCGGCTAGAAGGCGCTCAGTGTGACACAAGCACATACATAATCTAGATACGAACTCGCAGTTCAACTAGCATTATGCTGATAGCACATTGGAATGCAATGTCGGGACCTGTAGGTTGTAGAATCTGATAAATGTGGACGGTGAGGCCCAGCCTGCCGCCGCACAAATATCCTCGATCGGTATCCCGCTCGACCATGCCCAGGAAGAAGCCACACTCCTGGTGGAGTGTGCTTTGACTCCCCAGGGGCATTGAAGTCCCTTAGCTTCATAAGCCAGAGCTATAGCTTCGACTATCCAGTGAGAGATTCTCTGCTTTGAAACGGCGGAACCTTTCGTACGGCCGCCAAAGCATACAAACAGTTGTTCTGTCTGTCTGAATAGGGCAGAACGCTCCAAATACACTCTGAGAGCCCTAACGGGGCAGAGTAGATTAGCGTCGTGTTCGTCTGCTGAAGACGAAAGCGCAGTTAGGGAGATAACCTGTGCTCTGAAGGGAGTGGTGAGCACTTTAGGAATATACCCATGTTTCGGTCTAAGGACGACCCTGCAGTCGTTAGGTCCGAATTCTAGGCAGGCAGCGCTTGTTGAAAGCGCGTGCAGGTCGCCCACTCTCTTGACCGAGGCGAGTGCCAGCAAGAGCGCCGTCTTGAGCGAGAGCTGTTTAAGGTGCACGGTTCGGAGTGGTTCGAACGGGGGCCCTTTAAGAGCGTCTAGGACCGTAGCTAGGTCCCAGATCGGCACTGAGGGGGGGCGTGAAGGGTTCATCCTCCTGGCGCCCCTTAGGAAACGAATAATTAGGTCGTTTCTTCCCAATGGACGTTCCATTACAAGGTCGTGTGACGCTGTGATGGCAGCCACATATACTTTGAGCGTGGAGGGGGTGCGGCCCGCCTCCAGAAGCCCTTGTAGGAAAACGAGTACACTCATAATCTCGCATGTTACAGGGTTCAGGCCCTTGGTATTACACCAGTCACCGAACACTTTCCATTTCTGGGCATATAAGCGTCTCGTGGAGGGCGCCCGCGCCTCAGCGATGGTTTTTAGTGCTCCGCTCGCGAGGTTCCTGGGAACCCGTTGAGGGGCCATGCATGAAGGGCCCACAGATCGGGGCGGGGATGAAATATCATCCCGCTGGCCTGACTGAGGAGGTCTGGCCTCAGTGGAATCGGCCGTGGTGCAGATTGCATTTGCATCAGATCTGGAAACCATGTTTGGTTCTTCCAGAGTGGGGCTATCAGCAGCACTGCGTTTCCCTCCTCTCTGACCCGACTGATGACCTGTGGCAGCATCGCGATCGGGGGAAAGGCATATAAGGGGCGGCTCGGCCAGCTCTGGGCGAGCGCGTCCGTGCTTTTCGTGAAGAAAAGAGAGCAGTGCGCGTTCTCCTTGGAGGCGAAGAGGTCGATCTCCGCTTTGCCAAAGGTTTTCCATAACCACTGAATCGTCAGAGGGTTGAGAGCCCATTCTCCTGGGAGAATCTTGTCTCTGGATAACATGTCTGCCCCCTGGTTCAGGGCGCCTGGCACATGCGCTGCTCTCAGCGAGCGCAAGTTGTGCTGGGACCATAAAATGAGTCTCCTGGCCATTGAATGCATGGAGCTCGACCTGAGTCCACCCTGGCGATTTATGTACGACACTACCGTCATGTTGTCCGTTCGGACCAGGACGTGTTCGTTTTTTAGATGTGGGAGCAGGGCTCTGAGAGCCAAAGCGACCGCTTTCATTTCCAGACAGTTTATGTGTAGGCGCTTCTCCGGGTTTGACCAAAAGCCGGAGACAGGCCTGCCCTCGTAAAGGGCCCCCCAACCTATTTTGGAGGCATCTGTCGTTATCATCTTTCTCCTTGTGTTCACACCCAGACTCACGCCTGACTGGTACCAGTCGGCGGCTTTCCAGTGCGTCAGGGCTTTTATACAGCCGTGGTTCGCTCTGATTAAAAAGTGGCCCGAACGCCACGCGTGAGTAGGGACGCGGCTCTTGAGCCAGCGTTGGAGAGGGCGCATATGCAACAATCCTAGCTGGAGTACGGCCGATGCTGAGGCCATGAGACCGAGCATCCTCTGAAACCGTTTGACGGGGGCGCGCGCGCCCGCTCTGAATGATGTTGCAAGGCGCCGGATGGTGAGCGCGCGCTCCGATGAGAGACGCGCTGTCATTTGCATCGAGTCTAGAACTATTCCCAGGAAAGAAATTCTCTGGCTGGGAGATAGTATGCTTTTTGCAAAATTGATTCTTAGACCCAGGCATTCTAAATGGCTGATAATCCAAGATCTGTGTGTTATTAGCTGACTCTCTGATTGTGCTAGAACCAGCCAATCGTCGAGATAATTCAGTATTCGCACTCCCCTTTGTCTTAGGGGGGAAAGTGCTGCATCCATACATTTCGTGAATGTACGGGGAGCCAGGGACAGGCCGAACGGGAGTACTGTGTACTGGTATGACTGTCCCTCGAAAGCGAATCTCAGAAACGGCCTGTGATGAGGCGCTATTGGAATGTGAAAGTAAGCATCTTTCAGATCCACTGAGAGAAACCAATCTCCTGGGCGCACTTGCGCGAGGATATGCTTGGTTGTTAACATTCTGAACGAGCGAATCATTAGTGCTTTGTTCAGGTGTCTGAGATCTAGGATGGGGCGGAGACCGCCATCCTTTTTCGGGACGAGAAAATAGCGGCTGTAAAAACCTGTCCCGCTCAGAGAGGGGGAAACAGTTTCCACAGCGCCCTTTTCTATTAGTTTGCGCACCTCGGTGCGTAGAACATGTGAACACTCTTTTCTCACTTTCGTCTCGACCACAGTCGTAAAACGTGGTGGCCTGCGAGCGAACTGGAGCGAGTATCCGTGCTTTACTATATTTAATACCCATTTCGGCATATCTGGAATGTTTTCCCATGCCGCTGCGTGTACAGATATGGGCTGAATACAGGCTAGGGGCGGGCCGCTGTGACGTAGGGACCCGGCTAGCGAATCGCCTGAGCTCATAGCTCTCAGGGGCGCGGGCGCGCGCTGAGCAGCTGAGTGAATGGGCGCGTGTGTGATTACAACAGTGCGCGCTGTGTTTGTAAAACTCGCAGCCTGAGCTGAGGTTTTGTTTGACACTGTAAGGGCAGTGTTTATAAGTGGGGGTGCATAAACAGTGGTAGGCACACGCGTCACTTTTATAATGTTTCCCGCTTTTACTGGGGATGAATTTATAACTGTGTGAACAGTGCTTGTGTGTAGTGGTGCGTACATGACCGTAGGCACGTGATCTACATTCATGGGAAGCGCAGCCTGAGCTGGGAATGAATTTGGCACTGTTTTGACAGTATCTGGGAATGCACACTTTGTGGACATGTGAACCCTTAGTGATGCAGGCAGAAAAAGACTCTTTTTGTGTTTTCTGTGCGTCGCCGTAAAAACGGCGTTTGTTTGCAGGTGAGCGAGCTCTGTGACTGGCCCATTGACTGCTGTATGGACATATCCAACCGCCTGTAAGGGGACTGGGTAATGTTTGAGCTTTTGCGGAGAGAGTGGTCCGGCTTTTGCGAGACACGTACTCTCTCTTCTCATTTCTGTGGCTAGGACGGCTTTCGAGGCTCAGGGTTCAGCACAATCTTGGGCCGAGGACCCCGTCGCTCAGGAGGCGGCTTGCGGTTGTGAGAGCGCGAGCGGCGTCGAGCGTCAGCCTGAGGCGCGGGCTGAGAGGCGGTGGGGGCTGTTCTAGCCCGCTGCGGCTGCGGCGGTCTCTGTCTGCTCTGCGATGAGCTGGAGCGCTTTGGCAGGAAATGACGCATAGCTTGTGAAGCGTTCTGGGCCTCAGTGAAGCGTTCGGCGAAACCTTTAACCGCCGGTCCAAACAGCCCGCTGGTGGAGATAGGCGCATCGAGAAATGGCGCCTTATCCGCGTCCTTCATTTCAGTCAGAGTCAGCCACAGATGGCGCTCGAGAACAGTCAAATTAGCCATAGCACGGCCGATGGACTGGGCGGTGGCCTTCGTGGCTCGCAGAGCTATATCAGTCGCGCTGCGTAAGTCCCTGAAGGCTTCGGGTTCGGGGCCAGACTCGTCCATAGAGCGTAGAAGCTTGGCTTGGAACACTTGAAGTACCGCCATTGAGTGAAGCGCTGATGCAGCTTGGCCGGCGGCGGCGTAGGCGCGACCGGCGAGAGCAGAGGTAGTGCGGCAGGGTTTCGAGGGGTGGGAAGCTTTGGCTTTCCATCCGGAGGTGGAGGGCGGGCAGAGATGATTGGCCACGGCCTCCTCGAGGGGCGGCGTTCCCTCGTAGCCTCTTTCCTTCGCGCCGTCCACTGAGGAGAGCGAAGAAGAAAAAGAAGGCTTTAGGCGCGCAGAGTGGGGGGCTTTCCACGACTTGGTGAGTTCGTCGTGAACTTCCGGGAAGAAGGGAGAAGGCCTTTGCCGAGGGGCCTGCTGGCGCCCCTGCAGAAACCACTCATCCAGTCGGCTCCGGGTTGGCTCTTCGGGAGAAGACCAATCGAGCCCGAGGTCTTCCACGGCCTTAGAGAGGACACGGATAATCTCAGTATCCATAGTGGAGCCCCCGCTCGTGCTAGGTCGAGAGTGGAGCCCGGCCAGTCGTCCGATGCAGCGTCGATGGACAAGCTGTCGTCCATTCCCCCGTCGTCCTCGGACGCGCCGAAAGTCACAAGGCCCACCGCTCTGCCAGAGGGGTGTGGGTCCGGCTGGGTGAACTGAACCGGCGGTGGGGAAGGCAAGAGCGGCGGTGAAGCACGCGGAGACTGGCTCGGCGTGACGTGCTCAGGTTCAGGAAGCCTCTGTGAGCGGCGCTTTTTCTTAGTGCGCGGCTCAAACAGAGGGGTGGCGATGGGCTCGCTCACGGCGAAAGCGGCGAGGCGAGCCCGTAGTGCGGAGAGACCCAGGTCATCACATTCCGGGCATCCGCCCTTGGTCAATGCAGCTTCTGCGTGGTCACGGCCCAGGCAGCGAGCGCAGATGATGTGACGATCCCCGTCCGGGAGAAGGTCTCTGCACGACGCGCAGGAAGGCATTTGAAACAACGCCTTAATGGAAATTTGCTCTTTCACAAATGTCGCGGGGCGGACAGATGTAAAATACTTGCGTATATGGCGCGCCGGATGGCTCAGTAGGAGGTGCTTGAAGGCGGCTGAAGGTGCCGACGTCCTCGTAGCAATCCCGCTGGTATGCTTTTCCACGGCGGCGAAGGCTTCCAATAATCCGGAGGATCCAGCGAAGAAGGTGTTCGCTGAAGGAGATTAAATCTAAAGAACTCTCATGACGGGGCGCCCAATATATAGCTTGGCCACGCCCATCTTGGCGGGCTCTGACGCGCGCAGGCGCGAAGCGCGCTCATTGGTCGCGCATTCAGAGTCGCCCCGTCATTGGTTCAAGCAAGTTGCCGCAGCACAGCCAATGACCGAGTTCCTTCGTTCATTGCTGTCAGCTGTGCAGCTGCAATGCGTTTTACATAAAGACTTCAATATTCTCGAGAAAAGGAGTTTTCCCATAGCGTAAGCTACTTACGCAATAGGAGAGACCTCTCGAAAGGGAACACATAATTTTCCCGGAAACAACTAATTCTAATTTCTGATTGGCTGGTAGCTAGCATTTAACTCTGTATAACTCGAGACAGATGCTATGAACTCGGCAGAGAACTTCCCTCCGTTTGCCTGCGCCTCGTCCATTAATTGTATAGCGGGACAAGTTCCCTTACTCCTCAGCGTGAGAAATACAAGGTGTGGCGTGTGAGCGTGTGAACGGGTTGAAATGCGTGTGTCTCACGCCCAATGCGTGAGACTTGAGAGCCCTGAAATTACATTTATCCTACCATCACCATGCTACTCTAAAAGTTGCTGCAGCATGCGAGTTATTCTTAACTACAATAAAAGTATAACTCGATTTCAGACGCACTCTGAGTGACAATGTCATTCGGTTTTATCCAAGGAATAAAAGTGCAAGGGGAAATACATCTAACAGTTAGTTAAATTAAATCTTAAGTCAGTGTCCAACTCTAAATTGTAAGGAACTTATATCTTTGATTTCATAGTAACGCTTTACAATAAGGTTCATTTGTTCATTACTCATGTATGAACTAACCATGAGCAACACATTTGTTACTGTAGGCTATATCTTACTGTAGTTAATACTACAACTGTTAATGGTTTATTCATGTTATGTCACAGTCAGTGCATTAACTAATGATAACAAATACAACTTTTGATTTAAATGTTTTAGTAAATGCTGAAATTAATATTAAATAAGATTAATAAATGCTGTAGAAGTGCAGTTAATTTAGCTGATTTTAAGTAATGAAACCTTATTGTAAAGTGTTACTGATTCATGATAGCTAACACTGTCTTTCATACATATAATACATACATTAAATTTACAACATCAACAAAACAAAAAATTAATTTTCCATAATTACCTTCTTGATTCTCACTGTTTTGTTTGGTAAAGTAAATAATATTTAGTAATATTATCATAATTTCCCTATTTTCATTTGATGTGTTATGCATTCTAATAATTGTATCAACATATTTTATTAGAATGCCAAGGAAAGAAAGAATAGAAACAAAACAAATCAAGAAGTAATAATTTTTTTTATTTAGTGCCCTTTTTGGTCCCTCCGCCCCTGCCCCTGAGGAGGTCTGTGCACGCCACTGATCCTATTTACCCAGGATATTGTTACAGTTAAACCTAGCTTCTGCAATCTTTCAAGGTTAGGAGCATTAATTAGGGGTGTGCACTGTGCAGCACGGATAGACTCATAGAAGTCGCGCTATCATGATAGAATGCTACGTTAGCAAGTCACTGAATGTTAATTAGCCTGCCTCAACTTAGAATCTTGCAGTCATAAACAGTGGATCATCTGAGACATTTTTCGTTTCTACATTCTGTTTATGTAATGTATTTGTGAGTGTAGCCTACACATGTGCTGGAAAAACATGTTGGCAATGTTAAAAAGGCAAAAGTTAACACTGTTGGTTATTCAAATATCATTATTTGATTGATAATATCCAAATAACAATATCTGGTAGGAGGGTTAAACTTGCTAGCCATAGGATAGACTACAAAATTAATTAACCATTTTGTATGCAGGAAAGACAGCAACAAACCACAACAGATTTACATTTAATCATTTAGCAGACACTTTTTACCCAAAGTGACTTACAATTGAGAACAATAGAAGCAGTAAACCTAGGATAACAATATGCAAGTTTTATGACCCTTCCCAGTTTAATCTAATGCACTTTTTTTTAAGAATAGAATATATCAATAGAATTTGATATAGAATACAATATAGGATACAATATAATGAGATGAAGTATATTCACTTCTGTATTGTGATATTCTGTATTGCCAGCAGTCTGAAATGACAAAGGAAATCGATATCAAAGCACTGTTACTTATCTTACAACAAAATAATTCCCGGGGGGTGGGGGGAAGGGGGGGATGTCCCCACCAAAGCCGAGACCAAACCTACGCCCATGATCTCTATATTTTAATTCTTATTAGAGTATCATGCGGTTAGCTTAGCAACAAGCTAACAGCAAACTCTTATGGAGTCGGAAGTCAAGTTCAATGCAGAGAGCCAGCGCTGCATATGCAGAGCGTTTCAAATCAGTCACTCATGAGGTTTCATGATGGTTGGTATGATGCAGCTTTAGAACACCGCAGCTATGTAGGCAGAATGCGTGTGGCAGCTCGCTAGGTTTTGGAACGGTACTAGATGGAGGAATAAAACAGAAATGAGACAGAGACACACACAGAGAGAGAGAGAGAGAGAGACATATGATGCCAGCTCTGCAGACCGGTGTGTAGGTAGTGAGCTGACAAGCCTCCAAACCCCTCAAACGCAGTCAAGGAGGATCAGAAGACCTCCGCTGCACGCTGTGCTGATAGATTTCTCATGCTTTTCACACTCAACAGGGAGGCGGGAAGGATGATATAGAGACAGATGCTGTGTGTCTTTGGAGATTACACAAGGCCAAAAGAGCAGTCTATTTATATGACAAGAAACCAATGAGATACCTCATTAGCACTAAAAGCATTGGACTGCGAGACACTGTTGCTTATTTAACGAGGACCCAACATCTTTTAATAGTTTATCACAGAATTTCTATGAACGGCCACTGCTTTTGTTCAAAGCTCGCTTTTTTCCAGCCAATAATCTTATCGTACCATTAAATTGAAAAATAAATTGTTACTGGGTGAATATATTTTTCCCCTAAACTCAAATGTAACGGTCCATATAAGACATCCTTTGGTGAACAGTGATGTATTTCTAGATACAGATGCACAGGCACACACAAAGACACAGTGGCTCATTACAGATACACTGCACGTCTATGTGTCTCATCTATCACCCCTAAACAGCGCAGACTGATTATGCTCCCTGCTGGTGAATGGCGAGCACTGCACAGAGGTGCAGAGGGAATTGAACAGGCTGATAAATGCTGCAAGTTGTAGTTTACAGGCTAGACAACAGCAAACGTTCAGTGTCAATGCTTGAAAAATGATTGGGGGAAAATATCTCCGCCATAAATGTGAAGACCATCAAGAAGCTTTTAAGATTCAGGTGATGGCCACACCTGTGGAATGTGCGTGACAGATTGATAAACAACGGCAGCTACACAAACCAGTGACAATTAATCACCAGTAGAGGGTAATCTAGAAAGCAGGAGGTAAACCACCACATCTGCAGGCATCAGACATGACCATATCCTGTCTCACTGAACTGCTTCAAATACATGAGCAGAGCCAGACGGACCTTTCAAATTATATTTTCACTTTTTTTCATATTGCTGCGGAAAATATTTGGAATCGATTTAAATATGGGTCTGAATGTGATCAAATCTATGCTTTTTTTATCTGTGCTGAACTAGTCTTGCGTAGCTAGATCTTCAGACTGACAGCAGACGGTCTGGACTCCATCGCAACTTTCATTAGCCAAGGACTGTCTTAGGGGGCGTTTGACTGACATGTAACGCAACCAATCACAGTTCGTTTTGTTCTGCGTCATGTTTAGGAGCATGAAAATGTAAAGTCGATGCCCCTACGATGACAGACCGGCATGCATCTAATAAATTATTCATTCAAGAATGATTTACTACCACAATGGAACTTCACATACTTTAAAATATCCACCATTAAGTTCATCCTGATAAGCGCTCATTGTCACAGTTGGAAACACAACGGCTTTCATCTTCCATGAGGGGGTTTGGCGTCACAACGGCTTTGTTTATAGGTGGACCATTACAAAATGCGATGCACAGGTATCTCGGGCATCCTGTAGAATTCAACCAATCAGATGACGACTTCGAAACTCCTAAAGTGTTTCCAGTTAACTGTGCCATATGCATCAGATGTTCAGCCAACGGTCTGTGGGTGTGACGTCTAAGGCTGAGACTAGTGCTGATCTAGCTATACTGTTCACTAGGAAAAACTGATGAAGCTGGTTGGCCAGCATGTTAACTGGAAAGTAATTCTGGTTGACTAAGGAAGTCTTGCTGGCTAAGCTGGTCAAAAAGCCTTGTTGGAACAGCAGCCAGGGTTTGAATTGTGCCGCCGATTGTGGGTTCTGCCTCCCTAAATCCACACAAAAGGGTTCAAATACTGTTTCATTAACCACAAAAGTTAAATTAATCAGAGCACAAACAGATCTGCAAACGTCGTGTTTGTCTGAGGGGTGTAACCATAGCAACAGCTGCTCGATCGCTGTCTGTACTACATTGACAAAACATGACAATTTGTATCACAAAATGTAATCAAATTTTACAATTCTTACTGTTTTAATGGAATACTGCATTGTCTTTTATAAATAATTTATTAAGCATGTATTAAAAAAAGAGGACATATTTTACACTCTGATATCTTTTAAACTCTGATTTTGACGTTTAGAACTTGGCTTTCTGAGGACGGCTTGCTGCAAAATCTCTGTATCCTTAACGTCGTATTCAACGATCTCATAACGTCGTATTCAATTGACATCTGGGCAAGTGCAGACAGTCTTTTTGCAGCATGATTTAAAAAAAATGTTAAAAAAAATTTAAATGCGAGATATAAAAATGAAATGATGTGGAAAAATGAAAATTTATAAAATCAGGCTATCATGTTAGCAATAGTGATGATGTTCGGAAAAAAACAGCACTTTATATTCTGTTATAAATATTAAAAACAAGAACTCATACAGGGACATTTTTGCCATATATAGCTTTAAATTTGGGAGTATTTTTTAAATTAATTTTGGTGCCATTTTTGCCCCAAGCCTCGATAATTTCTAACCATGGTGTGTCACAGTGTCTGGTTGTGTTTCCCTTGTCATTCACTAGAGGTCCTCGTTCTCACGGTGTCCTTCACATTTGACTTCAATTCCCAGCAATCTGTCTGTCACTGTCACTCATCAGTTCATTGCACTCAGCTGTTCCCCGTAATCATTGTTCCCAGCTGTTCTGTGTTAGTCTTGTTAAATATGTGTATATAACCCTGTCTGTTTCAGTGTGTGTCACGGAGTCCTTGTTTTTCATCACCCCACTTCTGAGTACTGCCTTCTTGCCCGTTTGTATTGTTCTTGTTTATTTTGGATTGCTACACTGGTTTTGACCCCTGCCTGGACTGGATGTATGATTATGGATTTCCCCAATAAATTCTTACCTGCAATTGGATCTCTCTGTTTCCCGTGTGTGGATCGTGACAGAAGGACTCCGTCATGTCTAGATCCAGCTGTAAGAATTTTCGTGGCTCTTCCCCAGCCATCGAGAGGGGGAATTCTAAGACCGAAGAGGTGCCTCCGCGGATGAACATTTTTCAATGTTTTTAGAGCCAGTACCCGTTCCAGACCCGGAGGCAGAGCCAGTGCCGTCTGCCTTCCTGGACCTGGACTATCTGGAGCGTCTGGCTCGGATCCTGGACATACCCGTGTCTCCTGTTCTAGAGCCGGAGGCAGAGCCAATGCCTGTTCCAGAGCCGGAGGCAGAGCCAGTGCCTGTTCCAGAGCTGGAGCCAATGTCTGTTCCAGAGCCAGTGCCTGTTCCAGCGCCAGAGCCAGTGTTTGTTTCTGTGTTTGTGTCTGTTCTTGTGGCTGTTACAGTTTTGGTGTCTGTTCCTGAGCCGGTGTCTGTTCCTGAGCCGGTGTCTGCTCCTGAGCCGGTTTCTGTTCCTGTGCCGTGGTCGCCCGAGTGGTCGTCTCCACCTTGGCCGCCCGAGTGGTCGTCTCCGCCCTGGCCGCCCGAGGGGTCTTCACCGCCCTGGCCGCCCGAGGGATCTTCACCTCCCTGGCCGCCCGAGGGGTCCTCACCGCCCTGGCCGCCCAATGGGTCCTCACCCCCCTGGCCGCCCGAGGGGTCCTCACCCCCCTGGCCGCCCGAGGGGTCTTCACCGCCCTGGCCGCCCGAGGGGTCTTCACCGCCCTGGCCGCCCGAGGGGTCTTCACCGCCCTGGCCGCCCGAGGGGTCTTCACCGCCCTGGCCGCCCGAGGGGTCTTCACCGCCCTGGCCGCCCGATGGACTGTCTGCTTCGCCCTGGCCGCCCGATGGACTGTCTGCTTCGCCCTGGCCGCCCGAGGGGTCTTCGCCGCCCGAGGGGTCTTCGCCGCCCTGGCCGCCCGAGGGGTCTTCGCCGCCCTGGCCGCCCGAGGGGTCTTCGGGCGGCCAGGGCGAAGCAGGGCGGTGAAGGCCGCCCGAGGGGTCTTCGCCGCCCTGGCCGCCCGATGGACTGTCTGCTTCGCCCTGGCCGCCCGATGGACTGTCTACTTTGCCCTGGTTCCCGGTTAAGCCCTCACCCCTTGTTCCTGTCTCCCGTCACGGACCTGGCCCACCATCCCTCCCCTGATCCTCCACCGTTCCACCTCCCTCCTGAACTCTTGTATCGTGTTTTAGTGTTGTTGTGGAGCGTCTGGTAGCCGCTCCGTAGAGGGGGGGTTATGTCACAGTGTCTGGTTGTGTTTCCCTTGTCATTCACTAGAGGTCCTCGTTCTCACGGTGTCCTTCACATTTGACTTCAATTCCCAACATTCTGTCTGTCACTGTCACTCATCAGTTCATTGCACTCAGCTGTTCCCCGTAATCATTGTTCCCAGCTGTTCTGTGTTAGTCTTGTTAAATATGTGTATATAACCCTGTCTGTTTCAGTGTGTGTCACGGAGTCCTTGTTTTTCATCACCCCACTTCTGAGTACTGCCTTCTTGCCCGTTTGTATTGTTCTTGTTTATTTTGGATTGCTACTTTGGTTTTGACCCCTGCCTGGACTGGATGTATGATTACGGATTTCCCCAATAAATTCTTACCTGCAATTGGATCTCTCTGTTTCCCGTGTGTGGATCGTGACATGGTGTGTGCGTGGCGTGATGGCAGGAATCTTTTTCGAGCGCAAGCGGAGGCCCCCTCCGTTTCAAGTGAAATGGGTGAAACATAAAAAAGGGCGCTATTGCTGTCACGATTAGCCACGCACTTCCTGGGTTAACTTGGACTACATTTCCCATCATACCCCTCCCTGGACTGATTACACCAAACACCTGCACTGCACTGATTGCACACACACGTGCACTTCATTTACACACTCATAAAAGCCACTTCCACACACCACTTCTCTGCGAAGTATTGCATTGCCCCGGCTTTCAATGCCTAGCGTTTATCTCTGTGTTTGCGGATCTGATTACTGACCTAGGACTGTGTACCCCGACCTCTGATCGTTCTCTGCCTGTCTTGACCCGGATTGCTCTTTGGACTTTGCCTTTTGCTGCCTGCCCTGACCTTTGCCTGTTACCTCGTCTTGCTCTTTGCTCTCTTCGTTGATTCTGTCTGCTGTTGATTTACCCTGCCTGTTGACCATTCTCAATAAAGCTGCAAATGGATTCCTCTGCGTCAATTTCATTAGGAACAACAAAAGTTAACAAACATAAACAACCATATCCATCACATCATTATGTATGAACATGCAATGGGAGTCAAGCCCGAATTCTCTTACCAGTAACCATAGCAACAGTGACTGAAGTAATATCAAAGATGGCAGCATCCATAAAACTGAATCACTTTTAACACAACAAGAGTCTAATCGAGTTCATTCATCAAATCTTCATCAACCGACAGCGTTGTTTATATCTGGGTGGAGAGCGGAGCATTTGAGTCACGCATAGAACACAAAACTGATGGGAGCAGCTCCGGTGGAGAACAGTGGTTGGATTTTGGAAAATGGAAAATTTGGAAAATTTACGGGTAATAGAATGCGGTTGTCATTCCATAAATAACTGAACTGTGTGTGAATGCAACTTTATTAAGGACTCAAATACAGGCCTGACAACCGTATTCTGCTGCTGTGTGAACGTGGCCTTAATCATATTACCATAATCATAATTAAAATGCTAAAAAAAAAACACTAAAAATAAAGATGTAAAACATTAAACTGACATCATACTTTTGGGTTACAGAAGTACTAGAGGTACATATCAGCTTAGATTAGGAGGGCCTATAGGAGGGCCTATGAATTTTGGCCTTGGAGTCAAGAAGGTTAAGAACCACTGTGTTAGAAGTAGAGGAAAGTACGGCTGTTCCAATTCTGCAGGAAAAATGTTCATGCAAAGTTCTGCTGTCGCTGATTCCATGAGGGCCTTGCCAAGAGTGTAGATGCATCTCAGCAGCCAGAGTAAAGCTCTGATCTTCAGTCCATTCCCTCCCATTTATCTCCAGCAATAGCCTCACCTAATCCCCAATTCCAGCACATTCTAACTAACTCTTTCGCCTTTGTGACCCTTCTCCTCTTTCAATCCCTGCTGACCTTCATCATTGTGGATTTGCTGGCTCTGCTTTCCTTGCTTTGCTTTGTAGCCACCACTGCAAATAGCAAGCTATGACGTTCGCAGAACAGCCAGCAAGCAGTTGGCACACACATATGTATACAACACACCCACCTTGACACTTGGCACATGGATTCTTCTCATACTCCAGCAGTTCTGGAGCCTGGCCGCGCACACTGGTGGTCCTTCGCAGTGCTCCATCCTCACGCAGACGAGCTGCCTCTTCTTTGGCATAGGCCCCCAACTCCTGTGTATAGCGTCCATACATCTGAAAGTGAGACAGGAGTGAATGAAGATGTTACCTGGGAAGGAAATGAAGGGAAACCAAGCCGAGAAGTGCTTCACTGAAATAATGTCAGACTTAACAGGCTGTTCAAAAACCCTTTAAATAAATTGAGGTAGTCTGTCAGTTTTGGGATTTAAACTTAAGCATCTATATTTGGCCTAATTGGGCCATAGAAACATCCTTGTGACTGTTGATTCACTTCGTATTCCTTTGGGGAAAAGGTCCACCTGACTTACAAGACTACAAGAGTTATGAATTGTTCATGTTGTTGTTGTCTCATGCACATGTTCTTCAATCTTTCATGGAGGGCTGTAACTCTTCTATAGTTACTGTGAGCATTTTAGTGGTCTCCTTAACATACAGATTCACAGCTGTTACACATTTTAAAAAAAATACAGAGTTTACTTTTCTTCAAGGCATGTTCAATGCTTTGGAAATGTCCTACGTACTTGCCCCGACTGCTATTTTATATGGACCTTGGCACAGTTCTGCTTTGAAAGTGCCTTTGCCCTGATGCTGATATGTTTTCTTTAGAACTGCACAGAGATGCTCCCACACACACCAAGGTGTGCTTTATTTTGATTCACGTACCTCATACCTCAGATGCAGACACACAGATTCCAGTAAAGTTAATGTGTAAATTTCTGGCTTGTTGCACTGGTTAGATTAATGATAATTTACCTGTTAAAGCAAGGCATTAAAAGCTTATTTATTCAAATATCAGATTTTCAAACATCAGTATAAAAATCAGATTAAACAACTGATATAAACTTTGCACATTCCAGACAGACTTTGCTGTAACTTTTTCTGCATTTTGTTATGCAAGTAGGATTTTTTCAAAGACACCAACTGTCTCATTTCAAAGGCTCCAGAGGTTGCATTTGTCAGCCACATACATTATGGAGGCTGCTTCATTTCAGAAAAGTAACCATTACATTCCAAAGTAAGGGTTAATTTACATTACACGTGGAACTGGATTCATTTACATTACATTTACATTTATTCATTAAGCAACCGCTTTTATCCAAAGCGACTTACAAATGAGAACAAAAGAAGTAGTGAAACTAACAATAGGACAACATGCAAGTGCTATGACCCAATGGATACATTGAAAAACAAACAAGTTATGTTAGTGAGTCATTGAATCAAAAACACTGATTCGTTTAGGAATGAAACACCACTACTGTGTGTTGCTTGGATATGCTCAACGGTTCTAGACATACTAATAGTCAATAATGTTATTTTCAGTGCTTCAGGGATGAGAAATTAATTCCCTCAAGTAAGTCAAAAGTGTGTGCATTTAGTGTTTGGGCCTTTTATTAGCAATGTCCTGAAAATCACAGTTATTCTGTTTAGCTTGACAGTGTGATTGGAATTTTAATCAGTTTGACAGATTTCAGCAAGCTCACTCTCCTTATTTGTGAGTTACATGATTTTCTATGTTAATTTAAGTATAATATAAATCTAAATATTTGTACTTACAAATAAAAAAAGATTAAGTTCAATGCCGTAATAAAAGTAAATGTAAAAAAGTCTAATGCAGGTAAATATCTCTTACAGAAACTATAAATTAAGTGCTATACTGTGTCTGCAATTTTTAAGCAGAAAAAGAAGAATAGATGAAATGTAAGCTTTTTCTAAGAAGCTGAATATGAGGTGTATTTCTAATCTCCTGGGGCTTTACACATTAAAGCTATCAGTGTTAGAAACAGTGCTGGTTAGCTGTTTCACAGAGATATAGGAACATAATACACCATCAGAATTTAAACTACTTTCTCATTTTCCTGCATTGAGGTGTGATTTGTGGTAATGTCAAATTGTGACAATTCGCCTGAGCAAAATCAAATACTTTAAAACAGTATGGTTTGTTCTGTGAATGATTTTTCTTTTTTTTTTACTGAAATCTATACTTTTATCCTCAGACTGCATGCCCAGTACAAATTTTCTCAGGTGATCTCGGGGTGAATGTGATTTAAATGAGCAGTGAAACTGTTCTTCTCCTCTAAACACAAATTATTGCTTGTTATTTGATAAAGAAGATGTTTGTTGTTTTGTGTTGTTTCTCCAAAATCCACAATCTATCAGTCTGGATAATAACTGTAAAGTTATAAGTTCTGTTCAATATACAGGGCTTTCAGGGACACCATGGGAGACATATTGAGGGCACTGCAAAAATATTCAGATACAAATTTACAAAAGGGTTGTTACTGGTCTACAAAAGTCCCTGTAATTTATGTTTTTAGCCATAGATCATAGCATTATGATTTCTGTCTGAGATTAATAATATGTATAAGTATATAAATAATATGAAAGAAATAAAGGAACATGAATTATAACAGATGAAGATCACACACAGGTTGTTCTTGAAAAGCTAAAACTGCCAATGACGAGTGCATTTTTACCATCTGTAAATATTTCTTAACGCTCATTAAAACTAGATTTTGTATTATTTTGCTAAAATATTTGACCACTATGACATTTTTATTATTTAGATGTTTTTCATTGCATATTTGTGACAAACAATGTAGGTCATTGTGTCACTTGCAGCATCATGCACAAGATGTGCCAGCCTCAGCTTCTGTTCATTTTTAACACGGGGAGTAATTGACATATGTGACGCCACATATACAGTAGTTCCGGAGAAAAATGAAGACAGCCAAAATAAACATTTTCTAATTTTAAAATTGTTAGAATTTAATCACTATGGTTTAAATTACGCATATCACACATCAGTGATGTTCAGAGACTCTCCTTACAATTCCATTTTTTACTAACCGTTTTATTTACTTGCCAAACCCAATTTTAGCTTGCATTGGGTTAATCTTGGACCCTGACTAGAGATCTGATTAAAGTGTAAATCAATTTTACATTTTTCTTTTTACACCAGAAATTGGGGAGTCTGTCCTTTCAGCCAAACCACTGCAAACTTACAA
The DNA here is from genome assembly GCA_026230005.1 of Gila orcuttii. Taxonomy (NCBI): domain Eukaryota; kingdom Metazoa; phylum Chordata; class Actinopteri; order Cypriniformes; family Leuciscidae; genus Gila; species Gila orcuttii. The sequence continues at coordinate 29,728,164 of JAPDVR010000008.1, forward strand.
TAATACTTTCAACAGTTTTGTATCCTTCAGTTGAATTCATATTGTATCATCCTGAAATGACTTTGTCCTCCAATATTGTGTGGGTGACGTAAGGGGGTATTTTGAGTCCATCCCACCCATTGTCCTCTGCCTTTCCCTATTCCTTTCTTCTCCCATCCCTCGTTCTTACAGTCAGCTGCTCCCACACAGGCACATGCCCACGGTGCTAAAGATGGAGAGACGGGAATATTGGCAGGTCCGTTGTGTAGCGCCACAATCCCTATCTCCCACTCCCTCCTCCTGTTTCTCCCTCTCTCTGTTCTATAAACACATGGCACTCTGATCTGAGGAGCTCTGCCGCCAGCGGCACATTGAGATGAGCATCACGATTCCAGCAGACTCTCTCTTCGCTCACATGAGCAGGTGCAGCTCATAGAGAGAAAGCAAAGCAGCCCAGCACAGATTGATCCATACCGTCCTCTGCTCCGTCTGCCTCTTTTCACACAACCTTTGCACCCCTTTGTCACTCATTCTAAACATCTACCCACCTGAAGCCGTCGCCCGACACGCGACGCCTAATCGCACCAAGTCATCGTCTTCATCAGCTTGGCACCCGTCCATCCTGGACAGCTTGATATATTAATCTGGCCCAATTAAACTCTCCCACCATTTCCAAACAGTGACATTTAACCTTAGCAACACAAGCTGTCACATTCAGTGACCTGTTGCGACCAATCAAATGGCACGTCCGAAGTGCGACGCTCCTATCACAGGTGAGCTCCTGACCTCTACTAGAAAATAGGAAAAGGGTTTAGGCGACAAGCTGTGAAAAACAAGGCTTACCCAACAGATGCTGCCTCCTCGCATCATACTCAACCCCATCAACACTTCAGAGCACACTTACTCCACACAATAAGCCTTTAAAGTGTTTCCCTTCAGTATTCGATTCTGCTTTCCCCCTTTGACTGGAGCTGAGCCAGAGACACTGAGTGTTTCTCATATATCACGACTGTGATATTTATATCAGACATTTAAATACACATTAGTACTAGCATTACAACATTTATAGTTTGTAAAATACACACTGATGTCAATGTAAGTGGAAATAATCATTTAGAAAATAATTTGACGACACGTTTTTATGTGCACTGTGTTGATGACAAAAAATTACGTCACGGGGTCTGTTGGTGAGCCAGAGTAGAACTAGTATATGGGAAGTATACTTTCGGCTTGATAATTAATGATATTTGTAAAATAAAATAAAACAAATTGTCTTTAAAAATATTTTTTTAACTTTTTAAAAAAATTATTAAGATGTACATTTAGGAAAATGTTAAAAAATGATCAAATATGCTATTTACGTTATGGTTACAGCTATGGACCCATACATGGACCCACTCCATGTATGGGTCCTATTAGATGGGTGCTATTATGCTTTTTTACATTTTCTACTTTAATTAGTGTGTAATGTTGCTGTTGATCATGAAAAAGGTCTGCAATGTTACAAAGCACAAAGTCCACTCCAAAGGGACTTATTCTCTATATCAGTAAGCACTAAATACATTTTAAATTTAAATAATTTTACATACACAAGTCATACACAAAAAAGAGTGCGAGGCTGGGTTGAGATGTGTTAGTAGTGTGTTAAAACTCACGATTATAAGGGACCTGACATATCCAAAACCCGTCGTTGACCAATCACAACACACTGGTCCAGCCAACCAATCAGAGCACAATGCACTTTTCAGAAAAAAGGGCTTCAAAGAGACCAGAACTAAATAGAGTGTTACTGACAGGCTAGGAAGAGGGGTGTTGCAATAGTGTTAAATACGTGAAAAAATAAGGTGTTTTTTGAACGTTCAAGCATTTAATAGACCCAAAAAGGGCATAATAGAGGTCCCCTTTGAATTTATTTTCTTGAAAAGGGTAAAAATGTGTTTTTAATACCAAATGAAACCTACATGAATACAAAAAGTGAGTTTTTAAGAACTTGTAACGTGTTTTAATTTTTCCTCTTTATCAAGTAGAGGAAACGATTGAAACGCGCGACAGATGAAACATTGAGATTTCCTTGAAAACCACTCACGTCAAATTTTGTCAGCAGGTACAGCACGCAATGCCGACCAGACCCGCGAAAACATTTCTTCTTTACGTCATGCCGTTTTAAAGTTAGAGCCGGAAAACAGTTTTTCGTGTGGTCATTTTTTTTGACTGACAAGTTGTATTTATTGTTTCATGTGTCATTGTAATGATAATACGGCAGGTGTATTAGTACTGCAACACACCCTTAAGTGTGCATTATCAGAGTTTTTTAGTTTAAGTGCAAAACAGGTTTAACTGGCAGGAGGCGATGTCGGGACGGTTGAAACAAGTGTTCATAATTTTGTTATGTTCATAATAACAGGCTATTCAACTAGCAAACACTCAATATGACTCAAGGAAGAAATGTAAGAAAATTAATTGTAAACTGATTTGTCTGTCTTCGTCAAAATAGACTATGAGATTTCGCAAAATGCGCATAGGCTTATTATCGCCTATTGTCTATTGGACGACAGAACAAAAATGGTTAATATGAACATTTAAATTTAAATAAATTACAAAATATGTTTGTAACAATATGTACATAAGTTACTTGTCAGGTATTGTTCATAAAAACAAGCATTAGATGAATAGTTGCCGTTTAAACTGTTATGTTTTATCCGTCTAGGGCTGTCGCGGTGAAGGAATTTCCCTTGCGGTAATTTTGAGTGGCTCAATAGCGCGATATGCGGTTTTACCGCCATTTATTTATTTATTTATATTTATTTGTTACTATATAAATACGTGTTATGATGTGGTCAGCATACACAAAAACAATGTAAACAATGTAAACAATGTAAACAATGTAACCGAAACTAAACAGCGTCTCTGCGCATTGAAAGACTGTCACTCAGCGTGCAGTTGTTACGCCAACGGACTTGTCTTTGAGTGAGTCATTAAACCGTTCATTCAACGAAAACGTTCAAAAAAGCTGATTCCTTAAATGATAGATGTAATGAAACAAGGTGTTAATTATTTTTTAACTTTGAGCTTCACTTTTCAAGGCTCAGCTGGCCAGCAATGCTTCACTTTTGGGCAAAGCTGAAGCAATGCTTTACTTAATAGAGACCAAAGGCATTGATTCAATGCGTGACTCGCTGCTTTCCCCCCACGGCTTCCTCGCGCTGTGTAATGCTGACCAGCGCTGACGCCATTCATGGTAAATACCCTTACACGTTAAAAGGATGATAGCCTACGACAAATATTTCGCTTTCCTTGGAAACGGCGACCTTTTCACGAATATACATGACTTGACTTCAAAGACAGACGCAGGTAATAGCACGCGCTCAGTCGATCACATTCACTGTCTGTTTAGGCTTAAGTCCTAATCCACGAATCCTCTGTACAAATCACCATGATAAACAGTCTTTTTATCATTATTAACTTATTTAACATTCAATACACATGGTACGAACTACGAAGGGTGGCCTTATGAAAAAAGAAAACGCGGTTCGCGGTTGCTGCGGTTACTTGCATTCCTCTGCGGTTGGCCTGTCAATAGCGCGGTACTGCAATATTGCGGTTATCGCGACAGCCCTATATCCGTCTCACCTGTGTGTTTCAATCGAAAACAAAGCACAACTACCGTTCAAAGTCAATTTTTACTTAAATCATTCTATATTTGTACCGAATAACACATGATACTAAGAGAACACATATGAGAGTTGTTGGTCACAAAAAGAAAAAAAAAATCTATCTGTAACCTTATCTTAGAAAACAACGTTTATCTGAAAAGTGTTTCAACTGTCCCGGCTCTCCCCTACACACTTATATGTCATTGACCTGTAGGCCTACATTTATTGGTACACAGCTAGCAAGTATGCTAATCAAATAGACTCACAGTCACACAAGCTCAAGGAATATTTCAGGTGGATATGAGTGGCCTGTGGCAAAGATCTCTCTGAAGGGTTTTGGAGTGTAAATGGAACCTTTTACCACTTCTGCCTCAGAGTCTGTCGCCAGCCGTCTAAGAGCATCAAGTGCCCTGTCCTGTGTCGCTAAGGCAGGTGCGCCACTCCACTGCAGGCTGAATGGGATCTAATAGCCACCGCAATTAAATATTGCTGTATACTGCAAAATATTTGCTGTCCATTTTGATTGCTGCTTGTCAGACTGTGCAATATGACCCCAAGAGATCTTCCACGATGTCCACAGTAGACTGTGTGATCTTTTTTATGTCAACTGCACAATGTGCATCTTAGCTTAGACTTTGGTCATGATTGACAGGCATGACTGGGCGTTTTACAGTCCCTATCACATTCTGACATCCACAGTCCCTATCACATTCTGACATCCTTACTGACATGCAAAATTAAAATGGGCTGCTCAAGCCAAAGCAAGACCTTTTTTCTTTCAAGTGTCTGGAGTCTGTGGCTAGTCTAAATATGACGTTCTTCAAAGCAGACACAAGATCATTTTGATAGAAGATAACTTGAAGGCAAAAAGACATTAGTGTTAAAACCCTTTCATATAAACAAGTATTTTCAACCAAACATCTCTATTCTTCTCTCTGTCTCTTTAGGTATATAGTAGGGAATACCAGGTACACACACACGCGCAGATAACGCCATCAATTGCTGTGCTCCAATTTGTTCGTTAATAGATGGGTGTCATAAGAGAAGTCAAACCAGAGAAATGTGGCCCACATATTTTGACATTACCAGAACTCATCCAGATAAGATTAATCGCAAAGGCCATCACTGTATGGCAAGCCGTTTTAACTTTTATTCATTTTCAGGATATGAATTCTTGATATCAACAATTCAATTGTTGATATCAACAATTACATTTTTGATATCAGCAATTTAATTATTGATATCAACAATAGAATTCTTGATATCAACAATTGAATTCTTGATATCAACAATATAATTATTGATATCAACAATTGAATTCTTGATATCTGTAATTGTATTTTCACTAGTGAAATGTCACCATAGGCTGCCATTCAAAATTAATTGTTGATATCAAGAATTGATTTCTTACTAGTAGAAATATAATTTTTGATATCAATAATTACATTGTTACTAGTAAAAATGCGAATTCCTGATATCAATAATTCAATTGTCACTAGTTGAAATGTCTATTCTTGATATCAACAATTTAATTGCTACTAGTAAAAATGTTAGTTTTTGATATCTGAAAATGTATTTCTGATATCAATATAATTTCAGATATCTAAAATGGCTTTCTTACTAGTAACAATTACATTCATGATATCAGAAATTAACATTGTCACTAGTGAAAATGGAATTATTGATATCAAAAATGAACATTGTTACTAGTAGCAATTCATTTGTTGATATCAAGAATAGACATTTCAACTAGTGACAATTGAATTCTTGATATCAAAAATAAAGGTTTTTACTAGTAAGAATTGTATTTCTGATATGTGAAATTGGAATTTCAACTAGTAAGAAATCAATTCTTGATATCAACAATTAATTTTGAATGGCAGCCAATGGAGACTTTTCACTAGTGAAAATACAATTACAGATATCAAGAATTATAGTTTTTACTAGTTGAAATTCAGTTGCTGATATCAAGAATTATAATTTTAACTAGTGAAAATTTAATTGTGGATATCAAGAATTAGCATTGTTAATAGTGGAAATGTAATTTCTGATATCAAAAATTGCCATTGTTACTAGTAGAAATCTAATTCCTGATATCAATAACTATTATTTTAACTAGTGAAAACTGAATTGTTGATATCAAGAATTCATATCCTGAAAATGAATAAAAGTTAAAACAGCTTGCCACAATAACTGAGCATGTCAGGGATAGTTTTAGGGACAGATGTGCTTTGATAGACTTCCAAAAAAAAGTACCCATTGACTCCCATTATAAAGCTTGGAAGAGCCAGGACATTTTTTTAATATAACTGTGATTGTATTTGTCTGAAAGAAGAATGTCATATTCACCTAGGATGGCTTCAGGGTGAGTAAATCATGGGCTAATTTTCATTTTTGGGTGAACTATCCCTTTAAGACTGCAGATTCTGCATTACAACTTTTGTTTTTACGATAAAAAAAAAAAATTGACAGAATAAACTTGCCAAAATCCTAGAAAGTGTCTTCAGCTTAGCTAACTGTACAATGAACATGGGAAACCAATAACAAGCCCATAAAGAATTAAAAGCATGCATACACTATAAAAATCCTTTTCTTAAAAATGTAATTTATTCCTATGATGGGAAAGCTGAATTTCCAGTCTTCATTTTCACATGATCCTTCAGAAATCATTCTAATGTCCTGATTTGGTGCTGCTCAAGAAGCATTTCTTATTATTTTCAATGTTGAAAACAGTCGTGCTGCATAATATATTTCAGGATTCTTTGGAAAGTTCAAACAACAGCCTACCTGAAACAACAATCTTAAGCAAAATTACAAATGATGTACTGTCACTTTTGATCAGTTTAAAGTATCCTTGCTGAATAAAAGTATCAGTTTCATTCAAAAAAGACTAAACATCTTACTGACCCCAAAGTTTTGAAAGGTTGTGTATACACAGCTCTAGTTTTATTTTGTAGTGAAAACGAGGCAGAAACTCCTCTCAAGATCATAAAAAACATCTTACCTAAGCCCTTGGCTTTAAAATATATTTTTGCCGACATTCTTGATAGGATGCTATCAAGCCTTTTTGTGCAAATTCCCTCCCCTATCAGGGCATTTGATATCACATCTCTACAAGCAAGCTTATCAAGATAAGTTTTAGATCCGCCACGTCAGACCTTCTTTAATTTATATAATGGAAAAAGTAAGGCAAAGGATGTATTGGATTAGTATTTAACAGAGCCAGAAGATTCACGAAACCAACCTCTGTCAGCAACCAGAACTTTTCCTGTTTCCCCAAAACATCCCTTGCAAGAAAAAAAAAGAATTAAGGCATCGATCCCATTACACTAATGACTCTCCATCACACCTGGTGTGGGATGGTTTGACATTGAGCCAGAAGGAAGAATATTAAAGAAATGTGTAATATCTTTACCTGAGGTGTTCTATTAAATTACAGTGGTTCCGGGCCAAATGGTGTTTCAGATGCTTGGATGTTGATCATGCGCCTAAAAGCTGATATGGGATTAAACTGCCTTCTTTAATCCATTTTGCAATCAAGTAGGTATGGCTGTCATTAGAGCTGTTGCCTTGCCTGCTTAAGGTTATTCATCGCTTCATTTGTAGAAAAAAGTCATAAATGGGGTAGTCAAATCATCTTGGGGAGTGATGAATAGCATATCTCTTCAACATATCATTCATCTAAGAGCGTATGAACACTGCTGATCAATTTACATGCATGCATGACTAAACCGCAAGCAGTACCACTGACTTCCCGCCCCAACATCTCTCTCTTGCCATGGTTTGTGGGTAAAGTGTGAGGTCATTACCATCTTCCTGCTTTAGTAAGTGCACAGTAAAGATCCTCTAGCGGTGCTAAAAGCATAATCACATGTCTGTGACTGTGGGCACCATGCTGGTTATGTGTGGTGAGGCTGATGTCACACTGTAGGACTTGTATCCTCAGCACATCTACACTCTTTGACCTCATCGGTGGCCGAAATCCTCCTCCCCTGGTAGAGGAAACTGGCAAGCTACCCTGAAAGGTCAAAACCAGGGGTCACACACCTTCACTACTCAATCTGAGGCAGAGTTTTAAGAGACAGTTCACACAAAAATTAAAATCATCCTTTACTTGTCTTATATCCTTATCATACCAACTCATTTCATTCCATGAAACACAAAAGGAGATGTTAGGCAGAATTTTCAAGCTTAAACCCTTTGACGCGTACAATCACACCGGTGTGATTAGAACGTTCAGTGAATCATACAGTCTATGTCAGATTCAGATTTTGTAGGTATTAGGGAACTATAAAACTTACTCTATTCTTCTCCCTTCTGTTTTGTACATTGAATTATAAGATAACAAACAGGTATGATTTTAAAAGTTTAATCTCAAATCAGTATCTCTTATCCCCATAATTGTTTATGTGGCGAAATGTTGTGTAAGTGGTCTGACTGTACCGTATCCCTTAAATGTCCAGCTAGTTTGAACTTGCAGCGCTAGTAGCAACTGATCAATGGAAGCTAAGCGTTTAAAGACATAATAAAATATTTTGACTCAAATCAATATTTCGTGTCTAATTATTTACTTATGTGGCAAGTAGCCGTGTATTAAGCAAGATAATGTACATCCAGCCGGTTGTTATCTCAGAATAAAGCAGTGCGGCTGGATATCCCTTACATACTCCATGTGGCTTTTGCATTATACTCCATGTGTTCTGAAGCCATATGATAGCATAATTATATAGGAAATCATGATACATTCTTTCAGTATTCTTTAATGAATAATTTAATGACATTTTATTAGCATATTTGAATCTTTTGTAACATTATAAATGTCTTCACTATCGCTTTTCACCAATTTAATGCATCCTTGCAGAATAAAAGTATGTATTTAAAGTAAAATCTTACAGACTGCAAACTTTTGAATGTAAGTGTATACACAAAACATATTTAACACACTTTTATGTGCCATTTTGTCATTTGGCAGTAACCAACCACTTTCTTTTTATGAAAAAATAAAACATCTCAGTTTGTGTTTCACATAAGAAAAAAATGGAATGACATGACAACGAGTAAATAATGACAAAATGCATTTGTCATTTTTAGGTGCACTATTCCTTTAACTGCCACTGCATTTGTAGACTCTGACTAATGTCTTCTATGACTCAACCAGTTTCACCAGAACTCTCAATCCCTATTTTACTCAACCAATCTTTCAGCAGTAATATCAATTTTCCATCCTCTCAGCTAAGTAAACAGTCACTCTTACGATTTTCCATGGAAATATGGTGCACCTGGTTTCTGCCACTGCTTGCCTCCAGACTGACACTTGTCTGTAATCTTTACTCAGCTCTTATTCAGTTCTCATCTCATATCAGCTCTGCTAGGGCTGCAGCATTTCAGCTAGAAATGCTGGATGGATTTTTGATGGATTGAATGCTGCCAATGATCAGACAGGGTGAAAGCAGAGACTCTCCACCAGTCCATGCAGAAGTGGCAGTGACACAGAGGAGTGATGTGTGCTAAAGCCAGGAGGAAAGTTTCCCCAGGCATGCTATTTTTGCTGAGAGCTTGGGGGAAGCATATTTGACCTGGCTCTCTTGAGGAAGCAGAAATGTAAGCTTCATGGTTATTTCCCTTCTTCTATCTAAACAATACAGCAAAATATTTCAAAGGTACTGCCAGTGCATATGAGAAGGTTTTGAGAGAAATAGATTCTTTGCGCTGAGGGGAAGAAAATCACAAATAGTGTGGGTATGTGGAATCGAGAGCTGTAAGATACAAAAGGCCACTAAAGAGCATACATACTCCACTCATGATGCCCTTACCTGCAAGACCATTTAAAAGGCCCTTTGAGGAGTTAATATCACCAGTGCAATCATGAGTTTCAGTGCAAACATGAATCACTGAACAAGATTTCTTAAAACTGACAGTATCTGCCACATTTGAGCATTTAGACAATAAAGAATAAAATACAGAGTGAGCTTGTGCATATACTGAAAGAAAAACAAACATGGAATGGAAAATCACACATCACAGACTAATCCTCCTTTGGCCAAGTGTCTGGCAATGCAGCGAAGCACACATGAGGACAGTCAATGATAAAGACATCAATCAGAACGAGGTCCAACCCCTGGTCAAAGAGGAAAGGTGTTGAGAGAGGCAATGAAACCGTGAGTCTCCAGCCACCATTTTGTATAGCGCTGTATTGATTCTCTTGCCGATAAGAAAAGCAGGGCCAGAAAAAAATGTCCCAGTTTCACTCATCACACACATAGACGCTGTGGAACACATCGTCTGGCCCTGCAGGGAGAAAGGGTGCTCAGAAATAGCCTGAACTCAAAAAGACAAGACACGAATGCAACACATGGATCCGAGTGCGGCCACTTCACGCCTACCTTCATTATGCAAACACATTTGTCATAACAGTGCAAAAAAACTTGCTCAGATAGATGGATGTTAGTGGGAGGGGTGAAGCAGGGGATTTTGGTGCAGAATGAGAGGACTGTACCGCACACCAACCGATTGAACGTGTCCTTCTACAGTTCACCTCCTCTTCACATCTGCCTGAATATAGAAACATCCCTGTCAAGTGCTCCAGGGTACAGCTGTCAATCATTATGTGATTGAGGGGGGGAACTGGTGCATGAGTCAATTAATATGCAGAGTGGATCTACATTTAGTCCACAAGTGCAAGAGCAGGAGTAGGAGGGGCACTGAGGGGATGAAGCGAAATGAAGGGAGGACTTTGATGATGCTCTTAAACTTGAAATCTGTTAGAACTCAATGCAAATGATGCCATTAATTGCTTCAAATGTTAATGTGGACTCCGCAGAATTAGGCTACCACCTATATCAATGTACAGTTCACTTAATTAGCTGGAAACATATACGTTTGATACAAATGTCGAGCAACACACAAATTAAATATCAACCGTCTTTTACACTCCTGGCCTACATCAATTATTAGGCGATTACATTATCTCCATTCAACTTAGCCTGTATTATCCTCTACTTAAGCAATTCAAAGGGAAATTTCATTCATAACTTAAATAAATCCACAGTTTTACATTTACTCAATCATACTTGTACGTCCCTGTGAGGATAAAACAGCTCGTTTCTCGATTTTTTTTTTTTTTAAATAATCAGGTTGACCAGCAATACTCACCAGAGTTTGCTGGTACTGAAGCACACGCTGTTGGGCTCGGTCTCGCGCCATAACGTTGATTATAGAGGGAATTAAGTATTTAAAGGCGATACGGTATTCCCAAACGCCACAAGATTACCTCCGCATCACTGGGACGCTATTCAACAAGCTGCATGAACTGAGTAACAGGTCTTTCTCCACAGAAAACAGCCCAGCAGCTCATCCAGCTGTCGAATGAACTCTTCCATGTGCCCGTGCGCGCGCAGCAATAAATGTCATAACGCGCTGAAAACCCACTTTGTGTAGGAAGACAGAGGTTACTACACTCCATACCTGTTGACTCGACAGTCAAAAATCAATATTTTCTCCCGCTGTGTGACTAATCGCTATTTTGCACTACCGTGAACTCAAGCATTTAACGCGTAGATACTTACACCAGGCTTTTTTATGGCTTTATGACTAAGTTTTAAACGAACCATGCAATCCTGTAAGGCAGAAAGAGAGGTAGTCTGTTTTCAGTTCATAGAAAGTTCAAACTAAAATTGGTTATTTCAATGAAAGAAAATAGCCTACTAAATGGTTTCAGTTGAAAAACTGGGATGCACCTGTTACCCCTTCTTTTGCCTATAAGGAGAAATGAACTGATCTGTAATAACACAGAACATCCTCTCTTTAAAAACCAGTGGAGAGCCGGTGGGCAGTTCATTACACTGCTCATTAACATTACTTGTGCTTACAGTAAATACTAAATATAGATACATATAGGCTGCATTTCAAGCTCGGCCCATGAGCAGCTCAAAGGCTTCACGGGATGAAAGACAGAATTCCTTGGAGAGAGGGAAAGAAACCATAGGTTGTTAAACAGATTTCCCTATACAGAGAAACTGGTAGGCTGCTTTGGGGCTCAGTAACAGGTCCACTGCCAGCTCAGGGAACAGCAGGAGCACAGGCTGGGATGAAATATGAATGCATCACTGTGAATTCTGACAGTTTTCTTGCAACACTGCAGTGTTTCTGTGTATGTGTTCAAGCTCTTTCTCTAACTTCCATCCATGCATACTCATACATAACACAGCCCCGTCTCTGCTGATAGAAACAACATGTCTTTGTTTGTGCAGCGGTCATCAAAAAGATGATTGCAAACACTGTCATATCTGGCAGTCACTGCTTAACAGTTCTTCACAGATATAAGCTATTTATTTTTAAAGGGACAGTTCACCCAAATATAAAAATTCTGTAATAATTTACTCACCCTCATGTCCTTTTTAAGCCTGTGTGACGTTCTCTCTTCTGTGGAATATAAATGAAGATATTTTGAAAAAAAGTTTTTTTTTTTCCATATCAATAAATGAAAGTCAATGGGTTCCAATGTTGTTTGAACCACAACATTTATATTTATATATATATATATATATATATATATATATATATATATATATATATATATATATATATATTCCACAGAAGAAAGAAAGTCAATTTTCATTTTTGGATGACCATAATATCTTTTTCAGATTAATAAGTAAATAAACATGGGACGTTATTTCTTTCTTTATAACAGACTGCATTGTGCAAACCATCTTGGCTACACACATCATACAAAGATGATTTGGACAGGTGAGAGTCTTCACCCACTGCACATTTCTTTGAATTGGGTGTTCCAACGCCCTCAGCGCTAACACACTGACCCAATTCGATGCATCTTCCACAAAACTTTCAGTAATGTTCCTTTAATGAATTGTGGAAGCTCAGAATTGTTAAAAAGAACATCTTCCTCATTGACTATTAAAATACGGGTCTGGGTAAGGAAATGAGATGTCGATCCGTGGTGGGGGTGTGAAACAAGGGTCGATATTAGATTACATGTACATTACCATCCCAGACAGGGAATAAGACCCAGTGAACATTCAACTCAATATGTGGATGTCTTCTGCTCAATACTGGCCTGCAACAAAGTGGTTTTAGCTCATTCAAAGTTCTATCAGTGTGAATACATTCAGCATGGATATAAACAACCGCACTGTGTTTGTTTTTTGTAATTTGAACAGAAAAAATAATGGAGAAATGCTGTAAATTGATTGCACATTTTACTAATTAACATGTTATTGCATATACAATAAATTGTTCAAAAAAGCAATACATGTAATATTGTAAAAAATAAATTCTTGTAAAAAGTATGGATTACCTTATAATGTGTAGATACAATTATATTACATTTTAGTTGTCAGTCTCTACAGCAAAATATGATGGAAAATTTATGTTTATTTGTCTTATATCTTTTGATGAAAGTGGGCATTCCCAGAATTCCCTGCATGATCAATCAAATTTGTTTAATTTCATTAAAAAAAAAATCTTATTTTTGCTATAAGTTATGTGCATTGGGGTGTTGAAGTAGCTTTTTTGTTATTTAGTTATAATGTTTACTGCATTACATTAGTGTCATGTTTTCCTGATGGTGTTTTGTGTTTGTGTGGGCGACACTGTTCTCTGTCTTTAAGTTATTATTAGTCACTGCTGCTGGAGAGGCCAATGTTACTGAACTTCAAGTCATCATGTGGCCTTATACCATCTCTATCTTATCAGCACCGTTTATTGTAACAAACCGATATTAATAGCTCAAATAGGCTGGTATAATGATATTATAACATTTAATGACACACATTTAGGAATTGTGAAATATGGTCACCAAAATGCCATCATGTAGCCTAATGCTTGTAATATCGTCAAGAGTATTTTCATGGTAAAGTTCTAGTAAACACAGCTGCCATTTTTACCATACAATTGCAAAACATTTGAGTCAAAATTGACTGATTGATTTATCAACTCTAAATGATGCCAAATCAAAAAAGTTAAGAAGATAAAGTTTCTCTCCAAGTTATGTGAGAGCCACTTCTGGACTGTTAAGTGAATTTGTCCTTTAAGATGAATGCAGAGGTGAAGGTATTGATTTCTGTTTTGAATTATGTGGATGCAATATCAATTACATTTTTTCCTTTGCTCTTCAGATTCCTCCAACACAAGAAAGGACATTGAAGGGGCATTGGATCTAGAAGCATAAACGACGGAACCCACAGGGTTTCTTGAAAGAGATATTAGGACATCATCTTACATTGAGCCTATTTGTCCTCGTTGGAGGATCTAGACAAGAAAATCAGACGTAGGCTATGTTCAACTCCCTGCACGAATAACACTGTGCCCTTGAGCCCCACAAGATAACCAAGTCGATTAAATGCCCTTCGGAATCAGAATGACACGCAAAAGCTTTAAACGGATTGTTTTGATGGCAGTTGTGTGACTTCTGACGCGTTTTAACAGCGCAGTTTATCAGCAGCAATATTGGACACCTTAACAGGTTGCTATTTCGTCTGTGGCGGCTACTTACATTTTTTCCGCGCCGGCTTTTAGTCTTGAGTAAGAGCTCCTCTTGAACGCAACAGTCCAAACGTCACCTACGCCGCTCCATTTAATGACGCAAAAATGTTAAGAAATCCCCACACAATTAGAGCCATAGATATATGAATTAGAGCAACGCAATCAATATCCAGTAATGACGTCAGTGATGTTCGCTACCCGATTGATGATCAAGATACTTTATGTATAATTGTCCACGCCGGTGAATTGGCAGTGCCCTGTTGCTGATGCCTCTCGCTCGTCTTTGAATTCGCCTCAGACTGGAAGCTAAACTTCAAAAAAAAAAAAAAAAAAAAAAAAAAAAAAAGGCGAGCGCTTTCCTTAACACATACTTGACGGTGTTAATGCATCACTTAAACGGTTCGGATTAGTGTGCACTGCACGCGCTGAAAGGTAAAGGAGTAATTAAGCCGGCAGAGCCTGGGGCGCGTGCACTGGCCAGGAATTGATTCTGTGATGCAATGCGGGTTCCGTCACTGGTTTAGTTATAGCGGGTTTGACTCCACTTCTGTTCCTATTTCCCGTCATTAATGGCATTTGATGGCGCATTTGTCTTCATCATATTGTGCTGATTGACAAAATGTTACGTTTTGAGTAAATGCTTTTGTTCATTCACTTACTTTTATCTATCTATCTATCTATCTATCTATCTATCTATCTATCTATCTATCTATCTATCTATCTATCTATCTATCTATCTATAATAATAATTTAAAACAATCATATTTATGTTTATGTATTTTATTGTTTGTAAGGTGTCTTTTATTGTCTTGAAAGGCACCCATAAATAAAATGAATTATCTATCTATCTATCTATCTATCTATCTATCTATCTATCTATCTATCTATCTATCTATCTATCTATCTATCTATCTATCTATCTATCTATCTATCTATCTATCTATCTATCTATCTATCTATCTATCTATCTATCTATCTATCTATCTATCAGACATTTTCCACATATTGGCCTATGTGTGGTGTTGTAACTTAACCATTACCGATGCAGCCGTTCAAAGCTTGTCGTGATCACAGCGACTCCAAGGCTTTTAGCCCTATCCTGATTTTTCACAGCTGTGACTTGTGCTGCAGGGTGACTGAGCGTAAGACTGTTTCGACACTGAGAAAGAGAGAGGGTGGTGAGATCCTTTAATTTCAGTGTGTGCTAATGTTCAGAACAAACACTCTCCCATAGCCTATTTAAACAACGATCACCATTCAGCGTTCTCATTTGCAGCGAAGAATGAATGCGCTATGATCTCCTCATGTTTACAACAATTCGCCAAATCCAACGACAACAGGTGTGTTGCAAGGAAGATATAGGCTTACCTGCTTTATTTCGGCACTGTGCATGCATTTGAACATCAGGCAAACAGGTGATGTGCTAAGACTGGAAAATGTGAATTGAATACAGCTGAAGCTTGTCTTAAGTGGTGTGTGTGTGTGTGTGTGTGTGTGTGTGTTTAATTTGGCAAAAAGATAGGCTACGTTGGAGGCTTGGAGCTGAATAAAACAAATATTTATGACAACTCGCAAAGGGACAGAGATACCAGCAGGCTGGTCATGAAAGTAGGCCATCTGAGCACACTCATTCAGTTCTGCTGATTCATACACACACCTGCTTTCTTTTAGCCCTGGACAAATTAAAATACAGAGATAAACATATGTGTATCATTATAGGCTGTTACCATCCAAAAAGGGAGACTGACTACATCTCAATATTTTATATAGCCTACAGTTTTTCTCAATCGCTTTGGGGCACATTTTTTCCAAACGGTCTTTACATTCTCTAAACTGTGGGCTAAGTGTAAATGTCTAAACTGTTTGCTGGAATATTAGAACTCTTGCATGTCTGCAAAATGTAGTTACTCCCCCAAAACATGTAATCCATGCTTCAAAACCTAGGTATTGTGTCAATAAAATGTATTTTTAGCATGGAAATATTTGCTATATAAATTTCATGTTTTTTCTATACTTTTTTGTTGACACCAACTGCTTCCTATGAATGTCCGTTTTGTCTGTGTATCACACTGAGCATTTTAAAAACAGATTCAGACAGTAGCTAAAACTGACCTAAAAGACTGACCTCCCTGGGAAACGTCAATACTGTAGTACACAAAAAAAATTTACATTTGTATTTATACAGTACATAAATTTTTGCAAAAATGTGTTACATTATAAACTGAAAATGCCCTGGTGCTTTTTTTTATTTTTACACACTCTATTATGTCTTTCTATAACACATACATATCTTCCTACTGCTCTTCCATGACAAGAATGATCAGTTTTCACATTTCTACAAAAATAAATGTGCTGTATACAAATGTATTTACAGTTTTTCTCCTTCGCTTTGGTGCATTTCTCAGATCAGAAATGAAATTCTCAAAACTACTTGTTCAACCTCGACATCATCTAGTCACTAGTGCACGTCATAAAAGCAGTTTCTCATTCTTTTGAACAAGTTGCTATTGCTTTGGTACATTCATGCAATCGATTATGTACAATTGTCTGCGGTTTCCTACATTATCAGGTGCTAATGCCATGTTGCTCAAAATGTATTAAATAGTTTTCTGTGCATTATAGTCTTACCCCTCAAAACATCTAGTCATTAGTTCATCGTATAAGTCATTAAATGCAAAATGGTTGATAGTTGTCATAAACTGTCAAGCATATTTTCTACACATTTCTATGAGACTTTTTTGTAAATGTCCCATGAATTGATCAATTGCGCCAGTGAATCTTGACTTTGTCGTAGATTTTACCCTACGTACCTGGTCCTATACCCAAGTGCGTCTACACATCAACGTCGGCTGAGTGCTCTAATCATATGCTCCAGCGCGTCTACACATTGACGTCGGCTGAGCCTACTAACCATAACTTGCTGCGCAGCAATAATAAACAGACAGACTTCAGCAAATGTCCTTTAAATGTTTTAATCATGGCCGGGAGATCTTCCCGAGCAGTTCTCCAGAGAATCTCTACCAAGAAGAAGCTTTAAGCACGGCCGGGAGATCTCAGACAAATTTCAGAGAGAATCCCACCAGTAAAAGGAATTCAACAGTTTTTATAGACTAGGAGCATGGCAAAAATGACATGAAACATTACATAATTTCCCTACAATTTGATTGGTTTTTCATATGCAAACCCTTCTGTTATTAGGTAGAAAACAAACTTTTCTACCAAAAACCAAAGTCACCAGTTTTAACCAAAGGCTATTTTTATCTTCAGTTATCAAACTTGAAAATGTTCTGATACTCAGGGATTTTAACTTCCATATTGATGACTCTTCTTGTAATATGGCATCTGAGTTCTTAACACTCACTCAATCATTTCATTTTAAACAGTGTGTTTCTGGCCCTACACATATAAAAGGCCATACTTTGGACCTTGTTTTTTCTTTAGGCCTGAACATTGACCAATTGAGTGTTATGGACATTAATGTGACAGACCACAGTTGCATATTTTTCAACCTGTCTTCCTTGTAAACCGATGCTGCAAAGATGCATTATTAGTCAAACTACAGCTGAGAGATTTTCTGAATCTTTTGACCCTAGTTCTTTTATTGATTGTAGTGATGCTGAATCTTTTCTTCAGTCTTTTAATAATCATTGTCTGTCTGTTTTAAATAAGGTTGCTCCTCTGAAATGTAAAAGCACATTCCCTAAGAATCCTTGCCCTTGGGTGAATGAAGAAATAATATCTTTCAGGAGAAAGTGCCGTAAAGTTGAACGTTTGTGGAAATCCACAAGTCTGGAAGTGCATAGACTGCATTCGAAGGAGCTTATCACATTGCTTAGTGTTATGATAAAACAGGCCAGGTTGGTCTATTTTTCTAATCTTGTAACTCTGAACAAGAAAAATCCTAAAGTCCTGTTTGATACTATATTTAAGATTGTCTCTCCCCTTGCTCCTCTAGTGCCTGTGCACTCAACGACTGATTGTAACAGGTTTTTACACGCTTTTGTAAACAAAGTGCAAGATATTAGAGCAAGATATTATTATTGCTCCAGAACAAACACTACCCCAAATTAAACAACACCTCGGTTCCTTGGACTCATCCGTCCAGTTGAGCCTAAGAAACCTCTGTGTTCTGTTCGACCAATCAATGTCTCTGGATGGTCATTCTAGACAATTGGTCAGAAACTGCTTAAACTGAGAACAATACTGCAGCTACCATGGAGTTGATCATTCATGGTTTTATTTCTTCACGGTTAGACTATTGTAATGCTCTTTTTATTTGTTTTAACAAATTTTCTCTGAGCAGTCTCCAATTGGTGCAAAACGCAGCAGCCAGGCTATTAACAGGAACAAACAGAAGGGCTCACATTACTCCGATCTTATTTATTCTCCACTGGCTTCCAGTAAAATATAGAATAGATTATAAACTATTAGTTTTAACTTTTAGAGCACTACATGGACAGACCTCTAAATATATTGCGGACATGTTGACCCCTTACTCTTCCTTCCGCACTCTTCGTTCCTCAGGTCAAAATCTCCTGATGGTCCCCAAAACCTGCCTTAAAACTCGGGGAGACCGCTCTTTTCAGGCAGTTGCCCCCAAACTGCCCTGCCCTTGTCGTTGCGTGTGGCTGATTGTGTTGATTCTTTTAAAAAACAGCTGACGACACTTCTATTCAGACAAGCTTTCAGTTGATTGAGCTATTATGTTGTATGTTTTGTATAATGTTTCTTAACTGTTCAAATTGTTATTTTGCTACATGTAAAGCACTTTGTGATTTTATCTGTGAAAGGTGCTATATAAATAAAGTTTACTTACTTACTTACTTAAAGGGGAAACATACATTTCAAATTCAAAAGCATATGAATGTTGTTCCTGCAAGAAGAACAAATGTTAGTTATGATTAATTAAAAAATCCATCACAACTTTCACTAATGAAGAGAATGTAGATCAAACAATGAGAAACCAGTTCTCTGAAATTGCTCAAAGTTGCATCTCATGAACCATCAATTGGCAAGCATATATACAGTGCTGAGTGCAAAACCAAAGTTCTGCCTAAGGGGTCTTTCTTGTGTTTGCCTTTCTAATGTTGTATTTTCACCTTTGTGCCATTTCTTTTTCTTTTCTATATCACAATAATATTTTAATGTTTTTTTTGTCAGACCTAGTAAAAAGTGTAACTGAATCCTTCTCTTTCAATCAATAACTCACGGACAGTAGTGTGTAAATTGTACTTTTGAAATGGATATATGGCATACAGAAGAAGCGCAGCTTTGGACATTTCAATACAGTAACTGTCATCCAAACTGTTGCCATAGTTTACATCAGGTAATACTAACAGAGTACAGTGTTTTATTGACAACATGACCAAGCATGATGTTCAGAGTGTTCTTGCATGTTCAAAATGGTAGTGATTGTGCTTTCAGCAAACTCAATATATTGGTTGATTGATTGTGATTCCTATTCATTACAACGGCAGGCCATTTGCCAATTTAAAAAACATTACAAACATTCCATGTTATAAATATCTATGGAATATAACATGTCTGACAGATATCACTGAAAGGATTGCTTTGCATGTGAAGGCTCACACGATGAAAGAATGTTTAGAAGTTGTGAAGAGTTTGACAATTTCACTGAGAATCAACTCATCAGTTTTGATGAACATGCCATGTATTCATTATTGTGCAAATTGTAGACAATTGTACTTACTCTTTTGAACACGTGCCAAAACACATGCAATTTGCTCAAATCAATAAGAAATTCAAATTTGATTTGAACAAGAAAATAATTGTTCAGAGATCTGAACTTATTGTTTTGAGAAAAAAAAAAGTTTAATTTGCGAATTGAGCAAAAACTGTAATTGATTACATAAAATACCCTTGATTATATTCATTTTTTATATTTTTATTTTATTACCTGATATCAGTAAGCAGCACATTCAATGTGGTATATCAATACAGGTAGTGACTTTGGTAGCTCTTTGATTTTACTTAAGGCACAATTAATGTTTTGTAGGTTGAATTTTTTAATGTATGGCCAGTGTATATGGCTAAATGTACATACAGGAAGTAGACTACTTTCCTGCCAAATGCACAATGGTACAAAGTACAATGGATTTTACATTCAATAAAGAACAAGAAATGAAGAATAAATAAAAAATATAATGAGTAAAATATGAAGTGTGCATATGTAAGAATAAATAAATAGTTTCTTATCCTGTCTTTTTTGTGATACATGTATCCCCTATGACCTTTGTTCAATAATAATAATAATAATAAAAATAATAAATAAGTGTAGCAGAAGAATAATGCAAAAGCATGTCCTACTGAATGTGGCAATCCACTAAAAGCAGGTTGGTTGATCACATAATAAAATATTAACCTGAACTAAAATATGTGGGCTCTTTGTGTTTGCTCAGCCTACCTTTTTCTCTCTCTCCAAAAGCCGTTACTTGTTTATTTATTTAGAATTGCATAAGCATCCCCTACAAACTCAGGGTTAGCCTCACTTTTATCCTGGCTTCAACTGTGACTCACTGAAGGGACGTCAGAGCATGTTCAGAGACAAGATAAAAAGCGTCCCAGCCGGAAACGGAATATTTAGAAAAAGTCAGAAAGTGTGGGGGCGATGCACATGATTGGGAATGTAGTGGAGAAGCGCACATCTCGGTGGGCGTTTTTGCTTTACTTCAGAAAAGACGCTCTCCAATGGAAAGCAACGCAACTGAAGATCTTATGTGGTCGCAGGGCATGGATTTAAGTAGTAAGTATGCATGAATGTCTTCATTGTACCGGACTGATCAATGCCATTTAATGAGGTCTACTAATATATTGTTAGTGCCGAGAATTTTCACGTGAATCCATAGATCCGCACCTGAAGTTTGTGTAGGCACTTTCATGGTCTAGTGGCAGAACTTTTGAGGGACTGTACGTTTTCTCCTGTATGTATCTCCTAATGCAAAGTTTGTCATTGGTTTGGAACACACCAGCTTATTCATAACCTTAAGCCTAACATATTCATACTAAAAGTTTAATAAAAACTTTCAATTTTGATTTTAGGGGGCATTTAAAGACAGGCTTACTGTAAGCTATGAGGTTATTAATTGATGCTATATGCTTTTGTTGAAGCTATCAGCCCGCATACTTTAAATTATTTTTTAAATAATGCTGTTTAAAAACAAAATTCCTGGTGAAAAATACATTACCCATGATTCTGAATAAAAATCTCGACCAATTAGATAATCACAAGGAAATTCCGCCAACAGAACCGTCCATGCACATAAAGCTCTACAACGTAGATTAATTCAGAACCATATTACCCACTAGCATCTACTCTTGTAATTTTGTTCATAGAAATATATGGTAAAAGTAGTAAGATTATGCTTGTATGTTTCCCTATGCTCTCAAACTACTCAAATATTTGTATGCATATTCTGCATATTTTCTATATAAGCTATAGCCTATAAGATCAACTTCTTTAAATCAATAGTTCTATCTTTGTTTTTTTATTCTATTTTATTTACAATGCTTCATGAGATTGTAGTTATTTTCCTCATCAAAGCCGTTAAGTACACAATTTTACCCTTGTCTTTTTGTCTGATTCTCAACAACTTTTTTGCTCCGTTTAATCCCACCGGTCACAATTGAGACATATTCATAACTATCAAGTCAAAAGACAACGAGCTCAGCGCTGAAAAGGGGCATGGCTACATAAGGTCTATACAAATATATTTATAATAATAATGGCAATATATTTAATAGGGTGCTTGTGTTGTTAAATTGAGCTGATAGTTTCCACTGTCTTTGATCAAACTGATTATTTCTGTCTGTCAGTCATTCAAAACTTTATCGTTAATTGAAGCGTGAAGCGTCGCGTTGGGATTCGCGCTCGGCTTGCGCTTCTGTTAACATAAATCCTGCTTGCTTTGATTGGTCTCAAACATTTTGACATTGACGAGCGGGTGTTTGAAGCAGCTCAGATGAGAAGGTCATTATCGTCGCGGTGGGCGAATCATTGCAGCACCAAATTAGAGTTAATATTAGGCAATTATTTCACAATTTTCATTTTATACACTCAAAAAAATTACTGAGGTCTGGATCTCGGGGACCATCATAGCTGTCAACATTGAACATTGAAAATAAGGGAGATTTCCCGGAATCTATCCCCAAAATAAGGGATTTTTTTTTACATTTTTACCCACAAACTTCTAAACAGTCTAAAGAGATTACAATTACACAATATAAGTTATATTAAAGAATGACAGACCAATGGATATGTTTAAAGTTCTTTATTTATGAACAAGTAAACATTACTTAGCTACACATTTTCATTTGCTACGACTTGGTCTCCCATTTAATCAAATATCGACATTATGTCCTCGGTTTTGGTTGGTGGTTAATGCGGTGTTTTTGGCCGTCGGCGTCCTCCTGATCCATCATCGCACATCACACTCATCTACTCTAACGTTACTCTCCTTGAAACTCAGACTTCCCGCTACTTTTTCCCTCTTCCTCCCGCCCGCCGCTGCAACTGTCTTCTTCTTCGATAGTAGCCTAAGCTACTGTCTGTCTGTATACTGCCACCTGCTTTAATGGAGGTCTAGCAACCCAAGTGCAAGCCACTTCACAGACACAGATTGATGCGTGTTCTTAACACAATCAGAGCGTAAAAATACGGGATATTTTACGGGAAAATACTAAAACGGGAAGACAGCGGGAAAATAGCTAAAATACTTGAGAAACCCGGAAAAAACGGGAGGTTTGACAGCTACGGCCCTGATTGGGTTTTTTCACATGAGATTGGATTAGCTAGCCTACTAAATGATGCACATCAGAGGGGATTTAGAAGTGGGTATACGCAATGCCGACTGAAAAAGAAGTGGGTATACGCCGTACACTACATACGCAGTGGGTATACTGCACTACAACAGTGATTGTGACCGATGTGAAGGGGGAGGAGAATTTATACGTGCGTCACGTTTAGTCGATAAATTTCTTCCGCAAAGGATACACCTGTGTATCCTTGCTCATCATGACTCCTCGCAGGAAGCCTCCTCACTCCTCTTCGCGGCGCAATTAGAGAATTGAGATGTCTTTCAAGATGGCTGAGCTCGATTGGTTTCCGGGTCATATGATGGAGGACAGAGGAGCGAGGAAACGAGGAGGGATATTGGGAAGCACCCGATGTCTTCCTCAGACTACTACAAAAAGTAGTATGTAAAACATCTCAATTAACAGATATAACTATCATATTTTGTACATATATTCTTTAAAAGGTCTACTACTGATATATTTTGAGAATTATACTCTTGCATATATATTTTGCTCGTAAGACGTGTAAATTTGTTAACGTCACAAATGTGACGGGTAGTATAAGACAGTGCTTCAATTGAAAACGCAGGTTTTGGCTGTTAATCCTACACTGAACAAAATTAAAAACGCAACACTTTTGTTTTTGCCCCCATTTTTCATGAGCTGAACATGAGAAGTGCTCACTAACACAGATTTAGACAGATTTGTGAACAATATTTAGGCCTTTTGTGTACATAGAAAAAGTCTTAGATCTTTGAGTTCAGCTCATGAAAAATGGGGGCAAAAACAAAAGTGTTGCGTTTATCATTTTGTTCAGTGTAGTTATCAGAATCCCAAAAACTATCAATGTTTTGGACCTTCTAGACCAGTGGTTCTCAACCTTTCCTGCAGGGACCACCTGACAGGACATGTTTTTGTTTTAACCCTGAAAAGACACACCTGATTCAATTAATTAAAGGCTCAAAGGCTTAATGTGTAGCTGACTAATTGAATCAGGTGTGCCATTTCAGGGTTAAAACAAAAACATGTCCTGTCAGGGGGTCCCTGCAGGAGAGGTTGAGAAACACTGTTCTAGACGTACCTAAGTGCTGTGTGCAGCAAACAGAGGCAATTGAAAGTGACTGTGATATGGCTCAGATAGGGAGTACCAGGGTGAAACGGCCCATTTGCCAAATAGACTATTGAATGGCGATGCAGAGGTGAACTATCTGGTGGATTAGGCAGATGTTCATGAGAACAAATTGGTGTGCCCCACACATGACCACAAACAACCCTTTCTACAACATACGGCCCATCTTCAGTGCACTGAATGAGTGCACACACATCTCCCTGAAACTGGCCTAGGACAGGGCCCAAGTGTAGTCATGGTCTACTCTAGCCGAACAAGCAGAAGTTCCTCCAGGGTGTAACTTTGTGCATGACAACCTTTTCACCTCACTAAGCCTCCTTCATGAAATGACAAAACGAGGTATTGGATGTCTTGGAATGTGTTGTGTAAATGGGTCTAATTGAAGAATTTGTATGAATTCTGACTATGGTGTTACCCACCGGTCACTTTTGTGACCGAGTATAAAACTTAATATTTCACTAACTTAACCAACATAAAATCAAAGAGGGCATAAAGTTTGAGTGTTAGGGAGGTCTAAGGAGTAGAATGCATGTACTCAAATGGCAAGAAAAAATTTGTGATTAAATGGTTAATCAAGCAAAAGTTTGTAATGACCACAAGTTTGTACAAACACCAAAGTTTGTAATGATTCAACTTGTTGCAGGTTGCTTTGGCTCATGGATCCACTAATGTAATTTAATATTATAGTCCCAAGAGTTACATAATACAGACAGACGTTTTCTCATTGGGTTGGTTGTTTTATAGGAGTTCTGGTAGTAGTCTTCAGCATGGTTGCCTCTGAACTGTCTCACGTTCACACTAGACCAATTGACTTTGTGTGTGACAGCGATGCCAGAAGAATGTTGAACAAGGTGAGGGACTTCCAAGAGGAAATGGTAAGACACTGGCATGTACTTTCACTTCTTTGTTTGTTTCTTAGGTTGTTTATCTGTGGCCTACCACAATGTTTAAATTCCTATCTTACATCATAGTAACTCATAGGTAAGGGATAATGTTACAAGGACAGTGGAACGGTTTGAATTTAGGCACAAGGAGTGAGAAGATAGTCATTGGTGAATGGACTTGGACTGACTTTCCAATCCAAAATGAGTTGTGTGCGTCAACATCTCTGCTTGTCTATCCACCGGTGAGACATTTTATAGGTTGTGCTTTTCAATCCCTTTACAGAAAAACTGCAGTGCTGTAGATGCTCTACCCTTTTCTATTCAATTACCATGCGTCGGCATTCACAAATCAACCTGGGAGAGAAAATCAGTGAGTCGTTCAGTGCAGCTCCCACTCCCACACACTCCCTCCAATACAGCATCAACCCACTCACATTGCTCTCGCGCACATACTCTTTTGAGACAGCTGTATGTGTGTGTTCCAGGTGCATGAGTGGAGGGCTGAGATCCTGCTGTCTTTGGGGTCTCTAGCGCAGGATGTGCAGTCTGCCAGGACACTCAGCCAACCTGGCTGTAGACTCACTCTGCTGGAGCGCTTGGAACACAATATCAACAACTACCTGCTTGTAGTCAAACTACTCCACATTGAGGTGAGGATAGACCAGTTCAACCTTGTGCTGCAGCTCAGATAGATATTGGCACAGAGACGAATGGCATGCAGACAGAGTGTGTGCCTCTTGAGGAATTCACTCACATGGGATTTTGACTACAAGACTACAACATCTGACCCTACAAAAATAAATAAATATAAAAATATAGCCTACTGTGTATATATATATCATTCTGTGGTTTTTATTTAAAGGGGTGGTAAAACACGATTTCACTTTTCTAACTTTAGCTAGTGTGTAATGTTGCTGTTTGAGCACAAACAACATCTGCAAAGTTACAGCGCTCAAAGTTCAAAGCAAACGGAGATATTTGCTTTTAAAGAAATCAATTTCTAAGGACTACAGCAAACAGCCGGTAGTGACTACACGACATTCATCCAGGGTTGCTGACGTCAGCAAACCCCAATAAACCCCTCCTCCGAGAATACTAAATAAGGGGGGCGAGGCCATTTTATATTGCGTTGGAGAAGAGTTATTGTGGTATAGGAGTGTTGTTGACGCCGCAATGTTGAAACGCTGTTATTTTCATCAGTGCCCGGATTGCAGGTCCACTTTGTTCAGCCTTCCTAGGGTCGCGGGAGTTAGGGATCAATGGTTAATTATTACCCAAATCTCGCTCTCTGTGCTGCACATTTTACGGAGGAAAGCTTCCACAATCTTCGCGAGCTCAATGCAGGATTCGCACAACGGCTTGTCCAGAAAGATGGAGCAGTTCCAACTTTAAGAACAGAAGCTGTTGTTTACGGGCCACAACCTGTAAGTATGATTTATTTTTCGTCGATGTGTTTTCCTGTAATAGTTCGTATTTTTAATTGTACATTGTGTGTTTGGCTCTGCAAACCAGCTTGTTAAATGCTCATTCATACTTATCCGACAAACACCTAACGTTACAAACTTTTTTTAAATCTCAACAGCGAACTTAGAATTAGAGTAAATTATTCTTTGATTAGAGCTTTTTTGTATTGTTTATCGCTTGTTTATCTACAGGCATGCTAAACATGGTTCTGTGTTTGATTTGGCTACTGCAGTAAAGCCAATGTTTAGTGTTCGTTTTGGGTTAATAGTTCTGTCGACAGATATTTGGCTACAATCGTTCTAAAAATACAAAAATAACGGTGCCATACAGTCAGAAACGATCACTATAGATCCGCAGTCTTTACTCAAAAAAATCCCTTTGAGGACTGTAGTATAATTTGTTAACGATTATATGAAATTCTTGTTTATGAAGCTTATTTTTTTGTAATACTATAATTAATTAGTACAATTAAATAACAGCGTATCTAAAAGATAATGAGGAAACAAAAAACAAACCTTTCTGAAACGTCGTTTAACAGCCGTTCTTGAACAGGTTCTGCTCGATCATCTTCACTAACGTTTCCCCGGGTCCGATTGGTTTTATTGACGCCATTGTTTATAATACACCAAAGCACAAACTGGCTACCGGTAAAGGTACGGGGCGTGACGTTTCCGGAAAACGTGCACTAGACGGTTTGCGAATCACAACACACTGGGCCAGCTAACCAATCTGAGCCCATTGCGTATTTTTGAGGGACTGGCTTCATAGAATCTGGAAACCATCAGACCGTTTTTACAAGGAGGGACAGAGCAGTGTAGCAGTGTAAAGGTGAAATATATGAAAAATAATGCAATTTTTTTGCACACACACACACACACACACATATATATATATATATATATATATATATATATATATATATATATATATATATATATATATATATATATAAAAATATATGCAGTACAGTAACATTAGTAAAATGATAGTATAAATGTAAAAATATATTTTAAGACTGCAAATTATTCAAAATTAATAATTTAATAATGTAATCGCAATAATAATCTAATTTTACAACATTTGTTAGATGTACTTTCATGTCATTTTTAAATTCCTTTAAGAAGACGTGAATGGAAGTTTTCCCATATTTGAATGTGGCTGTGGGACTACGTAGTTCTCAGGGAAAATATCCTGCCTTCCCGGAATATTTGTTGATCCGTCACGTCATCTTGGTGACTTTGACTCCAGGTGACCTCTGCCTTCCTTCCCCAGGAAAGAAGGGGAAATAGCAACACATACTTGACCCGTGAGAAGGATGGGAACATGGTGCTCTCTTAAGTGCTTTACAGCCATGCCCTGCTGATAAAATATACATACCACTACTCCTAAGCACGTACTTTGGGGAATATGCTGGACTGTAGTTTTGCTGATTTCTGATGCATTTGCAAAACAAATCAAGATGAGAATCAAAGCGTGTGTTTTATTGATCTCAATGCTGGACCACCATCTTCCAAAGTATAGCTCATTCATTTCTATCACACAGTAAAAGTAGTTTCTTTTCTTCCCTCGTACACATACTATGACTATTTTTAGCTTTAACACTATTTTCTTTTTCTGTCCATCTTTGTCTCATCCAGCATCCGGGGGAGCAAGTAGGGCACCAGGAAGAGGGATGCCAGGGTCAGCGCTCTACGGATTTGGGTTTGGTGTTGAAGAACTTTGGGCTTCTTCTCACAGGCAAGCTGGAGTGGCTCATTGCAGAGATGGAAAATGGGTGCTTAGACTGAAAAACTGACTTCTAATCTCAGCCTTTCCTCAACCTTGTGTAATTGGACACAGATTTACATGAAGTGTAAACGACAAGACTCTGCCATCTACTGGATCAAAGCTGAATGACTCACCTGTTGACACGCAACCACTACAACAAACTGTTCTGAAGTGAAAACTGTTGAGTCCTAAATGTTGTTTTATACCACAGATTATATTTATTTATTTGATAGGCTGCATGAAAGTTGAACTGTTCTACAGGGTGTGATATCACATGGAAGACAACCTGAAGTCAATAAGAAGGGCAAAATGTGTGACACAATGCAGTTCACACACAGGAAAGGTCACTTGATCTATACACTCCAAGTTATAATTATGGGATATTTGTGCATATAATATATTTTGTATAAACATACTATTTACAATATTTTGTGAACAAACAAACCATTTCAATATTTTATTCAATTGAAACGCTGATGCATTAACACAAAACAGTGTAAATAATCACAGTGAAAATATGTAATATTAAAATCCATAAATATATTCTCTTTTTAATATGTGATGTCCTTCTCTCTTGAAATGTTCCCCCAGTTTTGTAAAATGTAAAATTAGTAAGAGTTGTTAAATGATCATATCTACATATTTAAAGATATTTTCCTTTCATTTGTTGTGTGGATTATAGTGTTAAATCTACACTGACCTTGAACATCACCGTTACATCTACTTTAAAATGTTTGTCTTTAACGTATGCACTATGCAGGGAATGTTGACTAAAGTGGATTTAATCGAAAGTCTGAGGTCAGACACATTAAATTGATCAAAATTGACAATAAAGATATTATATTAGAATGCTGCTGCAAAAGATTTCCATTACAAATAAATGCTGTTCTTTTGAACTTGAATTTATCAAAGAATCCTGATAAAAATGACCACATGTTCATACAAAAATATTAAGCAGCACAACTGTTTTTTATAATAAGAAATGTTTCTTGAGCATCAAATCAGCATACAAGAATGATTTCTAAAGGATCATGTGACACTGACGAGTGGAGTAATGATGCTGAAAATTCAGATTTGCCATCACAGGAATTTATTACATATTAAAATAGAAAACTATTTACAGAAAATTGTGTCTGTATTTCAACATAATACTGTATTTACTGTTTTTTCCCCTCTCATCATCTGGACAGTAGCAGCACACAAAAGAGTGGAAAAACAAATCTCAGCATTGTTTGAATGAGTTTGTTGTAGCATTGGGATCAAGTTCTGCTTTTGCTCATTTTGTTGAATGTGCATTTAGCAGTCCTGGTCAGGTTCAGATGCTTCTAGAGATGATAATGATTGTAGGAAGCTACTGTAAGTCTTATGAGAAAGCGATGTGCAAGAGAAGTTTAAAGTGGAGTCCCTAATGAGTAATTTATGTAACAGATTCCAGTCTCAGACAAAAAATGAGCTGTTGAGAGAACATCAGTGAAAGCTTGTGATTTATTGTGCCATTCAATAGCTGACAGATTGCTATGGAACCTTGAATTTGAATATAAAAATGCTAAAACCATGTGTTGTCTTTGAGCCTTTTTAAATCAGAATTCTAAATTATTTTGGAGAAAAGCAATCAATTACACCATGTATGAGACAAATAATTATGTAAGTTACTACGTATAGCTTTGATTGTCTTCATCACAACCAGTGATCTTCACTAATTCTGGAAATCTGGACAAAATATTTCAAACCTAGAAGACTTTGGTCATGTCATTGCTGCTTTTATGTTTATTAATGTTTGTTCACGCAACTTTTTTGTCAGCCAGACCCCTTTGACGTAAATTTTTTCTAGTTGAAGTCCCCCTGATATTTTAATAATTTAATAACACATTTGCATGTTCACGGTTCTCTGATGCCAGTTAATGGTCACATTGACATGTAGGTAAACAAATTATGTATCTCTATTTTTACTGTTCAAGTGTTTTTATTTGGACTGTTTTTTATTTTAAATTATTTATTAATTTGAATTTCACATTTTTATGATTTCATTAATTATTAGCTTTTTATTAACTCACAAACCACTTTTTTTTTCTTTTTTTTTTTTTTTTTAACAAACTCCAGTTTGGGAAACCCTTTTGTAATGTAATGTTTAATACATTTCATGATCTACAGTAGTGGCCAAAAGTTATGTCTGGTCAAGGAAAATTGCATTTTTCACACTTAGTTCACACATTATTATTTTTTTAAAAAAAAGATTCTGTAAGAATATTGCGTAGTTGTGCTTTGAGTCAATTGTTTTATTTGAGATAACGCAATTGGGTGAACATAATTTTTTGGCCAGGCTGTCATAGAAAGAATTAATAATACTGATAATAATAATAAAAAAAAGAGAACCAGCAAAATTATGATAACTGATTATGATGTAGTCAATGCATGCTTTTTGCTGGTTTTCTATGTTTTTTTTTTTGTTTTTTTTGCATAGCATAATAAAACCTATATGTAGATAGTCTGCCTTTTTTGGTGCAAAATAATTTTGTCAGATAAAAACTTTAACTATGCAAATAATCAGAATACATTACGTGTAATCCAATATAATTATATCCATATAATGTATAATTATGTCCGATTGTGTAACTGAAAGGTTTAATCTGTTTTAGGGCCAGCAAAAATTTGATTCACTAAGGTAATGTTACTGTAAATCTATGTGCTGATTTTAATGTAGTGACGTATCTGATTAATGCCATCTCTGCATCTGTCAGTGTTGTGTTCATGCTGCTTTTCCTTCTGCTCATCCTCTTCTTCTGTCCCACTAGCAGCTGGGGCTACATCTCTAATGCATTTTCACCAAGTATATAGGCATTTACCTCCAACACTTTAATCAGTGTCAAACATGGCTCTTTAAAGCCTGCTTCTATGGCGAACTTAGCTTGCTTGCATTCATTTTTATTAGTTTAAATGGAACTGAATTAATAGATTAATAGCATTTTAATTGCTGTTTTTGTGTGGGACCAAGTAATTAGTTTAATATTGAAGTTCTTGTGAATCGGTTGACTCTTAGCATCCTACACTTTACAAACCATGCATTTTAGTTCAGTGGTCATTGAAATTCTGGTAATTTCCAGAAGATTGTGTACTGGCTTTTCAGATTCTGGATTTATAATGCTGTTGCAGCAGGAGCATAGGCTATAACAGTCTGATTGCAGAACAGTCACCAAGTGACTACATTGCACACATACTCCATAAGGAAACGGCATTGAAACGATTTTAATGAGTTTAAAAATTATAAATAGTAGGCTAACAATGGCATAAATATATGCTTAATACGCATTTGACTGAAAAAAATCTTTTGCAGCATGCAGCGTATCGCAATGAACACTTGGTGTCGCACTTTAATCAGAGAGTGAAACTAGGGGAAATGAAACGACTGTTAATAGCTCTTGAATATTAATAGTTTTAAATTGACATTGCTTCCTGGGGCGTCCAATCAATTAATCTAATTATTATCATTATTATTATAGGCTATTATAATATCAATGAGCCTAGTCTTCCACATTACAGTATGATTCTCTAAGGGTAGGGGTGTATTTCTTCACCACAGAGATACAATGTTTTTCTTTTGACATTGCTGTCACGTTTAATATTTGCATTAGGCCTAGTTTCACTTTTGTATAAAGGAAATAACACTGTTAAACTAAACCCTGCCTTTCCGGCCACATTGTAGCCTACTATCCTTTCTATAGGCCAGTTGGCCTATTTTTCAGACTCTTTAAAATACTTATTATATAGGTTTATATTTGAGAACTAAATGCTTGAGGCCACATGTTTGAATATTGATAAACTAGTGGCATGCCAGTAGCAAAATAGCAGCAAGTGCAATTTCTTTATTTATTTTTCTCCATAACATTCAGGATTTTAAAATACCATTTCAATCAGCTCTTGAAGCTTAATATACTAATATAAAAACAAAGTGGGACAATAAAATAAAATAAACCGTACAAATGCAAATGACGGAGAAATGTTCAGAAATTAATTCAGGAATTTTAACTACAAGACACATTTGCAGAAACCGATTCAGTTAAATGTATGATTAAAATGTATGAAACTGAAATCTAAAGTCAATCAAACAAAGGTGTCCTTAAATACTCACACTGCCCATTTTCACAAGATCTGTAACAAAATATTTTTTTGCCAAATGCCAATGTGAATCTGATCCTTATTTTTTTGTACTATACACTTTCGTACAAATGCAAGTATTAAACATTTATGCTATTATGCATACAGTACCTACATGAGAATAATTTGATCGCCTAAATATGATACATTGTTGCGTTGTTTACGACGTCACACGGACACGGTTGCCGCCCCGCGGTAATGTTTCCTCTAGTCTCTGAATCCAGAGGCACGGTGGTGTCACCCGCTGTGAAACGCTTAGCACACAAGGTTACGAAACAGACGCCATCTTGGCTCAACTGTAAGTTACTAGCGTGGGAATCTCACGACACTTCAGCGTAGCTTGAGCCAAAATGTCACACCCTTGCTGCAGTTCGTAGTAACCTTCTCCATTAAACCTTTGGGGGAGGGATATACGAGAGCTGTCGCGCAAACTACTTCTTCCTACACTTCTGTGAAACACGGGAAAATGGCCTAGCTGTTCCTGGAGATTTCCTGCAGATGTCAAAGACACTATCGCTTGCTTTATATGACGCGAAGTGTGTTGGATTGTACCCGTGGAGTTAACGTTACATGGCTAAATCGTGCGTGAAGATGATGGTAATGATGATGATGATGATGGGGATTCCACCGGTGAGTAAACGATTAACCCAAAAACTGTTATTCGCTTATGACATCTGTGGTGTAGAAACCCAATGAATGCAGCATTTACTTAGGAGATTGAAGACAGATCATTTGCGAAATGTAAACTGACTCTTTAACGCGTGTTTCTTGCCAAAGATTAATTTAGACTCGCGCATTTTTATCTTATGTGTTCACATTTAAATCACTACGATTAGCCTCTGAATGGTTGTGAAGCGTGTACAAATAGCTGGTAAGGTGGTAAGTAAACGCATGCATTATTTGACAGGCTAATATTAGTTAGCTAACGGTAATAGAGTCTTTAGAGACTGCAGAATGAACTTCAATACTCTATGTATACGACTGTTGTTTGGTTTAATAATATCATATTACGGTAATGAGGAGCTTTCGAGTAATTATTGATGAGGTAACAATTAACATTAATATAAGTAATAAATACTGCTTAACTACTGAGGTGGTATTGCAAAAACGAATACATGAATCAACATTTCTAACCATTTCTAATATAGATTATATGACACCTAACTGAGTGATAAGCATTTAAAAGTTTTTATAAAGTGTTAACTATTTGTAGTAATCAACCACAGGTTTTATAGAAAGCGTGTGTCTATTTTGGGATGCTTTGGGAATATAGTTTAGTATGGCCAACTGTCAAGAACCCGTCATACTTAAAATCGTTTATGTGGAGATTTGACTTTTTTTCGTGGTAGGGCGGGAGTGTATAGTCATCAAGGGTTTGGTTCTTGCTTTGTCAGAGTGAATCAACACTTGCAATGCAGAAGTTAAAAGTTACTCATTCAGCTTTCTAATGTGTGATTTAAAGCACTTGTTTGGGATGCACTTGGGAAGAGAGGAAATTATGCAGTGGAAGCTTTTGAAATCCAATGACAGGTTGACAGATTCCTGCTTCCTCCAGCAACAGATAGTCCTGTAGTTGGCCCTGCTGTCCTAGACATTCGAGCTACTTCTAATGCCTTTTCTTATAAATATGACACTGATGTGGGAACAAAGGCTAGTTCCAACGCTGTTTTCATTCTTCTTCTTCAAGAGTAGATAAAAGTAAAATCCTGTAGTAGAAAGTAGAAAGCTACTGTGATGTTCAAATTGTTAGAGACACTATGGCAGCTTTCAGCTCTAGTTTTCCCTAGCTTTTAGAGCATCGCTGTATTTTTCATTACTTTATGCAGCTTTTATGATCAGGATGATTGATAAGCAAAGCATGGGTGAAATGCCACAGCAGTTAGTAGCAAGAAAGTGACAGCGAAAACCATGCCTGGAGTGTGGAAGCAATGAAACGTCAACAGTCTTAGTGACACAGTGTGCTGCAGAAAAATGTTTTACAAAATGAACAATAACAGGAAGAAAGTGAGTAAAAACTACAGTGAGATATCTCAACATTCCAGAGTCTTGTAAAAGTGATCAAGTCCAAACTGAACTAGTCACATGACACTATTAAAATTTTAGTGGTTACATGCGAGAATAGATTTGACTGGGAATACAGGGAGTGCCGATGTGAAATGTGGTAATATTGCATATTTAACCCAATGAAGCCTTCAGTATCGTGATGTAAATTTCTAAGGCCTCTAAATTATTAACATGATCCAAACTTTGCTGAAACCCCTGTTAAAAAACAATATTCTATGTGCCTTTTGCCCTCTGATTGATGGTTCATACTTTTGTAGCAAGTAAAATACCGTTTAGGCCCTGTCCCAACTACCAAATGGCACCCTAAACAATCTCGATCTTCCTATGAGTGCACTTTTGTGACGTAATGCTGCTTTGACTGTCTGGTAGAAGTCTTCAGTGGAGCTCTCTTCAGTGCGCACATTGAGGGCGCATATTCGACCACAAAAGGAGATCAGGATAACAATAGGTAAAACCCCGCACACATATAGCACCTCACTACCATGGTAAACTGTAAAGTTATAGTTCTAGATGTTTTTTTATGGTATTTCTTATGAAAAACAGTAGCCTAAATATTTTTTTTTACTATAAATACAAATGCACAATACGATAGCTTAATAAGAAAATTCATGTACTCGAGTCAGCATATGGTTATCGTGTTTATATTGTTTCAGATGTTCATGTTGAGAAAAACAATAATATCCACATACTCAGGTGAAAAAAACACGCTCCGCTGACAGACGTTACAGAGACACAAAGATAACGGTGTGCTAGGCGAAGTTTCTAACAGCACTTTGTGTTTTCTGTTCTTAAACCTGTACGATAAGTGGCGCAGTCTGCTTTATTAGTGTTTTCCCGTTTGCGCTGCTTGAGCTTAAAGGCTTTTGTTCTTTATATTTTTTGTTTACACATGTTGTTTAATGTTTTCAACTAAAAGAAAACCTTAAGATATAACATAAGCTTGTTGTGTATATTGCCTAACTGTAAGCTTGTTCAGAAATGGTGACAAAAACTTAATAAATAAAAAATGTCTATCTCGTTAAATGTCATTTAAATAGCTTTGACCTTGAATTGAGAATGCAGATAAAACTTACTTTTATTAACAACAGTAATGTGCAAACAAATAATTTTATAGGGAAAATTGAAATATTAAACTATTATTAAATGTACCATTATTCTCTTACGTATAGTATCATACTGAACTGACCGACAGCTTCAGTGAATATAAAAGAAGCGCTCTTTGCTTGTTTTCTTTGTAATTCTGTCACAATTTGAAGGAAAGTTTTTGTTTAAAAAAAACTTTGAGTTTTAAAAATCATCACAATAAAAATAGCATTCAAATTGGATTATATTTAGAGCTTTGAAGTGCTGGAAAAATTGTGAAGCCCTTAAAAAGGGCTTGAATTTCGAATTTTTTAGTATAACACAACCAAGGGAGCTGTTTTGCATATTATTATCACGATTGCAAATGTTACATTGATTTTATAGTTCAAAAAACAAGTAGTTAATATTAGTTACTTACATTTTAGACACAATGTTGACTGTTTTTGTTCTATTTCACCAAACAAAGATCACAAACAGCTGAACTAGCCTATTGTGCATTCTCAAAGCAACACTCAGCGGTGTTTTGTCACTGAAGCATTTAGCGTTTTGAACGAATTGGTTGAATGAATGACTCATTCATTAAATGACTTGCCGCCACCTACTGGTGGTTTAGTTTCATATTTAAAAGTTTCATTGCATTTTTTCCAACATTTCTTATGATTTGTATATTCAAAAATGTATTTATTTATTGCAATAGTAGGCTAATTTTGCAGTGTAAATTATTTTATTTGATTGGTAACAGCCCTATAGTGTCTTATTATTATAATTAAATTTTTTCATCAAATGCAAGAATTTGACATGAAAAATGGCACATACATTTAATAAAGTTAAAAAATGGGTCTTTATAAAGCAAAATAACACCCAGGGGTAAATGTCAAACATATGCAGATTTAAGTATAGCTTCTTCCCCCCCAGGGCAAGTAACTTTTTTTTCGGACAAGTGAATGACTGATTTACTTGTCTGAAGGATAAGCACATGACAAGGCTTAATGTCGAGGCCTAGCCTGGGAAAACCCAGACGAACTTCCGGCAAATTTAGATTTGCTCTGCAAGTTAGTCTGGCGAAGACCCCATTCAAGCTCATTTCCAATCTTTCCAAATCGAGGCACCAATCACAAACGTTGAGGCGGCTTTACAAGATGACGATTGATCTGATTGGTTTTAAGGTCTATGCAATTGCTTACAGAGGCATTTGAGCGACGTCCGTTGGTGACGCCCCTTTGGAAATGAGCTGTCAATGAACCTTCCCCAGACCCTAACTCAGTTACGACTGAGAAGGGTCTGTTTTTAACCAGGCTAGTCGAGGCCTGCATGAAGAGCAACTTTTCATAGCAGACCTACAAAACTGTGTAAGACAGTGTGGGATATGTTCGGTCTCTCTCCTAACGGCTTAGTTATGTAACAACACTCCTTTCTGTTTTCAAAAACTAATTGTTTACCATTAAATAAAATATCAATGAAGCCACATGTTGCTTAAATGTTATTCCACTATTTTACAATCCCAAAAAGGATTGCAAATTGCTTTAAATGTCTAGATTTAATATCGTATTACTTAGTTTACAGGTGAAAAATACAACACCTTAGTTGACTCTGACTGTTCATGTATTATTTAGAGAATCTACCAAGTAATTAAATCTTGATCAGGCATGGTTCCCTGGTTTCTTGGTCGCACTCGCAACCAGCTAGTCTCCAAATACATTTTAAGTTTATAGTTGCTTTAAAAAGCAATTCAAACATGCAAAGTTTAACTGTGTGCACTATACATTGTCTATAGTGGATTATGCAGTGCTTTTGAACTCTGACAATTAGCTGTAAGTGTGAAAACAAAGCTCTTTGTATTTCAGCATGGGTGAAGTCACAGTGCGGTTTAATGGAAACTTTGTTTTTTAAAGGGTTTGTTTCTGTGCTGCCAGTTATCTATAGCAACGGTTGCAGATTGTAATTAAAGACTTGCGTTTGTACAAGCACAACCCATATAGTCGGTTGTAGAGGCTTTGGGGATTTTACTCCTGATGTGAAGAGTTTGGTTGGCTGGCTTTTAAATATTGCATGATATGGTGTAAGTTTGTACAAGTCCAAAACAGTGGTGGGCAAAATTATTAGAGTAATATTTTTTAATGTTTTAAAAGAAGTCTCTTCTGCTCACCAAGGCTTCATTTTTTGATCCAAAATACAGCAAAAACAGTAATGTTGTGAAATATTTTTACTTTTTAAAATGACTGTTTTCTATTTGAATACATTTTAAAATGCAATTTATTTCTGTGTTGGTAAAGCTGAATTTTCAGCATCATTATTCCAGTCTCAAAATTGTTATACTCTTTCTGTCCCATTTGCAAGAACTAAACTGGGAAAAAGGGCTTTTATGTATTGCTCCATTTGAATGGAGTCTACTCCAAACGAAATTGAAATTACAAACTCTGGTGTCTATGGAATATTTTAAATCTATTATTCGGTCACTTGAAGAAGACTCGATGTGCAATTGTTTTTAAGTGTTTTAATTTTTTACTTGTTGTTTTGATCTGTAAGTTTGTGATTGTAGCCTAACTGCTGCCCAGTCTTGGCCAGGACACTCCTGTGAAAGAGATTTTTAATCTCAGAGAGATTATCCTGGTTAAGTAAAGGTAAAAAAATGCATTCTAATATGATGATTTGATGCTCAAGAAACATTTATTATTATTATCAATGTTGAAAACAGTTGTGTACAATTTCTTTTGATGACTAGAAAGTAAAAAAAACAGCATTTATTTGAAATAGAAAGCTTTTGTAACATTATCACTGTTGTTCAAAAGTTTGGGGTCAGTACGTGTTTTTTTTTGTGTTTTTTTTAAAGAAATTAATTATTTTATTCAGCAAGGATGCATTAAATTGATAAAAAGTGACAGTATAGACATTTATTATGTTGCAAAAGCTTTCTATTTCAAATAAATGCTGTTCTTTTGAACTTTCTGTTCATCAAAGAATCCTGAAAAGAAATTGTACACAACTGCTTTCAACATTGATAACAATAATAATAAATGTTTCTTGAGCAGCAAATCAGCATGAGTTATTTCTGAAGGATCATGTGACACTGAAGACTGGAGTAATGATGCTGAAAATACAGCTTTGATCACAGGAATAAATTACATTTAAAAATATATTCCAATAGAAAACAGTTATTTTAAATTGTAAAAATATTTAACAATTTTACAGTTTTTGCTGTATTTTGGATCAAATAAATAAAGCCTTGGTGAGCAGAAGAGACTACTTTAAAACTTAAAAAAATCTTACCGTTCTAATAATTTTGGCCACCACTGTATATAAAATTGAAAAGACCTCCAAAAGTAACACAATAGCATAATTGAACCAATCATGTATTTTTTTTTCTTATACTAAGAAAACAAGTATTTTCTTAGTAATCATGTAGCTACTAAATGGCAAAACAACTTCCAACACTTTAATTACAGGACAGTCCTACAAGACATTCATGTTGGCAGTGATCTTTGAACATTCTTTGATACAGTGAAAACAGAACGTGATTGTAAACTCAGTAAACCTTAATTTCCTCGTTCGACCTTACTTTGTTATATCAGGATGAACCTTTGTGCAACAGTTGCTTCCATCAACCCATAGCTGGACAGCTGATATATTTACAGAGTGATAATTGCTATTTTTCAGCCATGAGATTTAGTTGCGGTCCTCCATTCTACTTCTGTGATAGTGATGTCAGATCTAGGTTACATGTTGTCTTTATGATCAGAACCACCTATGAGCCATTCTTCTAATCTTTTTTGCCCATAATTAAGCATAATCATATGAGCAAGAATTAGGGCTGCACTATATTGGAAAAAAAATTATAATTTGAATAGCTCTATTTGGAAATAACTAATAATTATATAATGTTTAAGATGATTTTGTAGGGAAGTGCATCTACATAGAAAATAATAAACAAATTACAAACAGAGATAAATACAATTGAACAAATATACAAATGAAATAAACATTGCTTTGTTTTTCATGCAAGTCTAACAACAGAAATTGAATAATCAAATATAAAATAACACTGCATAGTCTTCACTGTATTAATTAAATATAATTAATCTTTGATAATCTTTTTTTCTCTTTTGTTGTTTGATTGACATTAATGATAAAAGCAGCAGATTTATTAGGCTGCTGCCACTTTAAGACTGAATAGGGCCTGAAAGAGAGCAAATGCATAATCAGGGGGTCCTGTTCCCCAACCTCACTTAAGCAGTTTGCATGACTGATGTTTCTTATTCCCCTCCTCCCTGTCGTCTTAGCTTTGTGCTGACAGTGTGGCAAAGCATGCATCTTTAACTAAGTGTAAAATGTGTCTAGTTTGCTACTTTCAGAGCCCTCTGCTTGGTGGAATATCTTTTCTCTGGCGTAATCCTCGGCACACTCATTCTAATGTGAGACCGGCCTTCACCGTCACCCACTATGAAAGTGACGGCCTATCCACTGCAATGTAACAGAGACAGCCACAACTTTGTGCTCCTGATTTTGTCCATCTTCAAAGCTCAGCAAATTATACTGGAAGTCGAAATGCCCTAATTTTAACAATATTAGGTTAACTGGAAGATTTTGGTTTTATTTGGACCTTAAGGGTATCAACTTAAGGCATCCATTTAGCAAATGGCTGAACCAGACACAACAGGGAGAATTCAAACCAGTAGAGTTTGTATGTCATTAGTGAAATCTTATCATCCTGTTCTGTTTCAGGTTTGGCTGTCCAATGTGTGTGAGACTGGATGAGACAAAGGCTCTATCAGGAGCCTTTGTGCAGATTGACCTGCAATTACTGAAGAGGACCTCTGGGCAGGTGAGAATTCTATTATTCTTGTATGTTTCTTGAATGTGATCTGAGTTTACTGATTGTTTCGAAGTTACATTTAAAGTTTAAGGAACTTATTTTTAAACACCCACACCACTCTGCTATCATTTCATGTGCACAGCAACTAACTCGGTCTCGTACTCTATGATGAATCGCTTGTTGTATTCCTCATTTGTAAGTAGCTTTGGACAGAAGTGCCTGCTTCTCTAAATTAGGAGAAAAAAGTGCAAATATCTCTTTAAAGGGTAAATATTTGATATCTGTTGCTATCCCTAAGTTAGTAAAAGATGATGGCAAAGGTAATCCAAGTGTTAAAATAGGTGAATATTTAACTTTAAATTTAATTAAATATTTAATATCAGCCATTAAATAGTGAAAAATAATATCAACCACTATGGGTGTGACGAGGCGCTTATCTCACTAGATGAGACACGAGATTGGGTTCACGAGAACAAGACGAGACAAGATTTTTGCACAATATTGTATACAAATCCTTATTTCTATTAGGCCTATATAGAAATAAAAAATAGTCTGCAGGTGCATTTTGAAATGTTTTAACTAATAATCTTGTAATAAATGTCATTTCAGTTCTACTTTGAGTATGAATTATCAAATGCATTGAAAGCCAACAATATATAAGCACTGTAAAAGGTTTTGCCACAACAAACTCAATCGAAGGAGAAAACAAACTGTTTCTCTTCTGTATGATTTAACATGAGTCTCTTCAGACTTTACTGTACATGAATTATGAGCTTCCAGAACTTCTGATTGAGGTTGTCTGTGTGACCTCCTAATTGAACTCCTTTCCACAAATTTAACATAGAAATAAAAACAGTATAAATAACAAAAATAAATAACCGTTTTTTCTTAGTCTTATTAAGTGCAAACAATAAGTACAAGTGCAACCATAATCAAAGTACTCTCTCAGTATTAAAAGAGCAAACAGAGACCAAAGCCATAACTACAGAGTCCAGAGATAGGTTTGATATTGGAAGACGAGCTATTGTATGCAGCCTAAATAGCGTGCATCAGGGAGCTTATGTGTTTTACTTTCACTTTGAAATTCGGGATCGCGCGTAATCTGTATAGGGAGTGGCAGTGCTGAGCACAAATTCTCTACAAGATAAGACATTTATCAGACGCTTAGGCTCTGCTGCGCATCGAATCATGTGCTCGTGCTGGATGAGCAGAGTAGACATTTATAATAGTTTACAATGGTTTTTATGTTTATAAAATCAGCAAAACGACAGTGGAGGCATGAAATGTGAATGGTGACATATTCTATGCTAATTTCACCCTCACACCCCGTCATGGCGATATCGCGAGACATTTTCTTCACTCGACGAGAAATCGTCACATTTTAGTGTCGCGAGATCTCGTGGCACAAGATCTCGTCACACCCCATCAACCACCAATCCAAAAATCATTCATCAGTTACATAAAATCATCTGTATCTGCCTTTAAATTATATGGTGCCAATATATTGTGAATCATTGACATTTTCATGGCATTTTATAGAGCATCACAAAATATCACTTTTTAATGAATCAGATCTACAACCAGACTCTGGAAGACTTTCACAGTTCACTGTACTTTTAAAAGGTTTTAATTTGTTAGCATTCTGTGTTCCTGTGCATGTGGAAAATATTGTTTTTATGTGCTTACAAAAAAGGCAACTTCCCTTTCAGGTTCACACATCACTTGGCAGGGTGGAGTTTCTTGACCCATGGAGAATTACTTCCAGGCTGAGGCCTTTAACCTGGACAAGGTGCTGGATGAGTTTGAACAGAATGAAGGTAAGAAAACTGCTAACTTAAAAAACTTTGAAAGAATAAAGCAGGAGCTCTGACAGTCATAGTTGTTCTGAGGCCAATAACAGAACAAAAGAAATTCTCAATCTCGGCACGTTTACATTATCTTCAGATAACCTACTTCGTCAGGTGAATTAGAGCACTGTTGAATTTTCTGTCGAATTTGAACCACTGAATTTGTAAGGCGAAATAAAATGGACCGAAAATTGCCTGTCGAATATTATATAGTTTGTATTTTTAAACAGATTTAATATTTTGGAAGTGAAATCTGAAAGGTGAAAATGGATTATTGATTTTCTAAAAATGAAAACGAGTTAAATGTTTTGAATTGAAATATTCACAGCTTAAATATACAACCATGTTAAATGTCAGCCCATAAATGCAAGCCCTAAAAATACAATGCATTAAAATGCAAGCAGGGTTAATGCAATGCATATATTTTCAAGTAGTGCAATTCAACAAGCTTTTTTGTTTCAGAAACATTTCTCATTATTTTACTTCCATAAAACTGAACGCAAAGTAACACAGATGCTTATATAAATAGAACAAATGTTTGGCACTGTCGAGCTGCCCACAGCATGGCTAGCACAAGCAGGTAACTGTGCTGGTGGCAGCAGTCTGTGGTGTAAATGGGGTCAACTGAATTAGCATTTCCCCTCAGGACTTCTGCCTCTCCCTGATTTTCCTGAACACTGTTTAATTGGTGTCACACAGTCAAGCACATGTAATTTACAAGGTTAAGCTTGTATGTGCGTTTTGAGTTATAGCAGGAAATTGCAATTAATATTATTTTGATCACGGTTCTGGGACAGGCGGACAACAGCTCCTGGTGCACAGCCATATAAAATTGACAGGAATTTATTGATTGCTTTGTCCTGTATGTCACAAAGAACATTAAAAGCCACACAAACTTGGCTCACACACAGACACCCTCTTAGTGAAGCCATTGAACGGTGGAATGAATGTATATCCCCTCTCCGACACTAATCTTGAAAGATTAATGGAGTGAAAGGAGAACTATTAAACGGCCCCAGAACAAAGCTGAATAGTGAAGGAGAGCAGTGCGAGTATGTGTCTGCTTGATCACTCTTCGATGTATGTAAGAGAAAGGGAATGCCTGCCCACATTCCAAAGCATTGCTGTGTCAGTTTGACAGATGGATCCCAAGGCAATGACCAGATTGGCCCACTTTCTCAACATTTTCCAATCTAGCCTGACCTAATTTCTCAATTTAACTGTTTGTTTCAATCTTCTCAAAAAGGAAGCTAATGAGCTCTTCTTTCATCCTTTTAGATGAAACGGACACACCGACTCTCTCTGATGCCAAGTGGACTCAGATTCTGGCTCCGCCATCACACCTCCTTTCCCTGAATCCAGCACTAACACACTCTGACCTCAGCCCAAGGGACAGCCCTATCGGCTTCAAGCCACTTCTGGATGCCCAGATGTCAGATGGCCCCTCTTTGGCTGAGGTCACCAGGTTAGAGGGGAAACAGGGGCTGGGGCAACAGCCAGAGGGCAGGAGCGAAGAACGGCCGGCAGATGTTCATAGTCCCCCTCTGCCCCAGCCTAACATTGGCAAGCTGGTGAGCACTGAAGGGCAGTTGGCAGACTTGCCGGCCTCCAACAGTGTGGTGCTGGAAAACGGCTATCCAGCTAGTCCTGATCATAGTGGCCGGTCTGATGTCCTTCTGGCCAATGATGATGAGACAGCTCAAGCTGTTACAGATCAGCAAAGTGTTAAGGATACTGGTCCCTGTGAGCTTAAGACTGAGCAGAATGGTACAGATGAGCGAAGTGATGCTGGTCTTGATGAATCTGGGAATAGGCCACCTGTTTTAAAGAATGGTGTTAAGATAGAGGCAATCAAGCCTGAAGCTGGTTCACCTGTCCTTGAGGTCAGAATGAGGGACTGTAATCTGGTATTTCCAGAAGGAAGTCATCCCCAGAAAGGGGAAGCAGTATTGCACAGTTCAGTGAATGGTGGCGGAGAACTGGATTTTGA
Organism: Gila orcuttii; assembly: GCA_026230005.1. Taxonomy (NCBI): domain Eukaryota; kingdom Metazoa; phylum Chordata; class Actinopteri; order Cypriniformes; family Leuciscidae; genus Gila; species Gila orcuttii. The sequence goes on from JAPDVR010000008.1 coordinate 29,772,300, forward strand.
GAGGGAGAATCATGAGGGTGCTTTTCAGAATGGTGGACTGGTTGAGAATGAAAGTACAGGGAAAGATACTTGGGTGTTAAATCAGGAAGAGAAAGAGAAAACAATAGAGAATGACCACAAAGAGATTCACAGAGACTCTGAATCATCAGGGGTGGAGAAGTCCCTGTCCAATGGTCTGATTGTGGACTTTGACGGAGATGCACACAGCCAGCCAGTGGTCCCTTCAAAGGAGGACTCTGTGACGGAGGAAAAAGAAATGGAGGAGAGCAAACAAGAGTGTTGTGATCCAGTTAGAGGACTGGAATCGGGCAGAACAGGCAAACTCAACAACAGCCGGCTGCAGCCTGTCAGCGTTCCCTACGGTGGTGCCCGCCCAAAACAGCCTGTCAGTCTGAAGCTGCAGATTCCCCAGCTTCTCTCGAGTCAAGTTAAGAATGAATTTGTCTCTACAGGCAAGAACAAGAACCTGGAGCCGCAGAGTATGACAGGAGGCCTTGAGACATCGAGTGGAGTAACCGAGTCTGGGGTTGTTCGAATGAATGGAGAGCATGGAGATGGCTCTTCAGGCTTACTCATCCCATCTGAGAGTCCAGACAATGATCTCCAGGCAGGGCAACAGGGAGCCTTCTCTAAGAAACCCTTAAGCTCCTTGGGGGAAGTGGCTCCTGTTTGGGTTCCTGACTCCCAGGCACCCGTTTGCATGAAGTGCGAGGTCAAGTTCACTTTCACTAAAAGAAGACATCACTGTCGGGCATGTGGCAAGGTAAAGCATTTTGTTCATTATTGAGTGGTGTGTTTTTTTTTTTACTTTATTTAAATCCTTAATCCAAGTATTTAACTAACAGGCTGTAACTTGTTTGTGGTAAATTAAATCATGCTGCTTTCTGAGAATTGGTGTGATGTTACTTTTCTAAGCAATCAGGTTTATGTTAAACTTTGGCTCTTTTAACTTGGATCTTTTTCAGTTAAAATTTTTGGCAGCTAATAATAATTCCCTAGCAACCACATAGCAACATGCTTAAAAACCTCTCATTACACTTTAATAACCGCATTGCACAGTGCTGACAAAAAGGCCACAACATCCATTGTGGAGGTGAGTTTTGCATGGGCAAGCAGCATTCTTCAGAAATTAAAAATCAATTTAATATTGGCTTCTAACAAGTTGGAAGCTCAAGCGGAATACAAGTTTGTCTCACCTCCTGCTGGCCAAACTGTTTTCTCATGATGTAGTAAGTAACTATTTAACATAATGTTTTGATAACTATAACACTCTAAGGCTGGCATCCACTAGTTTGAGTTTGAGGCAATTTTTTATTCATAAGCTTCATTTGTTTTATTTGTCACACCCCTCTTCCATTCTTAATCAGTAAATGCGACAGACCCTCGAAAGAAGAGGTTGAGACTTCAGGAAAAGTATTTGGTGGGTGTGACATCTCTGATCAGAATCAAGCTGTTCTGAGTCAGCTAGTGGGACACTGGTTTACAATTGAGCAGAATTTCAAGGAAGTATGGGTAATTGTCGGGCAGCTCTAAACCTGTGAAGCTGTCAAATTCCATCAGGGAGAAATGTTTGTCTATGCAGCACTCATAAATAACTGCATGACTGCTGGAATAATGTCTTAATTTCCCTTGGTGCTAAACTGCTGCATCGTTGATGACATTTTCACAGAAATGGGCTGGAAAGAACTCTGTGAAAATTAAATGTAGCTGTGGTGCAAAATGGTTTAATCTGACAGAACTGTGATTGTTCTAGACCATGTCCTCATCCTGAGAACTGGTTGATGAGTCATGGCTGGTCTGGTTCATATAGTTTCTTTCCATTGTTTTATTATGTCTCATTTATTATGTATCATTTTCGATATGGATTGTTTTTTTATCAAAGCAAATGTTTTTGTGATGTGTGTCTGGCCAGGTGTTCTGTGCTGCTTGTTGTAGTCTGAAAAGCAGACTGATGTACATGGACAGGAAAGAAGCCAGGGTTTGTGTTACCTGCCACCGTGCAATCATGAATGGTGAGTGATGTGAAACTCATAGGAAAAGTAATAAATTTCCCTCTATAGCCTGGGAGTTTTTGACCTCAAATTTTCCTAATTTGAGTTCTGGTTACATTATAACCCTTTTTTATGGTACTAATGTACTGTAGTTTTCATTAATACATAATTTTTATGGTCAATTTTTCAGAGTTCAATTGAAGCCTTTGTTTTGCACAGGTCGGAGAGAGGTTTTGATATTTTCTAAGACTTTAAGGATTATAAAGAACAGAATAACTTTGTTTCCAAGTAGCTTTATGCAGAAATTAACCAGTTAACACTTGAAATTAGGGTTTTACTATGTGTATAACCTTATCCTTTGAACTCGCTCATTAGCTCAAACATGGGAGAACATGGGAGGTGGTGGCAACCTGAGCCCAAATCCCAACAACCCAGCTGAGTACTGCTCCACAATTCCTCCTCTGCAGCAAGCCCAGGCATCAGGAGTACTCAGCACCCCACCACCAACCGTCATGGTGCCTGTTGGTGTCCTCAAACAACCAGGGTCTGAAGGTAAAGTCTGTAGGATATTGCCAATTAATAAATAAATAAATTGCCTGTCAATTTGTGGATTGCGGATTTTTTGGACTTCAGCAGTGTTCAAATTGTGTCAGGGCTCTTTGGGGGTCCCCAACCCCTAAACTTCATTCTAGGTCTGTTTGGTGGGAGCTTCACTTACACTAACCCAGTGGTTCCCAACCCTGCTCCTGGAGTGCCTTCAACACTGCACATTTTTTATGTCCCTCTTATCTAACACACATATTTGAGGTCTTGGAGCTGATGAGTTGAATCAGGTGTGTTTGATTAGGGAGACAACTAAAATGTGCAGTGCTGGGGTACTCCAGGACCAAGATTAGGAATCACTGCCCAGACCTAATCGTGCTGCTGTGCCGTCATTTCCTAAACTTCTGTCATCATTAACTCACCCTCATGTTGTCCCAAACCTGCATGAATTTCTTTATTTTGTTGAACTTTTGTTATTTTTGTTGTTGAAAATATTTTAAGAAATGTTTCTCTCTAAATTTTGTCTATACAATGGAAGGCAATGGTCACCAAACTCTTTAGGGTTGTCACGATATCAGATTTTTACTACATGAATATAGTGGCCAAAGGAATTCACAATAACAATCATCTCCTCCGACATGATTTTGTTCAGCAGTAGTAGCTTCACATTGCGTGCTTGTCTTCCTTTTTTTTTTTATTGTGCACTACTGCCACCTAGCAATAATTTTTTTCATTCATGGTTATCATCAATACCAGTATAATGTGACACCCCTAGTTACCAATATTCTTCAAATATCTTATTTTGTGTTTCACAGACCAGATTTGAAACAACATGAGCGCGAGTAAATGATGACAGAATTTAACATTTTATGTGAACTCTCCCATTAACACAGAGATAATATAGTATATTGAGCACTTTACAGGTGCATAGAACCTTCCGTCATAGCAAATCAATTTCAGATAATTTATTGAAAATTGGATTTAAAAAAATCACATTATGTCAGAGCAATAATTTGACAATTTTTTGTTTGTTCTTATATGTGACGGACGGTTCCCTTTAACTCTACTCTGGATTTGAACACTGCTTTTCAGGCTGTTTATCATTTAAAGTCCAGAGTTAGCTGTTTTTAAGCCTCACCATGTGCATGTACTTCCAGGTTCTCTTCCTCGAGAGCAAAGAAGGGTTTGGTTTGCTGACGGTATTCTACCCAACGGGGAAGCTACAGACTCTTCTAAAGGGCCGGCGGCAAACCCCAACCCCTCACAGCCTGTGGCAGCGCCCCAATACTCAAACAAATCCTCAGGAGCCAATGCTTCTGAGGTGACAATTTACTTTGTTCCATTCAAGTTCGATAAACTGTTTCAATGCATCTCTAATATGGATTCTTTTTCAGGCATAGGCTCATTTCTGATCATTGTGCTTATCCTGAGAACAGTTATGTTATGTTGCAGTCATAAATTTTTGTTTTTTCCGCTGCTGTAGACTGCCCGTGCCACTGGAGCCCCGACCGCCAGCCCTGTGGGCAGCTCTCTCAGTCTGATCCCAGAGGACGGACTTCCTCCCATCCTCATCTCCACAGGCATTAAAGGAGGTACGGGAGGCCACATCACAGGTGCTTGCCCATCCTCACCATTCAGCTGTCTCCACTATTGGTGCTTGTTTGTATATGTCCGTGTGCATGTATCTGTGTTTCTGCTGCGGTCTCCACCACTCATGCTAAGGGAGGGCTTTCATTGGGTTGGTTCCTTATCTGGGTTGTACCATGAGAGGAAAGTGTCTGTCATGGATCAGTTTGTTGCTAGTTACAGTGATGATATTGTTTGCCTTGTCTGTAGACTATGCTGTGGAGGAAAGACCTGCTGAGATTGTGCTGATGCAGCAGCTTGAGGAGGGCGGCCCTGATCCCCTTGTGTTTGTCCTCAATGCCAACCTACTGGCCATGGTCAAACTGGTCAATTGTAAGTGAGCCATTCCTTGCTGGATATTTACTATGGTTTAGATTTAGTATTAATGCTAATGGAGTGATTTTTTGGGGTGAAATTCTCATTCATGGGTGTTTCATCAACTATGGGCATGTTTGGCCCAGTAGACATTTCTCATTATTAGCAATGTTGAAAACTCTTGTCCTGCTTGATATTTTTTGGAAACCATGATATATTTTTTTAATTTTTTTTTAGGGAAGTTCAAAAGAACAGCATGTTTTTGAAATATAAGTCAATTCCCATGAGCCATAACAGTCATTTGTGCCATCTTTGTGTGAAGATGTAAATAGGAAGTGCTGGTATATGACAACAAAGGGTATGCATGCCGTGGGCCAGGCAGAGGTTGTATTGCTTCTGCAGTGCCTCCCTGATGAGAAAACCATTCCCAAGGACGTCTTCAGCCACTTCATCCAGCTGTATCGGGAGGCTCTCACAGGTAAACTGATACGCCTCCACCAGGGGGCACGCACTGGTAAACTGATCCAGACAAAATGAGAGCGCGGCCTACATAGATAAAATTAGACCTTTCTGCCAGGAGGCCCTTAAAGGTAAAATTAGGCTGCTGGCTCCAATGGCATTGAGGATCCACTTCAGCAGAAATTGTTTTCCAGACACAATCCTCGTCACCCAGTCGTACTTTAGGTCAATAGGTTCAGCCTCAAAACAGTTCCCATGTCTTCTTACTCTGAAAGCATTCCCTTTTAGGCTAATGTAGGATGTGTGGTGACCAATTTAGACGTGTTCAGTGAAAGAATGTTATCTGACTGGCCATATTCAGTGTCATCAGCTTACATAAGGGGCTTTCGCACCGGGTAGTTCTAGGAACTTAGTTCTAGGAACTAGCCACCAAGGGGGTTCCCCAAGAACTAATGGTTACCTTAGGAACATTTACCTGGTTGCTTTTGCACCTCCAGTAGGAACTCTGAAGTGACGTAAGCCGCGCTGCTTGTTGTGACTTTTATTTTGATGATGCTGCAGACCTTTATTTTGACGCCGCTGAGAATGCCAGCCAGAGTAAGCTTCATAAATGTGAAGTCACATATGCCATTGTTCTGCAAATTTTCATGGTTTTGTGGTTTCATTTTCAACAGGAATCCATGCCATCAGAAATTTCGTTTACCACACTGATTCCGCATCAGGCTCAAATTGGTCATGTGAATTTGCATCGTTGACTAATAGTTTGTGTGAGCTGTGTTTCATACATCGCTGCACGATTGACAATGGAGCATTTTTGCCTGCAAATTTTCTCAGAAGTTTTGCTAATGTGACTAGACCTTAACACAGGCAGCATTTCTGTATGCCACACAAATGTAGTACTAGATTAGCACGTTGCCAAGCTAATGACATTGTTCATACTCTAATAAGCATAAAAATATTGACCGCCTATTTGTAATTAGGTGCAACTATTCTTGTATTGAATGAAATATATTAATAATTGACTTTTCATTACAGTTTGTCCACCATCTTGAATGTATTTTTTTTTTTTTCTCTCCCCATTTTCGTGGCACTGCTCTCTGGGTAGATATTATTGTCTGATAAATGTTCTATATAAATACAAAATGTATTTTTAAGTGATAATAGAAAGTACTGTAAGAAATTGTATAGGCTTTACCACAGCTCTAGGATAAAGTTATTGTCCAGCTAAAGTTAGTTTTGATTGATTCACTTGTGTTGCGAAGATCATTAGTTATTAACTTAGGGGCCATTAACACGACACCGTTCTAACAGGAAAAACCCTTAACGCGCTCCGGCGTTGTACGTGTCCAAGCGCTGGTCCTTCATCAGATCATGGATACAGCCTGGATCCGGCAGACTGCGGTAAACCTCGGGATAAACAGAGAGACTAATGTTAGCGTAGACGCCATCCTTCTTATGATGTATCAAGCAGAGCCCGACCGATATGGATTTTTGGGGGCCGATACCGATTAAAAAAAAGCCTGATACCGATATATCGGCGATATTATTTATGTGTACAGTAATATTATTTATGTGTATTATAGTACAGTACCAGTCAAAAGTTTGGACACACTTTCCTATTGGTGTGTACAAACGTTTGATGGGTACTGTATATAGAATACACAGTATTTAAACAGAATAAATATATAAACGTTTTGCAATGATTACTCAAATGTGGTGATCAAACACTTGTGTGACAAAGATATGTAATGGAGGCAGGGGGAATGATAGAATGAGAATGATACATTTGAGCTGTAACCAAACTAGTTTGCATTGCATGCTATATTATATTATATTCTAAATACTGTTGCATAATCTTCACTAACGACTTTGTCTTTTAATTTAGTCACGTTATATAAAACAACTTGTAAATATATCAAAAGTGTCACTGACATTATCTTCTATTTTTAGTCTTAATTCCTCTAATTTCTACCAGTGGAGGAAGAACTCAGATCTTTTTACTAAAGTAAAATTTATAATATCATAATGAAAACGTTTTTAATTACATAATGTACAGACTTTTATACTATTGTAAATTAGTAAGCTAAATGTACCTACTAAACGTGAAACTAGGCTACTCTTAATGCAAAATGGCCCTATATAAAGTGTTATCATTTTATAAATTATTGGAATATTGCTTGATGTTGTAACGTAGCGTTATAGGCAGAATGAGCTTTAACACTGTCTACACACCGGACGCAGCTGTTATTGCTCGCGTGAGTCGCAACAGCTGTTTACCCGAGACGCGGAAAAGCACCCGTTACAGAGCAGAATGGGCCATCCGTTTACTGTCGGAGATTTGTCGCTCGCGCCACGCATTTTAATCAATGTTTAATAAATCAATTGCCTGGATTTAATAAGAAGTAAATATAGCAGACAATATAATCAGGACTTCTCAGCTGTGCGCTTGCAATAGTCACAAGCTCACACAATACGTGACAGAGGCTGGCAGCAGATAAATCAATTCAGTGAATTACACAGCACAAATGAAAAGTAATAGTCTACTACCCACTGGATGAAGAAGGGTTGGCTCTCAACAGGATATATAATATTCATTTTCTTTTCTTTTTCGTGTTCGCATTTATGAGGAAAAAACGGACGTGACAAGCTTCAAAAGCGGCACTAAAGTGATTTAAAACTTTCACATAGACCTCGAATAGAAAACACAAAGCCTTTCATTAAAGTCAATTTCGTTTTGTATTAATTATATCTTAATTTTAATCAATGTTTCATCAACCAAATGCCTGGATTTAATAAATAAGAAGTAAATATAACAGACAATAGATAATCTTGAAACGGAGGCGCCGGCGAGTAAACTGCAACTCGTCTCATAAATGAACCGAAACTCAGCGTATAGACCTGAGAAATATATCTATTGAAATGTCTACTTTTAAACAGAACAAATCAACACGAAAGACAAACTGCTCTCCGCTTATGTAATCCTTCTGAAATGTACATTTCTCTCTGGCGCGTTCAAAGATCGCGAGTCCGCATCCTCAACTTCATCTTTGCAGCCCACAATGGCTGAAAACACTTGTTATTAATAAACAATTAAAATGTCTCCTTGCTATATTTGTGCTTGCGAAGGCAGCATATATACTAAAATTGGATCGATACAGAGAAGATTAGCATGGCCCCTGCGAAAGGATGACACGCAAATCCGTGAAGCGCTCCATATTTTTATGCCCTAAATTAATACATGATGATTAACTAACTGTATTTTTTACGTACATTTCTGAAATGCACTTTCTGTAAAGCTGCTTTGAAACAATATGTATTGTGAAAAGCGCTATACAAATAAATTTGAATTGAATTGAATTGAATATTTGATGTATTCATATCATTGCTTTTGCCAGTTCATTGTGACAGCTTTTAGGTGCTTTATTGGCAGCGCCACCCTTACATGAATCACAGCAAGCCGCATTTTTTTTAAATATTCATTTATCGGCCATTATAAATGCCGATACCAATAGTTATGAAAATGCCTAATATTGGCCGATAATATCGGCTCGCCGATATATCGGTCGGGCTCTACTATCAAGTACATCAGGATTTATGGGAAGTGTTCCCGGTTCCAGCTGATTTAAACTATGCAGCCTAACATTGAATTATAGAAGTCTATAATGTGTTATGTGTATGCTAGTCCAAGAGATTTTTAGTAGGGCTGTCAATCGATTAAAAAATGTAATCTGATTAATTAATCTAAATTAATCGCATACATATGTTTTGCTGTTAAAGTATTTTAAATATTTCAATTCAAATGAATCAATGAATAATCATCATTAGTGACATTAAAGTTCAAAAACTTAACAACGTAACAACAAGGTAATTGTGATTGCTAACTGAAGTCCAGTGATCCCCTGTCAGCACAATATATTCCACTCCCACCAATACATCTCCTTTTGTTTTGTTTTCAGTCTCGTACAGCTGCTGGATTTTTAACATAATAGTGTTTCGCGATGGCAGGTTATATGTTATGTCTGAAGAGGCCATTTGCAAAACCTCTGCTAACCCTCTGTCTTCTATCACCAAAACTGGTCTTCAGGACATTGCGATCCATTTAGTAAGGGAATTGCTTAGTCGGTCACATACAGATTTGCTAAGTTTGCATTTCAGTGTTTGCTCCAGTGTGGTTTGAAGATGACGTTGACTGCTAGAGTTGGTATCACAGGACGTGCTAGGTCGTACCTCCCGATTAACGTTAACTCCTGGATGCTTTGCATTGATGTGGTACTTTAGAGTTGACAAACTCTGTTGATATGCAATTTCCTTGCTGCAGACGACTTAATTTTTATCAACACTTCCACCAGGCCGTTTTAAATGTTCCAATCAATGATCCAGGCAGCGCGTTCTCGTCTCCCTCCTTCATTTTACAGTCGAATGGTGGCTAGAACAGCTCCGAGTCAAAGGTCAATACGGAATGGATTAATCTGCGTTATTTTTTTTAACACGTTATTTTGACAGCCCTAGTTTTTAGTCTAGATTTGAACTGACTGAGTGTGTCTGCTTCCCGGACAATGCTAGGAAGACTGTTCCAAAGTTTTGGTGCTAAATAGGAAAAGGATCTACTGCCAGCAGTCGATTTTGATATTGTAGGTATTATCAACTGGCCGGGTTTTGAGATCGCAATAGATTTGAGGGACTATAATGCGTTATGAGCTCGCTCAAGTACTGGGGAGCTAAACCATTTAGTGCTTTGTAAGTAATCAGCAATATTTAAAAATGTATACAATGTTTGATAGGGAGCCAATGCAGTGTTGACGGATAATAAAGCAGACTGCGCAGTTATTGTACAGAATGTCCACGAGTCAGCATTATCGTGTTTATATTGTTTCACGTTTATGTTGAGAAAAACAATAATATCCACATGCTCAAATGAGAAAACGCGCTGCCCTGACAGATGTTGCAGAGACAGTGTGCTAAGTGAAGTTACTAACAGTACTTTGCGTTCCTTTTTGAGAGTGGTACCTCTACATTGCGTAGCAAGGCTGCGGGAACTCCTCCCTTCTCCACTTTTGTTGAAATCTTATGGGCTAACGACAGCTTGGAACAGCTGGCCAATTGTCGCGAAGTATGCAAAAACTGACAGGCTCGCGGGCAGTATAAAATGCATAGATGCGACAATTGCGACAGAATCTCTTTCTTCATGCTTCCATCGTTGAAGTTGCACCTGAGGAGAACTAGCATCTTTTTCTCTAAGCATTCGATGGCTTCGTGCCAGATTTGACAGGCAATGCCAGATTTGTGCGGGCCCCATTGACCCGCCCGACGAACATGAGTTCTGCGTCGCCTGCCTGGGCCTCGCCCACACCGAGGCGGCGTTCATGGACTCCACCTGTGCTGAGCTGCCGGTGCGCGCCCTAAGAACCAGGAAGGATGTGGTTCGTGCTGGAGCCGCTGTCATCCATTGTCACCGCGCTCACCTGTTTTCTTCGCGGATGCGAGCTTTCGTGGACACGTGGCATGCCCCCCGTCGAGGAGACCGTTGCTGCACACCTGTGCCCGTCCTCTTCATCCCTGAGCACGGACCTCAGTCTGCCGTCCAAGCCGTGCAGATTCACGGCCCACCAGGCTGACAAGGCCTACCCATCTGCAGACGAAGCAGCATCTGCTCTTCACTCCATGGCCGTACTGCAGGTGTTCCAGGCCAAACTTCTGCAGTACCTGGATGGTGGCGTCGGCGGACACTGACATAGTCAAGGATCTGCACATGGCGACGGACCTCACGCTTATGGCGACCAAGCGCTCCGCCCAGGCCGCTCCATGGGGTTTATGATCGTCCTAAACAGGCACCTGTGGTTAACCCAAACTACACTCCTTAACGCTCCAGTCACTCCCTCCGGCCTCTTAAGTGACGCCGTGGAGTCGGTCACGGAGCGTTTCTCCGAGACGCAGAACCGCACGAAAGCAATGAGCCACGTTCTTCTCGCCATCTCACTCCACGCTGACGGGAGATGCTCTGACGTCGCATTGGCCGAAAGCCAGGCTCTACGCGTTCCCTCCGGTGAAGATTCTGCCTATGGTGTTATGCAAAATCAGGGAGGAGAGAGCATCAGTGATCCTCCTGGCCCCGAACTGGCTGAACCAGCCCTGGTTTGCGGACCTGAGAGAGATCCCCATCAGGAAGGACCTGCTGTCTCAGGCAAACGGCACAATATGGCACCCCAGCCCCGAGCTTTGGAACCTTCATGTGTGGCCAGTGCAGGAACCTTAAGAACAGGCGACTGCAGCGGCACTCTCCGGCCGAGACGGGGCTACGTGTCGAAGTCACTCTCTACACCGTTCAAAGCACAGATTGTTTCCCTGCTCGCTTTATCTGCTGAGCCGTCATCCTCGCGTGACGCTGACACTCATAGCGCTGTCTGCCCTGTCAGGGCTTTGCAGATGTATGTAAATCGCTCGGCCACCTTTCGTCAGTCGGACCAGCTTTTTGTGTGCTTTGGTGGATGTGCTAAGGGACGTGCTGTTTCAAAACAGAGACTTTCTCACTGGATTGTTGACGCTATCGCAAATTCCAGGGGAAAGATTGTCCCCTTAACATCAGAGCTCATTTGACGAGGGCGGTTGCCTGATTTTACAAGCTGGATGTTCTGTCGCAAGTGCTTTCGGGGAGTTATTGAACTATTGTATCCAACTATGCAGTGGTTACCACTATGCTGTTAACTCAGTGTATATGGCTACTAGTGTTAATACAGCTGTCATCGCTACCACCGTCGACACTGTGTTTAACCCTGCCCTGGATCAGTGGAGCCTTCGCTTTCATATCGTTTGGATATGCAAATTTGGATAGGATCGGAGCTGATGTCTCATTGGTCTAGTTCCGCCTATCAGATGCAAGCACTCCTAGCGGCGCGGCTATTGGCTGACTGTCCGTGGCTGGTGTAGCTTGACCCCGTTTCTCAGGGCTTATTTTCACTACTCATGGCGGGATTTAAAACAGTTCCCGCACCTTTGTAACGCAATGTAGAGTTACCGCTCTCGAAAGGGAACATCTCCAGTTACTATCGTAACCTCGGTTCCCTGAAAGGTGAGAACGAGACATCGCGTTAGCGCCGTGTTCGCTGTTTGATCAGCTGTGCAAGCGTTCGGACGTGATTCTGATGCAATTGTCGTTTCCGTGCATATTATACTGCCCGCGAGCCTGTCAGTATTTGCATACTTCGCGACAATTGACCAGTTTGTGTTAGCCCATATGATTTCAACAAAATTGGAGAAGGGAGGAGTTCCCACAGCGTTGCTACGCAATGTCTCGTTCCCGCCTCTCAGGGAATCGAGGTTACGATAGTAACCGGAGACGTTTTCTGTTCTTAAACCTCCCACAACGAAACTTAAAGGAAGCATATGTCTCAAAATAATTTTGCTACCAGAAGATACCATCTCGGATCACGATTCCCTCGGGGTACAGCTGCGCTTACCTGCAGTCGTGAATGTGTGATGGACAGCTGCTTCCTCAGTCGACTGGTGTTTGGATTTCATGTGATTTCTCATTGTGGTGGTGATATTATAATAACTCGGTTTCATTAATACATTTGATTAAAAGTAATTCCATTTTATAATATAATTTTAATCTAAGTAATTTCAAACTTCGCGAGGCAGACGACGACATTATGTAATCAAATACAATCCACTTGTTAAACACGTAAAATAAACACTGTAAAATAAAATGATACCCAGCATTATTGTTATTGTTTATGGTATTTACATTTCTGCAAACGTGTTTAGCGATTTAAAAGTTTTATTTTCGCCTTTTATCTAAGTAGAAATGGTTTAATCATGAAAATAAAGTGGTTGAGCCTGATCTAATCCCACACTTCCTTCTGTGCAGGAAATGTGTTAAGTCACCTGGGCCACTCCTTCTTCACTCAGAGCTTCCTGGGCAGCAAGGAGCATGGCGGCTTCATTTACATCAGCCCCAGCTTCCAGACCCTGCAGGACCTGCCATTGCCTAACCCGCCCTACCTCTTTGGCATCCTGGTGCAGAAGTGGGAGACCCCCTGGGCCAAGGTCTTTCCCATCCGACTTATGCTCCGACTAGGGGCGGAATACCGATGTGAGTTTGTGGTTTGATGTTGAATTTGAGGCTTTTTTAATGGTTTAGCCTTATCCGGACGTTGAAAGATCCAGATTGTTCTTGTAGTTTTTATTGTATCTTTGACCTCTTGATATGGAGATGTGTACACATTGCAGTGAGAATGCAAGGCCCCTTACTGAGGCCAGTATAAGAGCTGTTTAGGAAACCAATATTGCAGAAAATGTCTTTTTCTGTGCTCTCTTCTCACGCAGAGTTTTCTCTGCACTAATTCGTAAGCACTGCCTCCTGTGGAGATGGAATTTATTATCAGTGTGTTTCTCAACTCATGATTCCTCATCCATGACATGCAAGCATTCTCACATTTAGAAGCACCATGTACGGTTCTAGTCTTAAAACCGGGGTGTGTGAGGACTTGGTAAGCACACAGGCCCTCGATTTTACATTAAAGTAATTGCCGTATTACATAAAAGGGGCCTCTGAGTCATTTGGAGTGTGAAGGAGCTTATTGTGAGCTGCTAAATTAAATAGTGTGACTTGTTGTGGTAGCCTGGCGTGTTCTTATTGTGCACTTGTGTTGCAGTCTACCCCTGCCCACTGTTTAGTGTTCGCTTTAGAAAACCTCTTTTTGGAGAAACTGGTCATACCATCATGAACTTGCTGGCAGTAAGTATTCTTATTTCACTTCTTCTTCTGCATTTAGCACATGCCTACTGTCAGTATGAACCCATGTCAAGTCGTCTGATGACGTTTGAATTTTCCCACATCTACAGGACTTCAGAAATTACCAGTACACATTGCCAGTGGTCAAGGGGCTGGTGGTGGACATGGAAGTGAGGAAGACGTGCCTCAAGATACCGAGCAACCGTTACAATGAGGTGAATGAAGAAAGAAACTTATTTTTGGTTGTTGTATAGCAACACATTTCCAATAGAGTTCATGTAAAATGTATTTGGAACTTATGTGGAACAGCATGAATAAAAGCGAGCGTAGCAGATTCATGACAAGTGTCCCATGAAACAAGTGAAGCATTGACAACAGCTTGTCTTCTGTGTCCCCCGTGTCCTAAATACCAAAAGTTGGAGACTTCTGGTATTTAGCTTGTGTTTGAAAAGCATTTGACGAAGCAGAACTTGTAGTGGCAGACCTTTGACATAGCAGGGATTATTTAAAGCCTTGGTTGTATTGTGTCTTACTCTCTGCTTTCTTTAAAAGCTGTCATTCACTCATCTAGGATTTATAAACCCTTAAAAACTTAGTTAAGTTTTCGGATTATGCATAACTTTGGAAAGTCATGACAAGTTATCTTTCGGCTTTCTCTTTTCTCAGCTCATGAAGGCAATGAATAAGTCCAACGAGCATGTGCTGGCGATGGGAGCATGCTTCAACGAGCGGGCGGATTCCCATCTTGTCTGTGTTCAGAACGATGATGGTAACTACCAGACTCAGGCCATCAGTATTCATCACCAGCCTCGCAAAGGTGCGACACAATTACCTGCATTTGCAAAAAGCCGCACCCAAAGATTTTAAATAAATGCAGCCTTTGTGAGCATAAGAGACTTCTTTAAAAAAAAAAAATACTACTAAATAATATTTTTGAATGGTAGTGTACGGCAATGTAATGGATTATTTTATTAAAAGATATGTTGTGAATTAATCATATGTTGATTAATTAATGAAATTAAAGTACTTTGAAAAAAAAAATCTTATCACCTCTGAGTTCTGTTTCTTTTAAAAGTGAATGAGTAATATTGGTTGAGGAAATTATGTTTTTGATGTATTATTTCCTTTTATCCCTCTTTTAGTGACTGGTGCCTCCTTCTTTGTGTTCAGTGGGGCTTTAAAGGCTTCATCGGGCTACTTGGCTAAGACCAGCATTGTGGAAGGTACAACATTTGCAGCCTCTTTCTCTAAATGTAGGACATCTGATCCCCCTGGAACAATGTCTAAACTGGACATAATCTCCCTTTTAACGTTTTTGACCCAGTCCCAGTCAGGCTGCATTGTACTTTTTGTACCACTTGATTCTAATTTAAAGTGCTTTCTACTTAGCAGTAAAATACTCAGATCACTTGTTTAGAGAGGTTTTTGGACTTTTGATAAAAAAGGCTACCATGCTAGAACCAATCCCATAACTTTTGATTGCTTTGAGATATTAACACACAATTTGGCCAAACTTGATTTTACGACCTGTCATATATACTATCTAATAGTCATCATTTCAAGCATGAATAACAAAATAAATCAACTAATTGCATCACTTTGTCTGGGGTTTTCTTAGCAGTGTTGTAACATAAGAACATTTGCAGGAGAACATGCCAAAATCAATTTTCTTCAAAATTTGAAAGGATTTCTATCAAATGAGACCATTTACTTGATGATACCTTGTTTTTTTGTAGAGTTATAAGCCATTACTTTTAACTATGCCACTTGAAATTATGTGAAATCATTACAAATGCCTTCAGGGTGTAAGGGGTTAACAGTGACAGTCAACAGAGTCAGGCTGAATTGTACTTTTTGTACCACCTGATTCTAATTTTACGTGCAGATTTGTGTGCTCACTGTAGTAACTCTGAATGCTTGTGCCCCAGATGGCGTGATGGTGCAGATAACAGTTGAAACAATGGAGGCCTTACGGCAAGCCCTGAGAGAGATGAAAGATTTCGGTATTGCCTGTGGGAAAGCTGATCAAGACGAGAACCAGGAGCACGTCCATATCCAGTGGGTTGATGATGACCACAACGTCAACAAGGGGTGAGCAGACAACTAAAACTGTCTCGTTCACTGGCATCATTCCCTATCTGCAAAGGGGGGACAAAATCCATATTAATGTCTATGTATTTAGAATGCAATGTCATTAAAGTCCCTGTTTGTGTAATGGTCATGTGTCCCAAACCTGTCGCCGGTTTGTGATTTGTCCCTCCTCAGACTACTGTTGGTAAAAACTGACCCAGTTGCTTTGCCATAACAATTTGGCTTTTGTTAATTATTCCTGCCCATTTCTCCTGCATCCAACACATTGATTCCGAGAACTGATTGTTTTCTTACCATCTAATCTACCCAGACCTAATATGTGGCTTTTTCAGTAGATGATCAACAATTTTCGCTTTCCCTTTGACTGGTCATAATGTTTTGGCTCATCAGTGTACGTGTGTGTGTATAGCATTAGCTGCTTTTGTGGATATCCCATCAAAAAACCTGTTTACAAAGGAAAATATTTAATCCCAAAAATCATTCTCATCTCACCTATGTACTTTTCTTGTTATAAGAGTGATCAGTCCCATTGATGGGAAATCCATGGAGTCAGTCACCAGCATTAAGATCTTCCATGGCTCAGAGTATAAAGCCAATGGGAAAATCATCCGTTGGACAGAGGTATTTATTCATCATTTGCCATTATTTATCTTCATTTAACGTTATGAATTCTATTTTAATGACATTTCAAATCTGTAAGCCTTTCTTTGTTGAAACAAAAAACAAGATATATTTGAAAAATAATTTTTAACCATACAATGAAAGTCAGTGGGCTCCAATGTTGTTTTGGACTCTAGTAACTCATAGTATGGACAAAAAAAAATATTTTTTGTCAAATGATATAACTGTACATTAATTGTGCTGTTTGCTTAGGTGTTCTTCCTAAGGAGCGAGGACCAGACCAATGGCCTGAGCGATCCTGCAGATCACAGCAGACTCACCGAGAACGTGGCAAGGGCTTTCTGCATGGCCCTGTGCCCTCACCTCAAACTTCTCAAAGAGGATGGGATGGCCAAACTGGGCCTGAGGGTTACATTGGACTCTGATCAGGTTACAATGATAGCTCCATTTAATTGTTGCTTTCTGGCTACATCTACATTAATCTGGATACATTTTTAACTTTTTCTGGCCTTCTGTCCACACTTAGACCGTTTTTGTCCTGCAAAATTTTAAGAGGCTCTCCAAAGTGGATACATAAAAAAAAACAAAAAACAGTTTTCGTGTTATAGTGTGTGGACTGTAAAAGCTGAAGTATTTGAAAATGATGATGCAGGTTTAGTCATGTGACGCATATTGTACATATATGTGCTATTCCACAGTGTTGCTAAAGATACATGTTACTTTGTACAATCTTCATATTACATTCCTGCAAAGATGACAGAAAATGTAGTCTTGCAAAAAAAAACATGAGAGCAGTTGCGTTTTAGACCATACATGAAATGGCGATTGAGTGTGACCTGGACAGAAGTGGTGGAATATTTTGCTAATAAAATGATTGGACCAGAAGAATAGTGTGAGAACTTTATTATGTCTGGTCTCTCGATATTGTCTCAGTAAAACGTTTTATTAAGATTTCAAGTGATAGTTCACCCAAAAATGAAAATTATGTCATTAATTACTCACCCTCATGTCGTTTCAAACTCATAAGATGTTCGTTCACAGCTACGCAACTACCACTTTGACCCGTCAAAAAGTTCATAAAAAGATCGTAAAACTAATCCATATGAATTGAGTGGTTTAGTCCAAATTTTCTGAAGCGACACTATCACTTTATATGAGGAACAGATTTGATTTTGGCTTTTTTCACATATAAACATTCATTAACGCACACATCAGTTATGATAAGCGGAAGCTCAAGCATGTTCGCTTGATGTGCGAGAACCAATGAGGTTAATTATCATGTTACGGAGCACGTTTGAGCTTCAGAAAGAGGTTTGCTCTCAGGCATCAAGCAGGTTGGGTTAAGCTTCTGTTTATGTTTGCTGATCAATGTTTAAATGTGAATAAAAACCTAAATTCCATCTGTTCATAATATAAAGTGATCATGTCTCTTCAGAAAATTCATATGGATTAGTTTTACAATCTCTTTATGAACTTTTGGAAGCGTCAAAATGGTAGTTGCGTAGCTGTCAATGGAGGGACAGACATTTCTTAGATTTCATCAAAAGACTAATGTAAATGTAGCCTCAGTCAAGTTAAGATTACTCCTCCAGGCTTAATCTGAAATGTCTTACAGGTGGGATACCTAGCAGGCAGTAACGGTCAGCCGCTGCTCCCCCAGTACCTGAGTGATCTAGACAGCGCCCTTATCCCAGTGATCCACAGTGGGGCCTGCCAGCTAAGTGAGGGGCCTGTGGTGATGGAGCTCATCTTCTACATCCTGGAGATCATCTCTTAAAAGGAGGAAATCCGTCCAGTCTCAGAATCATGCCTACCACCAGCTCGAGTCCCTCTTTGCTCGCTCGCTCTCTCTTTCTCTCATTTGCACTTCAAAGAGCCTGAAAGCTGTGCAGGAACAATTCCTCCATACCACCTATGCACCCTCTCCACTGCGACGCCCTCTGCCCAGCCCTGCTGAACGTGGTGCTCTCTTTCCTTTCTTCTCACCTCTCAACTCCACTGTGGAAACCATTGGCCCTGTTGAGTCAAAGGGGTGGCGACCCTGAATTCGATCTCTTCAGAACCGTTGTAGCAACACTAAGCTCCTGAAACACAAGAGGGCGCTCTACACACTTAGCCCTAATGGAGACTGTTCAGATGTTGATGTTGGCCGAGAGAGGAACTGTAGAGGGAAGGTTTGTTCTATGAAATGGTTTCTGGTGCACAGTGCCTGGGCCTCAATAAGAAACGAAGAATGAGCTTCGGTTTCGCCTCTAAGCTTTATGAATCACCAGATGCTTTATTTCATGAATATGGACCTTGTTAATTTTTTTGGTAAGATAAAACTGCTCCAAAGCTAAAACAATGTAGCTTCCTCAGAGATGGACTGCTTGGCATGGTAGCGGAAAGACTGTGGAACAGTATTAGGAATGTTGACGATTAAGTTACTGTTACAAGTATCAAGAATGGACCTCTGTCACTGACTTTATTATTATTATGAGACAATATGATCGAACAATAATTTCAAGCGGCCTTCAGGAATTCAACTACAACTTCAAGTTCCACATAATGGTAGGTTTTGACATGACTGAAGGTCTCAGTCCAATAAAGCTTTTATTTTGCATTGGTTTGGACCGTGATAGAGGATGAAATGTTACCATTTTTCTGGGCCTGCATTTAGCATCCTGTCCCATCTCTTCTCTCATCCTTTTTAGTGGCCCATGTTCATTTAGTGTTCCGCCAATGTTTTTAACATGTTATCATATAAAGGATTGTCTAAGGAATAGCAATGCAGTGCACGGGATATAAAGCCATTATTAGGAAATAGAACGAGAGAATAAAGAAGAATGGAATTACTGATATTTAAGTATTATTCAGAGATGAATGCTATATTCATTAATGAGGAAAGTTTGGATTTTGGTATGTGGTTTGGAAGCCTTTAATTCAGCTGTTAGTTGGGTTGGGGCCATTAACTCTGTTAGTTTTTCTCTGTGTTAAGGTCTGGTCACATTAGAGGGATTTCGCGAGCAAATAAGGTCTATTTTCAATATTGTAGTATTATATGAAGCACAGCTCACGCAAAAGTCACTTTCAAACCAAGCAACTTTCTGTTGGTCAACATGGTAAATCTGTCTGACTATCTTGAATCTGTGAGTAATGTGTGGGGAAATCTTTCGCCCTCATGCAAAATTCTGATTGCATGGAATCCTATAGAAATGGCTGGATTTTGCTTGCGAAACTAAATGTGACCGCACTTTTTAACCATGTTTTATGTCCTTCTATAGACCATTATCAATGAGCTTTAAGCAGGGCTCCAGACTGATTCTAGGATAATCACAAATCTGGCAAAATACAAATTTGCTACTATGAGAGTGTTTTTGTGTATCTCGTATGGAGCCCCTAAACCTAAATGTGTTAGAGTAAAAAAATATCTTTAAATGTTTATGCATTCTCTTGCAAAACTTTTTTGTTCCCCCAAGAATGCTCTCAAAACTTTTGTATACTATAAACTATATTTCAATGCTTTTGTGATGCGAGTGAATGCAAAGATTTTCGGGTGAACACAATATAGTTTTTGCGAGAAAATGCAAGCACTTTGCGCACGAATGCAACGTTTTTTTGGGGAGCGCAGTAGGCTATACTTTTGCAAGAGAACGCACAAAAAAATCAAAATAATTTTTTTCCCTGCCATCTCAAGTTTTTTCACATCGCCATGTCCCTTTAGGGCTTTGTTTCATTATATATAATTTCGTGAGGTGCCGTTAGTTAATTACAACTTTAGAGGTCACGTCAGTGCATGCTCATGCAGCGCGATCCGTGATTCACGCACAAATTGTTCTTAAGATAATAATAATCAGTTTATCAAACGGATTTGAGAGTTAGCATGTTTAATCAGATTCTGTCAGTGAATCATTCAGAGCTGTTGCAGAGTTCGCAAAGGTTTTACTTAACTGCAAGTCAGTTCCCAATTATGAACTTGAAGCACTTCAAAACAACAATTTTTATCTAGCGGTTTCAGTTTATTGGTTCAGTAATTTCATTTTAGGAGCCAATAGCTTCCCAGTCACGTTTGTTAGTCTGGAGTCCTGCTTTAGATAAACGGGAGATTCCCTAATTCAGCCTGTTGTATTTCTTTGACTGATGTAATGTGGGATTAGATAGAAGAATCTTTTACTTTATAAGCAGGAGTTATTTTAATGAACTTTTTGTATTGATTTTTCACTCACATGGAGAAAATTGATTACTACAACGGTTAGCTAGCTAATTATGGAACTCTTCCAAAATGGAAAACTACCAATATAAGAAAAGCTTGGAATTTGGGAAATCACTGTGGATGACATTTTAAAAGAAAAGGGGTTTTGCCGCCTTTTTCATCAGATTTCATGAGACATCCATCAAGACATTCCAAATGTCAACTAGATTGTCTATCGTATCTAAACTGATGTAGACATTGCGACCTCAGAGTGTTTTAACAAGCCCTCTTTAGCTAACTAGACTTCAGCTGAAGTAATATTTTGACATGACAATCAAACTGTAGTATCTTTCAGTCAAATAACGGTGGGATGGTTTTGCATAATGACTCTCAGATATGGTTGGTTTCATCAGATGGCCCACGCATGAAGGAGGACAGCAGCTGATATGAAGATCCACAGCACAGCCCTTTATTAGCAGGTCAACAGTTGAGACAAAGCATGTGTTTCTGGCTTTTGGTGAAGAGTGCCCACAGCTTTGGAAGCAGACTGTTCATGAAAAATAAATGGCATCACATGAAGGCTGTATTGTCTTTCCATAAACCGTTCAAAACAGCCTTTTGTTACTCCCTGCATCCACCTTTGCCATTGTTTTGCTAGATGTGCAGTATTGTATATTTGGACATTTATATATTTTGTTAACCATAGCCTTTTTCCGTTTTTTTTTTTGGCCGGCCCAAAGAGTAACAGCATGCATGCTGAAACAAACGAGAACTTGTAATTCTCAGAAAATCTTTGCATTTTGACAGCATTTCAAAGGACGATCTGCTCAGTTTTACATACTATTGGTTTGATCTGTGCTTAATCGCTGTTAAAACCTGACAATGGAAATAAATTTGCAATGTATGAAAAGCCAAAAAAGAAAAGGGAAAAAAATACCACCTTTCTTTATTGTACACTACAAATGTCAATAAAAGCATTCTTTATCAAACCTGTTGAATGTACAAAAACGTAATTGTTGTACTGTACATAAAACTGAAAACTTTTTTTAAAAAATATTAATAGTTTCCATTAAAAGTAAAATAAAATGATCTATTTCAACCAAGAAATATTAGGAGCTACAGATCTTCGTTTCTCTTGTTTAATAACAAAACATTAATAGATTCACAAACGTGGTGTGAAATGAAAATACATTACATGGCAGATTCTGCAGGGAAAGAGTAGAAAGATGCATTGAGAACATTGACAACATGACTAAAGTGAAACATTATGGCATGTGTAACATGACCAGACAATTGAGTCAGTTTTTTAAAGGTAAACCTAGCGATGAATGAAATGACCACTTAATGAAGAATAGACACTGACAGTGCAATTTAAAACAGCTCGGTCTGAGACTGGAAAATGTGCTATCCACACAATTCACATGAGATGGGAAAATCTGTAACTGAAATGAACGGACAGAGTAAGAACTAGTCTGACGGCTCTAGATCGCACATTGTCTACACTTAAAAGCCAAATGTCAGTCCTTTGCAAATTGTAATCCAACACACCACAAAATATAAATGGGCCAAAATTGAGGTATTTTTTAACTTGTAACTAAATGTTACAAAGCTAAGCTGTTTCTGAGATCATAGCTTTGGCAAGTGAAATCAAAATGTATCGTGTCTCTCTGAATATAATAATTTATAGGGATAGTTCACCAAAATATTTAAATTCTGTCATTTACTCACCCTAAAGTTCTAAACCTGTATAATTTTTCTTCTGCTGAACATGAAAATATATTTTGAAGAATATGAGAAACCAAACAGTTGATGGGCCCCAAAAATCAATGGGGTCCATCAACTCTTTGGTTATAGACATTCTTCAAAATATCTTGTGTTCAGCAGAAAAAAAAGAAATTAATTTAGGTTTGGAACAACTTGAGGGTGAGTAAATGACATAATTTTTGGTTTTGGGTGAACTGTCCCTTTAAGTGTGCACTAGACCACAATGTAAACATTGACTAAACGTGGATAAAGTGCCTACTAGGAGCAACTATTAAAGAGCAAGACCGTCAAGTGCAAAAAGAGCAGTAACTAAACGATTTTTCTCATAAATTATGTAAGGGGGATTTTATATATGCAAAACAATGCAGAATCGCTTGAAAATCTACCTTTGCTAACTTATCAACTTTTACTAACTTAACTTATTGCTAACTAAACTGGCTCTTCTGATCAGAGAGTGTACCCGAATCTTACAGCACCAGTTCTAGTCTGAGTGATTATCAGCAAAGTGCTGAAAAAAAAGCTCGTTTAAGCTTAAATTAACCGGGAAAAAAAAACATTTTCAACAATTTCAAAACATGGTACAACTCACTCATTTACCCACTGAAGCAGAAATTAAAAAATAGATTATTCAGAACATTTGATGATTAATTTACATCTGGTTCAACTAGTAATAGCTGGTTTATGGCTTTAATGGTATGTATAAAGAATGTAATATTTAACAGCAGTACTTTAGCACGACCTATCTGTATAAACAATGCTGTGTATTCACATAGGGTGTAAACAAGTTTTGAAATGTCTGGGATTCAAACTCAAACCTTTTTGCATAGCTGGTCGCATATAACTCATTTGCATAGCAGTCATACATTAGTATTGGAGATATGACAGGAATAGGTTCTAGTTTAAGGGAGAAAAGATTAAGTCATTCATCTTACTGCAGCAGCAGTGATTACTTTGGCATTAGTGCATAAGTGCATCCCAGAGCAGTTAAAAAAAAAAAAAAAATTGGCTTCAATGTTTAATGTACCAATTGGGGTGAGCAATCTATCTCAAAAGGCCCATTTAAAAGGTGTATCAATCTCACGCAAGTCTGTGCAAATTTTCCCACTCCTTTTAATATCTCCTGTATTTTTAATAACCACCCCAACTGTTACATCCTGGTCCAACCTCTTTTACCCTGATAAAAAAAAGAAAAAAACCAAGCTAACGGTCTCTATCAGTGACCATGTCTGTCTGTGAACGGCTTGAGAAAAGTTCCTCGCGATCTCAATCGCTTGGTTTGTACCCAGGGCTAGCAGCACTGTTGAGCTTTCACCGTCCATACCTTCATCTGCTCTGAAAAACCCGCTGAGACCTGAAAGAAAAATCCACTGTGAGGTCAAGTGGAACACGAATGTGATAATGTATCAGTCATTAGAAATAGAGCAAACTTTCTTACTTTGTGAAGATGAGATCACAGTGTCAGTTACAGCAGTACCTAACACAGACAACAGATGACAGTCAAAACCAAATAACGATTAGTTGTCATTCAGATTTAATTATTTTATGTAACATACAGTAAGCTGTGTTTCCATACAAAGTTGCAAATTTAACATGCTTAAAATTGCTATATCGCATAAAACATTTGCAAATAAAGCAGTTTCCATCCCATGAGCTCAAGAAAACTGAGAAATTGTGGTACTTAGGAAAGCCACTGTGGCTTTTTTTCAATACATCACAAATGACTTGAGCCTTAAAGCGTGCAGACGAAACGCAATAAAAGCTGTCATGTTATCTTGCGTTCGGAGGCGGATGCCTGGTGTTTGGGAATGGCATCATGCGAGACACTTCTGGGAGTTAATTATCCATACCATTTTGATGGCACTTCAGAATGAATAAACCAACATCTGAGATGCTGTGCAAAGAAATTGGTCCACTGGTTAGGCAAACTATCCAATCACATCCTTTGTTTTTTAGGCAAAATCATGCAAGCTGTTTGTTGTGTGTCCAGGATTTATTTGGTAAATGCATTTCCATCTTAGTTTATGCACTTCTTATCGGATAAAAAATATATTTTCTGCCTCAATTGAGCGTATATCTTTTATGCACATTTTTTGAATTTATGTATTCTAGAATTTCTAGCGTTTTTTTTATGCGATATCCCAAAATTCACATAAAAATAGGAGGATGGAAACATACTGTAGTTTGTGTAAGATTAATACAGACCAAGCATTTATTCACACTGAACCTGAAATAATACAATAAAATATTGTAGAATGACAATAATAATATTTTTATGAATTAATTTATTACTTATTAATTTTCATTAATTATTAATATTAAAACGTTTTTGGTCCACTTTTGGGCCAACAGGAATATTATATAATAGTAATATATCAATTATTAAATTACTATTAGTGTTGTTGTTGGTGATAATACTAATATTCTTAATAATTACTATTAGTAGTAGTAATAGAAGTAATAATGTTAATATTCAAAAGCAATATATTTCTGTCCTATTTTCTTCACGTATCATTATAAGGTGGTCCAATTAAACACACAGGCCTTTGTTTCACCAGGAAAAAAAAGTTATTATGTGTAATCTGACAAGTGTTTTTAATTTTTCCACTAATATTTTCATATAAATACATTACACAGGCCATCTCTTCCTTTGTGTTATTAACTTTGTATGATGCACCTTGAATGACCTCATATCTTAAAGCGGGCCTATTATGCCCCTTTTCACAAGATGTAATATAAGTCTCTGGTGTCCCCAGAATGTGTCTGTGAAGTTTCAGCTTAAAATACCCCACAGATCATTTATTATAAACTAGTTTGTCAAATTTGCCCGTGTTTGGGTGCGAGCAAAAACACAGCGCATTTGTGTGTCCCTTTAAATGCAAATGAGCTGCTGCTCCCCGCCCCCTTTCCAGAAGAGGGCAAAACCATTACAGCTCATGCTTTAGATACTCCGGCAACAACAAAACTTGACAATCTCACGCAGCTAAAATGTCAGAAATTGTCATTAGCGTAGTGGAGTTCAGTCTTAGATATTCAAATACATAGTCGAACCAGAGTCGGACATTGATGGAGAGACTCTAGAAGAAGTTACAACTTTTAGAATGCAACTGGGCGTTTCTGAATGGTTAGTAGATACATTTATGTAGTTGTTGTGGAGTTAAGTTGATTCAACTCATCGACTAGCATTCACCATCGTGTTAATCTAAAAAAATCGTTCAACTTTTTCTGCAAATCCAGCATAAAAGTGTGAAGCAGTCCGGCGTAAAATGATTTACGCAAATATATAACACTTTAACGACTTTTTTTCAGCACATTTCCTTTATAAATGAAATTCAACCACGGTGTCCTCGGCGGCTCCGATGTCGGGAGTCTATGGTGACTCTTATGTTCGTTGGTACATCCAATAACAGAACATTTGTAATGTTTTTAAGGTTTCTCCAGCTGCTTAAGCGAGGAAACCAAACTGGCGGACTGCTGTGGCTCACTCAGGGCAGGATCTATGCTGCTTATAGGGCAGATCAGCACCAGTCATGGGCGGGGCTTCTGGAACCACTCGTTTGGAGTGACCGTTTATGATTTATGGGGATTATAAAAAAAAAAGGCTGATTGTTTACACACACTGTGGACACACATTTGTGTTCAAACTCCTATAAAAGTCAATTTTGCATAATAGGTCTCCTTTAATGTTAAAACTTTTGGCAAGTGTGATGCTAACCACTTTTAATAGCAAGAAATGAGTCATTGAGCAGATTGCTCGACACGAGACAGTAGCACTAACCTGTGGCTCCTCTAGCACCACCCATCGTTCCGTGACCGTCTGAAGGTCCTGCCCACTCAGTGGCTCTCTGAGACGCACCTTCACCTCCAGACGACTGCCTGTGGCCTTTCGCCCATCCATAAGCTGCATACAAAAATGAGGCCAGTGCACAAATGTAAACATGGTGATGGGTGTTCATGGTGTGTGAATGTCCCATTTTAGTTCAAGTTCACACGTTTGCTATCACATCTGGTGTTTGCACTCTCGTCTCCAGCTCCTACGCACATGATATTCAAAAACAGCCCCGCTCACCTCCACCATTTCTCTCACTTCACTTTCAGCTTCCAGTTTCTCCAGTTTGAGGTGGGCTGTTCCTACCAGCTTGTCGCTCCTCAGGAAGCCACTGTCACAAGACAAAGAGGTCAGTGTGAAGCTCAGCTCCACCTACTCACACTGACCCAGCATGCACCACAGCAGTCACAGAGTTCAATCAGGCCAGCACAGGTCAGATGTTTCTCTAGACCTGTGGGTCCCTCCAATACAAATGAAACTTAAAGTAGTATAAATTTAGGATTATTTGGAGATAATTGTTGTCTGAGGAACACTCACCCTTTGTGCAGCACTTCCAGCTTCAGGCCTTTAGACTGTACAACTCTCTTGAAGCCACGGTGGTTACGGTTGATGTTCAGTTTGAAGCTCTGGTTATACTCTGCAAAGACAACAAATAATTCAATTTCAGCTGCAAATATTAATTACATGGCTTTCTATAATAATTCATTTTGGTGCCCTGCGGTCAAATATTTTCGTATAATGTTCACTAAACAACTGTATATTTGTCCCAGCCAAATGATTTCCTGCATAGTTGTGTTAGTTTCATGTCTATCCTATTACTCTGTGGTCTCCTCATATAATAAAATCTCAATTATATATATTCTATTTATTTATTAGTTTAAGTATCTGTGTTTAAAGCAGGATAATATAGTCAGATTGTCATAATTGCATAATAATCCCCCAAGACAATTTTCTCCATTAATTTTTATTTATATATATATATATATATATAAATATATATATATATATATTTATTTATTTATAAACATCAATGCAATCACAAGTTATGGTCAGTAAGTTTAAAAAAAAATACTGTTATTAGGCTACTTTTATTCAGCAAGGATGCATTAAATTGATCAAAAGTGACAGTAAAGACATAATGTTACAAAATATCTCTATTTCAAGTAAATGCTGTTCTTTGGATTATATTTGCACATAGATTAAAATGGAAAGTTTTTTAATTGTAATACTATTTAACAATATTATAATTGTTACGGATTAAATGAATGCACCATTGGTGAGCTTAAGAGAATTATATAAAAAAAAAATGACCCCAAACTTTTGAACGGTACTATATAACACCAATTAGTTAATGATACAAAAATGAATAGCTAAACATTTTTACCAGGGTTGTTGGTATTTTTGATGACTGATGTTTTATATTTCTGAGGTTGATCCTAAAGTGAACAGAGACAGTCATAATTAAACTCAAATGGATGACAGGGTAAAATGAAGCCCAGAGAACTAATACTCACTGTACTGGGGTACGGGAAATCAAACTTAACGTAGGCATCCAAGTCATTTGTTGCAACACCTTTCAAAAGAAGCAGAGGGGAAGACTTTAAAAGCAAGATACTTCCTTACTAGTATGAGGTTATTAAAGATTGCATTATTTTGTTGAAATTTGATTTAAGTTCCAAAAGTTCCCAGGCGACACTCATACTAAAAAATGTATGCCTTAAATGGACTTTAAGTCACTTTGGATAAAATATATGCATAAATATACATTTGTTTAGTTTAATTTTTCAAGACCAGATGTTTAAAGCTTACCAGAGGGAGCAGGAAGGTTCATCCCTCTAACAATGATCACAACCATGTCTGTGCTACTAAGCTCCGGAAAGATCCTAGAAGAAAAGAAGTCAAGAAAAAGAAAACCAATGATATTTGATGAAACTTCAGACATTTCCCCTGACAGTGGTGTTGAACAGTAGGATCTTCCTGTAGAAGATCCTCAGATCAAGAAACTGTATTAGGCTTTTATTTTTTTTTTATTAATGTGAGATCTGCAGAAAGAGTGTGAGACCTGACAGTGCGATATGTTCTCTCCTCAAAGTGATGTTTAGGAGGCTGAAGCCCCCTGTTCTGCGCCAGTTTAAGAATCTCCAGGCTCTTTTTACACTGTTCACCCATCTTCTCAAATCTAAAAGGGGGAAAATGGGAATAAATGAAATGCCTGTTGAAATCGCTTGAATTTGATTTACTGAAATTGGGGCATTGATGCGATACATACTTGGTTGTTTCTGCAACATTCCCCATGTGTGTGAACTGCTTGGAGTATGTCACACATTTCTGAAGAAGAAAGGAAACATGTCCTACTCACATATCCACATCCTCTTAAAGGTCCTGTCCCAAAACCTAGTGAGCAACCTACTCAGACAACATTTTAAGGGAATCACAGGTGTGCTCCCAATTGAAATGCTATACCAGAATGCTCTGTTACAAGCTCAGTGGAAAAATTCATAAGACGAAGCAAGATATTGATTATAAACACTTATTTATACTAAATAAAATGTTTACAGTTTCACCCAATATGTATTTTTATGCTTATTAGAGTATAGTTTTTATCTTAGCAACATGCTAACATCAAATTTTACTAAAATCAACAAAATAGCATGCGCTTATTGTGAGCACGATGTGGAACGTTGTCTTTAAATATACTTAAACTGAATATATATATTGACTATTTTACCCAGTATGTATTTTTATGCTTATTAGAGCATAGTTGTTAAATTAGGAACATGCTAATATCAAACTATCAAACTATTAAAATCAACTGTATAGCATGCGAGCACAATGAGAAATATGGACTATAAATATACTTATATTGAATAATACATTTTACCTAAGGTTTATTTTTGTTTAATATATTGATGTTTGCATAGCAACATGCTAATAGCACATTATGTTGGAATCAAGTGTAGCATGTTTCTTGTGAGTGATATTTGTGAAATATTGACTAAAAATATACTTTTATTGATTATAACTACTGTTTTACCCACTTTGTATTTTTATGTTTATTAGAGTATCAATCTGTTGTACAGCATATTAATATCAAACTTTTGCAATCAGAAGAGAAGCTATTGGCGTGCACATAAAACGTGTTCAAATTCATTCACTTTTATTTCAGAACCAGTTCAAAGGTAGCTAGCAAGGCAGCTCACTAGGTTTTTTGCACAGATCCGTTCTCGCTGTTACTTCATAATTTCACCAGCTTCCTGTTACCTCGTGCTGCTCTTGGAGTAGTTTGGTGAGTTGAGTGTAGACCTCCTCAGCCTTCTCTGAGATCTGAACATCACTGTGATGGACTAGAATAAAGTCCTCGTCCTCATCTCCAGGCGGTGAAGGCACCTGAAGCATAAAAGCTGATTATTAATCATTACTTCATTGTGGATTTGTCAAAGTGCCCCTATTATGCTTTTTCAGATATTACCTTTCATGCTGTGTGTAATATAGCTGTTTGTGAATGTAAAAAGTCTGCAAAGTTTCAAAGATAAGCTTGCAAGATAAATGGAGTTATTGACTCCCAAAGAATAAAAGATTCTGACCGGAGTCTTCAGTAATTCCGGTCGTACTTCCGTAAAAAATTTGGAAGAGTTTGGTTCATGTTGAGAAGACACTTTTTTCTGCACTGCAAAAGCAAGTCCACTTCCAAAGGATGAGGACTGGAAACTGATACTGTAAAACTGAAGCCATTGTTACAGTTCACTGTCACTGAGCATATAAGTGCTAAGTGATAAGGAGCTTAAATTTCTGACTTTGGTCTCAAGGGCGTAGGAACCGGGGGGGACGTGTCCCCTCCAATATTGGAGACAGTCGCATTTGTCCCACCCAAAAATTATACCGCGGAGGAGGAAAATATTTGATTTTGAAATCTTTAACTCGCATGCTTTTATTTTGAAAGCGCAACACAACGTCTTGTCACCGGCCCGCCCCCTCAACGGCTCAGACTGTTTGGGAAGCGGGAGTCTGCAGCTGGCGAGTGGCGACATGTCAGAGGTTAAGATGAAAAGACAGCAGCAGCAGCTCAGTTTAAGTGATTTCTTTCTCATGTGGAAGAAAAGAAATAAAGGAATAATTTTGTCCAGGAGGATAATTATATTTTATGTCTAACGTTAGACTTGTTGATGTTAAGCTGATGTTGC
This sequence comes from Gila orcuttii, assembly GCA_026230005.1. NCBI lineage: Eukaryota > Metazoa > Chordata > Actinopteri > Cypriniformes > Leuciscidae > Gila > Gila orcuttii. The sequence continues at coordinate 29,802,619 of JAPDVR010000008.1, forward strand.
GATTCAACATCTAACTAGTAGGGGTGTAACGATACACGTATTAGTATTGAACCGTTCGGTACGAGGCTTTGGGTTCGGTGCGCATTACAAACCAAACAATTGGTTGGACCATTTTTCCTGCCGACCAAAAATCACCACAACGTTGCACAACATCAAATGGCAAACGTAATGAAAGCGGAACGAAACTCATTATTTTGTGCTTCACGGACCGTTTATCAGTTTGGACCAATGTCAGTGCAGCGCGAGCCGATCTTGATCAAGCGACACTGTTTACTGGATCTCTTAGCGTTGTGTATAACAAAGCATTTGAATTCGCCATTGAAGTAATAACATTGCTGCGAGATCTAGTGAGAAGCATTCAAATTTCTCCGTTATTAACAAATCAAAGATTTCCAATATGTGTCCCCCCAATGTTAAACTCATTCCTACGCCCCTGTTTGGTCTACTGCTTACAGCGTGTGTCAGAAACCAATCACAACAGACTGGGCCATCTGACCAATCAGAGCAGAGTAGACTCTCGGAATGAAGGGGTTTAGGAAGACTGAATTCTTTATCAAACAGTTTCAGACACTGTGAGAAAAAAGGTGACGCTGCAATTCATTATAAATGTGAAAAAAAAAGTGTTTTTTGACCTTGGATGCATGTAAACCTATTGAAGGAGACAAAACTAGCAACTTTTAATATAGCATAATAGGGGCAATTTAAAGAATTCGTTATAAAAACAGGGACACAGTGTGGTTACCTTGCTTACATCCACAGTCTTGCCGCTGCGGGCGGCTTCTATCATGGGGTCCAAACCCTTTGCTGTGCGCAGGAGTGTCTTGGCCTGCTCTAGGTCATTCTTCTGCTTTGCCAGCAGCGCTGCTTTCATGTACTGCTTTCTGAGGCCCTCCAGAAACTCCAGCTGCTGCTGAGCTGAGGAGACAATAACCAGATTTAAACCCGTTTGTAGACCTATATTATATATATATATATATATTATATCAATAAAGAAAAGTTGCGTGTGTCCTTAGGGTGCAAAGCATTTGCATCTGATGTTTTGGTTTTTATGAAAAGAAGAATGAGTATGAGCAGGACATGCTTGATGTAGAACAGATGTATTAAGCGCAATAAGCCACGAAAAAGATCTGCGTTACTTGCACCCGAAGCGCACGCACAAAAAGATGTCTCTCACAAAGCATGCAATCACGAATTCAGTTCTCTTTAGAGGCGTATTGCGCTTCAACGGTCAGATACACACAAAATTGTTTCAAAATATCTCTCTTGGCGAGTATTCACGTAAACATTGTCGGTTACGTCTTAAGTGAACAAACCGTTGGGAAAAATCTGATGTGTAACATTATATTAGATCTGTGCATTAAGTCTCAATATAATAAACCCGCTGCTGTCTGTTATTAATGTTAATAAAGCAATACAAACAAGGGAATCACTCACTGCTCTTAACTAAATAACCTTTTTAGCTTTAACAATAATCAGTTCATTTTCAATTAGTACACTAAAGACAATCCATTGATATTTTTGTTACATTTAATTATTCAATTTCAGAATCGTTACCATCTGAATCGTAATCGATTCAAATCATGAAGTAAATGTGTAACCTTATGTGTAAGTAAATGTGTAACGTTTGATAGGGATTTTGCGTACACTTCTCACATTAATCAGTTATGAATACAACAGCATCCCAATTAACAGGCCATCTTAAATCACAACTCTACCGGTGTCAGGCACACTTCCTCTTTTGGATATTCTGTCAGGGGAAGGTGAAGGAGTCCTCTTGGGCTCCTGTACTGTAGGCTGTACTGCAAGAGTGGGCTTCTTCTGGTCTACTGCTTTTGGAGCCTTAACCAAGAAATCAAATAACATTACGGTCACTTCTTTAAAAAAGGAAGAAAAAAAAGGAACTTGTGAATTTAGTAAAGTACCTTCTCCTCTTCATCTTCCTCTTCACCATCATCAGGTTCATTAGATGTCAGCTTATTGGCAGTTTCCAGGACAGCAGCCAATCCCTGGTCTGGAGAAGCGGCCTTCTGGCCTGGGATTGGAGGAAAGCCTATAGGGAACGATTTAAGTTAATGTTTCCTAGTTTTCTCAGCATGCATATCATTCAAGAATATTTTTTTTTTTAAAGAAACATACTTTTCTTCAGCATGGATGTATTGATCAAAAGTGGCAGTAAAGACATTTATAATGCTACAAAACATTTCCACTTAATTAATGCGGATCTTTTGAACTTTATATTCTCCAAAGAATATTAAAGCAGCACAACTGTTTTAACATTAATAAGAAATATTTCTTGAGCTGCAAATCCTCAGAATGATTTCTGAAGGATCATGTGACACTGACGACTGGAGTAATGATGCTGAAATTCAGCTCTGCCATCACAGGAATAAATTAAATTTTAAGATACATTACAATAGAAAACAGTTTTTAAAAACTTCTTTCTGACCTGAAACTTTTGAACAGTAGTGTACATATACACAAAACAATGTCAGCAAAATATCTAAGATATCTAAGGTCTAATGTCTTTTTGACAACAAAAGAACTGACCTGGAGGGGCTGGAAGTTCGTCATAATTAACAGGTCGACCTGCTTTATGGGCACGTATGGCAGCCTGGTATTGCTGTGGGCCACAGAATCAAGAACATACTCTGAAATCAATAAGTCTGCTTAAACACCTCGCTATGCGTAAAATGAGCTGTGATACGTTAATATGAACTTGAATGGATTTCCACAATCAGATAAACTCTAAAAAGGAAACAATGCAAGAGAAGCTGAAAGTTCTAGGACATTCAGTGGTAACAATATACCATCATTTGAGGTTTAGGTGTCATTTTGACGGTTTTACTAACTTTAGCAATGCGGTCATGCATGCGGGCTTTGCGCTCGTCCCCGCTGGACTTAGCTTGTGTGAAGGCCTCTTTGTACTTGGCCATCCTCTGTTCCAGAGCTTCAAGAACAGTCTTGGGCTGAGCCGGGCCAGAAACACTGTCTGCTGGTATAAAAAAAAACCTCAAAATGAGACGAGGAAAACGCAAATACAGTAATTCGGGTTTGACGATAATCAGACTACTAGAAAGTCCTTAAAACAATTAAGTTCACACACAGTTCATTTATTTACAGGAGTGACAACCACATTCTAGAACCAAACTCCCGTAAATTCACAACCGCATTCTCAGAAAACATGCGCAATGTGAATCGATGAAGTCATCGCTCGATCGGAATTTTGTAGTGTCAAAAGTGATGAGACTTTTCAGTTTTATGGGCGTTAACATCTTTGATATTACTTTGGTCACGGTCGCTATGGTTACTGGTATAGAGAATGGTATGGCTTAACTCCCGTTGCACGTTCATACAGACAGTATTCGAGATGCTACTGCAAGTTGCTGTGTAAATGGGACATTTCGAGACTCGTAAATGCAGTTGTCAATCCGAAAACTGACACTGTTAACGTAAACAAAAAGAAATATGCTCCGTCTCTAAAAATACTTGGTGTACTAACCAGGAGCTGAAGGTGAGATTTTAACAGCAGTCTGAGGTGCGGCTTGAGTAGATGCTGTGGAAAAGAATTAAGCCTTTACTCTATAATGCTACATGCCTTGGAAATATATAACAAATATGCGACACATCATGGCTTATATAGTATCATTCTCTTGACTGACGACAATTCAGTTCTTACCTTGAGACAGAGGGGGGGGAAGGGAGCTCACATCCACCGGCTGGCCTTTCTCCAAAGCCTCAATTGCTGCATCGAATCCCTGAGCCAAACAAGCAAACAGCATAGAGCTTCTCTTTGTCTACTTCCTACAAGTCTTGAATACCCCAAATAACTTAGCACATTTTTGTTACAAGTGAGTTATCCGAAATCATGGTTTACGGGAACAAGACACTTGGTTAAGAAGAATATCCAAACTTGCATGACAACATAGCTGAAGTGGTTGATGCCACGAATTGAAACAGTACTTCTTTGAGTCTTTGAATTACAGAGTCTTTGGAAAGTTGAAGTCAAAATTTCCATATTAGAGCAAAAGGCAAACAGAAAAAGACACATTAACAGGGTGTGATACATGTATAAAGCCACGTTTGTTACAGGAGTATGCAAAACATAAACCCAAAAAAGAGTTTACATGACAAAGAAAACAACTACATTTGCAAATCTCTTCATATATCAACAGTGTAAAAGGAATTAACTAATTCCAACACTGTACAATTAACAAAAATACAAGAACACTAAGGGCAAGCCCTGAGAGGAGGCTGAATTTTGACATATATGACACTATTTGAAACGAACGGCACAGACCTAGCAATACATGGCTGTATACACTTGAATAGAAACCACATCTTACCTTACTGGCTTTAATATGCATTTTGGCTTGGTCAATCTCTCCTGCTTGTTTGGCCTTGAGAGCTGCCATCCTGTACTCTTTCTGTCGCTCCAGCAGAACGCCTTTAGTGGACTGTCCGACTGTAGAGACTGCTTTAGGAGCAGAGAAAACCACAATGCGCTCTTTACAAGAACAGCTATGCAGAATGTCAAACTTTTAGTTAAATTAGTAAGTCAGGAACAACTTAAAGGGGAAAAAAACTATTTTTAACATAGTTTGCTTTCCACATCCAGCCTTGATGACCCATTGAACAAAAACAATGACCTTTTTTCTATATTTGTTTTGCATTTGCATTTGTACATTGAACTATGACTACTACCATTAATGGCTGGACAAATGTTGGACACTGGACAGCAGGGAATAACGTATTAACCAGAAAAGCCAAATATAAGCTCCACTAGTAAATACACATAACTGCTGTCAAATATTAATACAAAAATAAGGATTATTCTATTATGAATTTTAATATGTATTAAAATATTGATCAAAAGGTAAACATTTGTATAATCTCAGAACCACATTAAATCACATCCAAAAATCCAAGTCCAATAGTGAAAATGCTTCTATTTTGTAATATTTTCAATTTTAATATAGACAAGTTTCTTTACAAATTATAATATCAGCATAACAATTTAAGTTGTGTAACTGAACATTTTACGTGAATTTCTGAAGATTTTACACTAACATTGAAACGTTTAGGATCAGTAAGAATTTTCAAAAAAGTCTCTAATGCTCACCAAGGCTTAATTTATTTGATCAAAAATAAAGTAAAACCAGTAATATTGTAAAATATTATTACAATTTAAAATAACCGTTTTCCATGTTCATATATTTTAAAATATAATTTATTCCAGTGATGGCAAAACTGAATTTTTAGCAACATTACTCCAGTCTCCAGGGTCACATGATCCTTCAGAAATCATTCTAATATTCTGATTTGGTGCTCAAGAAACTTTTTTTCAGGATTTTCTGAAGAACAGCATTTATTTAAAATAGAAACTTTTGTCATATTATAAAATGTATTTACTGTAACTTTTGATCAATTTAATGTGTTCTTTCTAAAGTATTAATTCCTTTAAGAAAAGAAAAGTACCTTGATGACCCCAAACTTTTAAACGGTTGTGCATGTTCTCCTTTTGCGTTACGACAAAAAGCACTTCTTGACTGACCTAATTGCAATTCAGTGCCACTTCCTTCGCGTTCCCCTTCTGGAGATGACAGTGAAGCTGGAGACGTTACACCGGAAGACTCTTCTCTACTGTTTAATGCTTGATCCATGACAACAGGGGCGGCTTCCGAGGAGACGGGAGAGATCTCTACAGCGCTGTCACTCTCCCCGTGCTGATCAGGTGACACTGCAGGGGCAGGGGGCCGACTGGGACCATCAGATGCTCCACACGCAACTGGAGGGGGAATCTCAGTTTCGTCTATCTTCCCCCCTTTTCGCACTGATGCCAGCATAGTCTGTAGTGTCTAAACAAGAAAATGAGAGCGTCAATTATCAAGAAAAGAGTTATTTTCTTTTATCCAAAGTTTGTTTGTTTGTTTTAGCAGTGACACTTTATCCGCGCTGACCTTGAGGCCTCTCTCATATCTCCGAGCTTTAGAGGTTTCCCCTGTAGATTTGGCATTGGTAACAGCCATCCTATACAGGTTTATTCTCTCCTCTAAGGTGTGCTCAATGCTCCCAGGAACTGAAGAAACCTTAGTGTCCTGTGAGAAAAAACAATCGTATATGAAGTGCCATCTTTCTTACACAAAATTCAATTCACATTTATTTATATAGCGCTTTTCACAATACATGACGTTTCAAAAGCAGCTTAACAGAAAATGCATGTCTACATTTACAATTTAGAGTGACCTGTTATCAGAGCTGACTGTGTCCAAGTACATATACAAATCACGCAGTTAGCTAACAATGTATTAATTTAAGGCAGAAACAAAGACATATAAGTCATTATTACAAGTTGTGCAAAAGCCTCAAAAAAGACTTGTGCCCTTTAAAAACACAGCTTATATTGATTGAGATGTTTAAATGAACAAATCTACACATTTCAACTGGAGAGACTTTAACTAAGATTCTGTGAAAAACTCAATTAGGAAGAAATTAAAAATGGGTCAGGATGTTAAAAAAGTTGATTAGCATTAATATTTTTAGCGGCAGATTCTTAGCAACTTCCACCTAGCGTTTTAGCGTAGACCCAAATTATACAGGGTTTCCATAGGACCAACTAGTCATTTAGACTCCCCACCTACTAGTTGGTTATGAAAATGTGTAGTTTTCTACATCCCAAGTTTAAATGATTGCTGATAAATATAGTATACCTGCATAAACATTACCATTCAAGAGTTTGGGATTGAAAATATGAAAATATGTTTGTTTTTTACAGAAGTCTCTTATGCTCACCAAGGGTGCATTTATTTCATCAAAAATACAGTAAAAACAGTAATATTGTAAAATATTACAATAACTAATGTAATTGTACTAATAACTGAAATACAGTAACTTTTCTACTTTAATATATGTTAAAATATAATATATTTACTGTGATGGCAAAAAAAATCTCATTGTTATCAATGTTTAAAACAGTTTTATTTATTTATTTTTGTCAGGATGTTTTTTTTTCAAGATTTTTTTAAAAAGTTTTTATTTTAAATAGAAATCTATTTTAACATTGTAAAATAACTTCAAAACTGGACTACTGTCAATTTTGATCAATTTAATGCATCCTTGTTAAATAAATTTGTAAAAATAATAAAAAAAAAGGTTGACCCCAAACCTTTGAAGCGGTAGACAAATGGTAGTGTATATGAGCTCAATCTCTATATGTGCAATTCAATGGAATTACCAACATGATAAAAAAAATATATATATATATAGGGGGAGTGTCAGACTGATAACCCGAAGGTTGTGGGTTTGATTCTCAATACCGACAGGAAATTAAATAACTGAGGTGCCCTTGAGAAAGGCACCTAACCCCCAATCGCTCCCCAGGTGACACCGCAAAAATGGCTGCCCACTGCTTTAAATTGTTAAACTGCCCACAGTTTAATTGTGTGTGTGTTTTCTACTCACTGCTCCTAATTGGTTACATGCAGAGGACAAATTCTGAGTATGGGCTACCATTACCATAGTTGGGCTTCACATGTCAGACAAAGATAACACGTATCTTTAAAGAAAGATTAAATCTAACTTTCATATTACAACTGACACAACTGTACAAAGATAATATGATTACAGCTTCCTAAATACATTTTAGATGATACCTGGGCTGTTGGTGTTGTTTCTGCTAAAAGAGTTTCCGCACTAACAGGGGAGGTTGGGGTTGCGGCACCTGAGTCTTCCGTTTCCTCCTCATCAACCACTTCCTGCAGCTCGGCCTAGCGAGAGACACAACAAACACTTTAAACTCACTGTTACACATTCAGAAGGTGAGAGGGATACCTGAGAAACTGCCAAAAATCACAGGCTTCATTTACCAAGAGGTCTTCATCCTCCTCCAGACTGTCATCGTCATCATCATCAATGTCTTTCATGCAGGCCTCCGCCATTTTTTCAATATCCTCCATTGGTAATGGAGCTTGAACATAAAAATTCAAGTTAAATTTATTTAAACATTCACAAAACATTTACAGGACCTCTTAACATCCAGTCAAACAATTAAGGCAGCCAATAGAAGCGTTATCCGGTGGGAAGGCTGGTTGCCATAATACAATTAGTCCCTGCTAATAGATGTTGTAATTATACCATTTGGCTGCAAAAAAGTTCAAAACATTCAAAAGTTGCCATGGACAGTTCACAAATGTTACAGTAAATGTACATACACCATTTTAATCACAAATCACCGGTCAGGAAATTAGCACGAATTGCACTAATACTGTAGATAAAGTAACTAGCCTTCCCCAACTTTAGATTAGAAAAAAAAACAACTTACAAACAGTCTATCAAATATAGTCTAAAATTAAGAAACCCCTAGAAAACAGTAAATAAAAAAATAATAAAAACACTAACATTGGAACATTGTACATTTAGTATAGGCTACTTAATTTATTATTACAATATCCAAATATGATACTAAATCTCACAGAAAAAAGGGCTTTTATTTGAGACGTGCTATTTGCATTTGAACATTGCACATTTTAAACAGGACACGCATTAGCTGAATAAACGTTAGCCAATACAAACATATTTATAGAAAATAGTTGACATTGAATAGATAGGAATCCAATAATAGCAAAACGAATCGAATATTAAGTATAAGTTAGACGAATCAGACACATAATGAGGACTGTGTTAACAGTAAAACGTCCGTCATTTAACGAATTTTAAAAACACGGATGGATAATACAAAATGCTTTTGACATTTTGACAAAGAACACACAACCAAGAACAAAATTTAAACTTAGTCCGTCAATTTTCATTTTACAATTATTTTCTCTCTGTGTGCGCGCGTCAGTGTAGAGAGAGCTCGCGCAGCACTGATACAACGGTACTTTTTAATCCATAAGTAACTATAACGCGCTAGTTTTCATACAAAATAAATATGTAACATAATTAGGTACTTTAGTTATTGTTAACATAATAACGTAACACATGCAGGTTACGTTTCTCAACAATGAGAATTTATAAATAAACGCCTGTTTCTCCAGACTCGCGTTTATCAGTAATCCACAAATCACAGAACTTTCATAATCACTAAGCCACAGGCTCACAGCGATTTTAATTTTATTTAGATTTATTGTTCAGCATTATTTAAGCATTTTATAATTTGCATGGCTGAATGACGTTTTCCTCTTATCTGAGTGATCATGAATGACGGCGTATTTTAAGATAATCCATGCGATTGCGATCACTCCCATGTGATAATCGAATCCAGATTAAGTTAACTCAATACAATATTTCAACTTATATTATATATATAACAATATATGATTTGAGGACTGCGCGTGAACAGAGGCGCATCACCAGGTTTTTGCGTAGTTTAGAGTGACAAATCGTACCAGCGTACTTTGAGGTCAAAATGCGTATCCTCTACGCAAAATGCGTATAGGTTGGCAGGTCTGCAGACCTGTGGAAGGGCCCTTTGTGAAGTGATTCGGTTGTCTACTTACGTTTGGAACGCTCCTACAAATGGCATCCCCTTCCCAAAGTGCCCTTCAAGGGTGCAAAAACGCTGTTTGGAATTTGCCGTATATCTGTTCATTATATAAAGTGATTGTGTCTCTTAAAAAAAAAGTGACTTTATCGCTCAATTCAATTGGATTCTTTTTACGATCTCTTTATGAAATTTTTGAAGCTTTAAAAAGTGGTAGTTGCATTGCTGTCAATGGAGGGACAGAAATCTCTCATATTTCATTAAAAATATTTGTGTTCCAGAGATGAACGAAAGTCTTACGGGTTTGGAACAACATGAGGGTAAATGATGACAGAATTTAACTAACCCTTTAAATAGAGCATTTGCTTAAATTTAGTTAATTTCCTGACCAAAGCTTAGTGTTTAGTACTTTTGGTGTTTTAAGGCCATTTTTGCCCAGGAATTTGTGTTAACATCAGCCAATCAGCTTTGTCATTATGTAATTTTCCTGTCATTATGTCATTCTGAAGGATTCTGCATCAGCCGAGCAACAGTCACTGAGATGAATGGGAATGCTAATGTACATCTCTCTCCAGGTAATACAGACCTTGGCACTACCACAACATGTATTAAGAGTACATTATAGAATCCTTTAGATGATAATATTTCTACATTTTAAAGTTTGGCTGAACAGATACAGTCTGTATTCATGTCATGATATGAATTTCAAATAAAGAAACTGAAATCATGATGCCCACCTTTGCCAGCCTTTTTCCCTTTGGCAGCAGCATTGGGTTTCTTCCCAACAATGGCAGCAAATTCAGCTTCTAATGCTGGATCATCCAGATCTTCCTCCATACCCATCATATCATCAGGCTTGAAATCAAGCAACAATCCCATCTACAGCGAAACAAAAGCTGACATGTCACATGATCCAAATAGTACCATTATTACACTCATGAGATGGACAGATCATTTGAGGGTAACTAACTCACAGCCCCTTTGCAATGTAAACAACAGGTATAAATGATAGTTCATCCAAAAACGAAACTGATCGTCATTAAGTATAGTTTAGTATTAATGACAGGTTGTTTTTTTTTAGGTGAACTGTCGCTTTAAGATGTTTTACCTCACACCATTCACAGCTGTCAATCATATGCAAAGCGCCTGCCCTGAACACTGACCTGTTTGGCTGCAGCTGCTCCTTGGCCTTTAGGCGCTGCTCGCTTGTTTTTCCGGGCAAACATCCCGACCTTCTCCTACTCCTCCACCCTTTACAGGACAGAACAACACCTGAATGCTTGAGGTCAGAATGTGATGTATAAAATATACAAGGGTTTTAAGGAAGGAATAATCTTGTAGTCTTGAACTAAGTTTTCATGTGAGTACGAAATAGCAGCGTGAAGGTTGATTATCGTTGACTGACAAGCAGGTTCAGAGGAAGTTTATCAAAAGACAGTCACATGTGCTGGTAACACGTGGGCTGTGCTGACTCACCCCGATGATCCAGAAAAGAAATGTGGAGGAGTTTACTTTCTTTTCCTCGTCAACGGCAAACCCACTCCACTTCCTCCTTCCTACCGACCGTACGAGGCGATTCACAAACCTGACAGTTTATGTGACGCAAACAACAAAAACATATCATGCGGAATTAGTGACAGCATCAAAACAACACAAACTCACCACAGACAGCAAACTACATATACTTCAAGTCGACAGAAAAACATGTAACTTAACGTTATTAATATCCCATTCGCTAAATCATGATACTGGCGTATTAAATGATAACCGTCTGACTGTAAAAAAATAATTAAACGTCAATTTGTTTACCTCGGTGAATTTTTAATGAAAACGCCGCGTAGCACATATAACAGAAGTACATATAACATTGGATTTGTTTTGCCACTGCAACCAGTGCAACGAAAACATGAAGACAGGCCACGCCCAACAGTGCCAGACTACACCGGTCTTCAGCATTTTCAAAATAAAAGTTCTAACCTCTAAGGGACAGACTCTTATTCAAAATAAAAGGATATCTCACCGAAAATAAAAGTCATCGTTTCAATATTTTAGGCTAATGACAGCCTCAGTCAAGAAACAGGCAGTTACCAGCATTCACTATATTGAAAAAGATGCAATGAAAGAGAATGGTGAATCATTATTCCTCTCATGCCATCTCAATATTTCCACTGAATGGCAGGCCAGACATTGTGCAAAACATAAATTCACATAGATTTACACATTCAAACACGTTTCCTTTTACAAATCTTTCCTGTGCAATATTCAGTTAATTGTTTTTATATTAATTGATTGATTTATTGCACATTCCGGTGTGTAATAACTCTACTTGTATAATGTGTTTTTATTATTTTCTAAATATTTAAGTATATTTAGTCTAAGTATTTGCTGTATTTCTGTGAGCACATTCAAGTCTTACCAATTAAAATTCCTTGTATGTGATGATGTGAGCAGCACAGAATAAAGTGAATCTCATTCCAGTTAACAACTCAGAATGCATGTTTCAGAAACATTATTCTGCCATACCTTATTTTTTTCCTCAAAATACAAATTCGTAAAACCAGCAGTGAGCGACAAAACAGATTAACGACATGACCTAAAACGATCCTAAATGACTCTTAATATGTAATACTGTCAGGAAGTATTCAATGATGCGATTCACCAATCAGCGCGCAGCATTCTGCCTGGGTGCCTTGGTAACAGCGAAAACCTTTGTTTTTTGAATTGTCCAATCACGACACGCGTTTAAGACATTTAAACTGGCGTTCATCCGTTAGCTGTCTTCACCTGCATAGCCTCAGATAAGTCTTGACTCTGTTTGTGGAAGGACGAAGAAATCACGAAAGTTGCACGTAACGTTAGACAATAGCGGCTAAATTGTATTGACAATTTTGTTGTGCATCGGAGGGACGAAGTTGCTGTATTTGTGGTAAGATTAAATGTATATATTTTTATGTTTAGGCTAGTTATGAACATTACTGCAGTAACGTTAATCAATTTTGTATCTGTTGCGTTTATAACTATTTGCTAGGGGTGTAACAATGTATCGTGTCACAATATATCGCAATGCATAATTTCAACAATTATGTTTAGTGGATAGTTCACCAAAAATTAATGTGAGGAAAAAAAATCAAGTTTTCAAAGTTTTAGTGTCGGTACTACCATTAAACTACTAACGTTATTGTTGACTAATGTATAATAATGCAATGGGGGAATATTTGTGGGTCCTTACAATTCCAAATGTCCTATGTTAACGTTACCAGTAAAAAGTGGCCTAGTGCTACATTATTTTAAATATATCTAACGTTAGTCACTGACAGAGTGCAAGCGTATTAGTCTAAATAATTCTGTATTTTCAGCTTCAAAATAATAAATATTTTTATTCTGGTGTCACCATTGTCCTGTGCATTTGGGTTACAAGCTCCAAGCCTATTCATTTAGGCCTACGCCCTCAATGTAATTTCAAATTTAGCATTTTAATCAACAGTAAAATAAAATAATTTGTAACCTTTTATCATGTCTTGGAGTATAGCAATAATATCGTATTGTGATATGTATCGAATCGTGACATGAGGGTATGGTTACACCCCTAACATTACATGTCACTTTTATGTCAAAGCTTATGGAAAGCCTATACAAATTATGTTTTTATATATAAACATCAAATGGTACTTCATCCTGCTCCATGTGGCCAGATCCTGTCTATTTTCTCCTACAGAGTGACCATCGCTGTAGCAGTAATGTCCCAGTTTGTGTTTGAGACTGACATCCACAATGTCCTCCGGCTGGACATGCCGATCACAAACGCCCCGATGGCGAGGTGGCAGAGGAAAGCCAGCACATCCAGCTCCACCAACACAAAATCCCTCTCACCAAACAAGAGTGTCAACCGATCAGTGAGCCTTTCCAAAACCCCCAGTAAAACACCAGGTAAGAGTCACATGTGTCCAGCTCCTGGTCATTGTCAGTGGTGTTGAATCCACTCCCAAGGAATTTAAATGCTTTTTGGTCACTTTTACAGAATACTGGTAACACTTTACAATAAGGTTCATTCGTTAACATCAGTTAATGTAATAAGTAATAACTAACATGAACTAACCTTGAGCAATCCATTTGTTACTGTATTTGTTAGTCTTTGTTAATGTTAGTTAATAAAAAATACAGCTGTTCATTGTTAGTTCATAGTGCAGTAACTAATGTTACTAAGATTTTAAACAATTATGTTAGTAAATGTGGAAATTAACATTTAACACAGATTAATAAATGCTGTATATGTGCAGTTCATTATTAGATCATGTTAACTAACGAACCTTATTGTAAAGCGTTACCAGAATACTTGTTGAATATTTATAGAAAACGACACGTATACAGCAAGACAATATAAATATACGTTCACTTACCTTGTCCTAGGGGTGGGAATCGTGGGCTAGCTCACGATACCAATAATATCCTGATACACCAATTTGGCTATAATCAATATATTGCTAGACAATCCTATAATAATGCATCAAGTAGGGCTGGGACGGTTACCGCATTACCGCGGTCACGTGTCTCCAACCGCGGGTCTGATCTCGTCACCGTCATCACCGCAAAAAAAAAAAAAAAAAAAAAACTTGGCCTGCACATGTGTGCACGTTGTGTCTAATGACATGGATTCATTGATTCTAATGACATGGATTATGTCTAATGATATTGTGGCTTACATGGATTCAAGGTTTTCTAAACAAAACTTATCATCAAAAGATGAGTCAAATCCGACCTTTCGCGAGTTGAGGAGCGCAATGTTCCATGACGCATAATAACATTCCATTCGTATTAGAGATGCGCGGATGGGCTATTATTATTTCATCCGCAACCGCATCACAAAACTCATCATCTGTCCGCCATCCACCCGCACCAACGTTTTTTGATCAATTTTCGAAACCGCATCCGCGGCACTGACTGTTTTAAGGTCTATGAGCAATGCGAGGCGCTGCTGTCGCGAGGCTAGAAAGCTCTTGGCTGTTTTAGAAAGAACACTGATCCAATGCAGCAAAGATATTTAAAGGCTAAAGTCCCTAGTATATTGGCTATGTTGTATCCCCAGAATATCAGCAGTGAACTGGGCACAGGGATAAATATGAATAAGTAAATAGCCTATAACGCACATCGGCAAACCTGACCTTACCTGACTAGGCTACTGTACACTAAAATGTTATTTCGTTTTGAATTTTGTTTAAAAGTAGACATTTAGGTCCAGCCTACGCCGAGTTTCGGTTCACTTATGAGACGAGCTCCAGTTCACGCACAAGAGATCGCACCTGCGCTTCCACGTCCTCCTGATTATATGTCTGCTATTTGCTTCTTAATTCTTAATTCCAGGCAATTAGTTAATGAAACAGTGATAAAAATTAAGGTACAATTTATACAAAACGAAATTTAATTTAAAGAAAGGCTTTCTACAAAACTTAATAAAGTGGTCAAAATCGTGTCTGACCCATCGTATGATCCTATCTTACTCATGCTGTTCACTTTTCATATAATCGACATAGATTAAATAAAAAATAACACTATATTATGTTAACATAATTATGGAGTATAATATTTGTAATTAAGACATGTTGCAATAGGTGTTCTTTCATTTCCAATGTGAGCATCATAATGTATTCTCCTGAAAATGATGAATTCAATGCAAATGTATCTGAGAATATTCTTAAGGAAATCTATTCAGTGATTGGTTCATGCCAAATTACTGCTTGATGAAAATTTGACTATTTCAAATTGTGCTCGTTTTTTTTCGGATGTAGGTGACTATTTAACAAAGTCCGTCTAGCAAAAACGACCTCTGGTGCGTGCGCGATAGTCTGTCGGTGGGGGGGGGTGGTGGGGGTGTTGGGGGGCTGGCTGTTTAAAGCGGTTTACCGCCATACCGCGGGAAAATCTTGCTTTTCAACCGCGGTTAGAAAAAATCCATACCACCCCAGCCCTAGCATCAAGATTAGGGACGCCAACCGATGACCGTTTGACCGATGGTTGACCGTCTCAACGTTAACCAATCAAAGTTGTCGGTAGTCGGTTAAAAAAAAAAGTGATCTCTAAATTAGGCTATTATAGACAGTGGACTAAACAGTTAGCCATCTCATTCCAAGATATTTTTGTGTGAAGTGAACAAATCCCTCACCCCCAATTTTTCATAACTCACCTGTTTGTACTTAATAAACCAATAAAAACATTTGGCGCAAGGTCACAGCGTTTGGGTTCGCGCACTCACAAGGTTTGCAAAAAGTAAAGGCTACAGGCTAAAACACTCAAGGTTAGAGCCAGGGCAGACGACAGGATGAAGCGTGCAAAGAAACGTAGTGTGTGGGACAGGGTTTCCGTTGTCCGGTAATTACCGGACATTGGCCGGTAAAAAAATGAGATGTCCGACAAAATTAAATCTCTCCGGTCAAATTGTCAGATTAAAATTGCCTAATAATCCCGCCCCCCTAACACAATCTGAATTTGAGAATAAGCCTAAAATGTATAAGGCAAAAATACACCGATCTTTGGCTATGTTATAAAGGAACAGGCTCTACCGTTTGAAAGTTATATGAAACAACATCGCATGCTGCATTTCAAATAAAGCGCACGCCTAAAACGGCTGTAATATAGACCTAAACAACGAACGATTGAGTGAGACGTTTCAAATATGTCCAGGCCCAGGCAGACTAGCCTTGAAAGCTTTTTTCAGAGGCCAGGCGATGGTGAATCAGGAACATCTCATTATAGCCTAGTGGTTCTAATCCTCGCACTGGTACAGTTTTTTTTTCTCTCATCAAAACTGAATAGCCTATGTTCATCAGTGGTTAGTCTATATCAAGCAGGGACTTGCATTTTATTCTGTGATTTCACCGGAATGAACAGAGTCTCCGCAACGGCGATAGATTGAAACGCGCGTCCGAGTGAAGATTGCGCAACTCGCGCAGCGCGTCGTCCATGCAACTGATAGCACTGGACACGAGCGCTCAGCTTGATTTCAAAATCAACAGATTTTAGCGCTAGATCTCTTATTTAATAACGAACTAAATGAATAATCTGATTTGATTTATTTGTATTAGGTACATCCGTGCTTCAATGTTTCAAAAAGTGAATGTGTGTGAAACCGCATTAAAAAACAAAACAATTGGCGTTGATTGACACCAATCGGACGTTCATGTTTTTTTCCGTCTATTTGAAAGTTAAGCTAATAATAACATGTTGCATTCTATACGGCCTGATTATGTTATTTTTTAAGTTACATAGACTGCCTCCAGTTTTCCTAAACTTGACTAATTAAGAGGCGATATTTGACCGGCATATCATAAAAATGTCCGTAAAACGAAACCTCTGCCGGTCACTTTGACCGGCACCATTTTTTTCTAGCGGAAACTCTGGTGTGGGACCATTTCACCAAAAAGAATGACAGTAAGTTGCAACTTGTGTGATACAGTGCTTAAATACAGTAGTAATACTGTAGAAATACATTACATCTACATTTCAGTGGTAACAGATAAGGTGATGATCATCTTTCTTTATTATTGTTAGCACTAAGTTACCTCAAACTAAAGCAGCGTCTCTTCGGAGCTGTCATTTTCTTAAATGAGCCGCGGCAATGTTTCAAATGAGCTTCTAACGCTAGACTAACGCCTTTATTTTCAACGCGATCACCTTGTACACAAACCATTTCGAAACTAAGCCATTTGTCCTCCGATTACATACAAGCTCCTCGGCGCCGCGTTTTCGGGATTCATGTTTCGCGCTGTAGTGGATTTTAAAAAAGTGACGTGAGTGGAAGCGCGGCGCCGGGGCAGTGTGTGTGTGTGTGTGTGTGTGTGAGCGGGAGGAAGAGAGAGATGCGACAGAGTTGCGAAATGGCTGTTATTTCAAATAGCGTGGCATATTTTAAACTAATCGGTTAACCGGTTTCAACCGGCTAATGAGGCTCTGTGGTCGGTCAAGAACATTTTTAGTTTTCGCCATCCCTAATCAAGACATTGGTCTATGAAAACAAAATGCCCATGAAAAGGTTAAAGGGATAGTTCACCCAAAAATGAAAATTTCAAGTATTTACTCACCCTCATGTTGTTCCAACCCCGTAAGACCTTCGTTCATCTTCGGAACATGAATTAAGATATTTTTGATGAAATCTGAGAGCTGGATCACTCCTCCATAGGCTTCTTCAGGGATTGAAACTTGCCGGCCCCGAAAAGTCATTAAAGACATCGTTAAAATAGTCCAAGTGACTACAGTGGCTCAATCTTAAGTTTATCAAGCGACGAGAATACTTTTTGTGCACAAAAAAAAAAAATAACGACTTTATTTCAACTATTCACTTCCTTCTCTGTGGGCCTCGAGTCAGTTAACGTAGTGTGATTGCGTAGTGCTCCGTCACACGTAGGCTCACTATTGGCCGACGCTGGTCATGTGTGTAATGCGTGTGACGTACAACAACAGAAGCTTACGCTGTTAAACTAGTGAACTGACTCGAGGCCCACAGAGAAGGAAATGAATAGTTGAAATAAAGTCTTTTTTTTTTTTCTTTTTGTGCACAAAAAGTATTCTCGTCGTTTGATAAACTAAAAGGGTTAGTTCACCCAAAAATGAAAATTATGTCATTAACGACTCACCCTCATGTCGTTCCAAGCCCGTAAGACCTCTGTTCATCTTCGGAACACAGTTTAAGATATTTTAGATTCAGTCCGAGAGCTCTCTGTCCCTCCATTGAAAATCTATGTACCATATACTGTCCTTGTCCAGAAAGGCAATAAAGACATCATCAAAGTAGTCCATGTGACCTCAGTGGGTTAGTTAGAATTTTTTGAAGCATTGAAAATACATTTTGTTCCAAAACTAACAAAAACGATGACTTTATTCAGCATTGTATTCTCTTCTGGTTCTGTTGTCAATCCGTGTTCATGAGTCCGCTGATGTAAGACGAGCTGACGTGTTATCTGGTGCGCCCGAGCTTCGTTTACAGTCTGAGGGAGAGGCACGCTGTAAACAAAACCATCTTCGCAAACATGTCTAAGGATTTCGACACAGGGGAAGACTTGCATTTTTTTTTACCAGACATATTTATTTGAACCCGAATACACGGACGCAGCAGATAACACGTCATCAGCGTCTTACGTCAGCAGCATCACTGGACTCGTGAACGCGGATTGACAACAGAACCGGAAGAGAATACAATGCTGAATAAAGTCGTCGTTTTTGTTATTTTTGGAACAAAATGTATTTGATGCTTCAAAAAAATTCTAACTAACCCACTGAGGTCACATGGACTACTTTGATGTCTTTATTGCCTTTCTGGACAAGGACAGTATATGGTACATAGATTTTCAATGGAGGGACAGAGAGCTCTCGGACTGAATCTAAAATATCTTAAACTGTGTTCCGAAGATGAACGGAGGTCTTACGGGCTTGGAACGACATGAGGGTGAGTCGTTAATGACATAATTTTCATTTTTGGGTGAACTAACCCTTTAAGATTGACCCACTGTAGTCACTTGGACTATTTCAACGATGTCTTTAATTATTTCGGGGCTGGCAAGTTTCAATCCCTGAAGAAGCCTATGGAGGAGTGATCCAGCTCTCAGATTTCATCAAAAATATCTTCATTCGTGTTCCGAAGATGAACGAAGGTCTTACGGGGTTGGAACAACATGAGGGTGAGTAAATACTGACAGAATTTTCATTTTTGGGCGAACTAACCCTTTAAGTGCAGGTTTTTTCAGACTTTGGACCTAAACGTTGCTGCATCTATTTTACTCTCACTGCTGTCCGCCATCCCGTTGAAAATCCTTTTTATTCTATTTAACTTATGTTCATGTTCCCTCATTCATGTGTTGAGCACCACTTCGAGGAGCCATGAAGTAGCGACGCTGGGAGCAGTGAAATCCATTTAGAGCGCCTTATTTTATTAATTAAAATATCAAAATTGGGTGTCAGTGAATCGATTATCGTATTGCACGGAGGACAACGATATATTGCCGTATTATTTTGTCCTACCTAGACTATCACTTGAAGCAAAAATCCATCCCTCTGTCCTTTTAAATGTCCATGAGCACGTTCGTCGGTCTAATAAAGCTGATTGCTGTAGCCTATATTCAACTTGGGCATGGGGTCTTCCTTCATTTTTAATTTGTAGCTGTTGTTTGAATGGTAGTTTAACGGTAGCAGTTCAAACTAATACCACGTAATTTACGCCTTTTTCGATGATTGATATACCAAGGGAGGCTAACCGCCTCTGCCCTGTTTCTTTTCTTAGCACTCCTAATCGCTAAAAGTAAAAAACTCTGGTGATAGGGTTTTTTTTTTTTTTTTTGGTATTAATGGAGGCACAAGTCTCCGGCTATGGATTTGCCTCCCCCTTTATCCCCTCAGTCTCGTGTTTTACAGATTCAACACATTTGGGCAAGAGGCCTGCGGTGGTTACACTTTCAGTGGTGACATTACAAGAAATGCACATTCTGAGACATGAAATGAATAACTGGGAATTTTATCAACATTTAATCGCCCTTCTCCCATTTTCACCTCACAATTTTGGTTGAGCCGCCACTGGTCATTGTAGTTCGTTGGAGTGTCTTTAGTGTTAAATATTCAATGTCTCTTAAAAGGAAAGAACGGAAAGACCCAAAACACCCCCTCTAAGGCAGGAGGAGATCGATTCATCCCAACAAGAAATAACAAACAGTTGGATGTAGCAAGTTTTCTTATTTCCAAAGAAAACGAGCCGGTGGAAGACTCCTCCTCTACAGCAGTAAGTTCCAAATAATAACAAGTGTTGTAATTATAAATTATTACAATAAAACATTATAAATGCATCAGGTTATAGATGTTTTCTGACTGTCAATCAATGTCCTTGCAGCCAAATCAGAAAGCTTGGTCTGTGACACTAAATGGATATGACATTGAGGAAGCAAAGATCTTGCATTTAGGAGGAAAGCCACTGAATGCCCCTGAGGGTATGGTTTTTATTTTTTAGTAGTAATATTTTGAATAACTTGTTTTTGGCTTATTGGTTTAAAGGGATAGTTTGCCCAAAAATGAAAATTGTCATTTAATCACCCTCAACTTGATCCAAACAGGGTTTTTTCTTCTTCTCTTCTTTTGTGTGACAAGATGATAGTTTAAAGAATGTTGTTAACCAGACAGTTGACGGCACCCATTTTTTTCTATAGTTTTTTTTTTTTTCCCTATTAGGAAAGTCAATGGGCATCTGGTTAAAAACATTCTTTTAACTATCATCTTGTTACATTGAAGAAAAAACTTATACAGGTTTGGAACAACTTGAGGTTTAGTTGGTAATGACCATTTACATTTTTGGGTGAACCATCCCTTTAAGTTTAATTTGCCTGGTAACATCCTTTCACAAATAGGTCCCTCAAATAACTGAACATCATCTCCCACAGGTTATCAGAACAATTTGAAGGTTCTCTACAGTCAGGTTCCCACACCTGTCTCGATCAAGAAGAGCCGTTACATTGCCTCCCTTCCAGAGCGTATTCTTGATGCCCCTGATATCAAAAACGACTTCTGTGAGCTGACCGTTTTGCATTACACAATGTAGTCTAGTCTCACATAAATAAATCTCTTCAAATTAATGTTGTTATTTATGTTCAGATCTGAACCTGATGGATTGGGGAAGGCAGAACGTTTTGGCAGTTGGCCTTGCCAACCAAGTGTATTTGTGGGATGCTGGCATGGGGAGCATTGTTTTATTGAAGAAGATGGAGGATGATAATGAATACATCTGTTCTGTCTCATGGAGCAAAGATGGCAATTTCTTGGCTGTTGGAACCAGTGATTGTAAAGTCGAGGTAATTGACTTTTGTTTTCTCATACTGTGGTTGAATGATTATACTATGGTTCTTTCTTTTTTTCTTTCTTTCTTTCTTTCTTTCTTTCTCTTTTTCTTTTTTTCTTTCTTTCTTTCTCTTTTTCTTTTTTCTTTTTTTCTTTCTTTCTTTCTCTTTCTCTTTTTCTTTCTCTTTTTCTCTTTCTTTCTTTCTTTCTTTCTTTCTTTCTCTTTCTCTTTTTCTTTCTCTTTTTCTCTTTCTTTCTTTCTTTCTCTTTCTCTTTTTCTTTCTCTTTTTCTCTTTCTTTCTCTTTTTCTCTTTTTTTCTTTCTCTTTTTCTTTCTCTTTCTTTCTTTCTTTTTCTTTTTTTTCTTTTTCTCTTTTTTTCTTTCTCTTTTTCTTTCTTTCTTTCTTTCTCTTTTTCTCTTTCTCTTTTTCTTTCTCTTTTTCTCTTTCTTTCTTTCTTTCTTTCTTTCTTTCTTTCTTTCTTTCTTTTTCTTTTTTTTCTTTTTCTCTTTTTTTCTTTCTTTCTTTCTCTTTTTCTTTTTTCTTTTCTTTCTTTCTTTCTTTCTCTTTCTCTTTTTCTTTATCTTTTTCTCTTTCTTTCTTTCTTTCTCTTTCTCTTTTTCTTTCTCTTTTTCTCTTTCTTTCTTTCTTTCTTTCTTTCTCTTTTTCTCTTTTTTTCTTTCTCTTTTTCTTTCTCTTTCTTTCTTTCTTTTTCTTTTTTTTCTTTTTCTCTTTTTTTCTTTCTCTTTTTCTTTCTTTCTTTCTTTCTCTTTTTCTTTCTCTTTTTCTCTTTCTTTCTTTCTTTCTTTCTTTCTTTCTTTCTTTCTTTCTTTCTTTCTTTTTCTTTTTTTTCTTTTTCTCTTTTTTTCTTTCTTTCTTTCTCTTTTTCTTTTTTCTTTTCTTTCTTTCTTTCTTTCTTTCTCTTTCTCTTTTTCTTTCTCTTTTTCTCTTTCTTTCTTTCTTTCTTTCTTTCTTTCTTTCTTTCTTTCTCTTTCTCTTTTTCTTTCTCTTTTTCTCTTTCTTTCTTTCTTTCTTTCTTTCTCTTTTTCTCTTTTTTTCTTTCTCTTTTTCTTTCTCTTTCTTTTCTTTTTCTTTTTTTTCTTTTTCTCTTTTTTTCTTTCTCTTTTTCTTTCTTTCTTTCTTTCTCTTTTTCTCTTTCTCTTTTTCTTTCTCTTTCTTTCTTTCTTTCTTTCTTTCTTTCTTTCTCTTTTTCTTTTTCTTTCTCTTTTTCTCTTTCTTTCTTTCTTTCTTTCTTTCTTTCTCTTTTTCTCTTTCTTTCTTTCTTTCTTTCTTTCTCTTTTTCTTTCTCTTTCTTTCTTTCTTTTTCTTTTTTTTCTTTTTCTTTCTTTCTTTCTTTCTCTTTTTCTTTCTCTTTCTTTCTTTCTTTCTTTCTTTCTCTTTCTCTTTTTCTTTCTCTTTCTCTTTCTTTCTTTCTTTCTTTCTTTCTTTCTCTTTTTCTCTTTTTTTCTTTCTCTTTTTCTTTCTCTTTCTTTCTTTCTTTTTCTTTTTTTTCTTTTTCTCTTTTTTTCTTTCTCTTTTTCTTTCTTTCTTTCTTTCTCTTTTTCTCTTTCTCTTTTTCTTTCTCTTTCTTTCTTTCTTTCTTTCTTTCTTTCTCTTTTTCTTTCTTTCTTTCTTTCTCTTTTTCTTTCTTTCTTTCTTTCTTTCTCTTTTTCTTTCTTTCTCTTTTTCTTTCTTTCTCTTTTTCTTTCTTTCTTTCTTTCTTTCTTTCTTTCTTTCTTTCTTTCTTTCTTTCTTTCTTTCTTTCTTTCTTTCTTTCTTTCTTTCTTTCTTTCTTTCTTTCCCCCCCATAGATAACTGAATGTACTTCACTACCAATGATATTGCATTACTTTTCTAGATATTTGTGACTTATGGGGATATTTATTCACTCTTTACCTTTACTTATAGAAAACACCCCTAAGAGCTTTACATAACTAGAAAAATGTGTAATTCTTGTCCATAGGTATTTTTATTTTACCAGGTCAAAATTACCTTAACTATAATATATTTGCATTTTGGTTCTTAATGACCATTAAGTGCATAAATTAAGTCAATGTCACCTTACATAAAATAAAACAATACAAGAAACCAAATTAACTAAAGTTAAGGCATGGGGCAGGTTGCATAAACTGTTAAGCCTAGTCTTACAAGTTAGTCACTGTTTTAAGTCAGTTACATCAAATTTTGAAGTTTTCTTAGGCCCCCTAGTGAGCATTGGACCCTTGGTTGAGAACCACTGTTATACTGTGATCCTTGATGATTGATGCATGTCGGTGTTCAGTTTCTCATGATGGATGTTATGTAGAGAAAGCAGCTATTATGCATAAACCAGTCAAGATATTGCTCTGCAAATTGCCATTTTGTTTGCTGAATTTCTGAAAGGTTCATACAATTTCTTGCAGTTATGGGATGTTCAGTGCCAAAAGCGTCTCCGCAGCATGGATGGCCATTCGGCAAGGGTTGGCTGCTTGAGTTGGAATGATCATGTTTTGTCTAGGTAAGACAGCATCTCCTTGCACTCTACAGATTATATGCATTTAAGGGGTTTAACACTGTTTGTTCTCCACAGTGGCTCCAGATCTGGTTTGATTCATCAGCATGATGTTCGAGTAGCAGACCACCACATCTTCACCTTCGGTGGGCATACTCAGGAAGTCTGTGGCCTTACCTGGTCTCCAGATGGGAAATATTTAGCTAGCGGTGGCAATGACAATATGGTGTACATTTGGCCAATGACGACGGGTTCGGAATATCAAGCCATCCATGCTCTAAGTGAACACCAGGGAGCGGTCAAGGTAACTTGAATTTGGAAGCATATGAACCTCTATTCCTTCTCTGATTTTCCACTGAGGTTATAGTTGAGATTTGTGTCCCTTTTGCACCCTTAAGGCTTTGGCATGGTGCCCTTGGCAGCCTAGCATCCTTGCGTCAGGAGGGGGCACCAGTGACCGTCATATTCGCATCTGGAATGCCAACAGTGGCTCTTGTGTCAGTGCATTTGATACTTGTTCACAGGTAGGCTTACCCACTGTATCCCTGCATGCTATAGCACAGGTAATGTTATCTTAAGTGATACGATTACTACATTTTTGCTTCCCTCCAGGTATCATCTCTTGTTTTTGCACCAAATTACAAAGAGTTGGTGTCTGGCCACGGTTTTGCTCACGACAAGGTTATCATCTGGAGATACCCCTCACTCACTAAAGTTGCAGAGCTTGAAGGCAAGTTTGAGTTTGTACTTTGTAAATTTGTGTGGTCACCCTTCATTCAGTTAAACATTACAACCACACTAAATTGTGAGTTTACACTTAAATTCCTGTCCTTCCCAAATTATCCATCTCAGGACATGAAGACAGAGTCCTCAACTTGGCCATAAGTCCAGATGGTTCAACTGTGGCTTCTGTTGCTGCTGATGAAACCATTCGACTTTGGAAGGGTTTTGAAAAGGATGCCATCAAGAAACCCAAGCCCACCAACAGCATCATTCAACAACATATTCGATAATGTAGTGTTTTTTTTTTTTTAAATAGAAGGTTTAAAGATCTGAAGCGGTTTGTTTATTAGAAACTTCCATTGTGAATAGCATTGCCCAGCTCTTTGAGAGACAAACAAACCAATGTTACGTGCTGTCCTGTCTGAAAACGCAATAAGGGAGTGTCTACCTTCGTGTAGAGCTTTTGGCAGAGGCACAATGTGTTTTTAAATGAAAAATGAGTACAAATTAGATTCCCAGAAGACCACCTACTTTGAAAGTTAAATCCTTGAATAACGATTTATTTTTCATACTCCAGGTCTTGCATATTTAACTCTAAAGTAATCACTAAAGTATGTACAGAAATGTAAAATTTCAAATAAAGTTTTGTAAGAATTTCTTCCCCCTTTTGACATGCTGATTTTTGCTTTATAGGTGCTCTCTACTGCATGTTTTCAATTAGTTACATTTTGTATTTTAATGCATGGTTTTAAAGCGCAATTAAGTGGAATCATGTATTGCCATGTTGGCAGAATGGTGTAATTAATAACCACTGAAAGCCTTTTAGGTGTTTTGTTACTTGCTTGAAATCTTAAACGGAAAGGAAGAATATTGGTGGAAGTGTTTTATCCTAATAAATGGCTTTTCCAGAACAAGAAATTAAACTGCATGCAATATTTGGTGATATCTGGTGTTCATAAGCGGAGGTGGACGTTAACAAGTATAGTACTCAAGTAAATGTACTTTAAGTACACGTTTTGAGTATCTGTACTCGAGTATTATTGCTAGAAACTTTATTTTAACTTCACTACATTTGAAAGACAAATATTGTACTCCACTACAATTCTGTCAAGGTCCTTGAGTACAAAGTAGTAACGTCAGTCGGGATGATTCTGGTTGGAAAATAAAAGTCCCTCACTATTTGAGGGAATAGCCATTTGGGTGTCAGAAACCAATGTGGACGTTGATTGCACATATTCAATCCCACTACTGGAACTGTGTTCTAGAAATAAATGTGATCTTGATATGAGGGTAGGCAGGCATAGATTCAGGGGCATAATGTACTGTATTGCATGCAACAATAATAAAATAATGCATTGATATTTACTTTTGATACTGAAGTAGTTTTAAAAACAAGTACTTTATAATATTTGACCAGTAGTATCAGTACTTTCACTCAAGGAATAGACGGTGGGCAGAAGTTGTGTAGGCTACTTTGTCCACCTCATTTCGGGTCGTGGAATGTCTAAGAAGTGACATACTGTAATCTGGTGATTGTCTGTCTGTCAGTGCAGTGTGTGAATCAGGGACGTGCAGAGAGTTCCTCAGGGGCTCAAATGTAAAAAAGGGGCATATATATACAGGTCCTTCAAAAAAAATTAGCATATTGTGATAAAGTTCATTATTTTCCATAATGTAATGATAAAAATTTAACTTTTGTATATTTTAGATTCATTGCACACCAACTGAAATATTTCAGGTCTTTTGTTTTAATACTGAAGATTTTGCCATACAGCTCATGAAAACCCAAAATTCCTATCTAAAAAAATTAGCATATTTCATCCGACCAATAAAAGAAGTGTTTTTAATACAAAAAAAGTCAACCTTCAAATAATTATGTTCAGTTATGCACTCAATACTTGGTCGGTAATCCTTTTGCAGAAATGACTGCTTCAATGCGGCGTGGCATGGAGGCAATCAGCCTGTGGCACTGCTGAGGTGTTATGGAGGCCCAGGATGCATCGATAGCGGCCTTAAGCTCATCCAGAGTGTTGGGTCTTGCGTCTCTCAACTTTCTCTTCACAATATCCCACAGATTCTCTATGGGGTTCAGGTCAGGAGAGTTGGCCAATTGAGCACAGTAATACCATGGTCAGTAAACCATCTTACCAGTGGTTTTGGCACTGTGAGGAGCAGGTGCCAGGTCGTGCTGAAAAATGAAATCAGATGGAAGCATGAAGTGCTCCAAAATCTCCTGATAGCTAGCTGCATTGACCCTGCCCTTGATAAAACACAGTGCACCAACACCAGCAGCTGACATGGCACCCCAGACCATCACTGACTGTGGGTACTTGACACTGGACTTCAGGCATTTTGGCATTTCCTTCTCCCCAGTCTTCCTCCAGACTCTGGCACCTTGATTTCCGAATGACATGCAAAATTTGCTTTCATCCGAAAAAAGTACTTTGGACCACTGAGCAACAGTCCAGTGCTGCTTCTCTGTAGCCCAGGTCAGGCGCTTCTGCCGCTGTTTCTGGTTCAAAAGTGGCTTGACCTGGGGAATGCGGCACCTGTAGCCCATTTCCTGCACACGCCTGTGCACGGTGGCTCTGGATGTTTCTACTCCAGACTCAGTCCACTGCTTCCGCAGGTGCCCCAAGGTCTGGAATCGGTCCTTCTCCACAATCTTCCTCAGGGTCGGTCACCTCTTCTCGTTGTGCAGCGTTTTTTGCCACCCTTTTTTTCTTCCCACAGACTTCCCACTGAGGTGCCTTGATACAGCACTCTGGGAAGTGGGAACAGCCTATTTGTTCAGAAATATCTTTCTGTGTCTTACCCTCTTGCTTGAGGATGTCAATGATGGCCTTCTGGACAGCAGTCAGGTCGGCAGTCTTACCCATGATTGCGGTTTTGAGTAATGAAACAGGCTGGGAGTTTTTAAAAGCCTCAGGAATCTTTTGTAGGTGTTTAGAGTTAATTAGTTGATTCAGATGATTAGGTTAATAGCTCGTTTAGAGAACCTTTTCATGATATGCTAATTGTTTTAGATTTTTTTTAGAATTTTGGGTTTTCATGAGCTGTATGCCAAAATCATCAGTATTAAAACAATAAAAGACCTGAAATATTTCAGTTGGTGTGCAATGAATCTAAAATATATGAAAGTTTAATTTTTATCATTACATTATGGAAAATAATGAACTTTATCACAATATGGTCATTTTTTGAGAAGGACCTGTATATAATGTATATATGTAGCCTATACCGGACAAAAGTTTGGACGCTACTATTTTTAAAGTTTTTTTTTAAAGAAGCCTTTTATGCTCATCAAGGCTGCATTTATTTGATCTAAAATACAGAAAAAAACAGTAATATTGTGAAATATTACTACAATTTGAAATAATTGTTTTCTATTATAATATATTTTATACTATTATAATATACTAACCTTTGACACTTTTTTTCAGGATTCTTGGTTAAAAAAAGAACAGCATCTTAAAATATTAATATTTTGTACCAATAGACACTAGCCTACCGTTCAAAAGTTTGGGGTCAGTCATTTTCTTCTTTTTTTTTTTTTTTTTAAAGAAATTAATACTTTTATTCAGAAAGGATGTGCTAAATTGATATAAAAAAGTAACAGTTAAGACTTATAAAATAATTTCTATTTTAATTTAATGTTGTTCTATTTAAAGGGGTCATGAACTAGCTTTTTAAAAAATGTTATATTGTTGTCTGAGGTCAACTTATGACGTTCGCTTGGTTTTTACATTCAAAAACATCAAAATGAATATGTAATAGGCTATTTTCTACCCTAGTTTTGAGCCTAGCTCAAAAACGCTCGGTTTTTATGGGCGTCTCGCATTGAAGACTTGGAAGTAAACGCCCACTGCTGTGAGTGGATAACAGTTTTGCATATTATAAGGAGTTTCAACTCACTCGTCAGTAACGATTAGACTGATACACATGTACACATAATTATTAGATATCAAACGATCTGTAACAATGCAATACTAGCCTATCAGATTATTATTATTTTTTAAATAAAAATTTTACTCTCATAAGTGTGCACCATTCCTGTCGGATCCAATATAGAAGGCACAGCACCGTTTTCTAATCTTAATCGGTCTGCAAATCCAGTCTCGACCTGTGTCTTGTTTACAAAACAATCCTCAGTGAAATGAAGCGAACAAACGGACAATGTTTTACCCACATCAGCTGGAACGTCATTAAAAATAAAGTTTAACCAAGCATTCCTATTGGAATCCAGAGGAAGCTTATGCAGCGACTGTCTTCTTCCACAACCAGGCACTGCACAATATTTTGTAAATGTCATGTTTATTACTCGGTAGCTCGATCCGGTTTGTCATCACGAGGTAGGCCCATGTTATTTAGTTATGCGTGTAATGCGCGAATCGGTGGGCGGGGCTAAAGTAGCCCTGTTGAAGTAGGCGTTGATCTTCTTCAGCGGGGGTGGTGTTTTATCCTCTTTGACGTCATAGTTCCCCACTTTGAAAAACGAGTCGTTTGCTGAGCCTGGTGTCAATAAAAGCATTTATTGGACTAACAAGGACGTTTTCAGTTCTGAAATTTACAGGATATTCTTATAATATGATGACCTCTTAGATGTCAAAAGCTCAAGGAAAAATTGATTTCTCAGTTCATCACCCCTTTAACTTTTTATTCCTCAATGAATCCTGATCCTGAAAGTATCACAGGTTCAATAAAAAAACTATTTCCAACATTGATAATAAATCAGCATATTAGAATGATTTCTGAAGAATCATGTTACACTAAAGACTGGAGTTATGGCTGTTGAAAATCCAGCTTTGCATCACAGAAATAAATTATATATATTTTTAAAGTATATTAAAATAGATAACTATTATTTTAAATTGTAATAATTTTTTTAATTGTAGTAATTTTTACTACTTACCATTAATGCTACTTTTGGTGCTGCTTTGTAGTCAATTAGCATCCACTGTTTAAACGACGCAGATTCAGATCGCTTCATAAATGTAATTTTCAAACGATTTATGAATGGCCGGAAAATTACCGCTCCACTTCACATTGTCCAATGAAATTTGAACTTCTTGTGCCAGATGACGATTGGTCGGTGTATTATACATGACAATCAAGCTTCAATGAATTATGTAATATTTTAAAATATGTGATATGTTGATTTTTAATTGAATTGACATACCTTTTATTATTGAAAAAAAAGTTTAAAAATTGCCGTCGAGCCATATAGGCCTACTCACTGAAAGAAATTTGGCTCGAGAGCATCGGTTCCCGAGCAGTCTGTGGAATACGTTTTACACCAGTGCATTTTCATTTTAAAACTCATAACCTTCGCTACGGTTGCGCGTCCACACACACTACTCCGGAGTTTTCGACCCTCGAAGGGAGACTGACCTCTTCAGTCAAGTCCGAAGCAACATGATGTCTATGCGAAGCAAGACAGTCACACGCAACTCATAGCAACGCGTTATGGCAACGACACCTCAAGACTGACAGAAACGTAAAAATATACGACAATGTGTACAAAACTAAAGTAGCCTAAATTCACATGTTAATTATAATCAAATGCATTTTGTTTTATTGACCACAATATTATCATTGATATGTGTTTGAGAAGGGCACTTTTGATTAATTTTGAAAAAGGGCAGGGGCTCGAGCACCCACATTTTCTATAATGTCTACACGTGAATCTGAATACATACGGAAGAGATACATTCAGGAACTGACTTCAGGACCCAGGAGAAGATTTCTGTTCATTTGCTACAGTGACAAGTCATGAAATAACATGTTATATTACTTGTTTTCCACAAGAGGTCGGCAGAGACACCCATATTGACCTAATGTGAGATATTCTGAGCTGATTTGAGCTGGTTATTACACGTATTGGAGAGTTGTTTTGAATTTAAGTTGAAAGAATGTGCTTAAACTATATTATTTATTGAAAATATTATAAAAATGAAATGATATAAGCTTTCTGGACAAAAAATAGGTATAATTTTAAGGCTTTGTGTGATTTTGACCATCAAGGGAAGGATGCAAGTTGCATGGAGTGTCTATAATATATACACACATGTAAACAACGTTTTGTTTAATTTCATTTTTGAATAAAGATCAACTTCACAAATGGAGCATTAAGCAAAAAAAAAAAAAAAAAAAAATACAATTTATTATAAAAAGTGTTTATTAACTGATAAGTTACGAACAAACTCTAGAAAAATGGACAACTCATATATTTCCAATAAACTGAGGAAATATTTATTTACAGTCAAGTTTGAGTTTGTGAGAACTGTACAGTGTGCAAACAACAGGGAGACTCATATGCCAGGAAAAAAGCCAGGGTCAACCGGATTAAACCACAGACATGCTGTCAGGTTTCAGAGCGACGTCAACGAAGCCAACTTCAGTGGACGAATTCTCTTCATGTATAGTGCTCCCCAGCCTCCAACATCCATAAATACAAAGAAAGGGGGACCCACCGCCAGATCCAATGTGCCGCTTCATCTCCCGTGCAATCGTAAAAAAATTAACATTTGACAAAAATAATCGAACAATCATGTCTCTGATGTTTTGATTGGCCCACTTAGATCTCCTTCACTTTCCCATTGAGGGCAAATCCATTAGTGTAGTGCACATTGCCGTTTTCCAAGTGTTTGCCATTGGCCACTACCACAGGCTCAATCACAGTGGTAATGCCATTCTGTTTGAGTTTGTCCTCATTAGAAACAGGTAGTCGCTTGCCCTTTACGTAGGCCTGGATCCAGAAGTTTGAGAAGAGGATGAAGAAAAATGTGCCGTACATCAAGATGAGATGAATGAAGAGGGGAACTTGGAATTCACACTTTTCCATGAAGTAATACTGAGAGATATGGACAGTCACCAGTACAAACTGAATCTGTGGAAAATACGTGGAAAGAAAAATGAAATTATAGCTCCATCATTTTAAAGTGCCCCTATTATGCTTTTTTTGGATATTATCTTTAATGTAGTGTGTCATATAGCTGTTTGTGAATGTAAACGGTCTGCAGAGTTTCAAAGATCAGTGTGCATGATAAATGGAGTGGAGTTACTGTCTCCCAAAAGAAAGTGAAAAAGTGAAAGTGATACGTGATGGCCAAGTATGGTAACCCATACTTGGAATTTGACCTCTGCATTTAACCCATCCAAGTAAGTGCACACACATTAGGAGCAGAGTAGTGAGTAGTGAACACACACACACAAGAAAGAACCGATTCTGAATCACCTGAAACTAGTCGTCAGTAACTCCAGTCTTACTACGTAGGTTTGTAACAAATTTGCATAATGTCAGCCTATGGTCTTCATTGGCTGCCTGCAAACAACGTCTACTTTTACCCGCCCTCAAACACTGTAGCTGGAGCCTGAAAGAGTGTGTGTTTCGTGTTGTCAACATATCGGAAAGACGCAGTTTTCTGCGCAGTGAAAGCAAATGCACTTTAATGCACTTCCAAAAGAAAAGGACTCAGCAACAACCGCTGTAAGCTTCCGTATTGATTGATGGAACGGAAATAGAATATAATGACAATTGTAAGACAAGTATAAATTATAACTTTACTTCAATCTCAATTTATGCGTGCCATTTTGGTTCCACATTGATGCAAATGCAGTTCACATTAAATCACATAAGATTAAGAGTTTAAATGAGTTTCTACTAACCAGTTGGATAGCTGTCATGTACTTTTTCCACCACAGATATTTCTGGAAGCGCGGGCCTGCAGCAGCTAGACCGTAGTAGGTGTACATGATGACGTGGACACAAGCGTTCACCAAAGCATGGAAAGAACCCATGCCACCGACTGTCATTTTCACATGAAAATAAATGGAAGTAATTGAAATTAGACATCTTTAGACCAGTTAATACACTATTAATACCTTATTCCCTTGTTCATACTTTGCCAACATTAAGTAGTCTTTTATAGGAACAAAAAATGCCCCCTAATTTCACAGGCTCCTAAAATCTCAGCCTTTTTTATTTTCACATGAAAAAAACAGTTTTAATCCTATTTGGGTCACAACTTCATGGCCAAAGGGACAATCTGGGTCTTGAAGCAAAACCAGTTAATAACTACTGATCTATTAAACCACCCAACAAGCAATTTTGCATTTAAAAGACATCTAATAGCCGTCCAAACAGCCCTGACGCCTAGGCTAAAACAAGGCAAAATTTGGGTTGTCAGTGAAAATTTAACAGATGTCAAACCATAGCCCAAGTATAGACGCACAGACTACGCATAGAACATGTTAAAGACATGAAACCAAACACCTTGTAATCACTGTTGACTTTGCTTACATGGTGGAATATCATACATCTTGCATGTTATTTTGGCAAAAACGACAAGAAACGAAATTCAAGGTAATTTTGGGTTACTC
Source organism: Gila orcuttii (assembly GCA_026230005.1). Lineage (NCBI taxonomy): Eukaryota > Metazoa > Chordata > Actinopteri > Cypriniformes > Leuciscidae > Gila > Gila orcuttii. The sequence continues at coordinate 29,835,493 of JAPDVR010000008.1, forward strand.
ATAGCTTGACTATATCGGGTCTATAGTTAACCTAGACGTTAAAAAGACGGCTGTTGCTTGCTGGTCAGCGACTAGTGTTGATAGACTCACCAGGAGTAAGAGTGATGCCCCACCACCAGGTCCAGGGCAAGATGGAATGATGGAAGATATGGAGGAACGTCACCTGACTGTGCTTCTTTCTCAACACAAAAAACACCTGGATCACAGACACAGTTCTTGTTAACTCTTGGAAGCTACTGGATATTGTGCCAGATGACTTTGCATATCCTATTCTAAATACAGCATTAAAACACACAAATTTAAGGCATGTTGACAAATAAGTCTTACCGTATCTAGAAGTTCAACATATTTGGAGAAATAGAATAACCAGGCGACTCGAACCATCTGGGGATATAAGGAGAAACACACTTAGCAATATGCATTACCATTCAAAAGTTTCAAGTTTGTAAGATATTTCAAATATTTTTTAAATGTTCACCAAGTCTGCATTTATCTGATCAAAAACACCATAACTAGTAATATTGTGAACTATTATTACCATTTAAATTACTGTTTTCTGTTTAATCATATTTTAAAATATAATTTATTCCTGTGATGCAAAGCTGAATTTTCAGCATCATTACTCCAGTCTCCAGTGTCACATGATCCTTCAGAAATCATTCTAATATGCTGATTTGATGCTCAAGAAACAATATTACTTATTACAGTTGAAAACAGTTGTGCTGCTTACTATTTTTGTGGAAACTGTGAGGCTTTTTATTTAGGATTCTTTGATGACTAGAAAGTTTAAGAACAAGCAGTTATTGGAAAAATAATTTTTTGATCAATTGAATGCGTTCCGTCTGAATAAAAGTATTCATTTCTTTCAATAACAAAGAACATGTTAGAATGAAGCAAACTTACTCTGAGAGCTTGAGGACTGTTGGAGGTGTCACAGAGGTCACATCTCCAAGTGTATGTTGTTCCCCAGCCAGACATCAAGAACTGTAAGCGTCAGACAGATGGAAAAAAATACACAAAAGCACAATAACATGGTTTGTTCATCTTTTCTCTTCTGTCATAATTTACTCACCCTCATGTCGTTCCAAACATCTGATTTACTTTCTTCTGTGAAACACAAAAGACGTTTATCAGAATGCTCCCACTACTCTTTTTTATATAATGAAAGTGAATGATGCCCATAGGCTAAAAAAAAAGCACCATAAAAGTATCATAAAAATGGACCATAATGTTGTCAAGTCTGCTTTTATGGAGCTTTTTGGAGCTTGCCAGCTATGGTCACCATTCACTTTCATTATATAAAAAAGAGTAACTTGAAGATTCTGCTAAACATATCCTTTTGTGATCTACAGAAGAAATACTATTGTACAGTGAGCAGATTTGCACTTTTGAATCGACTATATCTTTCTCTAGCAGTTCTCCTCAAAGACATCAGTTCAGGTACATTAATAAATTTAGTTACTCTCCCAAACACAAAAAAAAATGAAAAGGTTTCCTACCTCATAAACAATGTAGGAGTTGAAGGCCACCATAGAGAAGTTATAGAAAATCATGGTTGTTTTGAGGCTGAAAGGTTTGCGATTGGCCATGAATCGTGGTCCCACACATAAAACCAAGAAGACGTATCCCAGCAAGATGAGCGTCATCTGAATGGGACTCTGCATTAGCGGATAATCACGCACTCTGGCATCTGAGAAAATTAAACATCAAACGATCAGCCACATGAAACAAGCCTGTATTACATCTTTCTAAAGTAGAATCTACTAGTGGCCAATCTGTAGTGCTGTTTACAACAAATTTGATAGCTTTAATAGTTTTTAATAGCATAACACATAAGCCAGTGATATTGGTGGTTTTTGCTCATGTAAAAAGCACGATGCAATGAGCTCTTACCAGTTCTTTTCAGAAGATAGTCGTAGAACGCCATGACGCTCGAAAACACCTCTTGCAACATCTTGTCTTTATTTCTTCAGACAACCAATAAACTGGAGGACATAAGTAAATGTGTTAAAACTAGGCAAGCAAACAATAAAAATCCAGCTAGTAAAGGGTTGGTCAGAGTAGTATGCCGTTATCAGGAGGACAGTGGAGTCAGAGTCAACAATGGCAGTCTAGCAAAAGCAAACAAGAGACAGCTGGCCATGTGACCAGGATACAAAGCCCAACCTGAGTCGCTCATGATGTTACCAAAGCCAAACTATTATTATTACCAACTATTGAGTGTACTACAATGTGTAGTAGGCTCAGTTTTTTTTAAATCACAAATTTGAACCCAAAATCTTGATTTGAATGTATTAGGAAAATTGGTCCTGTAACTGATCAGTGGTCAACATTTTGCCTTCACTCGTTTATTCTAAATGGTCATCCAGTCACGCTTTTTTTTTAATTAATAAAATATTAATACATAACTATAGGTCGTTTTTTATTGTACAAATATGTGACCCTGGATGACAAAACCAGTCATATGGGTCATTTTGTTTTAAATTAAGATTTATACATCACATGAAAGCTGAATAAATAAGTTTTCCATTGATGTATGGTTTGTGAGGATAGGAAAATATTTGACCGAGATACAATTATTTGAAGATCTGGAATCTGAGGGTGCAAAAAAATCTAAACATTGAGAAAACCGCCTTTAAAGTTGCTGCATTTACTCACAAAAATAAATGTTTTATACATTTACGGTAGGAAATTTACAAAATATCTTCATGGAACATGATCTTTACTTAACATCCTAATGATTTTTGGCATAAAAGAAAAATTTATCATTTTGACCCATACAATGTATTGTTGGCTATTCCCACAAATATACCCGTGCTACTTAAGACTGGTTTTGTGATCCAGGGTCACATATAAGAGACCACTAATATAGCACGTAGTACTATATGTACAAATATAGTACTTCCTACAAATATACCATGAAGTCTTTTATATGAAGTTCTGCATGCATAATTGCATAAGAATTTGAAAAATGTCATTTAAAATAGTTTAGCAGCACATCAACTTTCCAAAAGTATTTCACATCTGTTGCCCATGCAAAAATGTTGGGAAACAACATAAAGCCACCACCTTTCTAGCTCTGTATGTCAATGTTGAGTAACACAGAGAAGATTGAATGAACATATTATTTAGTGTGTTTCTACTGCTCAAAACCCACAGGGCATCCGACCAGACAAACCGCACAGGACTATAAAGATTTAGGCCTGGTTTCACAGACAGGGCTTAGATTAAGCCAGGATTAGGCCTTAGTTCAATTAGGACATTTAAGTAGCTTTTATAAACGTGCCTTAGAAAAAAAAAACACTACTGGTCTTGAGACAAAACAATGGCAGTGACATTTTAAGATCAGTGCGAGTTGCTTTCAGTTAAAACAGCTCAAACATTCATTTTAGTCTGGAACTAGCTTAAGCCTGGTCTGTGAAACAATAGGATAGGATGACAAAGCACACTAAACGGACCCTTCACTGCTTATCTGCCTACACATCTAATGCATCATTACCCGTTTCATCAGAAGAGAACAGAAACATCATAGAAACACAAAAGAGGAGGGAGACACAATTGTTGTAATAAAAAAATCCACTAAAATTCTTACTGTCCTCTCGGTCTTAGAATCAACAAAGCTGATGTCATCTGTACAAACTGAACTCTGATGAATAGTGCAAAGCCAGTCAAACTGGTGAGGTGTAGAAACATAGATATCTATCCCGTCATAAAATCAGATTAACTCACTAGACAGGAACTGCTAATGACAACATCACGAAAATGAGTCACAAACAGTCAATCCTACACAGAAAACATAATCATAAAGAGAAGACACACACACAAACAAACTAAATCCTGAGAGCTGCAAAGATTGTTAAGCTGACCAGATCAAGTGTCTCATGACACTTCTCTGTCACCTAAATAAGGAGAAAAAAGACAAACTATCCCAAGAAACAATTTGATAGGAGACAGTGAGGGACTCCAGTTCAAAATACAGCCAACGAAAAATACAAAAGTATGTTTTAAGCTTACCTGTTGTCTTTCTGTTGATACAGTCAACCCAGCCAAAAATAAATAAATAAATAAATAAATAAAATAATTTAAAAATATATCTAAAAAAAAAAAAATAATAATACTGCCCCACAGGGGCAAATAAATGGATGACAGACCCAAATAAGCAGTGGAAACAGTCTCTGAACTTTGGTTCTTTCCAGTGTCCTTATCCTTTCTTTCAGTGGCCCTCAATCACAGCCGTTTCCCCCAGTGATAGAATAAGTGACAGGCCAGTGGGAGTTTCGCCAAGGCAGAGACAGGCCACACTCAGAGGAGTCACTCCCAGTGCCTAATATAAACCTGAGCAGCAGCTCATTCAAAAGAGACAACACCCGCCTGGTTTCGGGACTGTAGCCTGCATTCAACTGACAGGAACCGCCCTCTGAAACCCACCTCAAAACTCAACGATTGGCTCTCTCTAGAGAGAGGCTGGTCAGGGATTGCCTCTAATACTGGTTAGGTTTTTATTATGCAGTGGAAGTAGGCGAGAACTGAGCAGAGACTGCTCAACAATGAAAAGTCTTGTGTTTCCCTTGGGTCACAAATATGAGCCTATATGCAAAGCTAGAGAAAAATGGAAATATATATAGGCAACATATGAAAAAAAAAAAAAAAATATATATATATATATATATATATATATATATATGGTATACTAAATATATATATATATATATATATGGTATACTAAATAAATGACAGGTATACTAAATAAATAAAATAAATCATAATGTGTGTACAGATTAGTGTTATTTCGTATTATTTATATATTGTAGTTTTTATAAATCTATACAAATGCAATATATTTCAAGTTTCAGTTTTAGTAATTTTTATTTCAAATTTAGTTTTAGTAAATTTAGTACTTTTATATACATTTTATATTATTTCACCTTTATTTCTATTAAAATAAAATATATTTTAATAGCTTAAGTTTTAGTTAACAATAACAACACTGAAGCAGATTTTTTTTTGCCACATAATATCATGTGGAAAAGTTACATTGTAGCCACTCTTTTCTAAGAAAACCAAGATATCTAGTGGAATTGAATCAGTTTAATTTCACGTTTTAAGGTGTTACGCTAATGGCTAATCTGAGCCTCTATTTCAATCTCTAGCTAGATGTGCTGTATCACAATGTTTTAAATCATAACAGCAACAATGACAGACATATCAGATACACGTCTATATGTCAGTGAGCCCTCCACGTCTGAGACGCCATGGTCCATGTGGCACTTGTTCTACACAGGGACACTACCAGTCAGTTTCAATGGATTCCCGTAGCACTGGTCTGACCCGTTCCTCAGACGTTGAGGACAGGGTGTGGGATCCTCAAACTGACGCATTCTTGTAGCAGTCCGGGAGGAGGTGAAGAATGACAAAAATCCTGACATGAGTGGGGAGTCTCTGAGCTCGAACCATTTTCTCTGACACAAAAAGCAGTTTGATAACTGACACACTGACTGTCATGTCATAAACCGCAGAAAAAAAATTACATTTAATCAATCGCATTTCACGTCTACATAAATACATATTCTAACCTGGGTAATCATATCATTCATCATATATGACTAAAATACCCCTTTCTACAGTAAAAGCTTGGATATTGTTATGACCAGTCGATTGAACTTTCTTTGGTTGAGGACAAACACTGAGCCAATCAAGAGCCAAGTAAAGACAATCACAGATAAGCATCCATATACCTTCACACATATCTGGGAATTAATGTACAGAGTCCTTTCCAGAACTCCATTCCTCTCTTTTATATCAAAACATACACTCTATAAAACCCCATTGAACCTTTTTTCTAATAGATATTAAAAACCACAGCACTTGAAGGGGCGGCATTTCTATTATAATATATTTTAAAATGTAATTTATTCCTGTGATGGCAAAGCTGAATTTTCAGCATCAAGTCTTTTCACATGATCCTTCAGAAATCAATCTGATTTTCTGATTTGATGCTCAAGAAACTTTTTCATTTATATGCCTGTCGAGCAGTCGAAGTGTGATTTTCTTTGTGTTACGATTATGAATCACACTCCCAGGAATTCGTGTTACATTCCAGATGGTTATCATCACCTTATTCTTCACACCTCACATCTGAGGATCATATGTATACATTTCCTTCACTGTACTTTCACCCAACACCTGACTGACCGAGATAAACGTGACTTACTTTTTTGGCATCATCTGGTGACCTCTGACCTATTTTCCCCCATCCCAGTACTATTTATGCTTCAACTGCAGTAAACCAACTTCCATGAATTTTTGATCAATTGTGTCACCAGCCACAGCAGTGCTGGTTATAGCTTTGACTCAGGTAGACACCAAATGTTTAATAATGCATAATTATGCAGTTAGATGTATTGATAAATGACTACCATCCAATAGATACTCAGAATAGGTACATTTTTAGAAGTTCTCTTTCGTTTAGCCAATCACGCGTGGAAGAAGAACTGTCCTCAACACACCTAAGCCAAGAAAATAATGGACATCAACACAACAAACCACAGCTGTACTCAAATTGTAGGTCAAACTGGACAAGGAACCTCATAGACTACTGACCTGGGAGAGTCTGAGAGCACAATTGGTCATACATGATTCAATTTAAAGAATCAGCCGTCTCTCATTTCTCTCATTACGGTACTGAATAAACCTTTGCTTCTCGTTCTAGCCCTTGTGACTGAAAACTGAATTAATATAATTTCGAATTACATTAAATGGGTGTGTTTTCAGGAATCAAACTGATGACTAGACCTGAATGGAAGATATCCATAAGAACTGCTATGATGCTGGAGAGAGACTTTCAGAAACAGGAGGCTAATACATGCATTCATGTGCTAATAGACACATCAGCAGTTTCTGAATAGAAATGATGATGGATTCCATTCAGTATCCTTCGGTATCAGTCTCACACTGGCTCAAAATAAGTCATCCTTTAAATTGTATATGAGGGAATAACCACTATTAAAAGTAGTGAAACTGGACTGTTTCTTTCAAGTTTTCTCTTTCGGGCAAATTTAAGGAGCTCATAAACCACTAAAGGTAAAAGTTGGATTGTAAATAATAAGGCATGATATCACATATTAGACTTATCTTTAAATATTTGATAAAAATTGAGAACTAAGACTCCTATACACTAAGATTTTAATTATTTGATCTACTTAAATTTGTATGTATTTGTGTATTTGACATTACGTTTCAATGGACTTTTTTCTATCAACAAAGACATTTCTATCAACAAAGACATTTCTATCAACAAAGATTTTAGGGTTTTTTTGGGGGGGGAATTAATATAAATATACACTATAATTCAAAAGTTTGGGGTCGGTATTCTGTAAGATTTTTTAATGTTTTTGATGCACACCATAATTTTTATGCTTACTAAGGCTGCATTTTATTTAATTAAAAACACAGTAAATTTTTATTTTATTTTATTACCTTCAGAATTTATTTTAATAGGCTGATTTTTATATTTTTGTGGAAACCGTGATATTTTTCCAGGATACTTTGATGAATAGAAAGTTCAAAAGAACAACATTTATTTAAAATAGAAATCCCCTGTAATATTATAAATGTCTTTATTGTCCCTTTTGATCAATTGAATGTGTCCTTGCTGAATAAAAGTATTAATTTCTTTTTTTTTTTAACGTAACGGTAGTGTATAAGAGAACGTGTATTAAATGGTCATGGTTTCTTTTTTTAAAGCACCTTTTTTGCTTGTTTATTTTGAATAGATCTCTAGTCTGGAAAATTTTTTTTTTTATTCCATGCAGTCTCTTAAAATCATAATGCTGCCATCATGCTGTTTAAATTAATTTAAAAAAAAAATACCAAGTCAAAGTTATACATTGTTGTTTATTCTAATTATTTAGGTATTTCTATGGAATTTTAATTTTAGTCAAATTAATTGATGTCATCTAAAGGACGCTTGTGCAATTCACAGATTCTATTGCACAACCTCAATTTTTCAACACTTCACTTGATCTGAAATCTTGTAAATCACTGGGTGAACAACAGAAATTGGAGTAGCCGTGTCAATCGACAAAAACACAGCCCCATTAAAAACATCACTGACTGAAACTTCAGTAATACAACACCATGAATGAATAATGAAGTTGGTCAGAAGAGCAAAGAGGATGTCTGATGACTACAACCACAGAGAACAGAGAGATCCACACCTCACCAACTCATTTATGCAACGTCATCAGTGACCCAAAGCGATTATGTCACCGACTCGATCACGGATGCTATTCAGGGTGGATGGTATGCGATAGGACACACGGAATGCCTTCTAAAAATATCCACTACTTAAAGCATCGCTAAAGTCAGCATGAAACAGAAGTTGTGATAGTCTTTTTTTCCCTATTGACATATTTCCGAGTATGGAAGCTTGTTTCCGCCACAGAATAAATCATAAAAAAAGGCAATTGCGAGTTTACATCTCTCAATTCTGACTTTTCTTTTCAGAATTTTGTGATATAATAAAAAAAAAAGTCAGAATTGCGTTATAGTAACTCGCAATTGTGAGTTATAAAGTCAGAGTTGTGATACATAAGCTTAAAAATAGTCAGAATTGCGAGTTTATATCTCACAATTGTGAGCAAAGACGTCAGAATCGTGAAATATAAACTCAGAATAGCGAACCAATACTGACTTTATAACTTGCAATTGAGCTTATATCATGCAACTCTGAAAACAAATAGCAATAGCAAGGGGGAAAAAAGACAGAATTGCGAGATAAAAAGTCGCAATTACCTTTTTTATTTTTTATTCAGTGGGAGAAACAAGCTTCCATAATCTGAGTGCAACGGCTTCTCGAATAAACCTGATTTTGTCCATCAGGAATTGATTGGATGGTTATGGTTTGCTATTGGTTGATCTCATGTGAGTGACAGGTTGTCCCGCCCTCATGCCAGTAAACACATTAATAAACGTGTATTAAAATAAATTATGTGCACAGATAAATAATTAATAAGAAAAATAATACTGCAATTCCATAAAAAAATAAGAATAGTAAATTTTGATTTCATGGTGACTTTAAAGCATTAAAGTTAAACTTGCTTAAAATCTGAAAGGTAGTACTGTTACCAGAACGAAAAAAAATATTTTCCGGTCCAGTTGTTGCCCATTCAAATCACTTAATATTAGAGAAGGTTGAAAGGTTGAACACAATGATAGCTTACAGAGAATTATATGCCTTAATCGGTTTAAGTTTGGACCTTTTCAAGTAAAGATGCATGTGTTGACAAATATTGACTAAAATACTAGTTGGAGCATATTGACTAAAATACTAGTTGACGGGCCGTCTTGGAGCTGCAACAAACCAGCATCTTTAAGTGGTCAATCTTGATAGTAGGACATGGGTTGCTACTCAGACCAGCTAGAAACCAGCCAGAACGTTCTAGAACACAAAGGCCAGCTTAAGCTGGGTTTTCCAAAAGGGAGGACATTAATCAGAGCCTACATGTGTGAGTTTCGACAGCAAATTTCTTCATACTCTTTTCACCACTGCAAAAGACATACTAACATTTGCTGAATCTGAGAAACACTGGAGTCTGAAAAGCAAATGAACACTCAATTAACTTAAAAGATGCAGCTCTTCAAGTCCTTAACAAAGCACAACTTTACACCTCCATCACCTAAAACTCAATCCAAATCCATCAGCAATGCTCAAACATTCACTCAATAAACTACATTAATAGTGTTCAAGTGTCGTGTTAATTAGCCTGTTATCCGTTATTTTAGTAAGAAGTGAATAGTAAGAAGACTATCCTAAATTCAGAGAGAGGAAAATACAGAAAATAACACGAATTTTCTTGTATTTTAAATTAATTCATAGACTGAAAAACATTTTGAGGAAAGTGCATCGTGGGTTACACGCTCATGCACAGATCACCACAGTTCACCGGGTAACATGGCCGAATATTTAACCCATTTGTGATGTACTACCTTGCTGATAAAGTATTGTAAAAGCCACAAATATCACCTTACAGAATAAATTACGAAAAAGTTTACATGTACAAAAGATACACCAAATTCCCACCTGATCAATCATGCGTCATGACGCAGGAAGCGGTCTGGACGTCCGGAAGGTCTGGATTGTTTTTGTATCCATTATTTTTTGAGACATTTAATTTAATTTATTATGTCAATAAGTTTGTATAAGGACACCTTTAAAGAGTTGTTTCTGATGAGAGCAATTCAACATGATTAATACGGATAAGCGTTTTTAAAATCAATGTACATGACTTTGATGAGCTAAATGGCCTCTGTGTGCTGCTGCTACTCCCGTATTGTGTCGTAAGTGACACCCAGTAGGCGTCGCTGTACTACAGCAAAAAGGTACACTTTCCACAAACAGTCTAACATAGAGCCTGGAAAAGTATTATTCAATTATTAGTCAAAATCTATACAATTAAAAGCCTAAATAGGATAATGTATATAAACACAGTAATCTATGAATTTTCAGCATCATTAATCCATTGTTCAGTGTCTCATGATCCTTCAGAAATCATTCCAATATTTTGATTTGATAATGAAGAAACATTTCTTATTATTATCATCAATGTTGAAAACAGTTGTGCTGCTTAATATTTTTATAGAAACCGTGATACCTTTTTTTCGGGATTCTTTGTTCAAAAGAACAGCATTTATTTGAAAAAGAAACCATTTGTAACATTTTAAATGTCTTTACTGTCACTTTTTATCAATTTAATGTGTCCTTGTTGAATAGAAGTGTTACTGATCCAAAACTTTTGAACGGTTGTGCAGTATAGTTAGTGTTAAAATGATAAAGCATGTGATAACCAGTTTTGGAGAAAGTTACTTATGCCTTGCAATATTGTTTTACTTCCTAAAAAAGTAACACATAGCATTATATTAGTTACTTTGTATGGAAAGTGATGCGTTACGTTTCTTTTGTGCTATTTTTTCTAACCTGGGCTGGGCTTGCTTGTTTATTTTTTAATAACAAAAAAAGTTCTATTTTGGAAAATCTAAAGGCCCTTTTACACCAAAAGTGCAAATGTAAAGGAAAGTCAAAATACACATCAGTAGAGGGCGCAGATCAAACAAACCTTTCAGCTGTGCTGCTGTTCTGAATTGCAGAAGAATAGGACACAGGAAAAGAAACAAAAATGTAATGTTTATCTAAAGTCATTTTTGGCTTAGTATTATGACTGGATCATCGAAGGTCAGTAGCAAAGACATTGGTTAATAAAGTGAGATTAAATTCAAAAGTAAATTTGTGTAATTTAACATCATTAATTATTGCAGGTGTGTGTAATATTCTGAGTTTGACTTTCACTAGTTTTATTCATTTTGATTAATACTGAATCTGTTTTTGTGCAATTAAGATGAGTAAATGCTCACATTTAGTCTATAACTACGATAACCACATCATGTTCACACAGCGCACACAACTCCTCTGCACTTACTCGTCAGTCAATACATGGGAAAACAAAGAAACTTGCGTAACTTATTTGAAAAGTAACTTAGATATTTTGTAGTAAATTTATAAGTAACATGTTACTTTACTAGTTACTTGTAATGCGTTACCCCTAAAACTGGTGATAACCTACCCTGGCCTGACATAAAAAAGATCCTTGTCCTTTGAACAAATCAGCCTTTCAGTTAATTACTACTTTTATCATATAGTTGGCCATTACCTCTACTTATTGTGGTTTGTTAATTTATGGTATAACTTGTTTTTTTAACCATAACAATAAATGCAAGTACCAAAATTGTCAATGTTTCAGACTTTAGGGCCTTATTTTGTTAATGACACTGAATATTCAGATCTGTTCTATCTCTCAAAATGTTTGTCGCTAGGCTTCACAGAATCTCATTGTATCTTGTAGTTTCCGCCTCCCAGAGAAACAGCCTTGCAGACCTGTGATATGGATACAGAGCCGGTAGCTCACCTCTCTGGTAATTGAGTTCACAGCTGGTAGCTTTGCCTCAGTGGACTTCTCACCCAAGAGGGAACAAAGGCCATCCTCTTCCTCGCCAGGTCAGAGTGGCTCATCAATAGCACAGACTTAAATAGATGTCGCAATTACGTGCCTCAGGTCCAACGGGCTAATTATTGTCGGGGGCCGTAAGCTCTTTAGTGATGGCAGCCCAAACTGTTCATTCATCCCACCGCATCCTCCTCAGTCAGCAGAGCATAGGCAATGTTTCTGCAATGTTAATTCAGAGCAGAGCATCATCACCTACACGCTCTCATTGAGAACCTTCAGTGCTTGTTTCCTCCATGACAGTAATATTGTTTACAGATGTGGGCTGTTAATGATTCTGCCTGGTGTGAAATATTTCATGAATAAGATCATATTAAATTGGCAATGGCAATTAGAAAAATGTATGCTTTTTGTAATTACAAAATTGTTTGCAATTTGGAGAATTTGTCATTATAAGAAATCTCTTTGAGGCAGACTACTTCCTTGGCATGAGTCAGACTGAGGAACATGTTTCTGTGGAGGAGTATTTGACTATTTGCGTCAAAACGCCCAGATCTGTGATAGCGGACTCCTTCATGCAGGTCTGACTGACAAGAAGGATGATGTGAAGGGATTGCTGGAGTCGAGGATGAAGATGTCGGTGGTAGAGCAGGAGGGCACAACTCCACGTCTGAACAGAATGAAAAGCCAATTTACATGCAGGGTCAGGAAGCTAGAAGAAAAACTTGAAAAACAGCAATTCAACTAATTTGTCTGATTAAAGGTACACTATCAGACAAAGTTACAAAAGCGGTCACTAGGGCATGTACCCTTTCAAAAGGTACACCTTTGTACCAAAACTGTACATATTAGTAAATGTTAACATTAGAACCTTTTTAATGGGTTCTGTCCTAGTGACAGCTTTTTACCTTTTTTCTGAGAGCTTACATACCGCATTTTGATGGAATTGTTCATTACACTAATAGTGTTGTAGTGCAGTATGGCTACAGTTTTATGTTAAAATTTCACTTTTGTTTGCTATTTGCACTATTTGTTCTCAAATTTACACTTTGAACCGGTAAATGTAGGCTCACTGTATATTCAGCTTTGCTTTACCCATTATTGACACATTGTGTGAAATAATGAAATGGTAATGTGTGATGAATTGAATTACTGAATTATTTAACAATTAACCCTGTAATGTAGGGTTTACCCATGACCCCCCCCCCCCCCCCCCCCCCACAGACACACACAAACAAACTGAAATGTCCAAAGCAGCACAGAGCAGATAGTCACTTTCACACACACACACACACACACACACACACACACACACACACACACACACACACACACACACACACACACACACACACACACACACACACAAACTGAAATGTCCAAAGCAGCACAGAGCAGATAGTCACTTTTCTTTATTCTGTCAATTTTATGCACTGGCGTCTGCCATGATGTTTACAATGCTGCTGTAATGTTTTTTTTTTATTTTTTTTATCTGATTTGTTGAGCTATGGCTCTGATTTAATTTTGCTCTCAATGGTGTAAATGAATTAGCCTATTGTATTTCCACCTTCTCTAATGCTACTTAAGATGTTTATATCTCAGGATGAATTGCCACCTGTAGAACTGACAAAAAAGAGCACTATGATGTAATTCATTTCAGTTACCTAACTTAATTGAATTTTTGTTACATAAGTTCCTCTCTGTTATTTTGTCCAGTAAGTATATATTTTTTATATTGAATTTTATGCTTAAAGACACTATGGTGTATTGAAGGGCCCAGCACACAAACAGGAAATGTGTCACTTCTTCTTCTTCACCCGTTAACGTCATTTGTTACCCAACTCTCTGGTGTTAATCCCGCTCACCCCCGGCTCCTTCTGTTGCCATGGATATGCCATCCCTATGGCAACTCAGGGCCTTTGTGGATGGTCTTGGGTCCTGACGGCGGAAGACTCATTACACATTCCCTTCCAGCTCCAAGTCAAATCAGTCAAAATGGGCGAGCTCATCTGCCTGCTACTGTACAGGAACCTCTGTAAAAATGTGCCTCAGCACGGCTTCACAAAGACATTAGTGGATTTGATCATCAGTCTTAAGCGCATCTACGTTAAAGAGACCGAATGAAGATGACATTCCTATTCCTAATATGGAAGAGATAAAAAAAAAACTGTACTAAAGCAAACACCGCTAATGTCCCTGCTGAATTTGAATTAGCCAAATGACACAGTTGTTTACAAAGAGGAACAGCATCATTGTCAGTGTTAACATTTTATACACTGAAAATAATTGGTGTAGAAACAATTGCTAGTAAATTTCACAATTAATTACAAAGAAATGACAATTAACAATTAATATTCAGTAATATTATTTATTAATATTTTCGATTTAACTGCACGGTCATCGAATGAGAACAAATGTCTACTGAATTGAGCTGGACAATCCACAAACTTTGTAACAGTGAAATTTATTTAACTGAATTGAATGAACATTGAACTGACTTGAGCTAATAATGACACTATTGCTTTCTGTAGAGATGCTTATAGCTAAACTGAACTTGTGTCATAATTGATGGACTTTGCCAGATTGATAGTTATTGAACTTAATTGAGCAGAATAATGACACACTGTAAACCCAAATAAGTTGGCAAAACTTTTATTTGATTATTTAAGGTTAGGGTTAGGGTTAAATTGAGAAATTCGAACTTGCATATTTTTATATTGTACTCAGACATTGTAATTGCTCTTAACTTGAAATATTTGAGTAAGCGAATTCAGTAATTTAACTGAAAATTATCATGTAATCTCAACTTAAATATGTTTAGTAGAGAAAACTTGGCTTACTTTAACTAGCTAATTCAGGAAATGCTAACTTGCTAATTGGTAACATAATGCTTTGATAGCATTAGCATAGCACAACAATTGCTGAATGAGCACAACAATATTCTGTAGAACATTTAACATCTGTTTTCAAACCAAGCTCATGATCCACTCGTCACCATGATGGTAACCCCCCAAAACACCCCAAAATAACAGAAATTTGTTTCATAATTGATGAATGTAACATTAACACAATTATTAGTGTGAAGCAGCTTTGAAACGATCTACGTATTATAGCACTATACATAAATGGGACTTGGCACGATTTGACTGATGATTCTACATACATAGCATATATGCTAAATAAAAGAACTAGCTTCATTCATAAAGCATATGATTGCACAGTGTCTGTCAGTGACCTCGACCCATGTTATGCAATGTGTGATTAGTTTTATTATATCTTTTGTCCCCAGCGGTGGCACTCTGACTCCTACGTAGGCAGGAGTAAAAACATAGAAAACATCCTCTGCTGGAGATTGGGAACATCAGGTAATTTAGTCCTTTATGCAGATGAGTATTTTAAAATCACACATCTTTGACACTTTGGATTAGTTAAAAGTGAGGGAAAACATGTATTTCTAAGTGGGTGACTAAAAAGTGTTTGCCTACAGTTTTCTTTGTGCATGTTTATTATTAGCAGCGGAGATGAGATGTTCTGGGTCATGTTGTTACTAATACACCTCACACCCGATTATGCATAGATGCAACATTGGATTTTTAAGGATCAAGCACACTATATTGTTCAACACATTTAACTGAGTTCATTTGCTTACAAATGCATGGCCCTTTTGGCCATTCAGCGTAAACACTCAAGTATCATGAGTCTGTTAGGCCTGGCTTGGCTTTCCTACTCAAATGATTAGTCGCCTTCAATCAGACCCAAATTAGTTTGAAGGGACCAAGCATGAATCCGGCAAGGTAACCAGAGCCCGGTGTTTAAAGATGTATGAAGAGCCTTGAGGAGAAAGTAGAGTCTCTAACCCATTTCACAAACAGTGAAACCTCCATACAGTGATCTGCCTCTGTAAGCGCGTGTGGGACAGCCAGACGGGGCAGGTGGGGAGGTTCCACCTGCCGAATGAACGCGGTCAGTATTGGGGAGTACCATGGGCTGCGGGTGGGCTCGGCCCTGCTCAGTATTGTAGCAGGTTGTATCATCATTGGCGTGTCAAAGGACTGTGATGCAGATGCGGTAGGGGGAATTTTCCTCGGGGCAGGGGGGCTTGGTAAGTAGTAATTCTCTGGTGGCCAAATCCACCATAGATATCTAAGGGGGATACATCACCCTAATATTTAGATTGATTCCATCACTGAATACTGTACATTCATCTTTAATTGTCTTTAATGCACGGTAAATTCACTCAAATATAAATCTGTTAATTGAGGGGATCGTTCAACATAAAATTAAACTTGTATTCCCCCTCATGTCGTTACAAATATGTGTGACTTTTTTTTCAACAGATATTTGTCAGAATGTCCAAGCTACTCTTTTCCACACATTGGGAGTAAATGGTGAACATGGCTGTCGAGATAGATTTGTTTGTTAATAATGGCTTAAATGTTAGTTATCATATGACTTTTGAAGATTCAAAATATAACATTGGAGTTATATGGAGTAGCCTACTTTTTGTCGAGCTCTAAAAAGCATTTTTTCATCCTTTTTAATGCTTGACAATCCCTGGGCCCCATTCACTTTCACTGTGTGAAAAAAAAGCAGCTTTGACATTTCACAAGTTTAGAATGAAATGAGAGTGTGAGTGACATAATTTTCTTTTTTGGGTGAACTATCCTTTGAATTTGCTGCATTAATCTTTAGGGGTTTGTAGCTAGTTCTCTGCTGCTTCACTGACTATTCCACAGTGCATGGCTCTTTTGCATATCATGCATTTTTAACACTACATCTAATCTCTGCTCCATATCAGCACACTTCCATCTCACACCATTATCATTTGCTATTTGTCAACAATAAATAAATAAACCTATATTGAGAGGGATGTTGGAAATGGCTGCATGTTTTCAATGCAGTACAGAGGAATACTGTAGTATCCTCCTGCATTCATTCACTGTTGAGGTTCGTCAAAAAAAAGAAAGAGGCTCATCCATCATTTGATCCAGGTCTGTAATCCAAGCCACCTGCTTACGGTGGTGGGTATGTAATCTACACAGGACCCTGTCACAATAGAGCTGCACAACACAGCAGCAGCCCTTGATCTATTGTTTACTGCTGGAGAAAAGTCAGCATTACCTGTATAGGCCATTCAACCGTCAAGACAGATGATCAGGCTGATTGGCAGCTATGAACCTTAGTCAGAGTAGATGCAATATTTAATTGAATGCGAATGTAGCATTGTTTTTTTTATATTAGTATTATTTACATCACTCTTTGTAATATTTTTCAAATATGGACAAACCCAACTATTGGGTTTAAAAATTGTATTTCAAAATTTAAACCAATGGTTGGGTTTGTCCATATTTGTCAGGGGTGTCTGTGCTGAATGAAGTGCATGACAGGAATAGTACAGGAAAGCAGTCTTTAATAAAAAATCCAAATCAGGAGAACCCAACCACATTAATTTGTAGACGAGACAAGGCAAAGGATTGAACCAAAACAGGGAGGATAAATACCAGAACTAACCAGGGAACTAATGAGCTAATTGATTAACATCAGGTGAACTGAATGATGAAAACTTCGCGTTTTCGGGCACCCAAAATGCCATTGTCATGTAAACGAACGGCCAAAATGCATAAAAAGTTTTGTTTTTAGTTGGAAACGGTGTCGTGTAAACAGCCCCTTAGTCACAGGAAACAAAAACAAACATAAAGCATACTCTTGACATAACAACCCCCTCTGGAAAGGCACGTCCTCGTGCTGTAGGTGGTCCAACTGAGGAGGGAGGGCGGGGGCTCTGGAGGAGGACGTGGAAGAGGAGAAGGAGAAGGAGCCAGATGGTGGTCCAGAGTCCAGCCAGGACGAAGCCCCAGGGTGGAGTTGAGGGAGCGAGGAGCCATGGTGGAGACTTGGGAGACGACACCCTGGGGACACCCTGGGGACAACCAAGAAGGAACCAGGGAGTCTGAGGACTGTTGCAGAGCCGAGGGGAAGACGGAGCCAGATAGTGCCGAAATTGCAGGCAGGACGATGTCTGACCAAGGCGCAGCCGGTGGGACGAGGGAGTACGGTGGAGCCATCAGGATGAAGGTTTATGGTGGAGCCGAGGGAAGGAGGAGCCAAGGCGGAGCTGACAGGTCGACAGGCTGAGGTGGAGTAATGGGCTCATAGGCTGGAAGCAGAGCCAGGGAAACCTCCCTGCTGGGCGGAGCTGGAGGACCGAAGCTCAGAGGCAGTTTCTCACAAAGAAAGTGTCGGAGATGCAGAGGGCCTGACGGGAATCAGGGGAGGTGGAGGAACTGGCTGATCTGGGAAGAGGAGGTGGGAGACGGAGTCTGGGAGCACAGGGAGCGGGGTTGAATGAGGATGACACACACTAGAAAACTAGGTCACAGGAAACAAACACAAAGCATACTCCAGACAGAAACAACCCAGTATTTTTTCAGAGAGTATTTATAATTATTTATTTACTATATACTATTGTAGTATCTTTTATTATTTGAATTTGCTTTTATTTCATATTAGTTTTCATTTTAATTTTAGTTTATTCATTTAGTTTATTTTTCAATATTTCTATTCAGCTTTCATTTATTTTTATTTTATTTTTATTTGAGTAATTTTTGTACTTATTTTATTTCAGTTAGTTGCCAGGGAATTCTAATATTTGTATATTTGCAATTTAGCTTTATTTCAATAAACGAAATATTTTTCAACAATGTTTTAAAAATATTTTCAGTTGTAGTTGACAATAACATAGGTAACACTTTACAATACATTCCATTTGTTAACATGAGTTAACTACATTAGTTAACATGACCTAAAATGCATTTATTAATTGTAATTAATTTTAATTTCAACATTTACTAGTACATAATTAAAATCAAAAGTTGTATCTGTTCATATTATTTAATGGACCTGAGCTAACATGAACTAACAATGAACAGTTGCATTTTTATAAAAGACTAATAAATAGTTTAACAAATGTATTGGTCATTGATAGTTAATGTTAGCTAGTACCTTATTGAAAAGTTTACCAACATATATTCAGTAGCCTATATAATATATTCAGTATTCAGTTATAAAACGTAACTATTAAATTCTTGTTTATTGAACTTGTATAATAGCATCACACTTGCAATCTTGCTGATGGTTTGAATATTCAAACGTGCCAGCAACAACCTTTAAACAGTACAATCGCAGCCTCCTTCATTCGTGTCAAATCTACCCAGACTAAAGTCCTATTCTTGAAGCCGTCTCATTGCTGGCATGGATGCACACATGGGCTCTGAGGTCTTTATTGGTGCGTGAACATCTCTCCTGTCAAACGGGACAGATCAATTGCAGCGCCACACTCTGCACCAACCACCGTGATGGATTCATAAGTCTGGGGCGAGTTAGGAGAGAAAGACTGGAGGAGATTAGAGAACAAAAATGGCAAAGAAGATTCAAAAGGAAAAATTGTAGGAGAGAGAGGAAACGCAAGCAAGACACGTGGTAAAGAAGCCCCTCAGCATGCCACAATCATACCTGCCAGTGGCCTCTCATAACAGAAATTGGCCAAAACACAAAGCTGGCAGAGGTGTCTCATCCTTTTCAAACAGGAATTGATTCACAGCTTGAATAGTAGTTGCATAATCAAAATCCAGCACAGTCCCTGCAGTCTGTCTCGCCATCAGCCTCAGACCTCTCGAAAACACAAGGAGACTGACAGGAGAGAACGAACTGCACACTTTCATTATAGCCACAAGGATACAAGACGGTTTAGGGAAGGCATGTCAGAGTGAATGACTTTTGAGACTTAGAATAAACTTAGCATTAGCTTGACCCTTTCTGTGGCAATAATGTGTAAATTTCGGTTCATCAATTTGCAGTGTAATGCAATATGCATGGTGGGACGTATTTAGTGTGCAGCTCTAGTTCAGAAAGCTATTGACCAGAGAGAAATCCTGTAATATTAGAGCTATACTCTGAAAAGACCAATGGAATGTTCCATGGTACTGTGCTGGTTTGCATGTCTATGCTGTCTGGTTGGTTAAGAAAATTAAGACAAAAAAACAAGCTGGGAACATGCAGGTCTTGTCAGCAGGACATGAAGGACGATGACAACACCGAGTGAGCGATTCGGTCCATATCTGTTGTTCTCTGTGTGTGTTCTGCAGGTCTCCTCATTTCCGTCTACCCGTTCATAAGAGCATGGTTCAACTTTCATCACATTCTGCCCAATATAGGTGAGAATACATGATATTATATTTTATAGCACCCATAACACTTTAAACGGCTGTGCAAAATTAATAAATATAAAAAATAAATGTTTTATATATTTACAGTTGGACATTTACAAAATATCTTCATGGAACATGATCTTTACTTAATATCCTAATGATTTTTGGCAAGAAAGAAAAATCGATAATTTTGACCCATACAATGTATTGTTGGCTACAGATATAACCGTTCGTTCTACTTGTGACTGGTTTTGTGATCCAGGGTCATATACATCATAATAGGGAAGATTTTTTTTTGCATTCTTTTTGCTACCATACTTAAACATTCTTTCAAGTTCAATTCTGAATGGTGCACAACCGTGGTGCCTATCAATTATATTTAAAAGCTGTAAAGGATTTCACTAAAGAGGCAATCTTGATTAAGATTTGTTTGCTTTTGTGATGAGAGACCATGCATTCTACAAAACATTTAGGATAATCAGGATAATCTAATCTTTCTCAGGCAACTTCAGAGTGCACCCAATGGCTACAAATTCAAATCCAGTCCCTGAACAGCCTGTGGCTACACTCACACGAGAGGGTAAGTGGCTGTCCCATGTCACGTGGGTACGCACACACGAACCTGTTCAGACATATCTCTCTGCTTCCATTCTGACAATTGAAGACTGATTTCCTATGACACCATTTTAGAGTAACTATATTTTCTCAGGGTCAATGTAGAGCTGTCCGCTGCTTCTCATTTACACTCTCTCTGGCCTGCCGGATCTGAGGCAGGAGGCCGTGACAAAGTCCTGAGCTCTGTTCCAAGCTAATATAGAGCCTTGCCAGTAGGTTATTTCATATGAAATGGTATTATGGATTTAATGGGTAATAACTAAAACTCTATTTCCAATAAAGAAATAGATCCTTTAGATCCATTTTACATCCTAACTGTTTTTTTTTTGATGATTGCTGCAACTCTTGTTGAACTTAGCAGAAAACAGCAATGCCAGTACCCCAATGGAAACACATCCACTGCCATAAAACAGAATACAGGTCCTTCTCAAAAAATTTGCATATTGTGATAAAGTTAATTATTTTCCATAATGTAATGATAAAAATTAAACTTTCATATATTTTAGATTCATTGCAGACCCAACTGAAATATTTCAGGTCTTTTATTGTTTTAATACTGATGATTTTGCCATACAGCTCATGAAAACCCAAAATCTAAACGAGTTCTCTAAACGAGCTATTAACCTAATGATCTGAATCAACTAATTAACTCTAAACACCTGCAAAAGATTCCTGAGGCTTTTAAAAACTCCCAGCCTGTTTCATTACTCAAAACCGCAATCATGGGTAAGACTGCCGACCTGACTGCTGTCCAGAAGGCCATCATTAACACCCTCAAGCAAGAGGGTAAAACACAGAAAGAAATTTCTGAACAAATAGGCTGTTCCCAGAGTGCTGTATCAAGGCACCTCAGTGGGAAGTCTGTGGGAAGGAAAAAGTGTGGCAAAAAACGCTGCACAATGAGAAGAGGTGACCAGACCCTGAGGAAGATTGTGGAGAAGGACCGATTCCAGACCTTGGAGGACCTGCGGAAGCAGTGGACTGAGTCTGGAGTAGAAACATACAGAGCCACCGTGCACAGGCGTGTGCAGGAAATGGGCTACAGGTGCCGCATTCCCCAGGTCAAGCCACTTTTGAGTTTACATTACTTCATGTCAGCTGCTGGTGTTGGTCCACTGTGTTTTATCAAGGGCAGGGTCAATGCAGCTAACTATCAGGAGATTTTGGAGCACTTCATGCTTCCATCTGATTTCATTTTTCAGCACGACCTGGCACCTGCTCACAGTGCCAAAACCACTGGTAAATGGTTTACTGACCATGGTATTACTGTGCTCAATTGGCCTGCCAACTCTCCTGACCTGAACCCCATAGAGAATCTGTGGGATATTGTGAAGAGAAAGTTGAGAGACGCAAGACCCAACACTCTGGATGAGCTTAAGGCCGCTATCGAAGCATCCTGGGCCTCCATAACACCTCAGCAGTGCCACAGGCTGATTGCCTCCATGCCACGCCGCATTGAAGCAGTCATTTCTGCAAAAGGATTCCCGACCAAGTATTGAGTGCATAACTGAACATAATTATTTGAAGGTTGACTTTTTTTGTATTAAAAACACTTCTTTTATTGGTCGGATGAAATATGCTGATTTTTTTAGATAGGAATTTTGGGTTTTCATGAGCTGTATGCCAAAATCATCAGTATTAAAACAATAAAAGACCTGAAATATTTCAGTTGGTGTGCAATGAATCTAAAATATATGAAAATTTAATTTTTATCATTACATTATGGAAAATAATGAACTTTATCACAATATGCAAATTTTTTGAGAAGGACCTGTATATTAAACGCAGTGTTCCTGTTGCTGAAACAGTGGAGCATGGTTCAAGCAATGCCATGGTCATGGGTTCGATTTTCAGGCAATGCATGAGCTAAAAAGCATGTATAGTTTGAATGCAATGTAAATGTGTAAATTTAAAGTATCAGTATGACATACAAATGTAAAGAAACATTTGCCAATAATTAAAAACAAACAATTAAACCTATTTTTTGCTGAATCAAATGTAATGGTTACACTTTACTTTGATAGTCCACTTTAGACATTCTTCTAACTATAAGCAACTGTCAACTAAAGCCGCGTTTCCGCCGAAATTAATGTTGCGTAGAGACAACCAATCAAAATGCTGCGTGAACTCAACCAATCAGCATGTTCAGCACCCAAGTCCCACCTCCGAAAGTTCCTGAACTTTAAAAAGTACCTTAGACTTTCTGAGGGGGAATTTTTAACCCGCCACTCTAATTAGAGTTTTAGTGACTAAGGTTAGGGTTGGGGCTAGTAGAAAAAGTTGACATACTTAAGCCCGGTTTCACAGACAGGGCTTAGATTAAGCCAGGATTAGGCCTTAGTTCAATTAAGACATTTGAAGACATAAGACATCAATTAAGACATAATATTCTATACTGACTGCTAGTTGACATGTTGCAAAGTCGAAAATAAAGTGTTACGAATGTGAGCAGTTCACATGAAATGTAACACAAGCTTTGACAGCGTGTGTCATATTGATAATTATTCACATAAATGCACAAGCCTAGGTTTTAAAGGTGTTTCAGTCAACATGTTTTTGATTTGATTTTACAAACTAAAATTCAAGTCAAAATAGTTTTATATGGTAATCAACAGTAGGCGATGCCAAAGATGCTTTTAGATCTTAATTTAAATTTAACTTGGAACATTCCTGTAATTGCCAGTGTTTTATGTTTCATGTTTTTAGTTCATGTGTTTCTTTTCAGTTCAGTTCTCATTTTACTAAATTCCCCGTTTGTCACCTAGTTTGCTGTTAATCCTCTCCCACCAATATCTAGTTAAGTTCTCTGTGTATAAGTACTCCCTGTTTTGTTCATTCCTTTGTCAGTTCTTGTCGTGATTTTTAAAGTTTTAATCTTGGAATACCTGCATCTTGTGAGTACCACCATATATATGATAGTAATAGGCTGTATTTATATTTTTATATACCACATTTCAGGTCCTTAAGTTTTCTTTCAACTGAATTTACATACAGTAATTGAAAATACTGTTTATGAAACTATAACTTTGTAAAGGGCAAACAATATATTGTCACTATGTCCCAATGAAAGCCAAAGTAGTGGATCCTGGCCTTTATGATTCTAGGTGCAGCCCCAATATCGTTCATCCACGGCAGTTTCAAAAGATCGTGCCTAATCACTCCTCCAGCTCAATGGAAATTAATAATGATTTAGCAAGTAACTATTTCCGAGCAGCTTCCTGTTATATGCCAATCCCACTTTTTCCTTTTATCAGTCTGTACATGACATCACCTGCATGAGGCCGACAATACAGGTCAAGTTAATGAAGTTACTCAAATAATCAAATCAACACAATCAAATTGCCGCTTCAACTTTACTGAAAATTGCACTTGAATCATTTGAACTTCTTGAGGTCTCTGATTACAAGTTTCATCTTTGACAATTATATATTTTATTTTATTTTTTACATAATACAGTCCATCAAAATATATACATACACTACAGTAATGGTTTTTATTATATAATTCAAAGGGAATTACCTGTGCGGGCCTGCATAAGTCCAGGATTGTACTTTTAGTCAACCTATTCCAGTGGTTCTCAAACGGGGCTTCAGCACTCCTTTAAGATTACTTAAAATGTGTCAGAGTTGTTACGTTTCATGATGTTTTTGTTCATGTTCCTGTGTTTCTTATGCAGTATTAGTTTCTTAGTTATTAGTTCTCCTTTTTTGTCAGCTTGATTACTGATTTCGTTCAACTGTGTTTCCTTATTAAGCTTGTGTATAAGTACTCCCAGTTTTTTTCATTCCTTTGTCAGGTCTCAATTCATATAATTTTCTCCTGTTTAGCTTTAAAATATCTCCTGAGTGTTTATAATTCTAATAAATACGTTGTTTTGTTTCTGTAAACCAGCGATTCGTGGCAGAAGGCTTTTAGATAAGAACAACATTAAAATGATCTAAAACAACTAAATATCAAGATATACTCCCTCAAACATCTCCCATGCACAGTCTTGGAAAACCTGGATATGAGAAAGCATAATGATTTATAGAGCTGGAAAAGTCATGTAAATGAATACATTTCCTAAAACCTCATGGGCATTTTGATATATTTTATATTTTTATGAATATACATTTACTAATATTAAGCTCTAAAATATTTTATCGGGTAAAAATTGTGGATAATTAAATAAAAAAAAATCCTTATCCAGTAAATCACAAACGAATAAAAAGAGTACCCATATATGTAGATATAGACCCCTTTTGAAAATAAAACTAGAGCTAGGGGGGCTTTGAAAGTTGTTGTGGACAGTTTTGCCTTCCATTGGTTTTATAAATTACAGGTGTATTTTGTACCCACATTTAATATTTGTGGGCCATTACCAATGGACCCTTTTCACATTTTTGGGATTCTCAGAAGTGGAAGTCATCATGGGTAAACTTCTATAGAGGTGAACGAGAGAGAACAGCAAATGTAATTTTTGTATTTCCATTTGCTCTAATAGCAAAAGAAAATATCCGTTATACAGTTTCCACGACTTTCCAAAAGAGGGGACAAATAGAGAGAGATTGATTACGTTGCTCAGGAGAGATACAGATGTACATTTGTGAGCACTACCTCAGCCGTTGTTTTAGAAACTCCCTTGCAGCAGCATTAATTCATTTTTTTTTGTCATTTACTGACAAGGTTATATAACATTATATAACATATATTACATTTTTTAAAAATTAAAAGAAAAACTTTACTAGATTTTCAACATTGATAACTGTGGAAACGTATCATCATCAGTCTGCGAAAAGGGTCCATAATCCGACAGTGCTTGTGATCTCTTGTTGAAGTAATTAGTGAACGAGCAATGTTATTTAACAGTACTTTGAAACTTTTGTAACAGTGTTTTAGGCACTTTAAGTTATGAAATGACAGCAGTCATGAGATGGGCAACCAGGAAACCATGTTCTTTTATTTAGAAAGCTCACTCTTTGCCCTGCTGTGGAAATTACATTGACACGTGTCGATCCAAGCAGCCCAGCGTCCCTCATGCAGCATGTGTCCTTGTTACCTCCTCACTGGCCATTTCCTGCGTCAGTCCGCACATCTGTTTCTACTCCATACATAATGCACAGTCGTTATGAGATTTGTGCTCAGATGAATAGATTGATAATCTGGAAAAAAAAACAATTCTAATTTGATATTATGCTTCATTTCCCGCAGTTGATTGTCTTGTTTTTTTTTTTTTTTTGCAGAGAAGATACATTTATGTTATCGGTCCGTAAGGCTTTATATTAATTCGATGAATAAAACTGTGTGCATGTGGCTTGGCAGCAAAAGGCTATAAAAAGAATGATTATGCAGTAAATTTTCACGGCCTGTATTATGCCCTCAGAGCACACAGCAGTCATGCACTGAATCATGTAAACAGGCAACAGGGATGTGTTGAGCACATGAACAGCAGTCTCATACTGTGGTCTCTGTCTTTCTCAGGCATGTGATCAGCCAGACAATAAACAAAACAAAAAAACTGTTTTCCCATTCAATATGGTTATACATTATTACTAATCTTAATACTAATACTACCACATTGCTGTGCAATCCAAACACAAATGACTCAGAATGTCAATATAAATTATTTAATCCATCAAACCTTTAGTACTCGGGAGAATCTTCAGGTTGGAGAATCAGAGGTTGGGACAGTTTTGTAAAATGCAATAAAATCAAGAATCTGTGATTTGTTGATTCCCTTGAACCTTTATTTAACTGACAAAATGACAAAGAAAAGTTTTCCATCAGACTCAGAATCAGACAACGATGACCACAGACTGTCTTGTATCAGGCAAGATTGGGCAAAACTGCAAAACTTCCACTTGCAAAACTGCAACAATTAGTATCCTCTATTCCTATTGATAGCCCCTTTCACTCAGCACGTTGATCCTGGGAAATTACTGTAAAATTGCTAGAGTGCCTTAAGTGTGAACGCAAACACGCCCCGGGATTGATGCCGGGATGGGGACCTAACATTGCCGGGATCAGTCCCGGAACGCGCCCTGTGTGAACAAAAGCCAGGACCAATGCCGTAAAGGGTGCGTCGTAGTGATGATGCACTTGCCATCGCACGGGCCTTTCTACAACCTATGCTACAGCATGTGGGGAACGAGCCACTCGGCAAACCCAGTGGTGCTACTGGGGAGTATGGTCTCGTCTTTGTGTAGAAATGACGAAGAGGAGTTATCAGCAGAAATGAAAGCATTAGCGAAAGTTCTGCCAGGAAGACTCAATTGTTACGTCACTTATTACCTTCTCATCTATCCAATTGTGTTCTAATACTTGTAGTATAAAGGATCGGTACTTACTCATGTCTGAGATCGCAGATGCTGACGCCAACATTCACCTTCATCCTCCCCACCACCACCAGGATGGTCCCTTCCCATTCAAGGCGCCCCTGCCTTCGTCTTCAGACAGGAAATGCAGATTCCGTACCCTGGGATTGCGAGCTACGGAGCTACGCCAAAGAACTTTATATCACAATACTTGCTTGATGGGCTGTTCATAAATGCATGCTTGTTACGTTATTTTGCCCCCCAAGTCTTTCTGGTAGAACTGACATCTGACAGGAGTTATCACATCCTGACGTCACGTGTCTTTACGTGTGTATTTTCCGGAATTTCTGTGTGAAAGGGGCTTAGGAAAGGTGATGTGACACAGTGGTAAACATGGCTCTGTCCCAAATTTTTGGAGTGTGTTGCAGCCATCAAAATTAAAATGTGTTAATATTTACGAAATACAATTAAGTTGGTCAGTGAAAACATTGGAAATCACTTTTGTCAGTAAAATTTAAATGTAAAGAGAATGAATAGTTTACAGATTCTTGATTTTATTGCATTTTACAAATCATCCAAACTTTTCTGGAAATGAGGTTGTACAAATTCACACAAATCATTAAACTATGATGATAACCGACAGTGAACTGAACAACATAGGAAGTATAAGTACACAGAACTAAACTAGACACAGGAGAGACTAATCAGTAACAATGGTAACATACAGGGAGGAATCAGTAACTAAGGAGACGGAAAACTGAACACAGGCACATGAACAAAACACAATGAAACTCAGCGAGACCCTGACATTACTCACCCCTCCCACCAAACACGTCCCTGCGCGGTAAATGACAGTCCAAAAGTGGAAGGAGTGAGGGGTCTTGGAGGTGGATGAGGGGCTGGAGAAGCTTGCTGAGGGGAACACCATGGCGGAGTTGGAGGGAGGAGTCAAGGTGGAGCCCTGACTAGTTTCCCAGGTGAAGTCTGTGGGCTGTCTGACTGAGGTGGAGTCAGATTGTCAGGACGACATCGTAGGGCAGGCAGTCAGAGGTAACACTGTAGGCTTGAGGGACCGAGGCGGAGACGAGATGATGCCGGAGGGAGTGAGGACCAAGGTGGAGGATCAGGGGTGGAGGGCTGAGGCACAGCTGGAGGAAACTAAACACAGGCGCATGAACAAAAACACAGTGAAACTCAACTTGACCCTGACAATAATAATAATAACAACACTAATAATAATAATAATAATAAATATCATTATTATTACTTAACTATTTTTTTATTATTAATTATTAATTAAATTATAAAATTAAATTAATTGCAAATACAAATAGCAATAATACTACACTATTGCAATAATGCTATTGTACTGTAAAAACATTATTTAATAATAATTATATTATTATTTTACAGAACAACAGTAAAAGTAAAATACTAATATTTATGGCTGTATTTTGCTTTAAATATTAAACTATAGGGAAAACCGCTGGGCGACCTTGAAGCTTCTCTTTTGTTGACAACACATGATTTATGTTTCTCATAAATTTGGGAAGATAATTGGCGTGGGTATATGCAAATTGACGTAGGTCATACTTCAGGTCGGAAAATACTGAAATCTGTGTAAATATGGAAAAACCACATGCCTGCTTTTTCTGTCTCATTCTTAGGGACTCAAAGCCAGCTTAATGTAGAACGATCGAAGAGCCGGATGGGGACATTTGTGGAGACAGCAGCTTCTACAGCAGCCGAGGGCTCACAGGATGATGGGTGAGACAAGCGTTTACAGCCTCTTCTAAAACAACACTGATGTTTAAGAGCAGCACAAGAGCTTAAGGGTACGATGTACTACAAATCTTATACTTTTTTCTCGTATAGACAGCAATGTTGTCAAAACTATCCTGTTCAGATAGACTAAAACGACTAAAAAACGCTGTATTATGCATGTCAGGCCAGTAGTTGGAGATATCACTTTATAAAGAAACACTCTGCGCCTATAGACTGAACACAAGACGCATGTGCATGACAACATCGCTTTTACAAATTCACTTATTTGTTGTTTACATGGGGACGATATTGGTATCGTTTTCAAAAACTTGCACTTTGAAACCCATTTTCAAAAGTTTAAAGTTCTCCGTTTTTAGTTGAAAACAGTGTCGTGCAAACATCCCATAAAAAAAAATTCCATCTATACAGCTTTTGACTTGCGTAAATCATTTTGTCACACACATATTCATAACTTTACATTAGTGAGGTATACCAGATACAAATTAAACTCAAACACACGCGTGTGCATACTCCCCTCATTACATTTGCGACAGTGAATTCCCTCACTCAATATGGCAGTCTTTCTCTAGGGCCAGAGAGTAATTTGATTCTTCTAGCAGGCAGTGGTGCCAAACAGCACACATCTTTGTGGCTCACTGGAGGAACGAAGTGATTGGGAATTGCGCTTGCTTTGAGAGAGGCTTTTTGCTCCCTATGGAGCTCACACATTATATTCTATGCCAGGAGCCAATCACTTCCAGGACATTATTTTGATCTACCCTCTTTGTGACATGATTTTACGGTCATATAAGAACCACTACAGAGTAGCAAGATTGGCCTATTTTCTGCAAATCTTTCACCTGCATGAGTTGGCATGAGTTGTGCATTGTACAACCCGAAAGTCTTTTCTGATCGAATACACACTCTATAAGCTTATTGGTCTCAAACCAACAACAAAAAAAAAGTAGCTGTGGATGTGGTTGTCATGGTGACTTACACCACTGTCTTCACTCATAATGACATTTATGTTGCATGAGGACCCATACTTGGCGCTGTCTCTTTAACTTTAACACATACAAGCATGCTGTATTAACACGCACATACACTGTAAAAAATTAAATGATCCATAAGTTATGATAACATGTTTTTTACATCGCTTTAACTCATTAAAATAAGTTAATCAATTTTCAACTTTTTTTAAGTTATACAAGATTCAACTCATTTTATTAAGTCAGTTTAATGTAATTTAAGTTGAAATGACTTAAATAAGGAAATTGATTGTACTTCATTTATGGCAGAAACTTTCTTTTTACAGTGTCATTTAGACATTTTGAGCGTTGTATTTTTTTCTCCTAGGCCTTCTGCAGATGTTCCAGATATCTTGGGCAGGCGAAAGTTTAAGTCGCCATCTGATCAAGACCCTTCATGATGGCTGGATCCGACAGAGACTCATTAAAGAGCAAACGGTTTTCATTTCACAATAAGCAAGGCTGATCTCTGCATACATCTCATTACTGTCTCCTATCTGATTTCACTCATTCAAACAAGATGTCTGCTCTAATACTAAAATAATCTTTGGAAAAATCAATGAACAAGCTGAAAATGACAAAATGAATACCAATAAAGTCAAGAACAACCATGTGCTTAAAGTGATAGATCACCTACGAAATGAAACAACTGTCATCATTTTCTCACCCTCATGTCGTTCCAAACATGTATGACTTTCTTTCTTCAGTGGAACATTAAAAAATATATTTTGGTTTCAAGTAGGACTGGTTACAAGAACATCTTCTGTCATCATTTATTGACCCACGTTCCAAACATGTATTACTTTCTTTCCTCAACAGAACACAAATATTGTAAAGAACACTGAAAACCGAAAAACACGATTGAACCCATTGACTTGCAACAAAGAGCACTGAAACACTTCTCAAAATATCTTCTTGTTCCACAGAAGAATGACTGACATACAGGTTTGAGTGGATGGCTGAAGATTGAATATTTGTAGTTTTCTATTAGTTTTGAATTGAGTTCTGAATTCCTCATTGCACACATATAACTCAGAGACAACTGTTTTGATGTGCATGTTTTCATCTGGGAGATGCATTTTTTTTTAGCATTTGCTCAACCGAAAAACATCTGTAAAATGTTTCCTGTCACATGTTAAATAGACATTTAGAAAGCGTCTTTAAGATGTTAATGATTTACAATGCATATAAAACTTTTTAAAAGATGCTTATCAGATATTTGACATTTACATTTATTTATTTTGCAGATGCTTTTATCCAAATCGAATCAAATGAGGAATACAAAAAGTGATTAATATTAAGGAGGCAACGACAAGAAAAGTGATGGCAATACAAAGTTTGAAACATCCTTTCATCAAGAACAGTACAAGCTAGAATGGAATTAAAAAGTAGCGAAAGCATAAAAGAAGAGTTTTTTAAGAGTCCGTATGAATGCAGTTAAGTGCTCACTTTCCAGATGAAGTGCTCTTTAACTGACATCTTGGAGATGTATGTGTGTTATATGGGATTGCACAAACTGAAATGCTTTTCTGCTGGAGACCCAGTGAATAAAATGTAGAAAACTCAATTATTACATACAATTCAATTAAAATATCTCAATTCCAACTGTTATGTCAATACACACTTATAAACACCAGTTTTCCTGATCTGCCTTCTCCCCGACATACTTTTAGCTTAACAGTAGTTCTTTTGCAGCTATAGAAGTGACTCAGACGCTCACGTCCTGTGAACATGTAACGTGCGCGGCACAGAGTCATTGTGCATCCCACGCAGACCATCAGTGACACTCTAAGGCTGAATATGCAGTATCTGTCCTTGCATGGCGACAACGAAGAGGGACACCGCCTGCTGTTGCTAAGAGCTCTGACGAACGCTAATGACTGAATTATACACCATTGTACCGGGTGTCTCACACAACAGCACTAGAGAGAAGTTAGTTTCAGACGACTAGGAAAAAAATAACTTCATGATGATCTGAAGAAACAGTACAGCGTATTCAAAAGGCAGTAAATGATAACTACAGAAAGTCATTCACCAAAAATTGTACTGATAAAATGAGAAGTAAACTGTGTGACCATTACAGTGCTCATGGTGATATTGTGATGTATATAGTGACCTGCTCATGGCCAACACAATTATCCAAAGTACACTAAAGGATAATGGGGTTTCATAATGAGGTATTTTGTAGATGACCTTACACAAATGTACGATGGTAACCCATAGCTGCAGACAAAGTATGATGACAATTCAGGCATCAATTTTAAGTCTCATGTTCACAGTGTGTGTATATTATAAGGCTCCTTTTACAAAGTAAGGCTGCCCTTCACATCATATTTATATCATGGTAACCATCCCACATGAATTTATCATTATTTTACAGAAGTAACAATAAATTAGGCCCAACTATTGTATTTTGTTGGAAATTATTACATTGTAAATTATGGTACATTTTTGTAAGGGGAGATATACCCTGCTGAAAAAAACAATATGAACCATCACGGAAGTTCTAATGGTTTCTACTTAAAATACCATTACAAACATTACAATCCATCAAGCGTTAACCATTAACACCATCACCTAATGGTTTCAGTTTTGCTAAGTTTGTGGTTTTCCTGCTGAATTTGGCTATATATATAGGCTACTGTATATGTAACAAACATTTTTGTCAAGATGAAATTGTTTATAATGCATATCAGTGACTGTAAAATTTGTATTTTAGTTATGGGATTGGCATTGTGTGAGTTGTGATATTATTGGGTCACTGGGCTTGTTTTGGGCTATTTTTGATTGGCCTTTGGGCAGACCTGGCACCCCTTGCCCTGTGTGTTTTTGGGCAATATTCCATTAGGAATAGGAATGGTTATAACACACCACCAATAGAAGGCAACACATTACCAGTAGAGAACCACAGGGAACATTACAGTTACCATTAAAACCAATAAATTTCCCATTATAACCATTACAAATTCTACACTGTAAAAAAAAAAAAAAAACCTTACTGCCTTACATTTTCAATTACAATCAACTTGGATGTTTAAGTCATTTCAACTTAAATTACATTAAACTGACTTTAGAAATTAGTTGAATCTTGTATAACTTAGAAAAAGTTTAAAATTGCTTAACTTATTTTGATTAGTTAAAGCAATGCAAAAACATATGTTGTCATAACTTGTTTTTACAGTGTAAGGGTTTCTATTGTTTTTTTCAGCAAATATAAAGTTTAATGTAACCATTGTTTATTATGCCTAAATCCTAAAGATCCTGCCTGTTTTTAAAATAAAATGGTGGTAACATACCACTAATAAAAAGACATATTGTATTTTGTCAGAAATTATGGTTAGCATTGTACATTTTTGTAAGAAGAGATACAAAACATATCTTAAATGTTTCTTTGCAAATTTACAGCATAATGATTTACAGTAAAACTCAATAGTTAGGTTTTTAATAATTTATTTATTGTTACTACAGTAAAATCATAATATCTGTGTCGTATTCGTTTGGCAGACTATCATAAGCGATGTGGGAGCCGAGAACATATAGCTGATGATCATGATGAGAGGGTTCCTCCTCCCTACACACTCATTGAACACATGCCCACCAGCTCATTCACAGTCACACCACTGATGCACTGATCAACATAGGTTCCTGTACAACCTGTTACTGCCAAGACGAATGGAAAATATTACAACTCTGAATGATTATCTTTTAATTATGTAAAGAATATTCGTTTAGTGAGAGAAATCTTGTCAGTCAGAATCTGCTGAGACTCGAATTCAGCGCGTGGAGCGCGGCTGACGTGCATTGAGTGACAGGAGTATTGATCTTAATATGAGTCGGATAGCGGAACCCGCTTGAAAGACGCCGTATTTTTTAGGACGGCGTTTTCGACTTCGGGAATTAAACGACAGGCTTCGCACGTATACCAAGAGAAATTCATCATCAAGCCTGTATAATTCTTCTGGACGTCGACTAAGCGGTAAGACATTTTCTTGTTCAAGAAGAGACGCTGATCATATTTCTAAATCACTGCCTGTCTTCATACATGAAAAGCTCGCGTGTATTTGTTTAAACGATGTCTTTTACCACATTTAATCGTCTCATGCGCTTATCACATCCAGGGGTAAAACCAGCATTGAGGATGCTCATTGCTCCTATTAGTACCTACGCATTTAACAGATTCATCACAGTTAATGAAACAATGTGATTTAAACGGGTATTGTGTGAAATTATTAGCTTCCTAAGTCCTCAGAAAGTAAAATGTGACCTTGGTGTTGTGAAAAGCTCCAGTACAGATGCATAAGGGAAAATTGGACTGTGAAAACATATTTATTTTCCCAGTGTCATGACTTGAGTAATGAGCCATTCACTGTCAAAAATATGGAAAATTTAAATGAGAAATATTACAGTAAAACCTGTTAATTAGTTATCTGTAAGTTAGTTTAAGATTATTGTAACAAAAAAATGTACAAAAACTTAGTTCACCCAAAAATTCTGTCATCATTTACTCACCCTCGTGTCATCCAAACCTCTAAGACTTTTGTTCATCTTTGGAACACAAATGAAGATATGATATTTTTAATCAAATCAGAGCTTTCTGTCACTCCATTGACAGCTACGCAACTGACACTTTGATGCTTCAAAAAGTTCATAAAGAGATTGTAAATCTAATCCATATGAATCGAGCGGTTTAATCAAAATTTTCTGAAGAAACATGATCACTTTATTTGATAAACAGATTTAATTTAAGCTTTTATTCACATATAAACATCCATCAACTCACACATCAGTGGAAGCTCAAGCATGTTCGCTTGATGTGTGAGAACTAATCAGATTCATTCTTGTGTTACCGAGCACATTTGAGCTTCCGCAAGAGACAATGAGGTTCGTTCTCGTGATACACAGCACGTTTGAGCTTCTGCAAGAACCAACGAGGTTCATTCCCGTGTCACGCAGCACGTTTGAGCTCCCGCAAGAACCAATGAGGTTTGTTCTCGCGCATCAAGCAAGTTCGGTTGAGCTTCTGTTTATGTTCGCTTATGTTTATGTGAATAAAAGCCTAAATTCAATCTGTTCATCATATAAAGCGATCGGGTGTCTTCAGAAAATTTGGACTAAACCGCTTAATTTAAATGGATCAGTGGTAGTTGTGTGGACTGTCAATGGAGGGACAGAACTGGCTTAGATTTAATTAAAAATATCTTCATTTGTGTTCCGAAGATGAATGAAAGTCTTACAGGTTTGGAACAACATGAGGGTGAGTAATTAATGACATAATTGAAATTTTTGGCTAAACTAACCCTTTAAAGGGATAGTTCAGCCAAAAATGAAAATTAGCCCATGATTTACTCACCCTGAAGCCATCCTAGGTGTTTATAACATTCTTCTTTCAGACGAATACAATCTGAGTTATATGAGCGGAGTTATGAGCGTTTGTCATTACATTGTGCGTCAACTTCAAGGGTTACTCTTTTGGCGTAAATCGATGCGTAGGCCGTCTGCCGGAAGCTAGTTATTTTATAGCTAGTTATTTTATATATTTTTCAATAAAGTTTTGAATATGAATATGTTTCTTACACGAATGCATCGCTTTGCTTCCAAAGGCCTTTATTAACCCCCGCAGAGCCATGGAGCTCTTTAATCATGAATATATGCGCTTTGATGGACTTCCAAAGTCATACAGCCATTCACTCCCATTATCAAGCTTGGAAGAGCCAGGACATTTTTTAATACAACTCAGATTGTATTCGTCTGAAAGAAGAATGTCATATACACCTAGAAAGACATCAGGGTGAGTAAATCATGGGCTTATTTTCATTTTTGGGTGAACTATCCCTTTAATTTCAAAATTCTGAATTACTTTATAATTTACATTAAACTTACCACAGACACTGATTTTGCCAAGTACATGTTCCTGGATCAACATCTTTGTTGATCCTGGAACAATATTCCATTCAACGAATCAGATTTAAGGGTCAAATGTACATTTATGTCAAATTTAGTCTTACAACCCGGGTTAGGTGTTTCTACATTAGTGTTATTCACCTATCATTTCCCTCTGATTTTAGGGATAAGTTACAAGTTTTAGTTTCATATGTAGTGTTTGTCTTTATGTGCTGTCTTTATTATTATTAACTACAGTTGCTGGAGAAGTCAACTTTGATGAAGTTTAAGTCATCATGTGGCCTTGCAGTGAACCACCTGTGTTATTCCCAGTAATTTAATTACATTCAACAATAACAAACAGATTCTAATTGCTCAATAAATGCCATCTCATAATGCTTGTTACATTAAAGTTCTGACAACACTTGCAGTTTATAATAACTTATGCCACTCACTCTGTTTTTTCACTACAGGTACCGTCCCAGCCGTATGAAGCAAGCACCCATTAAGAAGCAATGCTCTTTTCCTATAATTTGCTGATAAGGACTTGGCGGTTGTGAGTGGGGTTGTGGCAGCAACGCTGTAACCGTGACCCTCGCCAATATGGTTTGTAGCGAACAGAGTTCTGGCACATCAGTGCCCAAAAAGGAAACGCAGACCCGCAAGAAGCGGAAATCCCGCCCACAGGGTCTGCCTTCTCCTGCCCTTTGCTGCGCATGCGGATTGTGTATTATGTTGGCGGGCATCAACATCACCTTAGTGGGCGCGTTTGCCTTCAGCACGCTTGTACCCTCTAGCAATCCCCCAATCATCATCGGACCGATACTCTTGCTGGTGGCGTTCTCCTTCTTCGGGGCTTGTTGCATCTGCAGCCGCTTGCCTCCGCCTCAGAGCTCTCGTCGGTCCAAAGCAGGTGGCGGTCTGGGCTTTATGGGTCGGGGCGGTGGGGGGTTAGGTGGAGGGGCAACATTTGAGATCGAGACCAGCGAGCACACAATGCAGGACACCACAGCTGTGCAGCTCAGTCCCACCAACTCCCCCTGCTCCTCTCACGCCTCCAGCCCCGAAAGAGAGGCTCCCGCCACAGCCGCCAACGCCACCGTCCCCGCCCCGGAGTACGTCCCTCCACGAGCCTGCAAGCTCTTCACTATGGAGGCCAACGGACCCAGCTCAGCAGCCTTTTCTGCTTCTACAGGGGGTGGAGGGGCGGTCCGGCTCATTTTGCCTTCAGACTGCGCCGCCACTTAAAGCTGCCAATTTAGGTCGCTCTCTGGAGAAGGGCTGGTATTACGTTATGTAAATAGTTTTTCAGAAGGGAAGACAAGCACTGTGTGTGAAGAATTCATTTGATTAGCACAGCTGGTTTGCGCCACAAGGTGCAATAACAATTGAAACGTTCGCATAAATCCAGCAGGTTGCTTTTTGGAGTCCGCGAGGCCCAAGCCATGTGTTCCTAATAAAAGTGACAGAGGTATGTGAGAAGCATATGAAGAGCTTTTTGTGTTCTCTTATGCTCTCGTATCCAAAGAGAGAGAGCCTTGAAAGGTGAATCACTGTGGCGTGCTTCACATATTCATACTGTGCCACTGTTACTCAGAGCATTCACAGTTACTGCGCTCAAAAGAGACAGAATCAGCTGTTGTGTAAAGATGGCTTTGGAGACGAGCCTAAGAAACAGAACGGAGAAAGGCATTAGACTGCGCATTGTCATATGTCAGTGCACAGACCAAAAAACAGAGATGTTGTATATTTTCTCTTAAATATTTTGTCTTTGTCATTTTAAACATTACATGCTAACCATCTTTTTTTCGATGACACTCTGTGGCCGAACACTTTGGACTTTGTCTTTATCGGATGCTTAAATAAGCCGCGACACTGTGCGAAAGCGCTGATGTTTTTTTCTTGTGACTTAGAAAACGAGGTTGCTAAGCAGTGCCATAGTTCGAGTTCAAATTGGACAGGTAGTTCGACTTCAATGACAGACGGAATAAACACTTTTATAGAAATTATAATTATAAGCGTATCCGCATTATTCAGCTGTACTCGTTCTGTTGTTGCAATTTGTTTGTTCTTGAGAGATGTGACATTATTTAATGAACCAACAGCCCATTTTTCTGTAAAAAAAAAAAACTAGCCGCAAGCCTTCAGGCTTTATTTTAGACTGTGGTTTATAATGCTGCCAAGTAAAACAATATTTCTTTGCCTTATGATTGCCAAAGGCTGTTTTCTCCTCCTAGTGTCCCTCTTCTGTTGTCAATACTTTTCTAACTTCAACAGCACAGTAACATCTGAATATACTGCCTACATCTGCTCACAGTATTCCTCCACAAAATGTCTCACTGTCTCTGTGCCCCCTGGTTTTCCTTTGCCATTTGAAAGCAAGAGTCAAAATTGTTCTCAAACATGCCCTCTATCACTGACCCGCACTGATGGTTCAAACCAAACAGCGAAATAATTTCCCTCATGTTGATTTTACCAGAGGTCAGCTAAAAGCAGCTTTCGGTCAAAAAGTCGCCGAAAAAGCAAAGGACATTATCCAGATATATATATTTTTTAAATGAATACGATCTAATGACGTTTTTAAAAGTAGCTACGGTTTTAGATTTTTCTTTCGTTGTCATATTCATCAGTTCCAACCAGATAAAAGGGCTGATTTTTAATGTAATAATTCTGTACTGGTGTTTATTTTCATTTGCATATGTTTATGTACTTTCAGCTGTGTAATATAGTGCTGTATATTTATTATAAGTCATATGGGTGATGAGTGCAGAAGAAAGTGCTACATATACTGCATGCTTACAAAAAGTGCATCAAAAAATCCTCAATGAATTCAAGAGAAACATTAAACTCAATGATCCGCTTGTTTGTCACAGGATTGTGAGCTTTCCATGTAGTTTTAGGGAAACAAGAGAAGTTGGATAGGGAGCCGTGGAAACATTGGCATGCTTATATAATATTAGACCCTACAAACTACGTCCACCTTTGTTTGTAAGCTGCTATTTGCCATCTACACATCTGCTATAGTCTGAATGAACTGAATGCTGCCTTAATAATGACAGTGATCTCAGGATCAAACCAGTGAGGGCTACTCAAATGTCAAATGAGAACATTTGGTTATATGGTATTACTGTGTTTATAGAGATGTGTTGTTCATTACTTTCTACCGTGTGTTTTCAAACAGGTATTTCAATGGAGGGAAGTGCAATGAGATGTGGGTTGAAAGGTTTTGATAATGCCGATTTGTGTTATTGTTATTAATTTGGCAAAAGGCCACGTTGAGTAAAATGAAGAATGGTGAGTTGTTGTAAGTATTGTTGGCACTGAAAAATTGAATTGTGTGTTTTGTAAGTTGTACACATCATAATTATTCACTGTTTAACTCCCACATACATAATTCAATTAGAATTGTGTCCACACCTGTTTTGACTCCTGTGTTTTCTGAACCCTTCCCCTTGTTCCTTTGAGTATATCTGTGAAAAAAACATTACATTAGATAATGAAAAAAAAAAACAACACTATTGGCATGCCGGAATATACATTAAAAGCAAGATTCGTAAATGCTGTTTGACATTTTGTCATTTCAAGCAATATAAAACTGCATTTGATGTAATGTGTGGCTACTATGGTTGTGAGGCTGATCCCATTTACTTTACTGGACTGACATGCTATATGGATAGCTCTCTCAAACAAGAGATTCAATTACTTTTCACATATGCTTACCTGTTAAGAAAATAGTATGTAAAGAAGCAAACTCATAGCTGAAACTGTGCTATTATTTTTTTATTTTATTTTTATTTTACAGGGACAATGGACAGTAAGAAACTGTCCCAGAATTCGCTACAAAGCTAAATTTCATCTGTAGTCCCTGGGCAGGAAAGTACCAAATCACATTACATACAATAAAATCCCCACATATGGAAAATATACGACATATTCTCCATCACTTAACAATAAAAACAGCAATCTTAATTAATACCAAATATACCTCAATAAACATCCTACAAAACATCACACAATGTTACACAATCAATCCCCCAAAATTGTAAAACCTTGACAAAACATAAGAGTATTCAATGATTACAGATCTGACTCCCCTTTAACCACATTTTCAAATGCAGCTTGAACTCTGCAAAAGTATGACACTGTCTAATATTAATTGGTAAATTATTCCAGTTGTTAACAGCTCTTACAGAAAAAGCTGATAGACCAAACTCAGAAATGTGCTTCATAGTTACCTCTTGATGAAGCTCTTGTTTGTCTTATATTTTCTCTACGCGAAGAAACAAATACTTTTAAGGTGGGGGTGCAAGATCATTAACAATTTTATACAATAAACAACAGTTGTAAAACAGAATAAAATTGTCAAAAGTAAAAAATACGTGCTTTTGGATCACAAGACAATGATGAACTGGGATGTTTACTTTTTAGTCACAAAACCAAATTCAGCCAATAGAATCTAAAAAAATCATGAACATAAAAAGGATTTCACAAGGTTAAGTGTGATTTCATACAATGTGATTCATACAGGTAAAAAAAAAAAAAAAAGGTAGGCTAAGCAAGAAGGTCCACCCCTAAATGTAGGCTAATTGTCAGTGGGGTGTAAGCAGATCGTACAAAAACGTACAAATAAGATTGAAAAAATTAACAGGAATTAGCCACCAATTCACCAAAACATAAAATAGTTGGCTATTGTTATAAGCGTTGGCTTTATAAGAGGTTCACACAATAGATTTACTTACCATCTTTAAAGTCCCCAAGAAATTCACAACTCTTGCTTTTTTATGGAATACTGCATTCATCATTTCATTCATTTATTTATATACAGTAGCACAAATAAACACATTGTGTAATGTAATCATTATTAATAATTTATCTGTGCACATCATTATTTTTTTCTAAATTTATGTAAAATTCAGCACGATGATGTGTTCACTGGTACAAGGGGACATGAGATCACACACTGAAAAAAATGTGTTGTCAGTTCAACTTAGAAAATGTACTTCATGTGGTAACATCTAAAATAAATTCATTACCCTTACTTAATTGAAGAAATTTTTACACAAAACTTAATTTAGTTTATTCAAAATAGATCAGTTTAGTTGGGTCAACAGTGTCATTCATCATTATGCACAATGTATAAAATCGTAAGCCTAAGTATAGATTGTAGAGCGTTCGCCCCCAATGGTCTCTACGATCAACTTAGCTCACGATGCTTTTAAGAAATGCAGCCCTGGGCAGTGGATTTGTAATTCCCAGCATGCTTTGCAAGGGACTGCATTAGGAGAGTAAATTTAGGGAATAAGTAATTGTTATTTTATGTGTTTTTCAGTAAATGGAAAGATGTTGGTAGTTTATGTTAATGTTTAATGTTCAGTTTTGTTCGACATTTAGAAGAGTTTCTGTTATTGAATTTTTTGGCTACCATTGTGCTGAAGAGTAGCACTGTCAATTGTGATTTTAACTTTAATGCAATATAATATGTATAATAACCCCAAATCACAACTTCTCAGTGAAGCAAAATTTGCCAATCAGCAAGAAGTGGACAAATACAAACCTTTCCTTTGTCCTTCAGAGCATCTCCT
Organism: Gila orcuttii; assembly: GCA_026230005.1. Classification (NCBI taxonomy): domain Eukaryota; kingdom Metazoa; phylum Chordata; class Actinopteri; order Cypriniformes; family Leuciscidae; genus Gila; species Gila orcuttii. The sequence goes on from JAPDVR010000008.1 coordinate 29,876,858, forward strand.
GTAGCTGACACAAGTCACGACTATACTGCCCTCTATAGGTGTGGTGGAGTCGTAGTGTGCATGTGTCCATCCCATAGACTGTAAGGTCCATCCTGAGCTTTATTGGAAATTGTATATTGAGGTCAATGTAACTCAATTAAGTTAAAACAACATATCCTAGTTTTATGTTACATAAACCTGATTGAATTAGGTTACAACCACAAAATCATGTTCACTTTTTACAGTGCAGCAATACTAAACCACAACTATCCAACGATCCAATCAATTCCTGATGAACAAAATCAAGTCCCGCCTTACATTTTTTCTTGTTTGAGAAGCTGTTTCACTTGGATATACGTCACAATAGGGAAGAAAACACTATTGCAACTTCCATTTCATGCCAACTTTAAAGAGTACCACTAGCCTGCAGCTGAATATCCCAGTATATCAGGGGTGTCTTATCCTGCCCCTGAAGGGAAATAAATTTTTTTTTATAAATTGCTCAAAAAAAAAAAAAAAAAAAAAAAAAAAAAAAACACACTAAAATTTAAGACCAGAAATGCATCACGTAACTGTAAGAGTTGAAAAACTGATTATGCGATTGTTTGTAAGGAAGTCTGGGAATTATTAACTTATGCTGCCTTCACGTGTTAACGGAAATTTCCTACTTCCTACTTCTGAAGTTGTGATTATAAGTTCGTCACATTTAAGTGCTATGTTGTTGGAAAGAACAGAAACCATGGAGGACACCAGGTTTATTCTTTCTTATTGGGAAAATCTTATTAAAGCCAAAATGATACAACGTCCCATTCATTGGCAAACATCTATGGTCAGCTTGCCAAAGATTCTGGACGTTGCACCTAAAAATTTAAGTTGGCCCAATTTAAGTTGCGGAAACCAAATTTTTTGTGTTGTGCTGACTACCCCTGCATGTAGACTGAACTTTAAATAGAATGTTGTGTCAATTAAATATTTTCTGTTGACTAAACATAGCTTGTTGGGGCCAACAAGCAGACTCAAATTGAAATAAAATGTTGCATTAATTAAATATTTCATGTTGGCCAAAAAGTCTATTTTTCATTAATGTTGCTCAAAAAAGTCTATTTTTCATTATTTCAAATAAATTACACACTATGCTCTGATAAAGTACATTTTATGTATTTATTTAAATCCATATGAACTTGCCTGTTAGGCGCAAGTAAAATATTACACAAGTATTCAACCAGTGCCGAAACAAGATCTGAGAGTTCAAGAAAGCATGGCATATCACTCTTAGTCAATAGCTGTACAACAAATATCTGCTTTACAAAATGAAACTCAGTAAGAGATGACAATGGCTTTGCCTGTAAACTTTTGAAAATTTTAGTCTGTTAGTCTAAGATTAAGTGCAATTACATTACATGTAAAAAAAAAAAAAAAAGAAAAAAAAAAAAAAAGAAAAAAAAAAAAAAAGAAACAGTACTGCCCACTACTTTCAGGTTACAATGGTCACTATGTAAATCAAAACAGTTCTATTGGCAAAAAAAATCTCTGCTTTAAATTACACCTGTAATAACTTGTTTTTCAAGGACTGTATCCTTGCTGTGCACTCTTTTCCCAGGTTTAAGATAATCTTCTGGACTGCCTCGAATGTGTACCTTAAGTCCTTAGGGTATTCCATATTTACACCATAAAGCAGACCAAAGAGCATCATGAGGGCATTTGTGAAGTCTCCCAGATTGTCCATGACAACTTCCTCCTCCAGTACTACTGCCACATTGACCACTGTGGGATATGGTCCTGAGTTGGTAGAACTGTCAGTCACTTCCAGGATCCCCATTTTCATGGCCTTTGTGTGTGGCCCCAGTGCCTCAGTATCCTGTGAAACACAATAAATGACACTTAGTGTCAGACTGAAAGCATAATGTCTTATGCAATCATTACTGCATCTCAAACAGTAATACCATAAAGATATTCAAATGAATTACCTTAATAGTCTTTGAAATTGAAGCTGGCTCTCTCAAGTACAGGAGAAGACCACGAAGAACAGCAGACCTTCTATAAGTAGTTAGATCTGTGGTCTGACAAAAAGACAGGTCATCAATAAGACATTATTAAGTAAACTAATTCACAAAGAGGTTACACATCTACTTTACCAACAGTTTAGGATCACCTACTCCTTTCACCATTGGGCTTCATTACAACCAACTTCATGAAATAGTTACCTGAAATACAAACAAAGACAAATGCATAAATAACTCTATAGACAGAACAACCATACTTCAGTATTTTTTAGGGTTTTCTTAAACCTAACAATGGCGCATTAGCCATCATACCTCTTCTAAGCTAAGTATAGCTGGGTACCAGGCTAACAGGGGGTTTGGTGAGGCAAACTGATAACGTTAAACAGCTTACAACTCTGGTAACGTTAGCAGCTATTCGTTTTCGTGTTAGCACTGTTTTATTTATTTATTTTTATCGAAATGAAATGTTATTTCACTCTTGCAAAAGGAGGCTTTGTGCAAAGTACTAGCTGCTAACACGAAGGCACACGTGCTTTGAATGCCAACTAACTGTTAGAACTAGCCTAAATGATCAGTCACTCTGTGATAGCAAAAGCACTAGTTGTCAAGACTAGCTGTCTGTTGCAGTCAATTATCATACATATCATAAGCCAGAATGCAAATGGAATTTGAAAATATTGACCATTAAAAATATTAAACGGGAACATGCCATGCTTAACCGTTAGGGTCAACGTTAAAACCACATGCCAGTTGGAAAGGAATGCTAAGCTTTATGAGTTAAAATGATTTTCCAGCACTGCTAATCACTGTAGGTACTCACTATAAAGCTATTTCAAACTTGGTTGATAGACAATAGATATATTCTTAACCTAAATTTGCTCATTACCTCGCAGCACAAAGACAGGGAACTAACTTTGAAGCACTTACCACTTCAATGTCATGACTCGTGGCGGGGGAAATTGCAGGAGCCTGGTAGAACTCCTTTGCGCATGCTCAGACGATTGACGCTGTTCCCTCATGCTCGGCCAACATAATATTTTTGTGCAACGTTAAAAGTTCTGTGAACACAATTATTTATTTTCTCTTGATGAACATTTTGTAGTACAGTCACGGAAATCATGCAATCATTGACCAAACATATTTTTCTTTTTTGACACAACCATCATGTTGAGCCAACATGTATTTCCTCATTTGTACAACTTTTTGCATCAATAATTTTTTACAGTGTATGTAAATATGCACTATAACAACGAGACAAGGCGATGTGGTTGTGGGAAAAAAAAACAATAAAGAATAGTCAGAGCAGCAAGCTGGAGCTAAACTTTGCAGGACAGTGGCCCACCAGGAGCGAGTTTGGGCACCCCTGTAGTAGGCCTATATAAAGGAGACTGGGGCTATAGTTGTGACACTGCAAAGTTATAGCAATGGCTATATCTTGGTAACTAAAAACGTCCAATGTGCGTTATGGTTTCAAAAACCTCATTCAACCCCCTCTTAAATTAACGTAGCCTAACTTTTGTGCTCTAAACTACATTTTTGCTAAGGTGTTGGATGAACAGGAGAACACAATACAACCACACTGTAACACAGACGAGTCATTTTTGTGAGTCATAACATTTTTGTTTCATACACTGCTATGTTTGTCCAAACCACGTCAACCTGTTTTCGATTTGTGTACATTTTTTGAAGACAACACTTAAAGCTGCAGTCCGTAACTTTTTTGGGTTAAAAATGATCCAAAATAATAATAATAATAAAAAACATAACCAGCCAGTGTTCAAAAATATCTTCTTGCCTTAGCTCGATTCAAAACGGTTAGTTTTTAATAATGATTTTAATTTCAGTGGTACTGGTGGATTTCCGCGGGAAATTCGAGCATGTCTTTGCGTCATTACGTCACATCTGTCTGTACACATAAAGAAGGTGTTTCGGCTATTGCGTGAGGATGTTGGAGGTGGAGATTTTTAGCCTTTTCTCACAGCACTTTAAATAATTAAACTTATGGCGGATTGAGAAAGGTTCAGACGACAATCACCAGTGACAACTGGAGATTCACCAGTTGTAAAACCCAAAAGAATTCGGACTTCGGAGTTGTAAAAAGAGACTGCAACCGGGCCTACGCGAAAACAAGGATAAACATCGGCAGGGCTTTGAAAGGTGGCGTGAACTTCGTGATTTGAAGGGGTTAAAAACGGACGCAGAGACCGTTTTTTTCTGCTGGACAGGTAAGAATTTTCAATAGTTCAATCGTGTAACAGCACACTTGTTCGATCGTGTAACAGTAGCACACTTGTTCGCTTAATTCACACAGTTACGGAGTTCCTGTTGTGGCTTTTTTCGTTTTGCTATTATGGTAAATATTAATTATTTTGTGCTAGCTATGAGAGGGAGAAATTCACCTCTACTCCAAGAAAACCAAACCCGCCTTCTCCGTTGTCAAGCATTAGAGCTGAATCAGATCGGTAAAGTAAAAATGTTCCTGTCGTAAGATGTTATGCTTTTTTCCCCCTTAGTTGATCAGAACAAAAGTGGATGTTACTTACTTGTTCAGATGACATTTTCCAGTGAAAATTATAATGCTGGTCATACTGTACTTCCAAAAAGTAGAATGTGTGATTCTGAATGGCAGTATCCACACCGGCTTGGCGACTGATAGACGCGCAGTCTCCTCAAAACATTGTGTTCATCCGCGCGGTTTCATGCCGATGTACAACTCAAGTAAAGTTTATAATTCCACGAAAAACTGCAAATACAGATTTCGAACAGAGATGGCGACAAAGAGGAAAAGCTACGGACTGCAGCTTTAATGGTGCGTTCACACCGGACGCGAATAGAGCATCTAGCGCGAGTGATTTCAATGTTAAGTCAATGCAAAGACGCGTTACGCGCGTAAAAAATTCATGCTGCGCGAATGAGGCGAAGAGCGCGGCGCGGTAGACGCGAATTCGCCTCATTCGCGCGTCAAGTCTACTGGTGCGTTCACACCGGACGCGAATAGAGCGTCTAGCGCGAGTGATTTCAATGTTAAGTCAATGCAAAGCCGCGTTACGCGCGTAAAAAAATTCCTGCGGCGCGAATGGGCGTAGAGCGCGGCGCGGTAGCCGCGAATTCGCCTCATTCGTGCGTCAAGTAGTCATTAGCGCGAATTGAGCGTCTGGCGCGTTACGCGCGAATGATTTATTTAGTGCTTTTTGTGCATTCACGCGTTTGACGCGAATTCGCGTCTGCCGCCCGAGTTGAAAAAACGGAACTTCTGCGTCAAATTCGCGCCGCGTTAACCAATCAGGAGCCAGCTTGTTGCGGTCACATGGTGAAGTAAATATTTTATCACATAAAAACTTGATTTTAATATACGATACATTAATTTTGTATGATATTTATTCCATATCTAATCTAGATTATATGAAACATTATTATTATTCTAATGTAAAGAGAACCAACATACTTTAGTGCAAGAACATAGTTCATGTCTGGACAGTGTTGTGTGAGGGGGGAAAAAAAAATCACAGGACAGTTTAATCACTTTTGTAGTAGCCTAGGCTGGCTCCATTTATCATCAAAACAAAAATAAATTACAGATTAGGTGGGTGAGGGCGAGGGTGAGCCTCGCTCCGATGCGGGACAACAGGTCATCAAACGGGGCGCGGGACAGGCGGAAGTACCGCTGAAAGCGGCCGTCATCCAGGCGCAGCTCCTGGAGCAAATGGTGAAACTCTCCAAACTGGGTTCAACACCGAAGGGTCTGGTGGACCCAAATACGGCGACGATGATCCCTACACCGCTGTTCTGCTCTCCAGAGCAAATACAGAGTGGTGACTCCCTAGATGAATGCTCGATCAACATTAGCCGTCTTGTAAAAAGATGGCCGCCATCAGATTTCGCCTCTGACGCGCGTAAATTTCGCTTCAAACTTTTGTTTTTACGCGCGTGAGTTTCACTCTTGTCGCGCGAATTAACACAAAGTGGTCAAGCGTCAAACTAGACGCGGTAGATGCGAATTTGACGCGCTATTCGCGTCCGGTGTGAACGCACAGTACGCGAATGGCGCGAATTGAGCGTCTGGCGCGTTACGCCCGAATGATTTATTTAGTGCTTTTTGTGCATTCACGCGTTTGACGCGAATTTGCGTCTGCCGCCCGAGTTGATAAATCTGAACTTCTGCGTCAAATTCGCGCCACGTTAACCAATCAGGAGCCAGCTTGCTGCTGTCATGTGGTGAAGTAAATATTTTACCACATAAAAACTTGTTTTTAATATATGAGACATTCATTTTGTATGCTATTTATTCCATATCTAATCTAGATTATATGAAACATTATTATTACTCTAATATAAAGAGAACCAACATACTTTAGTGCAAGAACATAGTTCGTGTCTGGACAGTGTTGTGTGAGGGAAAAAAAACACAGGACAGTTTAATCACTTTTGTAGTAGCCTAGGCTGGCTCCATTTATCATCAAAACAAAAATAGATTACAGATTAGGTGGGTGAGGGCGAGGGTGATCCTCGCTCCGATGCAGGACAGCAGGTCATTGAACTGGGCGTGGGACAGGCAGAAGTACCGCTGAAAGCGGCCGTCAACCAGGCGCAGCTCCTGGAGCAAATGGTGAAACTCGCCGAACTGGGTTCGCCTCCGAAGGGTCTGGTGGACCCAAATACGGCGATGATGATCCCCTACGCCGCTGTTCTGCTCTCCAGAGCAAATACAGAGCGGTGACTCTCTCGATAAATGACCCATCAACAACAGACATCTTGTAAAAAGATGGCCGCCAACGGGGTTCGAAACTTTTGAAACTTTCGCCTCTGACGCGCGAATTAACACAAACTGGTCAAGCGTCAAACTAGACGCGGTAGACGCGAATTTGACGAGCTATTCGCGTCCGGTGTGAACGCACAGTTAGACATACAGAGTTAAAGGGTTAGTTCACCCAAAAATTAAAATTCTGTTAGTGATTACTCACCCTCATGTTGTTCCAACCCCGTAAGACTTTCAATCATCTTCGGAACACAAATTAAGATATTTTTGATTAAATCTGAGAGCTGTCTCACTCCTCCATAGGCTTCTATTGAAACTTGCCAGCTAAGAAAGTTAAGACATCGTTAGTGACTACAGTGGCTCAACCATAAGTTTTTCAAGCGACGAGAATACTTTTTTTTTGCGCAAAAACAAACAAAAATAACGACTTTATTCAACTATTCATTTTCTTCTGTGTGGGCCTCTGATTCTGAGTGAGTTCACTTAGTGTAACAGCGCAGCACAAAAAGTATTCTCATCGCTTGATAAACTTATGGTTGGATAAACTAACCCTTTAATTCATACTTTGCAGTCACGTGACTCCCGGCGGGCAACAAACGCTCACAAAATGGCCAATATGACAATCAATTATATAGTGAGGCTATTTGTTTCCATAGAACATAAACAAAACGTTTAATGACGCTAATAACACTAAAAACAATACAATTACTAAATATGAATAATATCACTAAAATTATATAGGCCTAAAAACAGTCTTTAGTTCACGAACAGCACAACTCTGCCATCTGTGAAAATCAAAAGCAGCTTCAAAAACTTGTTTAAAAAGTTAATGTAGGTCCACAAGAGAAATATTAAGCCAGTAAATTAAGATAGTCGTCGCTATACCGTTATATCCATCGCAGGGCTCTCAAGTTGCTATGAACTCGGCAGAGAACTTCCCTCCGTTTGCCTGCGCCTCGTCCATTAATTGTATAGCGGGACAAGTTCCCTTACTCCTCAGCGTGAGAAATACAAGGTGTGGCTCACACGCTCACACGCCACACCTTGTATTTCTCACGCTGAGGAGTAAGGGAACTTGTCCCGCTATACAATTAATGGACGAGGCGCAGGCAAACGGAGGGAAGTTCTCTGCCGAGTTCATAGCATCTGTCTCGAGTTATACAGAGTTAAATGCTAGCTACCAGCCAATCAGAAATTAGAATTAGTTGTTTCCGGGAAAATTATGTGTTCCCGCTGCAAGCACGTTCGTTACTAGACAACACGCGCACACACGGAGTGGAAGTTGAAAGAGCACGATCTGATGAATGCGGTTTGCGGACATCTTCATTTTTTTTTTTTTTTTTTTAACATTTTGATTTTACGATTCCTGGACGATATCTATTGCCTGTGATCAAAGACAGCGAGAGCTGATGTTGAGGAGTATAGCCAAATTCGTGCTAAATTATTTTTGATGCATTCAAAAACTCTCCAACTGCTTTTAAAGGGGTCATCGGATGCAAAATAAACTTTTATATGGTATTTGCAACTAAATGTGTCTTTGCAGTGTGTGGACACAATCCCCATGCAATGAAAAAAGTCCATTCACTTTTTTTTAATCCTCAAAAAGCCAAAAAGTTGTTGCTTATTATCATTTAAAGAGACATGCACCGACACGGGTCACTGTGAACAGAGCTGTTTTTGAAGAGGTAAAAAGGGTGTTGTTTTACACAACCATTGAGAAATTTTAACCAAAGTATGTTACAAACTTTACATGAAGACCCAAAAGAATCATACCAACTTGTGGAAAATGGGCATCCGATGACCCCTATAAAGGTGACCGGTTTGGGTCTTGACATACATGCTCAGGGCAAGTTGTTATGACACAATGTTATGTACATTGAGCACTGATGTTCAGTTGGCTTGTTTGGGGTCAAATTTATTTTTATTTTTCAATAAATTTGTATTTTTTAAATATAACTATTTATTTTATTTGGATGAATTTGTCTTTTTATAAGATTCAACAATTGTTATCATTTCCATTTGTGCTGGTCAATTATGAACAATAGGCAAAATTGAACTGCTAGCAAAAATTGAAGCGAATTTGGTTGGGTCGAGGGACCGCTGCTGCAAATATTTGGGTGGCTCCTCCCCTAAATCTCACTCTAAACTTTTGATAAAACTTGAGAGCCCTGCCATCGTCGTCTCTGAGAGAACGCGGCGTTAATGCAGCGACAGATGCTAAATCTCAGTCCGTTTCTACTTTCACTTTCGGGGAATGAGGCTGAGCGCGTTTACATGCACGTTCTTAACGCGATTATGCTGAATAATAGTGCATCCAATCGCACAACAACTATCCGGCATGTCGTTTACAACTCAAAACACCAACTTTTGTATATTAAAACTGGCGACGTCCTGGCAAGCTCCTTGTTTAGTTTACTGGGTTTCGTTGCTAGAGAACGAAGTTCTTGCCCGCCAGCCAGTACTTGTGACGTCACGTGCAAAGTATGAATAGGCTACACCTACCTTGATGCTGATAACATTAGGCTACACTCTTATGGTTGCTCGTGAAGCTGTCCGTATTCTGGAAATTCGCTTCAGCTAATATAAGTGCAATGTTCCAAGCAATCCACCCCGACGACATGCTGAGAAAGAAAAATAAAATTTGTTATGTGTGTGTGTGTGTGCTTAATTGTCACTTTATAAAACGTGACTGTGTTCTCCAAGGGATTTCACTGGTAGACAGCGCCCTCGGTCGGTATTTCATGAAACTACAGGTCAGAAGCATCAAATAATATTAAAAATCATAAATATGGTTCATGACAATCTGGTTATTAAAAAATACTTACCTACCTAATTATTTAAAAAAAAAAAATTCATATAAAAAAAATATATTTAGTTTGCACTTCCACACTCCCAAGGCATCTCTTAGCTCAGCTTTTTTGGTTCAAAATAATTCTCGGTTTGTTTCAGTAGTGAAGTCTTTTTCCACCAGAGGGTACTAGTCACAAATTTATTATAACATTATAATCTTATAGCTTCATTTGAAACTACACAAAAGCTCGACCAGTTCCTTTGAGTTGTGTCTGTTAGACTAGATAAAATAAAGCTAGTTCCTAATCTCTGACGCATATATGTATTGTTCTAGTAAGTATGAAATACACAAATTTACAGGAATCTGAATGACAGTAAATTTGACAAACAATTTGCTTCATTATCATATTAAACCATATTATGCTATTCTCTCCATTGGGAGAAGTGCAAATACCATGTATATTACATTTTTTCATATGCATTAATGTATCTGAATCACATGCCATCTTAAACATTGGTAAACATTTGTCCCAGAGAAAACAGACAAGACATTCCTTTATCTCTTTTGATATATCAGAGCCATACTCTATATACTAGAGATGCCATTAGGTTCATTTAGTGATTACACATTCACATTGCTATCTCTTTTTACCTGAACCATTATATTACATTGTGATGCAATAAACTGCTCGCATTATTATGCCCACAGCTGTTTCTATGTCAAGATGATCTGATCAAAGAGCAAAGTTCTCTTGAAGTGCAAGTACATATGTGTAAGTGTTTATCTGGCCATGCTCTAGCTTCTGAGTGGATTTAATAAAAGTGTTTATCAGCAGCACTGTCTCTTATTTCAGCTGTCCTCTGAAACCATTCTTAGTTACTCAACAGAGTCACTCGGGGTCAGCTGGACTGATCTTTAGCACCTCTAAAGTACAGCCTGTTTTGAGGTTTGTCTTCATGTTCCTAGCCAATAACAACGATAGCTGACACTACTCAGCATGAGCTCTTCTGGGAATGAGTTCATGTGTCGTTCCAGATGTTTGCAACATGTTGGAGGTGTTGTTTTATTACAACAAGCGTAATTATGATTAGTCACATGCTAATCCTGACCATCATACATGACCCAGCATGACTGTAGATAATGATTTACTGTCTGTGAGGATGGCAAACCGTGCTGGTGAAATGCAGAAATGTAATGTTGGATGCAATGTGGAATGCAAAAAAGTGAGCAAAAACAACAATAATCACAATTTGCACAACAGTGTTGAATGATGACTATGATTTTTTTCATTCATTCATTTGAACCAGTGATGTACTGAAAGAGCAAAACCATATTTTATGCACTATTTTTATGCTATTAAATTGCTTTTGAGATAGTTTTGTAATTGTTAACTAAATCTATTAAAAAGTAAATTAAATAAAGTAGCTTTAAAAAACTTTACAAATATTGCCTAAAATGACTAAAACTAAAACTGAAATAAAAATAAATGAAAGCTAAATAGAAATAAAACAAAATATATATACAATTAAAGCTGATTCAAAATATCTATAAATATAATAGTATTTAAAAAATATTAAGATTGAGAAATGGTTGATATGGCGTTCATATATGGGTTTCTTCAGCCTTGTGGACTTTTTCAGTTTTTTTTTCATGTATAATAATTTCTTTAGTTTTTAAATCTGTTGTTTGTATAAAATGTAAATATATTCACATATTAACATATATTAATACAACAAATAGACTATTAGTAATTAGATTATCTTATCGTAATTTCAATGATTAATACTTTTTCAAACATTTTAATCATATTTATTCAATCATATATTTTTTTTCCATGATGATTCTCTTATTTTAAGATTGAAGGTCTGTGGAAATTCACACACACACTATATACATAAGAGGCATATGAAGATACAATAACGTTTATATAAATACATAAGAGGCTTATGAAGATACGATAACGTTTTCAAGTCAGTTTAATGTGACCTAAACATAACAAAAAGCACAAACAGCACAACTTGATTTGAAATCTTATTTTTCTGCTCCAGCCTTATGTATTTCCAAGAATTTTAGTGTGGTATTTGGGATGTGGCAGCCTGGGAATTGCAGGTGCAGAATGCTAATGAGCAGTGGAATGAATGAATGAATGAGTCAAAATATGTTTGGACAGTCTGTTACTAATTACCACTGCATATGTATTTTTTGCAGAAGCACGTTTTCATACACAATTGCCTAATATGATAACTGGCACCCAGTCTTGGACGGCCCTCATGCAACCACATACAAATGTAGCCTAAGTGTCATGTACACTATTTGTTAGAGACTTGTTTGTAATTTGAATAGGCCCAAAAACAGCAATAGTAATGACTAATGAGTTGTTATGCTTAGTCAGGAATATATGCATAAGGTGTCACTAATGAACGCACTCAATACCTATGAGATATTTTATTCACTAACCTCTGCTTTTAACCCAGATTAGACTAAACCTACCAAACGAAATAGAGTAGGAGATTTACACTGTCTGCAGATGCGTGTGACTCTGTGTTTGAGTGACAGTATGGCATGATTCTCTTGTCTAAAATCCCTTGCGCTCCCCTGAGGGACAGACGGGGTTCCTCAGCTTTCCCGATCCGCTTAGAACTGGACCATGGCGGTTTCTCGGGAGAGAGAGTGTGTGTGTGTGTGTGTGTGTGTAAGAAACCTTGTCTGTGTCCCCAGCTTGATTGCGTCAGGAAGGGGCTTTGAAAGAGAGAGAATAATCAAGCAGAAGAGATTAAGAAAAAACGAGCTGCAAGAGTTCAATGCAAGCAGACAGCGGTTATGTAACCATGGCGAAACTAACCCAGCTCTTTAATACAGAGTATACTGGGAAAGACCAGTAGAGACTGGAGCTCTCGCAAGAGAATGGCCTCACTGCTGTTTATCAGTTTACTGTTTTGAAGACAAGTATGTCTTGCTTTGTTCATCTGGCATCTTGCTGATGTAAAATTGGTTATGATAATATTCATAATGTGCATACATATTAATATGTTATATATCCTGTCTGGATCAAGGTGTATCTGCACTGTATTAACATGTGCAATATTATGAAAATCATATACATATTGTTTCCATGTTCTTTATGTGCAAATTTGGGTCACAAAACGAAACTGACACATTTTTTGCAACACCAAAGCTATGCAGTTTGGACTGAAAATATAGATCTTCTAATATTTTAACATTTATTAAGTGCAGTTTTTTTAACATGTAATTGTTATAATTTTTTTCTTTCGACTTTACATTTTTATTTGACTGTCCCTATGCAGCAGTGTTATTTTGAATAATATTTAAATATTATTATAGTTTTAAGTAATATTTTAAACTAGGGTTTTCTGTTTTATTTTAATTATAGTTTTTTTTTGGTAATTCTGTTATGTGCTTTCACATTTGATTAGTTTTAGGTTTAATATTACTATTTAGTTTCATTCATTTTAGTTTTAGATTTGTATTTTCAGTTAGTAATTTCAGTGCTTCATTTCAGTTAGCAGCCGGGGAACTGGCTTTTTTTTTGGTTTACTTTAAGTTTTTCATCTGATATTTTTGTTTAATTTTATTTCAGCTTTATTTCGATTAACAAAAATGTTTTAAATGGTTTTAACTAATGATAATAACCCTGCTATGCAGAAGGAGTCATAATAATTTATTTAAAATTGATATAGATAATATTTACAACGTAATATATTTTTTATTGGTGATGTTTGTTCAGATTGAAACATCAATGCTATAATTTAAGGTGTGGTTAATTTGCACAGAATTTTCCAAGAATGAAAATGCACAGGCTTCTGTTGCAGGGAAGCACTATGTTGGGAATTAATGAGGGCACCCTGGCACAAAAAAACTAAATAAGTGAGAGTTTCATATAAACTGTTTAATACGTTTTCTTTTTTTCTTTTTGCACATCCAAGCCATTAGGAATACCAATGACCCTAGACAAAGAGTAACCCACAACTCTGACCTCCCTCCAGCCTATAGTAAGCACAAATACAATTGATCCACTGCTGTTGCGTAAGCTTCTTTTCAGACCCCTCAATGCAAATCATCAAAACACATCCTGAGAGATACCATTGATGTAACTGACTGCACTCAGAAGTGCTTTACTATGATATGAGATGGTTGGTAGAGATTCTGTGTTGCTCTGGCCATTAGTAGCCTTATATTATATGGGCTTTCCTTTACAAAGAGAAACTGATCAATGACGTTTTATTTTTGTCTATATGATGAGGTAATGGCTCTTTCATGCATGCATGAGATTGATCTAACTGTGACCTTTTGACTATACATATTCAAATACATCAATAGAACGTGCAGCCCAAAATAGATTTGGTAAGAACAAAGTACACTTGGCATATTGCCAAGTTAAATTATTTGAATCTTATAAAGTCCATATTTGCAAAACATGCTTGTGTACTTTCTTTTGTAGGCCTATACTTGGTTCAGTGATCTGATAGAAACAGGATGACAGCATTGATTGAACTATTGAGCATTTTGCTTAATATTTATCTCACCAAACACGAAGAACTGGCGCTCCATTCTGCAGGAGATTCTCCCGCATCGGATCATGATGGATGGGATTGGTAAACAAGTTGCATTACCACTGCTCACCAGTAGAGGCCTCCACCACAGCACAGATCTGATGTGATGATGAATCAAACTGCTTCAAACTGGTTCACAGCTGTATTTTGAAACTATGCCTCTTTTCTTCTCATAAATACTTTTTCATTATTATTTGACTGAAATATGCAGTCATCTGAATCAGCAATCAAAATCCCAACACATTTAGATGTGTATATTATGACAAAATAATATTAAGATATTATTAAAGGTACCCTATGTGTATTGTGTATATTATGGCCCCCAAAAAGTTGCTGTTTGTATTTAAATTGGCAAATGCTTAATATTCTATGATTAGATCATTATTGCAGTGATTATTATGTTTCTAGCATGTTATATGCTTGGCAGCAGTTCTTCTAATCCCAATTGATGGAGTGTGTAGCTTTTTATTTCTTAAACAACCATAGGAAGACACATCGTGTCCATTTTCCAGAATGCCAATGTCAAGATTCATCAGGATCAAATTGTGAAAGAATGGTTAGGAGGGAGCATGAAGAATCATTTTCCAGACCTTAAATTTATTTGAAAGTATTTGGGATGCGCTGGATCAGACTTTACAAAGTGCTTGACTCTTGCATTGTCAATACAAGATCTTGACCAAAAATTGATGCATCTCTTAATGGAAATAAATGTTGCGATGTGATGTCTAATGTTCCTTTGGCCATTTTAGATTATTTTTGCTGTACTCTCCACCTTTCATTACACACCTCCACAACGGATGTGGCATCTTTCTTTGCACGAGCGCAGGTCAAGGTCCCTGATTCACCTGTTTTGAAGCACTTTGTTCTCAATTGCTGAGCAGTAAACTGGATAAATAGCCGGTGGCAAGCCTCCATTAGCTCATCAAGATGGGTTATGCAACAGGTGTGTAGGGGAGCCACTTAAATAAATGATGATTTGATGAGCTCTGTTGGAAGGAAGCAGCGCTGTAATAAAATATCAGTGAAAGCTGGTGTTTGAGAGCAGACGAGGAGCACAGATCAAACAGTGTAGAGTGTCTATTCTTCCCAGGAGATGGACTGAATGGATGCCACATTGATGGAGAACTGTGTCGGTTTGCTGGTGCGGTCAGTTCTCCTCTCATTACCAGCAGGATCTCATCATCTCGCTCTCTCTTTTCTAAAAGGATCCCTCAGAATGAAATAAAAGGGGATGCTTTACACTTTAATGACTTTCCCACAGTGCTCCCCCAAAAAACAAACAAGCTCGATGCTATGACCAGGAGGAGCTCGTCTAATGAGACCGAAGAATACTGAGTCCAGTGTCTGACCAGTCCTGCCATCAGCTGCCCTTGCCAAGAGGGGGAATAATCATGCCTTTATGTGGACAGGGACCTCCGGGGACAGCTTTCTCATTACGTCCCCCCTTCATCACCCCATGCCGCAATAGCCACTCTGGTCAACCAATCTTTGGTTCCGATCTGGATCCCCCCTGACAGCAGATTGTTCAGAATGTACTTGGGGGAAACAAGCAGTGCACACACCCCCTTTTCACTTGGCACATAATTCTTAGCTAAGCATCTTTTAACAAGACCACAAGTTGTGGATGATCCGGCCTGTTCCGGCCTTCACAGAAAGAGAGAAGGCTCTGCTTTTAAGAGCTGTGATTTATGTGTGTAGTTGTTGAGAGTTGCACTCTTGACGCCTTCTTGTGACTCGGACACAGGAGGGATGCTGGCATGTAAAAAAATGCTTCATTCAGATAATTCAATGCACAAAGTTTCATTGAGGCATGAAAAAACTTCAAGTCAACTAATCTGTTTTACCAAACAGAATGAAATTTTGATATACTATTATGATAATTTGTACGAAAATGAGGTGTTAAAATATATAAGAAAAAACTATGCAAATAATAATAATAATTGTATTCAGTACTGTTCAAAAGTTTGGGGTCAGTAAATTTTAAATAAATTAATTATTTTTTTCAGCAAGTGACAGTAAAGGCATTTATAATATTACAAAATACTTTTTATATAAATAAATGCTGTTCTTATTCTCATTAAAGAATAAAACAATGTATCACAGTTTCCAAAAAATATTTAAGCACAGCTGTTTGTGACAATTGATAATTGATAGCAGCACAACATTGATAATAATAAGAAATGTTTCTTGAGCAGCAAATCATCATATTAGAATGATTTCTGAAGTATCATGTGACACTGAAGACTGGAGTAATGATGCTGAAAATTCAGCTCAGGAATAAATTAAATTTTAAAAATATTAAGACAGAAAATAATTATTTAAAAATTTCTGTGTAATACACAAATTATATGTGACTTGTGATGTGTTGCGCATGTTACATGATGATTATGCTCTATTTTAATTGGAATAACATGAAAATTCTTTGTATGTTCCGCAGTAATTAGACAACGATTGTCTTGATGAGGATTCAGGCAGCTGGCATTCCTCACACACTATGCTGACCAAAACTAGTACTGCATTCATTTTCATTGTTGTTGTTTTTAGTGGCATGTGCATGTTCTGTGAATGGAGTATGTCTACAGAAATTAAATCAGAACAGAATGTGTTTCTGAAACTCTCAGTGTGTAGCTCATAACAGCAAGAGACAGCCAGCAAAACTGCCAAAAGGATAACCTTACAGTTGCTAAGCAACAGAGTATGTCCCAGTTTAACCTAGACCTGGGCATACAGATCTTTTTTAAAGTGTAAACACATAATATGTACAAAATATAGATCAACTCAGTGACCCCTTCAAAAATGAGAGGACTGTAAAGCTGTAACCCGTGGAAGAGGTTGACTTTTAGGTATGTGGGTGAAAGTGAGAAAGTCCGGTTTGCTTTAAGCTCCAGGAATGGACAAAGCTCATGGTGGAGCAGTGACCGGACACTTTCTCTCTGGACTTGACTCTAGAAGTGTTTTTCCTATTTAAAGTCCCCATTGGGATTTCAAGAATTATTCAATAAAGAGTTCAAAATGATGGATCAAACCAACCAGCTCTGACATTAAAACTTTGATTTAAAGCTCAAAGCACAAAAAATTGACACCAGAGTGGCTCCCTCTCACTGTAAAAGGCCCTTTCACACCAAGGACAGTAACTATAAAGATAATGACAAAGATATAGTTGTCAATATTAAAGAATAGCAGAGTTCATACCACAGCTAAAACGATAATGGCACAGAGAAATATTATAGTTGAAATCACCTTTCAGAACGATTTTATCCAGCTGATGAAATATAAAAACATTGGCAGCCACTCAGAATCCATCCTGCTATAAGCTCCAGCATTGAAAGTGACAGACAATCACATGCTTAGAATAAACAGAACGATATCGTCCGCTGATGTGGATGCTTATCTTTATAGTTATATTTATAGTTATCGTTCTTGGTGTGAACGGGCCTTAAGACGTGACAGACAACTAGTTCTGTCATGACAACTCTCGCTGTGTTTGCCGTGGTAATGTATATGACACTGTTGATATGTTTGGTCTTGGCAGAATAGATCTGCTGTGCTGCTGCTGCTGTTATTATTGTTGCTGCTGCTGCAGAGCAAGTACGGGACTTGCTACTGCCAATACATACACGACACGCTGCTGTGAGCAAGTAAGACATGCTGCTGCTGTACAATAGCGTACATGAATTACCCGTAGCAGATCTATACAGGTGGAGCTGGGGAAGGTGGAGGCTTTCTGAAGCGTGCTGCACTGCTACAGCAAATACTGACCAAGTATTTGAAGGTTGGGCAGCGATCTCATTGGCTGCTGATACAGCAGGAACCAATCAGCTGTGCCCTATAGATAATGATGTGATTGCAATTGAGTTAAGGACCAGCCAGCTCCATCAAAAGTTTAAAAGTCATGAGAGTGAGTTGAAATGTGGTTGTTTTTTATCCTGGAAATCTATGGGTGTTTTTGGTTATAGAATATGTAAATCTAGATCTAACCAAACATAGGACTAACACTTAATGTTCAGCTGTGTGTTGTGTGGCTATTGTGTTTTTAGCAGTCAATTCCCAAGGCACTGAAAATGTCTAGCAGGCGTCAGGTGTACACAGACAAAGCAATGTAAACATTACATGCACAGAACATCCTTGGCACCACATTGTGTAAAGCTCACCAACACAGACATACTGCCATGGAAACCTATCTTTCCCTTAGTGAATATGGTTGAGAGAAGTGAACTGCAAGATAAATTTATTGTAACTCAGCCAGTCTTCTGCATAACAGTTGTTCACTAGCTCTCCTTAGGTTTGACATTTAATGAATAGACTGTTGTCCAGATCATAATACAATGTACCCAGCCATACTTGAATTGTGCTTACTGAACGTCAGGTCAGACAGGAGTGTTCTCCCTTTTCATTTACTTTCTATGGATAACTAAAACTCCAGGTTTACACTGCAGCAAAACACAATACTTTGGCTTTGTTGACCGAGTTAGCCCTGCCTACATAATACAGGGGTCTGGTTCAGTCTTTCCTGTGAGATTTCTAGCACTCACAGAACAGTCTGTTGTACAACAAAACAACAGAGTCCACTGAGAGTTTACAGGTTCAGTTCCATAAAGCAGCAGTGTTTAGCTCGCACAATAGCCTTTCATATAATGTTTCCTCAGTGATGGCCTGGGCTGTTACGGCCCACTCAGTCCTGTCTCTTTCAGCCCTGGCTAGGACTTCCTAATCCGTTCACCGATCTGCTTAGCTGGACTTCCTGCTGGACTGAGAAAAGAGAGAAAAGTTGTGAAACGTAAATCTGCTCACGCTTAAATGTGTTGCAGGGCTCATTAAAGGTACAATTTGGAGTTGGATTTGTTATTTTCTAAATTCGGTTTTGGGATTTGTGAAATACTGTGCACTAGGACTACAGTAGAAGGGCACATATCAGATCTGAGGGGGCACAAATCAGATATTTTGCCCCCTCGTGCCTCGTGGCACCGGGCCTGGAACACAGGGGACATTCTAGTTAAAAAGATTAAGAACCACCAATCTAACTCATTACATATCAGTCAGCAGATTGGTGTATGAGAAACATCATTTGTAACCATGAAAATGTATAAAATTATGGTGTACTGCCATGTGATTGCCCTTTATCTAGTATCTGATCATTGATCCTACAAAATTGTTATGCCATCAAGTCATAATTTGGAGATATTTTAGTCAATACAGAGGCCACAGTGTAAGAATCAACCATTTTTTACTCATTGGTAAAGACTACAGAACATTTTCATTACAGAGCATCAGAGCAAGTGGCCTGTTAGATTGTGAAGGAAGCAAAGCCTCTGCAGATGTGGATGTAGTTGTGTCTGGTGATGTGTCAGTGTCCCTGTGCGAAACATCTTCCCTGCCATGTGAGGGTGATGTCAGAATCCATCATTCACAAAGAAACGCTTTGAAGCACACAATCACTCACTTAATAAGCACCCAGAGATGAAAGATTTATGTTTAACAAAGATATTTTTAGTCTCACAAAGGAATTTTTATTTTTAGAATATATATTCTGAATAATAGCTCAATCCACTCACCTTAAAAAGAAATGGTATATTGTACTTCTATGTTATAAGCATATAACTGCAATATTACGTATAGTTGTATCTTGTTTCAGGGACGTTTTGATATTTTTTTTATTGAAAAACATGGTAAAATTAGGATCATGATTTTTATTTTTTTTTTGCAGTGTAATTCTTGATATAAATACTAAAAACTCAGACCTAATCACCAGATTTAAATAAAAAAATCTAACATTTGTGGAAATGTTTAAATACAGGGCCTAATGCATAAATGTAATTGTAGATATAAATGTTGCATTAAATACATGTAAATTTCTGTCATGAAATTCTAGATGGCACTGGCTGATAGGTCCTTAACTCAATCCGCTTGCAATCACATCATTCTCTATAGGGCACAGCTGATTGGTTCCTGCTGTATCAGCAGCCAATGAGATCTCTGCTCAACTTTCAAATACTTGGTCAGCATTTTCTGTAGCAGTGCAGCACGCTTTCAGAAAGCCTCCACCTTCCCCAGCTCCACCTGTATAGATCTTCTGCGGGCAATTCATGTACGCTATATTGTACAGCAGCAGCATGTCTTGCTTGCTCACAGCAGCGTGTCGTGTATGTATTGGCAGTAGCAAGTCCCGTAGCAAGTCACAAGCCTGTTATACTTGCTCGGCAGCAGCAGCAACAATAATAACAGCAGCCGCAGCGCAGCAGATCTACTGCGCCAAGACCAAACATGTTAACATTGTCATATCCATTACCGTGTCAAACACAACAAGATTTGTCATGACAGAACAAGATTTCTAATGATGTGCATATGAAATCTGAAAGTAATTAATTTAAACTATTTGTTTTATAACATTAATGAAAAACAATTGCTCTGTATTTCAAAGCTTTACAGTATTATGTCAGAAGATGCAACCAGCATTTTAACTGTAAATTTATTTAAGCAATATAAAGGGTTAGGGATAGACTATTCTGTCATTCATAGCTGTTCTCCAGTTATTATGAAGTCCAAAGTAATCTTAATTTTCAAACTCCTCTAGGGTATTTTTCCGAAGAAAATGGGCTTACAGATGCTGAATATATCCATTCTTAAGCTGAACTCTGCAGCGTTGCAACACAAAGACTGCCTGGTTTATTCTGCTCTGACTGGCAATTTTTGGCTAGTGCCAACTGTAGCCTATACCTTCTTACACCTTGGCAGCACTATCCGACAATTGCGTTGTCCTGTTGGCTCATTGTAAGAGGCTTACCGTTCACACAACTGCCCTACACAAACATGCCACAAACATGCTATGAAATACACACTTATATAACAAGGCATGTATCTTTATTTTTTAACTCACGTACAGCATGATTTGATTTTACCCTTGCCTGCTTGGCACGCTAACACATGTGAATCGGCAGGACTACAACTGTTTCAAGTTTCAAAGAGGCTTTAGCGTGTTTCCCATAATGTAGCCTTTCAAATTCTAGGGGCCTTGCACAAACTGAGCCCTATATGAATAAACAAGCACCATCTTACGTAACAGAGACAAATCTGGGAAGGACTAATTATCATAGAAGCTCACAATAGGCGTCTGAATGCCATTTCATGTGTCAAGCTCAGTTTGGAAATTTCACCCACAATGACTTGAGGCATTTCGTGACACCCAAACTTCCTGGCGCACATGCACTATCCCCATACAGTCCAATGCTGTATACAGTACAATGCCCCATACAGTAGAATGCCATTTATGTGTGGATGAGAGGTCTATTTACAGCAAAAACGTTGTTTTCAGAAATATTGTATTTGTGTGGATGGTCAATTGCTGTGTTTGAAATCGCACCCTATACCCTCATTCACTATTCCCTACATTACTCCACTCATTTAGTTCACTTGAAGAAGTGATTGAAAACGAGTGATTGAAGACACTAGAGTGCCGGAAGGGCTGTCGCTTTTGCATAGTTTGTGCTTGCTGTTTAATAATCATTTAAAATCTAGCAAACTGGCAGTAATGAAAATATTTATCTTGAACTCTGCCGTGGAAACTAGCATGTACAAACCTTAGTTAAACAATTTAATAAATTAAAAAGGAATTTATACCTGTATGATAATACGCTGTAGCCACACTGGACCATCTCGCCATTTAATGGCTAGACACAGGAATTAATTTGACGCATGACTCTCACAGTGCATTATGGATATTCTCTAGCTGTTGAGCGTACATTGGTTGTACACTCGTTATTGCAGTGCATTCTGGGATTGAATTAGTGCACTAGATAATTCCACTATGGTTCCAGACACCACTACAAATGGCTGCCCCCTCAAATAGTGTCTATTTAAAAGTATAGGGGGCGATTTCGGACACAGCCATAATGTTTTAATATCAGCTTATCAAATATTAGCCTGTTTTCTGTATACAGTAGCTACAACTGTAAGAGCTAGTCTAAAACGTGATGTGAAAGTAATAAGGTATTATGGTGCATTAGCTTTGACAAAGACTTATTAAGAAGCTCAATGGTTCTTAAGTTAAGGTATATTGATTCGCATTGGTTCCATTCGGATTGAGGCTGAAGGAAAATAAAGCAGTTGAACACAAAGACCCAGTTCTAGCTGAGCAGTGTTTGTGTTCTCTCAACACATCCGACCAGCACAGAGCTTATTCGTGGACTTAATCCAAATGGCTTTATGACAAACTTTGAGCAATGAAATGGCCATTGTTCACTTTGAACCAGAATTATAATTAAGACCGGTCAGCCTGATCAACAAAACCTCTAAGAGAGGAAGAAGGGCTTTTGATGGGTCCTCCTGGTCCACTGGGAATAGTGATAGCCTCATCACCAACGGACTGAGCTCGAATAACATGGAAAAGACAGCAGCCTGCCAGCATTTGAATTAGGACCCATCCGGAGTACAATTCCTGATCTATACTTGGTTCAACCATTGACCACATAGTACTGCACTAAACGGCGACAATGTTCCCACAGAACAGATGCCTACCTGCGGCTGAGGTAAATGTTCCAGCTCATCCAGGGGGACCTGTGTGCTTAAAAAAGACTTGCACATTTTGTGAGAACCAAGTGCAGATAATAGGAATGAAGGTCTAGCCTGGTCATACTACAACAACAGGTAAAAGTCTGTTAGGAACATTTGTCATGGTGCCACTCCGCACTATACAAATACGTCTCAGTGGGAATAATGTGAAAGGCAATCCGTTGAGCACAAGAGAATTATCACAGGATAAGGTCAAGAGGAAACAAAGATGCTTGTATCGTGGGCTCTTCTGTGGTGAGGGAAATACCTTCCTCTCGCAAAATAATTACCCCACATCTCATCTCATATTCATGCCAAGCTCTCACCTCTCTTCAGAAAAAAAGCACTCAATCATGCATAGCTTATTCACAAGAATGATTTTATTGATTATAAAAAACACGTCTATTTGTTTTTAAAGCCTGCCATAAACGTTCTATTGAAACTTGAATGTCATGTATTTAAATATATTTGTAATTATACATTTAATATGAAGTTGCAATTTTGTACATTTAACATAAAAAATAATATTGAATAACACAGATCTGTTACAATTATGATCTGTTACTTTATGTGCTTTATGTTAAACTTGTACTTCTTTATATCATGCTAAACGATTAATAATGATTTAAAATGTACTTAAAACTTTTAATTTGATGGTGGTACAACAAAGTGCAGTTTTTAAAAGGGTAACGTTTAGCCTAGTCATTAGTCTCTTTGAGTTTACTTAAGTGGACTTTTATTTCATTAATATTATATTATCACTTTTAAAAATATACTTTTAAGATTTGAAGTACAAGTAAGCATTTTTTCACAAGGGCAGTGCAATATAAATTAAAAGTGGATATTATATTTGGATATTATCCAAAATATCCTAAATAGTCTTGCATTAAGGCACAACTAACATGTACAGTATGAGAGACCAGAAACACGAGAGAAAACTCAGTTATTATATGTATCACACTTGTTATTTGTCATACATAAAATCCTCTTCAAGCTATGATTCTATCTTTACAGTGACCATGAATGCTATCATCCTTAGCCCCTGGAGGGAAATCGTCTCGGTTACGTATGTAACCCTCATTCCCTGAGTAGGGAACGGAGACGTTACATCGGATGACGACGAATGGGGTTTCGCTTAGAAAGCCTATCAACTTCGAGTATTACAAAACGAGCCAATGGCAAAGAAATGCCATGGGTCTGCTGAATTTGCATAGTGTAACACTGCCTCACCTTGTGGGTATAAAAGGAGGACGCTGGCAACATGCAGATATGTTTCTTCGCTGAGGAGGCAAGACTGAGCTCAGGCGATCCCCGCGGTACAGCGGAAAGTGGCAGGCAGATGTAACGTCTCCGTTCCCTACTCAGGGAACGAGGGTTACATACGTAACCGAGACGTTCCCTTTCGTTGTCACTCCGTTTCGTTGTTACGTCGGATGACGACGAATGGGGTTACCAGTCTAATCACGCCACCTTCTCGGCTGTCTTCCAGTGCCCTGCGTAAATCTGAGATCCCTGTCGTGAGACTGGCACGGATGAAGGACTCCTATTTAGCACAGGAATACCAAGGTACACTGGGGAGCATATCCCATGAGTTTAGAGGAATATGCCATTACTGCCAACCCAGAGGGGGGGGGGACTTAGAGAATACACATATGACCCAGAGGGATGCATATGGAGAACACTGGGGTGTCCAGCCGCAGGTGGAATATTTCAACCCCAGGGGTGGCAAGGTGGCTTGCCAAGGAAAAGACACATGCTCAGAGAGGCTTACAGTGGAAATACACATGTGGGGGTCGCTCAGAGGAGGGACCATGCACACGGGAGACACCTAGCCGACGCGCAGACAATAGACACTGGCACCGACGTCAGAAGTGCTGGAGGAACTCAGGGCTTTCAGGAAGCTCACCTGAGGAAATATCGCACGTATCCAGTCCGTGGAGTGGAATGGCGAGCAAGCGAAGACACCTGAGTGGGTCCAGGACTAGCTGGTTGAAGCGAGTACATGAGAGGACACTGGCTCCACTCGGAGATTGTAGTATCTGGCGAATATGTTCGGTGTCGCCCAGCCTGCAGCTCTACAGATGTCTGATAGCGAGGCGCCATGCGCAAGAGCCCAAGAGGATTCAGTCTCCTCGCTCCTCTCAGGAACCTGACGATCAGGTCGTGCCTCACAAAGACTTACCTTCAACAAAGTCATGCTGTGCGGCAATGGCGGTGACATAGACTTTTAGGGTGGAGGGAGACAGCCTTCGCTCCAACCCATCTTGTAGGAAGGAAAGCACGACGCTGATCGAACATCTCCTGGGGTCTTCTTGGTGAGAAGCGCACCAGTTGACGAAGAGGTTCCCCTTCAACGCATAGAGATGTCTCGTGGACGAAGCTCTAGCGGAAGTGATGGTAGCCACCACCGCTGGTGGTAGGGTACTCAAACCTGCCTCGTCCCATCCAGGAGCCACACGTGGAGGTTCAAAAGATCGGGACGAGGGTGCCATAGGGTGCCCCGTCCCTGAGAAAGGAGGTCCTTCCTCAGAGGGATCTGCCAGGGAGGTGCTGTCGCGAGCAGTACTAGTTCAGAGAACCAGGTCCGGGTGGGCCAGTAAGGCGCAACCAGAATGACCTGCTCCTCGTCCTCCCTGACCTAGCGCAAGGTCAGCGCAAGAAGGCTCACTGGGGGAACGCATACTTGCGGCCCTGTGGCCAGCTGTGCGCCAGAGCATCCGTGCCGAGCGTGCCCTCGGTCAGGGAATAAAACTGGGCGCAATGGGTCGAGTCGTTAGAGGCAAACAGATCTGAGCGTCCCCGAACTGGTTGAACTGGCCCCCAAATCAGCTGAACCGACCAGGGATGGGGCAGCCATTCCCCCTGGAGGAGCCGCAACCGTGAGAGCTCGTCGGCTACACAGTTCAGAGCTCCGGGGATATAAATGGCACGAAGCGACCTCTGATGCTTCTACGGCGGGAGCGCAGACCACCTTGGCGGTTGATGTACGCTACAGTCGCGGTATTGTCTGATCGGACTAGTACGTGTTGGCCCTTAAGCACGGCCCGGAAGCGGCGCAGAGCAAAACGTACAGCCAGCAACTCGAGGCAATTGATGTGCCATAGGCGGAAGGGTCCTGTCCAGGAGCCTGCCACAGCACGTCCATTGCACATGGCCCCAGCCCGTGGAGGAGGCATCTCTCGTTACAACAACATGCCGCGAAGCTCGTCCCAGGGGCACTCCGGCCCGTAGAAAACTGAGGTTCGCCCACGTGGTGAAGGTCTGACGGCAGGTCGGAGTAACTGGTACTCGGAAGGTGCCGTGTTGCCATGCCCACCTTGGGACTCGGTCGCGAAGCCAAAGCTGAAGCGGTCTCATATGAAGCAATCCGAGCGGCGTTGCCGCAGCTGCAGATGCCATATGCCCCAGGAGCCTCTGAAAAAGTTTCAGTGGAACCGCACTCTTGCCCTTGAACTGTCTCAGGCAAGTCAGCAGTGACTGCACGCGCTCGCTCGTAAGCTGCGCCTTTTACATGGCGACAGAGTGGATTTCCATACTGAGAAAAGAGATCCTCTGCACGGGGCAAAGTTTGCTCTTCTCCCAGGTCCCTGTGTTCGCAAACCTGATCTCGAGAGTGAGCTAGGATCAGCCAGTCGTCGAGATAGTTAGGATGCGAACCCCGTGTTCCCAAAGGGGAACAAGGGCTGCCTCGACGACCTTCGTGAAGACGCGAGGAGACAAGGCTAGCCAGAATGGGAGAACCGCGTACTGATATGCCTGCCCCTCGAAAGCAAACCGAAGGAACGGTCTGTGTCGAGGGAGAATGGAGACATGAAAGTAGGCGTCCTTCAGGTCGATCGCTGCAAACCAATCCTGGGGCCGTACACATTCGAAAATGCGCTTGGCAGTGAGCATCTTGAACGGCAGTCTGTGAAGGGAGCGGTTCAGCACGCGCAGGTCCAGGATTGGCCGTAACCCACCGGTTTTCTTCGGGACAATGAAGTAAGGGCTGTAGAAGCCGGACCTCATTTCGGCTGGAAGGACAGTCTCGATCGCACCCTTCGCCAGCAGGGTGGCAACCTCCGCTCTCACGATAGGGGCATTGCCACCGACCACAGTGGAGCGGACTCCCCTGAAGCGGGGAGGAGACAGCATGAACTGAATCGCGTAGCCGAGCCTGATCGTTCGCACGACCCAGCGGGACAGGTTGGGAAGCTCTAACCAGGCTCCCAAGAACTGTACCAGCGGGGTCATGCGAACCACAGACTTCCCGTCGGTGGAGCAGCGAGGCGGAATGACTGTCCCGGACGCGGACGGCATAGCGGCCCAGTGTCGGAGCATAGTCATTGACCGCGACCTGACAGAGGAGACCAGGGAAGGACGAACGTTCCACGGGGGTCTGCTCTGCCAGGGGGCTGGCGACAGAGGGGGATGAGAGCGGCACGGTCCGGGGACGGCGCGTGCTGTCATCCGGCTCTGGGACAGAGGGGGAGGAGGGGTGCACGGCTCGTAGGCGGCGCACCGTGTCGTCCGAGAACTCTGTGTGCTCAGGGATGAACATGTCTCTTCTTCTTTAACCACATTAGGGTGCTGCCCACCCGGGGGTGAGCAGCAGGAAGTGGAAAACAAAGGATTCTCCCCCGGCCCTACACCGGGGGAAGGAGTGGTCCTGCTACCATCATCCCTGAGCAGACCGTCTCAGGAGCGCCGCTTGGCCCAGCGTTTAGCGGGGTGCGAGGCAGGAGAGGGCTGTGGTGTCCCCCTGCGGCCTCCAGAGCCAGCCCGGGTGAACGGGCGGGGTGGGGGCCGCGGGGGGGCGCCTTCGGCGGTGGGCAGACTGAGGGATCTGAGCGGACGGCGGGGCCGTCGGGACAGAATATGCCTCAGTCTGCTCATGGGCGGTTGAGAACTGTTGTACAGCCCACAACTGCACCGCCGAAGGGCCGACCTGGGATATGAGGGTGTCGAGCAGACGGGTCCGCCGGACATCCTGCACATCGGACAGGTTAAGCCACAGGCTTGAATGGTGGACATCACCTGACCCAGGGAGCGTGCGGCCACTTTCGTCGCTCGGTGAGCAAGGTCAGTGGCGGAAAGCACTCTGAGGACACAGTTATTTTAGTATCACAACAGAGCGTTCAACCGGGGGACCCCAGTGTACCCATGGGCAGCGGCCCCGTGGAGGGGAGGAAGGGCGGAGAAGATCAACGAGGGTTCGCTGGAAGACAGGGTCTTCGAGGATTTCGAGATCTCCTGATGCACATCCGGGAAGAAAGGTATTGGAGTGGATGCCGACAGGTGTCAGCGGCCACACCCAAAAACCAATCGTGCAGCAGCGAGCGCACAGGACAGGGTGGAAGGTTCCACTCTAGTCCGACACTCGCGGCGGCCTGGGAAAGCATGGCCGTCATCTCAGGATCTGACTCGACAAATGCCATATGCACACCCGAAAGTGGCAGCACTGTCAAATCTTCACTTCCTGAAGATTCTAGCCCGCCCTGTGATGCTGCGATGGACAACAGATCCCATTCTGGAACATCAAAGGAAACCCTCGGGGGGTCCGAAGATGGGCCCATGGGCGTCCCGTGATCGTTCACGGGTTGCGTCAATGAAGAGGGGGGCGTGGGGCACGGACGGATAGTCGGCGCCTTTGTTCCACACCAACACCCTCAGGTCACCCTGGCCACCAGCCGAAGTAGCACCTCACGTGGAGAGTGTTAGATCGGGGTGTGGATGAGGGGACTCTCTCTCTAACGAGATCACTGAGTCTCGACCGTAATGACGCGATGGTCACGTTCCCGCGGGGAGAACGTGAGTCATCCACAAACGCTGCTCTAGCGTGATCAAGCCCAAGCACGCAGAGCAGAGAATGTGCCCATCAAAATCGGAAATGAGTCAACCGCAACCAGAAATGCACGGGCGAGCCGTCTTTTAAAAGACGTGCCGCGTGCGAGCTCTTTTGTGAGAGAAAAGAAACTCTGAGAGTGTTGAAGCGCCCGGGGAGAAACACACACACTGGCAAACCACTACACAGATAAGCAGGAAGCGCGCACTCGCCGGGAGATCGCGTCACACCAACAACAGAGAATCTCGCTCGTCTGTAAAGCTGACAGTTCTGAGATGGCTTGTGGAACGAAGGATTAACTTGGCTCCGAAGCGAAAACATATCTGCATGTTGCCAGCGTCCTCCTTTTATACCCACGAGGTGAGGCGGTGTTACGCTATGCAAATTCCGCAGACCCATGGCATTTCTTTGCCATTGGCTCGTTTTGTAATACTCGAAGTTGATAGGCTTTCTAAGCGAAACCCCATTTGTCGTCATCCGACGTAACTCAGAGTGACAACGAAAGGGAACTCTCTCTCTCTCTCTCTGTGTGTGTGTGTGTGTGTGTGTTTCTTACTCTCATATTTTAACCTTTCACTGTGTTCTGGAGCAGTACTACACCCTCTGACAGTCCAAGTGACCCACCCAAAAGTCACCTTAATCATGCTAGCATCTGTTTATATAACTAATTAATGCTAACCTCAGGCTCAAAGCACACAGGGCCTAATCTCACTTAAGGAAGCCAACCACTTTCAGGTCATGCAGCTGTCTTTATGACATGCTTTCTGATAAAACAGGGTCATAAACATGGTGTGCATTATAATCAAGACAGGATTACACCCATGTTAACAAGGCATTTATCGCTCATTGCCTTGAACAAAACAAAGAAAGACATGAACTTTTTGTCCTTTCACTTTTATTGAACTCAGAAGATGAAATGTTTCTTCTCAAGTGAGTTGTCTCCTTTCCCTCAGGCATTCAGCATTTTGTCTTTATTTTAGTTGAGGTGTAATATTAAAGAAAAAAAGTTACAAGTATGCTTTCTATTTGTCCCTGAACATTTTTACTACCTCCTGTTTCCTGTTCTATCTGCCATCTTTGTAGTGTTTAATTTGTTTTCCTCTTGGCTCTTGATTGTCTCCCCCAGGTGTGTCTGTTCTTGTCATCTTCTTAAGCTTGTTAGCCCCTGTCTATATATAGCCCGTTTTTCTTGTTGCTTTGTCAGTTGTTGCGTGTAATGATTGCCTGTTTGTTTGCTAACCCCTGCAGTTATCTCTAGCCTCTGCCTGAATTCTCTTGCTCCTGCACGTTACAGAACAATTGACCAGCAAAAATGGATCTAGCAGGAGTACACTTAATCCTTCTTCGCCAGGACGAGCGTTCCCTTGAGGAACACTCCTAAGAGTTTTTGGATCCTGTTTACTGTAATGAGGTTTGTTACTTTAATAATAAAACAATAAATAAACATAAGAATAAATAAACATAAACAACAAAACAAAGTTAAAGCGGCAACCCCTCATGGACGATTGCAGCAGAACGACAACAATATAATAAAGGTCCCAGGCCTGGTCCTCTCTCGTCTTGCACTGTCGTCACTCCTCCTTTTATCGTTCTGGAGCTCCTTCTTTGGGACTAGAGACCGATGTGACATTCATTAGCATTCGCTCCCACTGCTCTCGGCTCCACCTTTCTTCACGCCACACTTACCATACACACTTTCCAGACAGTTTACTCATTGCTTTTTATTTCACTGGACTCTGTGAACCTCTTCGCACTCAACATCTCACTGATGGTCCACGAGGGACTTTACCACCACCACTATGTTTCCAAATTCTTCTTGCTATATTAAAACCAAATTAGCACTGTCTTTATTTTATTTGATGTAGTGTATTATTTATAAAACCTACATGTTACCATCATATTTTTGCATTTTCCATTTTTCAATTTCAACAAATCCACGTAATCATATAAAATCATAATGATCATCCTTGTAAGATATCTTCAATGTTTTACAAATTACAAACTCTTTTTAATCACTTACAGTACATTTGTAACAAAATATCTTAATCGCTTTTGTCAACCCTTTTACTGTCATTTTATAGTAAACAAATGATAAACGAGTTGGCATTTGTAGCTTGTATCAGCATTAAATTATCTTTCTGAGAAGCAGTTTAACATCCTTGACCACCAGGTAATATCAAACTCAACTGTAAAACTGTCAACCCTGTTACATTTGTAAAGGTATGTATATGTATTAGTTTGTAATTACACAGTGAGAAGTATAATTTTGTATTGTAACATATAACAGAGTGTTTCCTGTACATATGAAAATAAACTCTCTTGTATCTTGAATAGAGACTTATATACCAACAGAATTTAAAATGTCACACAAATTCACCACATTAAATTGAAAAATAACTTGTTTAATGGAATAACCAGTTTACTTATAAATGTTTTGACAAAAGACTCAGACTAGCTCTTTTTAAGCATCTAGCTCTTTTTTCCATTCTGGAAGCTTGAAATGTTTAGCTGATCAGCAGAACTTTATATCCTTCCTCAGTCAGGACAAAAGACTTTGAATTTAGGCTAATTTCAGCATTTCTCTCTTTTCCTGTGCTGATGGAAACAGATACAGAGTTCCTGATTTGTACTTTTTGTGGGTCTCACATAGGAGGTATTTCAATATGTTCTTACACTGCCTTTTGTACACCCTCCATCAATGAAACATTTTAACAATATATTTTATACCACCAGCTGACTGCTGACTGATGTTTTTCCAACTGAGTCACAGCAGAACAGCAAACTGCAGCAGAACTTTGAGCTGAAAGAGAAAGCATATGACAGTTATGAGTTTTTTTTATTTTTTTTATGAAGCACTCTGACTGTTTTGAAGCTCAGACTGATAACGGATCACTTTCAGTGGCATCACGTTGAGTATGCATCAAAGCTGCATGCTGGGAAAAGAGATGAGTCACACCAAACTGGTTAATGATTATTTGACCTGTTGATTTAATATTATAGTGAGCAGTATTATAGGAATTTATGTTTTTCTAAATAAGTCATCTAAAAGCCTCTCATGTGCCTGACATGGCTTATTTTTCTTTTGTTGAAACTGCAAATGCTGAAGTCTTCACATAGCATTAAATAACATTTATTTTACATGCAAAAACTTGTTTGTCACCTAACTAAGACTTGACCCATAACATTAAGTCTATGGGCACTGACGTCATTTGTGCTTCTTCATTTAAAAGATTGTCCTGTTCGGACATGTACGCTGATTAAAATATAATTTGTGCACTGTGTTGCACACTGTAGTGTGATGTCATGCAAAGCTAAATTGTTACCAGTTTGTTCGTAATATCTTGGAAGAGTTATTATGGAAAATATGTACTTCTTGGAAAAATCAGTACTTCAGTATCTGCATCTGATCTCTGTATTGTAAAAAAAAAAAAAAAAGTCTACAATTTAGCACAAATAAAACATATAATATTTATTACATACATAATATACTTAATTTAATAAATAATATACTTAATTTACTTAAGAGCAAATGTTTTTGGACACCTAAATGTATGTTGCTTGCATTCAAAAGAAAATCTTTAATTGTATAGGCTATTAAATCCAATTAGCTGAACTTTATATGTAATTTCATATTTACTTACATTGTCTTTGAAATATGGTTCAAATATTGCTGAATGTACTGACAAGCACATATCACACTAAATATACTTTAATGTCACATTTATTTAAACTTCATTCGTCATTTATATATATTTGCAATTGCACATTCAAAAGGATGGTTACAATTTAGTACAGTGCATTTAAAATATATTGATAATAAATTGTAATAATGAATAACACACTACAGTTAAAATTATAATCAAGTTTATGTGTGTTTTATGTTAATCAACATAAAAATAACAAAATTATTAACTATGATCTCAGAATATAAATGTAAATCTTTTAACCTGACAGTTTTAACACTTTTAAAATTGTACTTTAAGTGTGTTAAGAAACACAGCAATGAACGTGTTCTCCTTTTAAGCGACCTTTCATTTTTTTTGCAAATACAGTTTAAAAAAATAATTTTAAGATTCAAAGTACATTGTAATGCATGTTCAAAATTAAGACCACTTCTTTCTCACAAGGCTATACAAAGCTTTCAGGTGGATAATAAAATGTTTCTACACTATGTTCTAATGTGGACTTGTTTTTCAGTGCATGCGTGCATGAATAGCACAATCATTCAGCCCTCTCCGTTTCCCATATTACCATAATAGATGGGTAAATGAAAACAGATTCCTCAAGAATTTCATGCAAACATTTTCCATCTGTGTGACTACATGGCTCAAACTGGAAAATAAACAGAATTTAGACAAGGCAGGGCCATCATTTGAATTCACAAGGCCTGGGACAAAATAATAAGGGTGGCCGCCAGAGCAGTGTACCATGAGTGTACAGATTCTGTACAGTGCTTTCATACTGACACAAATGTTCACCAGCTGTCCCCTGCCAAAAGACGCAACACTTGTGGACACTTTCGTCACTCACTGTCTTTCGTGCATCACTGTTTTTTGATTATTTGCTGAGGATTATACTGTTGATTCCACACATGACAATCTTCTGAGCGCAACAGTTTGTCTTTACGCTGTCCTCTTAGCCTAGTTCAGTTGTTTGTCATTTAGACGTGCAAATCAGATGTAAACCCATACACACTGTTCTGAGGTAAATAAAGGATTTACAAGGATTAGCACAGAACAGCAGATGCGAGGCACTGTCCGAGTACAGCTGGCACCCTCCTTCAGATCTCTCAACCTTTAATCACAAAAGGGGAGGCAGAGAGCAGCTTGGCTTCACAATTATTTCTACAAGTTTTGGGTCTCAAACTGTTTCTTTTTTTTATGACTCGACTTGAAGCATGGTTTAATCTTCTTGTGGGGGGTATTTTAAGTATCATAAAGCACAGAAATCCCCATGTACTATGAAATGTGCATGGGCTTAAATACACTTGACCTATATGATGTAACATATTACGTTTATACATTTATTTTTTTTATTTTTAGATATTTTTTACACTACTGTTCAAAAGTTTGAGGTTGATGATATTTTTTAAATATTTTTGGAAGAAGTCTCTCACCAAGGCTGCATGAATTTGTTAAAAATACAGCAAAAAAAAATATTGTGAAATATTATATATATATACACATACACACAATATTTTAAAAATATCTGTATAAAATCCATGGCCATGATCCATCAGCATCATAACTCCAGTCATCAGTGTCACATGTCCCAACTTTATTTTGCAGCTTCTTTTAATGAGTCCAGGTAGACAGTCATAGCCAACATGAATGAGTCATCTTATCTTGTAAAAGTAGTAAAGCTGGTATAATCTCAGGTCATGAGGGCTGTCATGAGTGTGACATGCTCTCTCATTACCAGACGTCATGTGATCACTATCCTTATCATGTCTCACTCCATTACTGCTGACTACCATGGATGGATGTAAGCTTCTGTTATACTGTATCTTTAGCAGTTTGACAGTTCTACATGATTACCAAATCAGTGTTACATTAGTGAAACTGACGTAATTTCCACAGGTGTCATGTCACTGTCCCGCCACCAGAGGGTGCGATTTAAAACGGGCACAACGTTTTTGATTATCAGTGTTCTAGATCTGTTTTCAGTGATTGCAGCCTACCAATTCAAGTTTAGTTTGGGCATATCTGAGGTAAACAATAACCAAACCACTGCCTTCACGTGCTAGTCTGATGTCTCAGATTGGGACCATCAGCACCATTCACGTTTGATGCAGATGCAGTGTCTGGTTAAAGGCTGAGTCAGCTGTCACTATGCAAATAAACGAGGAGAAAGATGGAGAAATGTTCTTAGTGTGTCAATCAAAATTGCAGCTTTTTGCTTTGTCTCAATAGAAATAAATGAATGAAAAACAGAAGCACTGCAGCCAAAATGATGCAGAAAAGGATTAGATTGTACTTCATGTTTTTGCCATTGCATGCTTTAAGTCACATACGAAATAAGTGGAAACAACCTGTAGACTTGCATTGAAGGAGAAATTTGAGCTATATCTACAGACTAGAACATCACAGAGACTTGTGATGGTGGTTCTGTCTTTTATAGCCATATGCCTTTATCAGGAACATCATACAGCAATTGCCCCGTTACATTCAGTCTATTTGTATAGCAAGATATATTCACGTATCATGGCAACTGAGGTTATGCTTTCTCAAGGGTAAAGACGTGGTATTTTCCTCTGCGTGAAGATTATTGTAACCTGGTGACAGACTAATTCTTCTTACCACAAACAAACTGTACAGCTTACTGGAACTGCACTCAAAGCAGGTTGAGGTTTGTAGGGTTTGAGAGTTGAAGTTTTTTACTGTCTGAGATCTAGAATGAAAATGGAATCACAAAATCATTTGACAGTTATTATGAGATATTTGGGGTTCAAAGGTATTTTCAACAGCAAAGTATAGTGAATACAAATTTAGTGCTGGTAGTAACTGATTACATGTAATCTGGATTAGGCCTATATGTAATCAGATTCCAAAAATTAAGTACTTGTAATTAGATTACATTATGTTTTAAAAATACTCATAACTAGACTACAGTTAGCTACTTTTTCTTATTGATTACATGATCAGTATTCACACAATGGCAGTAAATCAATGATAATTGCTTGATTCACCCTAATTCTTCTTTTTCATCTTTTACATCTTCTTTTCTAAAAAGGCCTATCACTTAGATACGTTCAGAAAGTCTTCTAGTTCTGTGGAATTGCGCACACACATACCAACCATACTGACTAGTCTAGTGGCTATAATTACATGGACAATTGAGAGGCCACAAAGCATTTGACTACTGTATTTGAGTAAATTTTTGGGATGTTTTCTCAACATTGCAACAATAAATATTGAATTAACTCCTGAAGAACACATTAAATATGTGTTCATTTAACCATGTATTACTGTCTTTGGAAGGATTTTGTCTTTCAAACACCTTTCAAAAATATTTAAATTTAAAAATTGTATGATTCATTTAATTATTAGCTTTTCATTAAACTCACAAACCTCCTGTAGTTCCTTCACACACCTCAGTTTAAGAAACGCTGACATAATGAAATGTTTAATGCACTTCATGTTGTTGATAACAAAGAATGGAATATATTTTCTTCCTCTGTATTTTTTTTTATCAGTAAGGTACAATATTATCCTATTCAATTCAATGAGATGCATGGACAAAGTTCAAAAGTAATCTAAAAATAATCTAAAAGTAGTGAGATTATATTACAGAAAATGTGTAATGTAATGGATTACATTACATACTACAGTTGTTGTCATGTGATTTGTGAATCAGTAATGGGCTACAATTTTAAAGTAATCT
Organism: Gila orcuttii; assembly: GCA_026230005.1. Lineage (NCBI taxonomy): Eukaryota > Metazoa > Chordata > Actinopteri > Cypriniformes > Leuciscidae > Gila > Gila orcuttii. The sequence goes on from JAPDVR010000008.1 coordinate 29,912,709, forward strand.
ACCCAGCACTGGATGAGTTTAACATACTCACATCAAAATGTTTTATGGGTTTGTGTATCTGGATTCTCAACAGGCTAAAGACAAAATTCTACCATATTTACGAACTTTGAGCATGAGGTTGATTTTCTTAGTACTTTTGTTTGCAGGAACATATCTACATGTGCTTAAAAAATGACATATCAAGATATTTTATCTTTGTTTTGTCTTACACTATTGACACATTGTGTTTCTTGTTTTAACCATAAAAATAGAAAGGTTAACTTTTACTCAAACATAATAACTCCAACTAACTGAATAAATGAATGAATGTGTTCAGTTTTGTTCATTTTTACCTGAAAAACTAAAACAACAACAACAACAACAAAAACCCTAGAGAAATAAACTGATTAAGAAAGTTTATTTTATTTTATCCACCACATTTCTGTGCAGTTCAAGAGGTTCTCCAGTTTTCACACTAATTCACACACTTATAGACATGCCTGAACATTTACTTTAATACCATAGTCAAAATTCAATAGGGTAAACCAGTTTGCATGTTTTAAGAGTCAAAGTCATGCTTCTACACATCCTTTTATTTCAGCATTTATTTCATGTGATGACATTATTTTGTTATTGGAATACTGGAAGAGCATAAGAGCTTAGGCCAGGATATACTTGCACACTTGAGAACATGCTCTTCTGCTTTTGATTGTCTTGTTTTCTGTAACTTAATACCTAGTGGTGAGCAAAATAGTTTGCATGTAAAGTTAGCGCTCTCTATTTTGATTGGTTCTGGAGGCTACCAGATTTAGAGGATAGAAGAGGGTGAGGGTGCAGAGAGAAAAAGTTAGCACAAAAACATTATTTATACATCATTCATTTACCTCCTGAAATGTTTAGCTTGAAGTTCGTTTTAAATGTTACAACTTGTTTCATAATGTTCAGAGAAACATTCAAAAGTAACGTTCCCATGATGTTTGCAAAATAATAAACCTCGGCATAAACCTAATAAACGTTGGCATAACCACAACTTTTTTTTTTGTATTTTGGACATTTTGAACAATCAGAGAACATTTAGAAATAACGTTTTTATAACGTAAAAGGGGACCTATTATGCAAAATTCACTTTTACATGGTGTTTGAACATAAATGTGTGTCGGCAGTTTGTGAACACAACCACCATATAATGGTAAAAATCCACCTGCTCCTCTTTTTATTTTAATCTCCATAAATCATAAACAGAGTCTCAGAACAAGTTGTTTGTAGCTTTTGTGACGTCACATATGCTTAGGCCCCGCTCACGACTGCTGATGAACTCTGCCTTATTAGTATAGACCCCGACCTCAGTGAGCTGTACACAGTCCGCCATGTTTATCTCCTCGCCAGAGCATTTAACAGCAGCATTCAAGTAAGAAATGTATTCATATTAAAGTTAAAGTTATTCAGTCAAGAGCAGTGAGTGATTTTCAGTTTTTCTTTTGCTGTTTGATTCATATTAACACCATAGCAGTAGGTACTGTGTATTACGCTGCTTTCAATTTAATACACAGATCTAATGCAATTTCTTTCCCTGCTGATTACGTTCACAGACATAACCAGTGGCGGCGTAGATGCATTTATATCATAACGATCTATCAATAAATGCACACACGTTGTCCTCTGCTTTTGTTCTGATGCTGACGTTGCGAAGGAGCCGATTTTATATGACTTTTAAAGGTGACTGAGGCGATCACGAATTAGTGTACAGTCAAAAGCTAATTTTTAGGGGGGCTGGGTGGAAATTTAGCGGGGTTAAAGCCCTCTTAAAATCTTTAACAAGCATCATCATTAGCTGATGTTTTATCTGAACTCTGACTGCTAGGGTATGGCAACTGAACTGACATAACTGAATGTGTTTATGTGAACTTTGTGTGTTTTTGACAACCTTTGTGTATTTGAAAGTTTAAGCGCAATAAGAGTGAAAGAGAACTTAGGCTCAATCCCAATTCACCCCTTGCCCCTACCAATTGTTTTCGAGTGTACCCCTTGACCCTTAAAACAGAGTTACAATGGCCAAGGGGTTGAAATATTCCCCTACGAAATGGAACAACCCCTCATGAACCCGATACCTCATCAGTCGTCGATGATGGCTATGATGTTACGGAAGCGACGAGTTTTTACAGGATTTCTCCATGACAACGACTGACAATGAGCGCCGCTGCTCTTACCTCTGAGGAAACATGATGATTATAACGTTCCTTCCTCGAAATGTATGTCTTTTCTGTTTCGGAAAGGTAATTTATTATAAAATTTCTTAATTTAAATGACTATATTATTATTATAAGAGTAAATAAAGTGCATGGTGGTGTCATCTGGGACTACATTTTAATGTTTAACCGTTTGCGAAGCCATCTCGCCGATGATTTGCGATATATTCTAGGAACTTTCTCGTAGCTCTCCGTTCGGAGTGTGCCTCTGAAAAATCTCCGTTTCGAGGGCTATGTAGCCCTACCCCTTCGCCCTACCCCTCTATCACAACAAGAATGTGGACACCCTACCCCTAGACGTGAACGCGCAAAACAGAGGGGTAGGGCCAAAGGGTAGGGGCAAGGGGTGAATTGGGATTGAGCCTTAGTTTAATAAGCACCGTCTGATATCCAGCTTTCTGTGTGCATGCTTTGGATATGTGCGCTCTGAAAACCATATATCAAAAGTTTAGACTGATATGGCTTTAAAACGCATGCAGATAATAAACTTTCATGATGATGAAGAAATGCAATGTCACATGAGTGTGACCATAATAGAGATGATAATCAAAACCAAACAGATGTTTTAGTTTTTGGCAGAGCCGTAAAGGCTCAGCCCTTTTCTGGAAAACGGGATGGGGAGCAGCAGCTCATTTGCATTTAGAGATACATGCACGAGTATGTTTTTCCTTCCACTCAAAAATGGGCATTTATAACATTGTATAATAAATGATCTGTGGGGTATTTTGAGCTGTAAGTTCACATATGCATTCTGGGGACACCTGGAACTTATATTACATTATATTATATTATTTGTGAAAAGGGGCATAATAGGTCCCCTTTAATATGAACATTAGCAAAATGCTCTTAGAACTTATTATTGTTAGATGGGTTATACTAGAATGTGAATAAACTTTTTCCTTGTGCAGTCTTTATTGAACAGTCTTTATAAAAGCCTTGCATTTAGTCTGCTGTGCTTCTTTCAAGGCCAGAACATTTTGTACAACACAAAGTTAAAAAAAAATACACTTCTCTTAACGTCAACTCTTGTTGGGAGGGGCTCTGGAGACCCTGACTGTGCTGTTTTCACTTTAAATGCGTGGTTTACAAAATAGGGAGGGGCGTTAAAGCTCAGAGACTGAGCGTGTGATTAGCAGGAAATGCCTTGTTCCTTAGTGCCAGCGCTTTTTCTCCATTCTTGCAACAGAAGCGCCTGACCCTTGATTTAGTGCATATGTTCCTTAACACCAGTCTCAACCAGAAACCGCACAAGGCCTGTTCACTTGAGTGCAACACGCAGACTTGTTTTTATTCTCCCATTCGATTTCATTGATTTACTTTCTGCTTCTCATTATACTGTACTCCATAAAGATTAAATGATAATGATGTCCTGTTTGCCGAAGGTGGCATTGGGGAAATGGTGCATAAAATTACCTCACTGTCAAAAAGAAGACTGATTTTCATAGTCAAAGACAAGTAGTCTAATATATCGCTATCTTGGTTTAATATGTTAGACTATCAAACCATACCAGAAGGCTCTGGGAGTGCTGTAAATCAAGTTAATTGATTACGTCTAACTCTACACATATGTTCTGTGTGGTCTTTACCTCATCAGCACTGATTCACCACAGGTCAAAGGTCACTCAGCTGTCTGCATTCTATGGTATTTAACAGAATCCATGAAATTATCCCTTTGTATCTAGGCATAAAACTGACCCACATCAATGTCCCCTTGACCCCCATACATAGACTACCATTCAAAACACCATTTTTTAATTTTTTTTTTTAATGTTTTTGAAAGAAAATAATTGTGCTGCTTGATATTTCGGTGGAGACTGTAACCATTTTATTTTCTTCTGTAACATTAGAAATTAATTTACTGTCACCTTTTTTCTTTTAATGCATTCTTGCTGAATAAAATACTTAATTTTTTTTTAATCTCGCTGATCCCAAATGCTTGGTCTGTGGTGTACATACAACATACATGCTCTAGAAGTGCAAAACAATGGCTCAGTGTGTACGTGAAGCTGAAAAAACATGCCTGAAGTGTTCACAACATTTGCCAGAAAACAATGTTATATTCTGACTTGGCTGTTTCAATTGACTTGAGTTGTGCTGTCCCCCTTACAAAAAAACCCACAAAGAATGTATGAGCGCTCTAATGTTAGAATAACAGCTCACATTGCTACTGTATGTATGAGGGTGAAAACTGTGTCACTGAGCTTAGCGCATGACAGGTGAAAGTCTGAGGACTAAGAGGATCTGGAACAAACCAATCACAAGGCGACCCAATCACGCACGAGTGCTGAAAGAAAGAGAGAGTGAACGGCTAAGTTCAGAATACAATACTAACTCACTACTGAATACTGCACAGTATATATAATACTGTATAATAGTCTACAAGTTTTGTAACATGATAAATTATGCAACTGTTAAGTAAAATTCTGTGTCGTTGTCACATGACCTCATCTTATTGAATGTTTATTTCAGTGAGGTGAAAATATAAACGCTTACTTTGCATTTTTAAAGTCGAATTAATGTAAAAATGTCAATATTTGAAAGTCCATTTAGATAAAATTTTGAGTAATATTACTTGGTTCATTTGTCACACTGGAAATAGAAGATCAAGACAATTGCATTGTATTGTGGGATACCCAGAAAAGTATGCCCTGTTGCATAGAATTCTGTCCTGTTGTCCATGTTGGTTTAATATAATAGGTCAAACAGGAATTCCATGCATAGCTAATCTGCATACTAAGCATACTACAGTATACTGCAGAAATAGTAAGTTATACTAGTATAGTAGTACTATGTTATTTTGAAAACATCCAGAGAATTGAACTATAATATAGGCCGAATAAGAGAGGGGTGTGAAATTTTATGGTGTTGATTATTAAAAAAGTTTTTACGAATGTATTCACACCCACAGTAAAAAACACTGCTTTGCTGCTTTTTCCCCATCTTTAGTGCAGCTGCGGTGCCAGCAACCAGTGCTGTAATTAAGGATACTAGCAGATGCTTGGGTGGTTGAGGGCATTTATGTCCCATGAGGCTTCACAAATGTTGATCCAGCCTCTGGGGTGTTGTTCTGACTTTTCACACATCATGGAAATCTCCAGGCCTTTTAGGGGCTTCACATTAGAAAATAATGGACATGTTTGAGACGTCTGAGCCAGCACAGAAGACCTGGGTTTCAAAGAATCCTCAACACAAATAATTCACATGATTTTTCACTGTTTTTAGTACCCAGTTGTGGCTTAGTACCAAGTTGTCAGCCCTCATATATCATATAAGCACACATAGCATACACTGTTCAAAGGTTTGAAGTCTGTATGATTCTTAATTTTTTTAATTTAAAGGTTGCATTTTTTAAAATAAAAAATACAGTAAAATTTTTTTAAAGAAATGTTTTCTACTTGAATAATCTATTTTAAAATGTGATTTATTCCTGTGATGGTAAAGCTGAAATTTCAGCAGTCATTACACAAGTCTTCAGTGTCACATGATCCTTCAGAAATCGTGCTGCGTTCACGCTATGCCATAATTCCCGTCATTCCACTCGGAGTTGTACATGTTCATGACTGGAAATTATGCGTTTCTGCAATGTTATCAATGCCTAAATTAATCTGCAGCGGTCACATGGTACAAGTAGGATCTCTCCGAAAATTCTCAGTGTGCAAGTTATAAGTTCTACATTATGAGTTCTACGAGGACGTGAACGCATCATCATTCTAATATGCTGATTTGCTGCACAAGAAACATTTATTAGTATTATCAATTTGATCAAATTCTGCTGCCTAATATTTTTGTGGAAATTTTTTTACTTGGATTTTTTTTTTCAGGATTCTTTGATGAATATTTATTATGCAGAACAGCATTTATTTAAAATAAATATTTGAAAAAAAAAATGTTTAGTTACATTATAAATATAAGGCAGTTTTTGGGTTTAATGTTGGATTAACAACTTCCTTGTAAAGTCCCTGTGTTGTCTATTCTCTCGTTCAGGTGATGAAATTCCAGATATTTAATCTAAAAAGGATTGTATAACTTTTATATTTCAGAGTTTATTGTAGATGCTATGATACATATTTGCATTTAAATGAATATACAAACATAAAGTCCCCCCCTCCCCTTAATTGTGATGATAATATAGGTTATACACATGCATTAGAGCATGTGATCATGTGCATGCATCTGCATTATGTGTAATGTGCATGAATGTTCTATGTGAACTAAACCACTCTCACTCTGCACAAGTTCTTCAACATGGAACATACAGCATTAAGATTAAGCTCAGTCATACAGCAGGAACCTTCAGTCGGAGAGGAACTGCAGCAGAACCCCATCCTCTCCCACTCCCGATTTCACACTGCCTTTTCACAGGATTACAGGCAGCCATAGTCAAAAGAGCCAGTCATAACCAGTCTACAAACCCAGTCTGCAGTCCTCCATTTGCTTCATTACCTCCTCTGTTCATTCAGCCTCTGGGCAATGATCACTTTCATTCTTTTTGATACAATTTCTGTTTTTTTCTACCATATGTGGCCTCATATATGTTGATGTATACGTCTATTCACTGAAACTCATGCATGCATAGTTAAAACACACATACTGAAAAAAACACATGCGTGTTAGTCTTAAAAGAGAATGGCGTGATTGCTGTTATATAACCTCAAACCAAAGTGTGCATAAAAGTGGCTGCTCTGCTTGTCAATCGATCACCAATGATGCAGTTGAATAACGCCAGCTGTTGTAAACAAAATGATTGCAGAAAAAGTGCATGTTGCGTATAAAAATGCCCTTATTGACGCATTGGATAATCCAGTTGTTGATACCTAGATGTTACAAAGGCCATTATTTAGTCAGAGGTTCATTTCACTGCTTTGTTTCCTGCACCTGGTGATCGTTTCTCCCTTCTGATTGCATAATGTTTTTGTCCCTCTCCCCACTAGAACCGACTCGGTTCAGCCTGAGCATTCCGGTGGTCGCCATGGCAACTGAGCATCATCCCTCCCCCAAGTCATTGTTGAGTGGCAAGAGCATGTTATCTAAGGGTCACAAGTGAGATTTGGAAAGATATGGAGAATCTGAAGTGGATTAAGCAACACTTACTGCTCACTTGCTTATGGTAGTAATGTTTTTTCATAGCACATACTGATGCATTGCATGCATGCAGCATCTCATATGTTCTGTTTGAGGAGTTATTGTGTTATAAAACAGCAGATAGAGGGATCAATTAGAAATCCCCATCTTCATCTTCTTAAACCATGTTTCTGCCTCCACTGTCTGTTTTTACAAGGCAGAAAGGAAACTGGGTCAGCAGCCTGAAGTGTTTCTCTCTGCATATGATCCATGATTCATGCTGTGCTATTATTTGGCCTATAATGAGACATCATCTCCATTAAGCTTCATTGTTATCAACACATAAAATCATTGATTATGCTGAGATTTATTCATGAGCACCAAATGGAAATGCCTGTGCCTGTAGAAAAAATGGAATTAATCATTTTTATTTAAATAAATGTCTCTGTCATTTGTTATGATTTATTTATACATTTTAAAGAGAAAAATGAAACAGGGATATAACTCTGTATTTAACCAAAAACATGTATATTTTATTGCTCATTTGAGTCAACATGTATGCAAAACAAGTGCTGATTTTGTGCTTAGCTTGGAACAAAAATAATAGGATCACAGTTTTTTTTCCTTCAGTCAGACTAATTGTAATCGTTGACCATTCACCACACAACCTAAATTCATGATATTTACTTTATATCAGAAAGTGTAAGTCACATCCTGAAGATTCATGTCAGAACATTCTTGAAAAGTTGTTACCGGGAAATGCAACAACCGAATGAAGCAAGTTTGAACATGATAATGATCACAGAAGCATATTATTCTTATAGCTATTTGTTCCAATCTCTGAATTGAATGTTAAATTAAATTAGCCTACAGAAGTTTACCTGTTGATTCAGAGAAACTTTTTTTTTCTTTTGGAATAAAAATAAATAATGGACAGCAGTTTTTTTTTTGCCCGTTTATTTATTTTTTGGTTTATTTCAACTTCAGATAAAAATAAAGAAATAAATAAAAAATCTTTTAATTTACGATATCAATATACAGGTCCTTCTCAAAAAATTTTTATATTGTGATAAAGTTCATTATTTTCCATAATGTAATGATAAAAATTAAACTTTCATATATTTTAGATTCATTGCACACCAACTGAAATATTTCAGGTCTTTTATTGTTTTAATACTGATGATTTGGCATACAGCTCATGAAAACCCAAAATTTCTGTCTAAAAAAATTAGCATATTTCATCCGACCAATAAAAGAAGTGTTTTTAATAAAAAAAAAAAAAGTCAACCTTCAAATAATTATGTTCAGTTATGCACTCAATAGTCAATACTTGGTCGGGAATCCTTTTGCAGAAATGACTGCTTCAATGCGGCGTGGCATGGAGGCAATCAGCCTGTGGCACTGCTGAGGTGTTATGGAGGCCCAGGATGCTTCGATAGCGGCCTTAAGCTCATCCAGAGTGTTGGGTCTTGCGTCTCTTAACTTTCTCTTCACAATATCCCACAGATTCTCTATGGGGTTCAGGTCAGGAGAGTTGGCAGGCCAATTGAGCACAGTAATACCATGGTCAGAACCATTTACCAGTGGTTTTGGCACTGTGAGCAGGTGCCAGGTCGTGCTGAAAAATGAAATCTTCATCTCCATAAAGCTTTTCAGCAGATGAAAGCATGAAGTGCTCCAAAATCTCCTGATAGCTAGCTGCATTGACCCTGCCCTTGATAAAACACAGTGGACCAACACCAGCAGCTGACATGGCACCCCAGACCATCACTGACTGTGGGTACTTGACACTGGACTTCAGACATTTTGGCATTTCCTTCTCCCCAGTCTTCCTCCAGACTCTGGCACCTTGATTTCCGAATGACATGCAAAACTGAGCAACAGTCCAGTGCTGCTTCTCTGTAGCCCAGGTCAGGCGCTTCTGCCGCTGTTTCTGGTTCAAAAGTGGCTTGACCTGGGGAATGCGGCACCTGTAGCCCATTTCCTGCACACGCCTGTGCACGGTGGCTCTGGATGTTTCTACTCCAGACTCAGTCCACTGCTTCCGCAGGTCCCCCAAGGTCTGGAATCGGTCCTTCTCCACAATCTTCCTCAGGGTCCGGTCACCTCTTCTCGTTGTGCAGCGTTTTTTGCCACACTTTTTCCTTCCCACAGACTTCCCACTGAGGTGCCTTGATACAGCACTCTGGGAACAGCCTATTTGTTCAGAAATTTCTTTCTGTGTCTTACCCTCTTGCTTGAGGGTGTCTATAATGGCCTTCTGGACAGCAGTCAGGTCGGCAGTCTTACCCATGATTGCGGTTTTGAGTAATGAAACAGGCTGGGAGTTTTTAAAAGCCTCAGGAATCTTTTGCAGGTGTTTAGAGTTAATTAGTTGATTCAGATGATTAGGTTAATAGCTTGTTTAGAGACCCTTTTCATGATATGCAAATTTTTTGAGACAAGAATTTTGGGTTTTCATGAGCTGTATGCCAAAATCATCAGTATTAAAACAATAAAAGACCTGAAATATTTCAGTTGGTGTGCAATGAATCTAAAATATATGAAAGTTGAATTTTTATTATTACAGTATGGAAAATAATTAACTTTATCACAATATGCAATTTTTTTGAGAAGGACCTGTATAACTGCCCAGCAACAACTTTTCCCAAGCACTGGACAGAAACACCATTCTAATTTGTGATTGGTTGGCAGTCATTTTGGGGAGCCAATCACAAGGCATTATGACTTGTCAGTCTGTCAAGCATGGGAATGTAGGTAAAAGGTTCCACAACAAACTTGTTAACCCTGCCCCCACCACACAGAGAGAAGCTCATAAAGTAAACATTTTTGTCCCAGGAAAATGGGATTTTCCTGCACTTCATAGAATGAAACAGAGACGCCCCTTTGTTCCCGTTTGAGAGCCAACACATAGCGTGTAATCACAGTTAGTGAATGTGACTTAACTGTTAACAGCGTTGGCCAGCTTCGTGTTTATGAGCTTATCGAAGTGGTTGCAAAAGTTTAGCTGCAAATTCTGCAATAACACTGCCATGCAGGTTTGAATAGTTGTTTGCACAATACGAGGTTTCAGGAAGAAAACATTTTAATCTCTCTGTTGACCAACATAGTAACACGAAGAAACAGAGTCCACTGCAGAAAAAAAGTGTTTATGAACTACACTACTGATAAACAGATTTATATATTAAGTGTATAGGTCTCTTACAAGACCAAAATGTGTTAGACAGTCAAAAAGAGAGTTTTGTTTTTGTAATTCCAAGTGTCCTTAACTAAAAAAAAAAAAAAAAAAAAAGTTCCGTCAGTATACTACTCAAAATGTTCTCTTGTGCAGATGTAGAGTTAGTGCTTCATGGACATTTAACAAGTACTGAGCAGTTAAAATTGATCGTGTTCTTGAGAATGAGAGGCAGATCTCCAGTTGGAATCCATCATGAATCTGTGTAAAAGTTGTCCAAGTTTACTCACCTTGCCCCATAAATTCAAAACTTTGTTTCTTGGGATGCTAAAATAACATGCAAGTCAAATCAGCAAGTACAAAAGCAAGACATGACTACTGCACAGTTAAAGAGGAAGCACACAAGACAAGTTTGTGGTAAAAATAAATGTTTAAGTCTCTCTTTTTTTTTTTAGCAACTTCAGGTTTACCAAAACGGGTGCAGTTACATCATGGTAGTAGACAAAACAGGATCAAATCCTTGATGAATCAGGGATTTAACATGACAAATAACAGATTTACAAGTATAAAAACAGGACAGTTATTGGACCTCGACTGAAGTGTACCGCACAACATGAACAGTGTGTACAGTCAAAATGGATAACACATTTTGCCATTTAATACACTATCAGTAAGACGCATTGAAACATCATATACTTGAATAACCAAGTCAATGTACGCAACAACTAGCTATTGGTTTAAAAGAAATTAAATGTCGTCTAGCCTTGGCAACCCTAGGTTCTTCTGTGCACCTGACTAACGTCTCAGTCCATCTTAACTACCAAAAGGTAGGATCACGGGATCAGAGCTTTCAACGCTATTGTTAAACATCCACTCCCCAAGAAACAATAAAAAAAAAAAAAATAATAAAAAAAAAGGGGAAAAGACATGCTCTGCAACACCATGTCCCCAGTCAGATCAGGTTAACTTCAGATTTAATCTTAAAATGTTAAGTTGACCAGTCAACTTCAGCGATATTAAAATGCCAGGTTAGAAACACCCTGAAAGAAAACAAGATACAGTACTAATTTGGCTTGATGGCCATTTAAAAAAAAAAAAAAAAAAAAAAAAAAAAGAGGGATGGCAAGGGGAGGGAAGTTCAGTCCAGGAAAAGAGAGAGATCTAGTAGTCCACAGGTTCTTCACCCTCTTCATCAAGCAAACATGTGCGAATCAGGGCCTCAGTGACTGCATAGGGGTCGCAGTTGGCAGATGGACGGCGGTCCTCAAAGTAGCCCTTCTTCTCTTGTCCCACTGTTCGTGGGATGCGGATGCTAGCACCACGGTTGGCTACGCCTGCGGAGAACTCATGAATGTTGGAGGTTTCATGGTGGCCAGTCAGTCTACGAGCATTGTCCAGGCCTCCTTTTGGATCATAGGCACGGATGTGGTAGTTGTGCCTCTTTCCGAGCTTATCAATGCACTCCTCAATGCATCTAATTAGGAGACGAGATGTAGTCATTTAATACTATAGGTTACAAAATATTTTTGAAAGGAAAGCCAGCCATCTATGATTGGTACTTACTTCAGCCCACCATCTTCCCGCATTTCCTTGGTGCTAAAGTTAGTGTGGCAACCAGCGCCATTCCAGTTGCCTGGGATCGGCTTAGGATCAAATGAGGCTACCACACCGAAGTCTTCACAAACTCGGTGCAAGATGAAACGAGCTACCCACAAATGATCCCCCATGTTGATGCCTTCACAGGGGCCAATCTGGAATTCCCACTGCAAAATAGGAGAGTCACGTTATAGTGAATCAAGAATTAACAGAATAATTGGTCACATTCCAAATAGGTAATCTTTAGATGGCATAAGAGACTGGGACAGATGTTACCTGGGCTGGCATAACTTCAGCATTGGTTCCACAGATCATCACACCAGCATAGAGGCAGGCTTTGTAATGTGCCTCCACAATGTCTCTGCCATAGGCTTTATCTGCTCCAACTCCACAGTAATAAGGTCCTGTAGATATCAGTGGAGCACATTTAAGACCAGACATCTTCAGAACATAATTTATAATGGTAAAATGTGACAGTAAAGGAGCGTTTTTTACCTTGGGGACCAGGGAACCCATTGGAGGGCCAACCAAACGGATGCCCATCTGTACCAAGGATAGTGTACTCCTGCTCCATGCCAAACCAAGGGGTCTGATGGTCTACCATTTCCATGATCTTTTTACATGTATGACGATGGTTGGTTTCTGTGTTTAAGACGAGAATAGCAACAAGTCTTTAAACAAACCAAGATCAAACATACACTGATGTCGGCTTATCCTCAAATAAATGTACCAGCAGACTTCCGGTTGTACTTTAGCACCTCACACAAGACCAATTTGTTGGGGTCTTTGCGGAAAGGATCCCTAAACATGGCAGAGGGGATGAGATACATGTCGCTGTTGGAGCCTTCAGATTGATACGTGCTGGAACCATCAAAGTTCCACTCAGGAAGATCTGAATAATAGAACATGATTAGAAGCCATTAATTCCAAATCCCTTAGAAGTCCAAGACTCTAATATAAATCTATTAATGCATTGTAAACGGATGTGGCATTGTCCAGCTTACCTTCAATGCTTTTAGGCTCAGAGTCCAGCGTCCTGGTCTTGCATCGCAGTCCTTCTCCAGTTCCGTCAATCCAGATATACATGGCTTGAACTTGGTCTCCCTGAGGCAGTTCCATATACTGCCCTTTTACCACTTTACTCAACTGAGCACTGGCAGACGTGGCCATTTTTGTTACAATAAAACACCTAAACAGGAGGAAAACAGATATAGTTTAACATCAAGAAATCTCACAAGAATCCTGAACATATTGCACTTCCTTAAACTTGGATAAGCATTAAAGCATACATTCAGCACAAGGATCAATAGCTTAAAGGAATAGTTCCCCAAAAAATGAAAATGCTGTCATTTACTCAGTTGTTCCAAACCAGTATGGGTTTAATTTCCACTGAACAGAAAATATATTTGGAAGAATATGGGACTATAGCCATTGACTTTCATAGTATGAAAAAAAAAAAAAAAAAAAAACTATGGAACTCAATGGGGCCATCAACAGTTTTGTTATAGACATTCTTCAAAATATCTTCTTTTGTGTTCAGAAGAAAGAAATTTATACAGGGTTGGAACTGGTGAGTAAATGACAATTTTCATTTTTGGGTGAATTATTCCTTTAAGTACAATACCAAGCACAAACAAACAGATGATAATTTAATAAAACAGGTAATCTCAGAAGAAGCCTAGAAATAAAACAGCATTGATAGGATTATAGACCATTGCCAACCAGGTAATTTAGAACGGTTTTGATTTAGGCACCTTAAAATGACAAAGCAGAAAATAACTGATCTTGATTGACTGCAGTATTGTTGGCTTGTGTCGATAGAGGGGTACCTTAATCTTACAAATAAGGCGTTGGGAAAGACTAGACCACGTGCTTTGCAATCTGCATTGGGAATTCTCTTTGCGTTCACTTGTGAAAGGGTTGTTGGTTCAGTATTGTAAACCACTATCAATATTGATAGCACAAATCATTAGGTCAACGCAAAAAGCATCATTGCTGCTCAAAGTCGACGCTTGCTAGCGCATCCCAGGGCTAGCCGGTAACCATGGTTACAGCGCGGCAGTATATTACATCATAGCGTGAAGTACAGATAAATAACGGTGAAGTCACAAAACAAGTAAATTTTGTTTAAAACCAAACTCCCTATCAACAAAAGCAGTTGCATAACCATAGTAACGTTCACAAAAGCACATTCGTGCATTGCACACAAATGGCAGCCTGCTGAATAATAGAAAGTTACGTACCTGGACACCAACAGAAATTAAAATGTATGATATCAGACTGGCTGGTCCAGTTGCTTGACTGATAAATTTGCGTTTGGTGTTCTCTCATTCTCTGCCCAGGAGTTTGGACTGTCATCCTGATTTATATGTATGGTCGCAGGATTCCGGTGCGTGTGATTGGTCAGCGAGAAACGCGTTTGTTTGTTCTCAGGTGATTGAAGGCACGCGCGGCTTCATCATTGGACGCGATCTCTTCCAGCACTGAAGTGAAGTCACGCCCTCAATTTCGGCGAGGGAACATTTGCGTAGGATTAGTCTTTTGTTGTTGTTGTTGTTGTTGTTGGTCATTCTCTGTTCTTGATAGAGCTATAAAGAAATTTGTCCCACCGAAGTAAAGCACGACATTGCAAGCTTTTTAAACAGGAGCTCAAGAAGAACATTGTGTTCCATAATTGAATTCACAGAGCAACCCAGATAAATTAAGCATTTATGGAGGATAAACCGAGCCTCGTGTTTCACGAGATGTTAAATGCCCCCATGTGGTGTAAAATAATGTTCATACTGCATTCATCCTCTTACAAACTGCTGGGACTTCATCATGGTCATAAGTAAAAAAAAAAAAAAAAAAAAAAAAAAAAAACCCGGCTCGAATTATAAACAAACTTCTGAGCAACAGTTCATTGTATTTCCCCCCAACAATAAGCGAGCAGGTAGGCTATGTTAATTTTTTTTATGGGGCATTGACAACTAAAGCTTCAAAAAAGTTTTTTTTTTGTTTTTTTTTTTGAAATCTTTTGTACTCTATATTTTTGAGTCATGAACAATGTTTTCAAGTTTTTTTTTAAAGTTAAAGTAGTTTTCAAAGTGTTTAAATAATATTTAACCAAATATTTGTATGTATAGTTGTATACTGTAGTTGTACTGACATGGAAAGAGTACCAACCTACCCAATACTTAAAATGAGCAGTATTTTAGTATCATATAGTTTTTACCAGTATTTGAGAGAGATTTATACAAACCTTTTCACTCTGCCACAAAGATCAGTTGGGCTCCTCTGGATGATGCATTATCATGTTTTCTAATATTACCATGTCAATTCATAATAAAAGAGGCATGTTTGCAGATGCCACCCTAACTTCTGAGAATATACAAATTGCTGGACAAAGGTTTTTCAATGATCTCAACAGCTTTAGAACTACTGATACTTATAAAATGTGTTTAAAGGTTTCAAACCTAAAATTATGCCGAAGTATTTTTCGTTTTTAATTTTTTATTATTAAGACACCATATTAAATATGTTTATTAGTAATTTGTTCGGACAGTTGTACCACCTGACATTTTGGGGATAACAAATAATAAAATATTATTTAAATGACTTAAAATGAATTCAAACTAAATAGGTTTTATAGAATAAAGTGATATATGTCATGCATTTATCAAATTATTTTAAAAGGAAATAATGCACTTGGACACAAAAAGATGCACGTCATGTCTTTGATGCATTTGTCAATTCATTTTATTGAACAATAACATCATTCTATCATTCATTCTTGGCTTTTCTAGGGCAAGTTGGATATCTGGATCTTCATATGGCTCAAAAAGGTAGTCATTATAGTACATAGTTTCAATATAAGTTTAGAACACAGCCTTAAAGACATGTAGTTTTGATAAATACACAAAGAAACTCCTACTCATAACCATCTTAGCCAGAATCAGTGTGCAAGGAAGCAATAACCCTATATCTTTCATTTAGAATTGCTCTTTCACTTATAACTATGTGATGTAATTGCTTTAAAGTCATCAAAAATGATGAGATCAGCACGCCTGGAAGACAGTGAGCCTTAAGAAATGTAAAACAGCTGAGTAGTAATCTTCACACAACAACATATAGACCAGGTGAACTGAAAAGGCAAAAGGGCATTTGATTTCAATTTGTTTTTAACAACATGATAGCACAAATAATCCAGTCTAGATATATCAAATTATCTTACAGTAACACATTATTATTATAATAATAATGTTTCCTCTTATAGGCTACATATTGTATATTGTGTAATGTACTCACATTTTTATTTTTTTAAGTGTATTGATTCAAAGGATAGTGAATGAATAAGCCTAAATTAATTTGGCATCACTGGTGGTATACTAATTCAAAATATGCAATCAAAAAATTAATTTAAATAATCACAACTGTAACCTGAAACTATATTTAGTAACCTACTAAACATTTACTATGTTGTTGGTTGGGAGTACAATATCCAAATGTCCTTAAAGAGGTACTAAAATGAAATATAAGGCCAGTGTCTTTGTCCGGGGCACAGAAGGATTGTCATTTTCAAAACACTATATAACAATCATATGCAATGTAGGTCCACTTTCCACTGTCACTATACCACAGGTGTCATGGTGACATCCCCCCTGGTGAGACCATGAACATACATGTAGAAAATGTGCTCATATTGCTCATGCTAAATGAAATAGTGCAATCAGTTTGCCATATGTGACTTTATTTTTTAATAAATATGCCAAACTAGTTAACCTTATTTTGCTTTTTAAGTGAGAGTAGGAATATGCTGCCTCAGTATCTGCTGTGGCCAAAGTAACGCTAGACAGCTGATGCCCAGTAAATCACTTCTCCAAGAGACCAGTGATGACCTGGCACAGAAATTAAACATTGAGAGGCAGTGTGTAAAAACACCAAGATACTGTTGGTGGTTTTTCTGTGCAGTGGAAATGGAGGTCAAAGCACACGGTTGTTTCAGAGAAAAGAAGCCACCCAAAAAAGTTGAAAGCCAGGACACTCTTCATCCTTAGAGTTTAGCTTCACCATCTGTGCTTGTGGAAGCAGCTGTTAAAAGTTGAACTAGGAATCTTTTTAGTCGAAGAAAATGGATGCCAGTTTAGTTAAACTGTTAAAATGGCCTATTGTCATTTATGGAAGACTGCTCCATAGTTTACTTCATTAACTGCAAATTCAAAATATATAACTACCTGCATGAACTAGTGTGCATGTAGGTAGTTTGCTTCTTTGATATTTCAAAAACACAGATGAATTAGCATAAAGTTTTTTACAAATGTCTCAAATTCTCTTTAAAAAGGTCGATCAGAGATGCTTGTAAAGTGTATGCAAATGGCTCCCTCTAGCGGGGAAAACATTTCAGTACAGCTGAAGATTATGGTTTTGTGATCACATACCTTACCACTGGCAGGACTGAGTGGATGATTTTTATTGTTTATGAAAAAGATACTGTACCGTACTGTATCTTTTCAGACTGTCAACGTAAAAAAGGTTAATCAGGTCTTTCTCTTTGTGAAATATAATTTTCTCTTAGTTGACATATAATTCAATTTAATAAAAATAATAAGTATAATGATTTAGGAAATTCCAGAAGTTTCAGGAAGTGAATGTTCTTCAGAGTTCATAATTTTTATGACCAATTAATTTACATGATTATTTCAATAATTTGTGATTGTACAGGATATAGTTGTTGTTGTCAGCTATATAAAGGCTCTTAATTGGAATCAATGGTTCAATGTAGAACCTTTAACCATCCATCCATCCATCTTCTTCCGCTTATCCGGGGCCGGGTCGTTTACTGTAGTTTTTATCACACTGATGTAATTTCAAGTGTTTGTTTTTAAAATAAGTTTGTTTTTAGTTAGTTATTAGATGCTATAAAAACGGTGCTGTGACGTCATGATTGACATGTTCTCTGAGCGAAGTAACGCTAGTCATTGAAGCACCAACGGACTTCGGGATCTTCGGAGGACTGATAAGATTGTATTTACTTTATTTTAACAAGCCTCTTGTCGTACTGCAATCAACAGACATCGAAATTGGAGCAGAACGGAGGAACGGAGTAGACATAGGCCACTTAAAAAAAAGTGCGGGGACTGGGAGAGTGCATTCAGAGAGAGTGAGGGCGGGGCGTTGATTTCCCAGCTTTACTTCCTGCTCACTACTGCGCAGGTCTGGTCCCGAGATCGCAACTGCGCAGACTCAAGTCCCAAGATGTCAGCACCATATCGGGACACTGGCGGCTTCACTTCTCACCAATGGAAGAGAGCGAAGGGGCGTCGTCCATCTTTTTTACAGCCCCTCACGGACGACTGCTGTCACATATAACAAAACAAACACAACTCCAGGCCTGGTCTCTCTAGATCTCCACTGTCGTCGCTCCTCCTTTTATGCTTCCGCCCCTCCGTGAGAGATACGAGACCGGTGCGTCGCGCAGGTGTCGCTCATCAGTAATCACGGCACCGGTTCACGGCAATCTCGCCGTTCTCCCACGGCCCTCGACCTCGTCCTGCTCGCCACATACCCCCATCGCCCCTCGCAGGCTGGGGGGTACACCCGAGATGGCGCTCTACTCCCCCCCCCTCCTCCGGGGGGACCAGACACGGCGGCTGCGGTACCTGGGGGTATGGACAGACGAGGTGAGAGAAAAGGATACGGAAGCATGAGGAGCAACAGAGAGGAGAGAGGGGAGCGAGAAAAATAAATAAATTTTGGTCCGGCTCCCGGACACACTGCCGCTCGGTCCTTAATCAGCTGAGAGACTCACTCGCGGTGCCATGCGATGGTACTGGACATCCGTTGGGGGACAGCTCAACACTCCTCCGCCTCCTGGTGGACAGCGATGGCTCCTCCGGTCAAGGGCAGCCGGCAGTGAGTCCCCCGTTCCCTGCTCCACTCCCATCATGGCCGACAGCAACAGGCTCCGGCCCACGGCGAACGGGAGCGACTCCTCCGCTCCCTCTCGGACGGGCTCTCCGACAGCGTGTTCCTTCTACCTTCCGGGTTTCGGCACCAGTGTAACGAGGTTAGCTGCTTCCACAAGGAGGCGGGAACTGGCGAACATTCAAAGACTTTAATAACAAAATAAAACAAATACAAAATGAAAGTAAAAGACAGCAGCCCCTCACGGACAACTGCTGTCACATATAACAAAACAAACACAACACAACTCCAGGCCTGGCCTCTCTCAATCTCCACTGTCGTCGCTCCTCCTTTTATGCTTCCGCTCCTCTGTGAGAGATACGAGACCGTCGTATAGATACTTCGTGCAGGTGTCGCTCATCAGTAATCACAGCACCGGCCTCGCGCCATTCTACCATGGCCCTTGACCTCGTCCTGCTCGCCACATTCGCCTTGCAGCTCAGCTCCTTCTTCACCACGACAGACCGGTACATCAACCGCATTACTGCAGAAGCTGCACCGATCTGTCTGTCAATCTCCCGTTTCATCCTTCCCTCACTCGTGAACAAGACCCCAAGATACTTGAACTCCTCCACTTGAGGTAGAAACTCTCCACCAACCTGAAGTGGGCAAGCCACCCTTTTCTGACTGAGAACCATGGCCTCGGATTTGGAGGTGCTGATTCTCATCCCAGCCGCTTCACACTTGGCTGCAAACCGTCCCAGCGCATGCTGAAGGTCCTGGTCTGATGGGGCCAGCACGACAACATCATCTGCAAAAAGCAGAGACGAAATCGTGTGGTCCCCACACCGGACACCTTCTGGCCCCTGGCTAGGCCTAGAAATTCTGTCCATAAAAATTATGAACAGAACCGGTGACAAAGGGCAGCCCTGCCCGAGTCAAACAAGTCTGACTTGGAACTCACCGAGGAGCTTCTTGACTACCTCTGTGACTTTGATTGTGGCTTGTACCTCTGTGGACGAGTCCACCTCCAAGCCCTCAGCCTCTGCTTCCTCAATGGAAGACGTGTCGGTGGGATTGAGGAGTTCCTCGAAGTATTCCTTCCACCGTTTGACGACATCCCCAGTTGAGGTCAAGAGCTGCCCACCTCCACTGTAAACAGTGTTGGTAGGGCACTGCTTCCCTCTCCTGAGGCGCCGGACGGTTTGCCAGAATCTCTTCGAGGCCAACCGGTAGTCCTTCTCCATGGCCTCACCGAACTCCTCCCAGGACTGCAGAACCTTTAACATCCATGGAATCTTTTCATTGCACCAAAGGTGGTTTATAGTGGAAAAAGCTTCTTCAGATTATTAAAAAAAATAATTTAAATAACTGGGTTTTATTGGAGAACCTAAAATGGATCTTATGTGGTGTTGCTGTTGAAACCTCCTTTTGGAACCTTTATTTTTAGGAGTGTTTAGAAAAACTTCTATTCCTTTTTTTTTTTTTTAAATGTTTAACTTCCATGACTGTTTCAGGTCTAGAAATCAAATTGTTACAATTTCCTCATATATCCCTGTCACAGATTTTCAAGATCGTGGGAACCTTCATTCTTAACTGAAAAAGACAGTTGTTGAGTGAACAAATTAAATAAGAAATATGATGTCAGTTAAAAAGTTAGTTCATCCAAAAATGAAAATTCTGTCATTAATTACTCATCCTCATGCCGTTCCAAACCCGTAAGACTTTCGGTCATCTTCGGAACACAAATGAAGATCTTTTTGATGAAATCTGAGTCATTTCTGTCCCTCCATTGACCAATAAAAGCCTAAATTCAATCTGTTTAGCATATAAAGTGATCGTGTCTCTTCAGAAAATTTGGACTAAACCGGTGAACTATCCCTTTAAGTTTTATAACTTTTAATCCTTGTTTTGTCATTTTAAATCATTTTAGTATATTTAATAATAATAATACATTTAAGCCATTTAAGCCCTCTTGTGGTCCCAATGGAAGTGTGCTGAGGCCTCCTAGTGGATACTGGCTCTCTGGTTGGGAACTGTCTTAGTGGATAGATAGTGTTAGACAAAGTTAACATCATGCGTCAAAAGATAGAAAATCAATTTAAAGCAAGCTATTACCCATGATCCTACTGTCTTGTTACAATAACATATACTCTTCAGCAAGGGCCTCTTCTCCTCGATTCCTAAAGATGATTTTTTATGGCCTGCTAACTGCAGAATGTCTGGTCGTCAAAACTATTATTTAAAAAGAAAAATCTGTACAGAACTCTTGGAGCGCAGGTGTGCCATCATTACATCACATTCTTTTGATTATATCCAAGGAGTAACATTCATATTGTTGATGGTAACGGCACTTCATTATCATTTTATTAATGTAGTTAAATTAGGCTAACTTTATTCAGAAGAACATTCTGGATGTTCCTGCTGCTTTGTTGTTTTATTTAATTAATTGCACTCTAGTGCTGGGCATCCAGGCCTTGTTATCTCAATTTACAGCATATTTCTGGATCGTAACTTGCCCATAAACCGCACATATCTCCCAGCAGATGTTTGGCGGACAAGTTTGGAGAGTATAAAAATTTGATGGACACAGATGTGTTTGTGTGAGACATATGGAGCTGTTTGTATCAAGAAAGAACATTTTATGGTATTTACTTGTGTATGCAATATGTAGATGTTGTCTGGGTACTTTGTTTTTCACCCAATGTTTCAAAGCCAAAAAAAAAAAAAAAAAAGTTATGAGTTAGTGTATAATATAGATTTGTAGGATGTAGGTTTCGAAACCAAGACATGTTTCATCATGTTACACACACACACACACACACACACACACACACACACACACACACACACACACACACACACACACACACACACACACACACACACACACACACACACACACACACACACACACACACACACACACATTTTATTACAGTAAAAGGTAAGTACAGTAATATTGTGAAATATTATTAAAATGTAAATAATTGTTTTGTATTCTAATATATTTTATATTTTTATTTAATCCTGCTATGGCAGAGCTGAGTTTTCAGCATCAATCCTCCAGTCTTCAGTGTCTCATGATCAGAAATCATTCTAATATGCTGATTTGCACTCAGGAAACATTTCTTATTATTATCAACGTCGAAAACAGTCGTGCTGCTTAATATTTTTGTGGAAACCATCGTATATTCTTTTCAGGATTCAAAAGAACATAATTTATCTAAAATAGAAATCTTTTGTATTAATGTCTTGACATGTCACTTTTGATCAACACAATGCATCCTTGCTCAATAAAATTATTGATTTATTTAAAAAATATATATCAGTATACTTTTGTAAAGTACTAGTACCATGTGAAAAGGTGGACTGTCAACATTATAATGATTATGGTGAACGACTCATTCTCTTTTTTTCCCCTCAAAGACGGTATGCACTCCCTCAAGAGACAAATGTTGTCTTATTTAAGGCCTTGGGCTCTGTACCATTACATTCCTGTCTCATCGATTTTTAGTTCTAAAACTGTAGGCTGTTATCAGTTCAGGTTTATGGGCTGGTAATGTGTTTTTGTTTACATAAAAATGGAATTAAAGCTTTTGTCTGATAGCATCAGAAACAATTGGATGTAGTTATTGTGATGGTCTCTGCAAGGATGTGTGAATACAGCAGACTCTTCTGTATTCAAGCTCCTGAAACTAATTAAATAAGGAGGCCACTGTTTTATTATGCATGGCATGACTTTTTGATAGGGTTTTCCAAAACTAATGTGCCTTTTATATTGTCATTTTTACTGAAGCATTTCTTGAGGATCTGTTAGCGCCTCAGTGGCAACTAATAATAAGCTTTTATTTTTATTAGTCTTTTAATACAGCTTATTATAATGGCTGAATGGGTCTTCATCCCCCAAGTAATTCAGTTTATGAAAAGTAATTTTGGCGTGTGTGTGGTGAACGTCCAGCGTTTTGAGTGGCATGTCTTTTAACAGTTCACAAATTTCATGGCCTCACAAAAGTGATAATTTATTTTATGAATTTGTTTTGCTTTTTTTAGAATTAGTAAACATAATTTAGGTCTGAGGTAATGTTTTCAGCAAATAATTAAAATATTATTTAATATTATGATTATACAATTATGTTTTTATATATATTATTATCATCATCATCATCAACAACAAGAACAACAACAACAACAACAATAATTTACACCGGTCAAAACTCAGGAAAAATTATGGATAATAAATGGATAATAACTGGAATAAAATGATAATAATTGAGCACCAAATCAGAATATGAGAATGATTTCTAAAGGATCGTGTAACACTGAAAATTCGGCTTTGCCATCACAGGAATAAATTACATATTAATATATATTAAAATAGAAAACAGTTATTTTAAATTGTAATGACATTTCACAGTTAAATCTGTTTTTTAAATATTTTTTTACCCACAATTTTAGCCTTGCATTTATTTATCAATTTCAAGCATTTTACAATGTAAAATCGGATTATAAAAACACACCTCTCCAATGGGTTGTATTAAACACATGTGATATATTTGTAGCATTGCTTACAATCAAATTAAATTCAAAACCAAGTATGCTCGGATTGCTCAGTCCACATTCTAACCAGCCTGCTTTGCAGCACTCCAGTAGCCACGTGGACATATTGGAGTACACTTTACAGATGGAGCTGGGTAAGCGACCCAATAAAAATCATCAGTGAAAATGCCACATGTGATTTTGAGCATGAGATGGATGACAGGGACAGAGAGTGTGTGTGTCTCAGCCTTGCTCTGGCAGTAATCACTGTTGTCGAGGCACTAATTGGTCTTGTCTGTTTGTGAGGCCACACACTGTGACGTGAGGCTTCTCCCAGATGGGTCGTGCACGCTGACTTTAAGGCAGACTGGTGCCAGACAGGCCTATACTGAGCTATTATAATCAACAACAAATGGGTCTATAGGCTTTAAATATATGCTTAAATGTCTTTATTTTAAGTTTTAGATGCATGCTTCTTTGAGAAGATATTTGTTTCAGCTTTAGTTAAAAATGTCCACTGTGATTTGGCACCGAAGTAGCCTAGGCCTACCTATTTTATTTTCATCCACGTCTTTCTATCAGTGAAATGTATTTTATAATTAACACTCAACATAATATAAACATACATAATAACATCACAAAAAATACAGTATAAATTTAACTTCAATCAAAGCTAAAGCATTGTCTGTCCTGCATTCAATTATTATTTTACTATGATTATATTTTTTATTAGCCTATATAAACATAATATAAACATAATTAAAAAGAATAACAAAATTAAAATAAAATTATCAAATTATTTTATTTTTTATGGAATGGTATGCAGAAAATAACTCTAATGTAAAATAATTTGTCAGATCGGTTTGTCTAATCAGAAGGCTTTTAAGGCGCTTTACAACTGTCAATCATTCTGCTGACAGTCCATATATGGGAAGTCGGAAGCTGAGAGAGCGATAGATGAACTTATTTGAGTCTTGAAGGTGAATTTTTTTTATTTCCATTTGACTCAAAAGTAGACAAAAGTAAATCCTGATAAAGATTTTCGTCGCTGGAGGAGAGAGCTACAACGCGCTTGAAAACTGAGCTTGTGTTGCTTCTGCATGAGCGACAGGTGAAAATAGCACGGTTAGTTTATCGAACCTTTAGAGAAAAGTTTGCATAGCCTACATGTTTTTGTTTTGTTTTGTACCATACTTGAAACGTCATGCTTTTATGGCTCATATGATATAATGAGAATATGGAGCTCACACTCAAGGAGGAAGAACACCTCAGCTCATACTAAGCAAAATTGTGTTGTACATTTCCCGTTATGTTGTGAACTTAACTTTACTTTTTATATTTCTTTGTGTTGTGCACTACAGAGGGTTTTCACTACATGTCATAAATCCGGAAGTTTGCCATTTTGGAGGCACTGAACGTACAGAGCCACTGAACTGAACGGACTTGCATATTTGGCTGATTTTTGCTGCTGATAAATGGTTGTGTTTTGGTCTGTACTAATCGATCGCACCGGGAAAAAAAACATTTCGAGTTCTATAGACTGCCAAAAGTTAAAGAGAAAAGAGCAAAAAACAGATGAAAGAAGGCGTGTGTGGTTGAGAGAGGCACTGCATCAGCCACATGTGTAAATGAAGCGTTGACTATGGCTAAAATGTTGACGTAAAGTAGTTAACTATGGCTAATATACATTCACACTGTCAGTCCAAATCCGATTACTTTGTATCCGATTGGAATCTGATCTAAAATGATGTCCACACTGTGTATCGCAACTGTTTGAATCCGATTTGTGTGTTCATGCAAGCTCTTTAGCAATATGGCAATGACGTTGCGTTGATGGAGGGGTTTGCATTTGCAATAGAGATGTTGTCTTATTTCAATTTTACAACATGGAAATGTGTAGCCGCCGCGCTGGACTACTGCCTCTTGAGCTACAGAACTGGAGGAGGCTGGTATAAACAGCTTTTTTTCCCGCGCCGGTTTCAAAAATAATAATTTTCTGCTTGTCCGGCACTTTGCAACAACACACGACTTTCAGCATGTTCCCTATAACAACGTCTGACGTCCAACGTCTGACGTAGTATCTGTCTGCACCCTGCAAGACTTCAAGTTACGCCCCTTCAAGTTACGCCCACTTTTAGTTACGCCCCTTCAAGTTACGCCTACTTCCAAATTACCGCGAGAACAGCTCCATATGCTCTCAAATTACGCCCACTTCCAATCCAAGTTACCGAGAACAATTAATTACCGCGAGAACAGTTCCATATGCTCTCGCACCAAATTAACAAACTGAACATACTCGAGTTAATTAAACTGACTTAGATGTTCAACAACAGAAACCACTGAGATGACATCTTCAAAATTCTTGTTTTGTCTGTATACAGTAAAGCAAGTTACAATCTGCATTAGCGCCAATGTATTGATAATGTATTGCTAGAAACCATGTTTTTTCAATTTGTCCTTGTGGAATTGGGCTTTGTCTAAAACTTTTTTTTTTTTTAAATAAATATTTTTAAACATTTTTCCATGTCGTATTGTATGCCTGATGTGCTGACAATTCATTTTTGACAACACTAATGAACAGTTAAATGCACCGCTGTCAAACAAATCTTATGATACTTTGAGACAAATTAACTACAAGCACATTCATCACAAAAACTTTTATTGAAGGGCAACACAATGAGGGTTTATGCAAACCCAATCTATAAGTTCTGGCACTAAAATGGTCATAGAAAATCAGATCGTGCCTCCAGCCGCATAAAAACAGTCTATTTTGCGGTATCCTGCAAAATCATTTTCAGAGTAGAACTCTGAGTTTTCCTCTTTGTCCACATCCCCAGTATCCTTCACAGTCTTTGTACATATCATTGCATTGAATGCAATGGGAATTCTGTAGGTCCTTCTATGGTCCTCTGAAAAGGAGTTCCAGTTTACCACACCTGATGACAAAAGAAGAGAAAGGTTCATGTGTAAAACATCTTCACATTATTTTCTTTTTTTAATATGAAATTTTCTGGTAGCAGTGTCTCCTCAGTAATACTCAGTATGGTGTGCCACCACAAGAAAAAAATTTAGCAATTAAAAGAAACACTTATTGCCTAAAACAAAAAGCATTAGTCTAGTGTAGATTATATTACGATGATTAAAATAATTTTAGCACTAGAACCTTGACTTGAATCATAAATTAGGCCCACACATAGACAGATAAAGGACAAATGTAGAATCGTCACTCAAAAGCACCACAGCTGCACAAAAATCACAGAGGAAACAGTCATATACGTGTATAGAAAAGAATAAATTAGGCAACATCTATGTACAACATGCATTTACATTTTAATAATGGCAAGTGACCACTCCAGAGGCCATCTAATGTGTTGTGTTGCTGGCATCTGCGGGACACAGATTGAGTAGCTCAAAGTTCTAAATGCTTTTCTTTGCCCTTGCTGAGATGTAAAAAGCGGCAAGCCGGCATGTTCAAGTTGAGTGCACCGTGATCCTGTGAGTGGGTTTCACCTATAGCTCAGAGGTGCTTTACCTCTAAAAATATGGGAGGGGGGAAGAAGGAAAGAGACATAACCTACTGTCTAGCCAGCAGAAGTGTGCTTCCTTCAGAAAGGATTTCTCTCTCACTATCCTCCACAAACGAGTGCATGCGAGAGCAAGGGTACGAATTGCAGGATCACCATCTTGTAGCACCACAAGGATGAAGATCATGTGCAAAATTTCCTCAGGCAGCGGTGAACATAAAACATGAGTCACTACAAAATCATTAGGTTTAATAACGGGTCTCCATCATCATCGACCAGGAAAGGGTGAAGGGTGAACGTGCCTCTTAATTGGCATGTTCTGTAGCCTGCTCATTTGTGTCCTGCTAATAGCATATACTGGAGGCTCCTGGGGACCCACTGTCCTGCAAAATGCATTTCCAACCCACTTCAGCACACTTGCCTGTGATTTTCAAGCGATCCTGAAGAGGTGAGGTGTGTTTGATTAGAGTTGGAGCTAAACTCTGCAGGATAGTGGGTCCCTTGGAGCAGGGTTGAAGACCTCTGCCATATATGTAGTTATTGTTGCATCTTGGATTAAGCTACAGTATGCAATAAATGGCAAGCTGGCATGTCTACATGGAGTGCACATATAACTAACTGTGATCCTGTGAGAGATACATGCCTGCACAGATACATGCCTGCAAAATGCCAATTCCCTCCGGAGAGTACTCGACTCTGCATGGCTCCTTCGTCTTGCATGGTTTTAAGGGGACAGGTTCCTTTAAAACAAGGGAATGAGATGCATATTGCATAATAGACTAGTACATGTAAAGAACAAGAAAGATAATTACTTTAGACCAAGTTTTTGGACCTGAAATTTTTTGCCAGAATTCTTACCATGGTGACCTCATCATATTTCCTCTTCCTAGGGATGCAGAAAATTGGGTCCAGACTTCCCCTGGCCATCTGTATTCCCTGATTGGTAAAGTGGGCAAACCTATTAAAATTAAAAGAAATTACCTTGCTGCCCCAGATTACTGCTAATGATATTTCAAATGTATCTTAATTTTTTAAAAGACACTGGTACCCTTCAATCTCAAGATTCTCCACCAACATTAAGCACGGCATGTCATGCTGAAGAAGAGAACAGAGTACAATACATTTACAGTTCAAGTTGCAAGTTAATTTTGAGGCCCAACTCAATTTTCCAGTCTGAAATAGCTTAACAGGCCCACTTTGTATCAAGCAAAAAAGGACGACAATCCCTGACTTACACCCTCATAGAAGTAAGAAAATAAAAACTCTCCCAAAAAAACCCAGAGGTAAAAAGGGAATAAAAATCAGGAAGGACCACAGAGGATTTCCTGGGCAAAAAACAAATTCCACATATTATAGCCATATCTATGAGCATTGAAGTTATACTTACAATTCTGAAATCAAATGGAGCCTCCATGACAGCATACCAGGAGTACTGCAAATATAGCAAAGTTGAGTTTGTACTAAAGTTGTAATTCATTTTTCATCTTCAACAACAGTATGATTTCCATTACATTAACAAAAACTGCTTTAGGTGGAACTGAGGAGAAGGGAATAAACTAAAGCTGCGTCAGAGAGCGCTGACAAGATGCTGCCACCATTTGGGCCTTATTCCATTTACACAAGTCCAATGCCAGTAAAGGAAAGAAAAAAGCTGCATGTGTGAAATGGGCTAGACACCATTAATGGCCATTTTTCGAAAGATCATGAATTAAATTTAGATTTTACAGGAAAACTGTTCACTCATCATCATCATGAAGATTCCACAGTCAATGCCGAATTGTTGTTGAGGGAGCCCGTTTAAATAAATAAAAAATAAACATGTTTAATAAACATCACACTACAAAAGCTTAAAGATTTAGAGATTGTGATAATGTGAAAGGGTCTAAGTGTAAAATGAGAAATAGTTAAAGTAGTAATAGCCCAAGTTGTGCCAAACCAATAATTTATAAAATAAAGTGATAAGCAGACAAATGGCCTTTGCAAATGATATCATACCTCAACATCCAGGCCTGTTAATTCTGTCAATGTTCCAGAGACAATGTGATGTGCAAAAGACCTGATAAAAACAAAAATGGCATCAGCAACTCCTAGAAGTACTGGAGCACACACACACACAAAAGTTCTGTTGAGGAACACATTGTTTTTGAGCTACAGAACATGTTAGTCTGAGGAACACGACAGGCAAACAGCAGTAGTTCAAACAATGTGGGATATGTGGGGGGAAATAAATAACGTTACACGTTGAATGTTACAGATTGGGCTCCCAAATTACCCTAATGTTTACCCTTAACTTTAATTAATAAAGCACATGTTAAACATTAGTTCAAACAACCACTAATATTATTTTCTAAACGCTAAATTAATTTTATTCTACATTTTAGTTCGACACGGGTACCAAGGCAACGTTACGACGAATTTAGTGATTCATTGGGCTAGCTAGCTTATTACGCCCCGTTCACACTACAAGCGACAAAGCGACACGATACCATTCATTTCAATGGGGAGCGGGCGATTACCGGCGACACGTGCGACAGCGACCGTTGGCGACCGGATGGGGCGTGTCTGGCGACGCGACAAAGTTGAGATCTGTTTAACTTTATGCAAATGAAGAGCGACTTTCGGGAGCGACAACCAATAGGAGTGGAGCACGCATGATCCTTCTCCACATCATCGGATGTCATTCATAAAGGCAACCAGTAGTGGGAACGCCCACTAGCGACCTCATCGCCAGCCACTGGCGACATGCAGCGACAAAGTCGCTTGTAGTGTGAACGGGGCTTTAGTTATTTTATTCTTATTGCCCGCAAATAGTGATCCTGCCTTCACGTGCTATCAGAAATTAGATATTAACAACTTCTGAAATCGTAATTACGAGCTCATTGCATTCAAGTTTCGAAATGGGAGGGTGTTCATGTCCATTTTTTTTAACAAGAAACTCGTTTTTACAACAATTCCGAGAGCACGTTAGGCAGCATTATTAGAACGTAAAATATTGCTTACTTAACTTGCTAAGCGAGGACGGTTAAGTTTTAATAGATTATCAACTCTAAAAACAATACCAAAATGCAGTATGAAAATGACTGACACACTTCAAACGGTTATCTCGGAGAAAATATTCTTACCGTTGTCTCTAAACGAGCTCCCATCTTGCCAACAACATCTCGTTCTGACATCTCGTCTGGTTCGGTGTGATTTGAACAACTTCAAGTTACGCCCGACTTCAAGTTACGCCCCCTTCAAGTTACGCCCCTCTCTTGCAGTCCGCAGACAGACCCATCTCCTGACGTTTACATTTTACATGGCGTGAGAAAGTCATATACCACGCGAAATCCAATCAGAATGTTCAGACTGAAGCGGATTTCCTGATATGTGATTTCAATAGGATTTCAAACCACATATTGATGTAGCTTGAAACGGATTTCATATGCTTTTTTTGGACTGACAATCTGAACGTAGCCTATGTCGGGATAAGAAATAGAAGGAAGAATATGGCGGGCCGGAAGGTCCAAAAATAGGACTAAGGATTTGTCGTAGGAAGTCACTATACTATAGCCACTAGCTACTGACTTTCCCACTGATAGGCCAGCGGTGGATCTGTATACGTACTCTCCTCACACAGCGGGCGACCCATTCTCCTCAGCAAGCGACTCACTTTCCTCACACACCGGGCGACTCACTCTCCTCACACAACGGGCAACCCATTCTCCTCAGCGAGCGACTCACTTTCTTCAGCGGGC
The DNA here is from genome assembly GCA_026230005.1 of Gila orcuttii. Taxonomy (NCBI): domain Eukaryota; kingdom Metazoa; phylum Chordata; class Actinopteri; order Cypriniformes; family Leuciscidae; genus Gila; species Gila orcuttii. The sequence continues at coordinate 29,943,448 of JAPDVR010000008.1, forward strand.
GACTCACTCTCCTCACACACAACGGGCAACCCATTCTCAGAATCAGAATCAGAATCAGAATCAGAAAGAGCTTTATTTCCCAGTGTGCTTGCACACACAAGGAATTTGTTTTTGGTACTGAGGCTTCCAGTGGACATATACAAATACAACAAGAAACATAATACTACAAATTATAAGAATAAAAAATAAAAATATAAATATATGAGAATAAAAGTATCACAGTTGGGTTTAGTCAGAATAGACATTTTCAGATTTACAGATTATGAACATATTTACAGTGTTTTGAATATTATAAATAAATAAATCTACATATAAGTATCACCTGAGTTGTAGGGTATTGCACTAAACAGTGGGAGTATTGCACTTAAGGCATATGCCTTGGGAGGAGTGTTAACTGTTCAGGAGGGAAATGGCCTGTGGGAAGAAACTGTTCCTGTGCCGAGATGTTCTTGTGGCCAGTGATCTGAGTCGCCGTCTTGACGGTAACAGTTCAAACAGGAGGTGTCCAGGGTGAGTGGAGTCTGTGATGATTTTACCTGCTCTCTTCCTCACTCTGGAAGAGTACAGGTCCTGGAGGGTTGGCAGGGGGCACCAATGATCCTCTCCGCAGTCCGGACTGTCCGTTGTAGTCTCCTGATGTCTGATTTGGTAGCTGAACCAAACCAGACAGTGATGGAAGTGCATAAGACAGACTCAATGACGGCTGAGTAGAACTGAATCAGCAGCTCCTGTGGCAAGTTGAACTTCCTCAGCTGGCGAAGGAAGTACAGTCTCTGCTGGGCCTTTTTCACAATGGAGTCAATGTGATTGTCCCACTTCAGGTCCAGAGAGATGGAAGTACCCAGGAACCTGAATGACTCCACTGCTTCCACAGTGCTGTTTATGATGGTGAGTGGGGGGAGTGCTGGGCTGTTCCTCCTGAAGTCCACGATCATCTCCACAGTTTTGAGCGTGTTCAGCTCAAGGTTGTTATAACTGCACCAGACAGCCAGCTGTTCAACCTCCAGTCTGTAAGCAGACTCGTCACAGTTTCGGATGAGACCGATGACAGTGGTGTCGTCGGCAAATTTCAGGAGCTTGACAGAGGGGTCTTTAGAAGTGCAGTCATTAGTGTACAGGGAGAAGAGCAGTGGGGAGAGAACGCACCCTTGAGGGGCGCCAGTGCTGATTGTGAGAGTCCTGGATGTGTGTTTTCCCAGTCTCACTCGCTGCTGCCGGTCCGTCAGGAAGCTGGTGATCCACTGACAGATCGAGGATGGTATGGAGAGCTGGGTCAGTTTGGCTGTGAGAAGATCAGGCATGATGCTATTGAAGGCCGAACTGAAGTCCACAAAGAGGATCCTTGCATAAGTCCCTGGTCTGTCGAGATGTTGCAGGATATAATGCAGTCCCATGTTGACTCTCCTCAGCGAGCGACTCCCTTTCCTCACACAGCAAGCGATTCACTCTCCTCAGCTCAGCGAGCGACTCACTCTCCTCAGCGAGCGACTCATTTTCCTCATGCAGCGACTCACTCTCCTCAGCGAGCGACTCACTTTCCTCATGCAGCGACTCACTCTCCTCAGCGGGCGACTCACTTTCCTCACACAGCGGGCGACTCACTTTCCTCATGCAGCGGGCGACCCACTTTTCTCAGCTGGCGACTCACTAGTGTAGGCTGCATTAGTGCAGCTGCCAGTAAAATAATGCCAAAAGTTTTTGAAACAAAAAAGCCTGTTGAATTGCACTACTTGAAAAAAAATGCATTGCATAAACCATGCTTGCATTGTATTTTTAGGGCTTGCATTTTTATGGGCTGAAATTCAACATGGTTGAATATTTAAACTGTGAATGTTTCAATTCAAAACATTTCAAACACATTTTCATTAATCAAAATTCAATAACCCATATTCACCTTTCATATTTCACTTCCAAAATATTCAAACTGATTAAAAATACAATCTATAATATTCAACAGGCAATTTTCGGTCCATTTTATTTCGCTTAGCAAATTTGCTTCCACAAATTCAGTGGTTCAAATTCAACAGTAAATTCAACGTTGACACCCAGGAAAAGCAGTAGATTACGGAGCATAATCTCCATCTGCTGTTAGTCTACCTCACCAGCAGGGGGTGCAAGCGTGTGTTGTTGACAAAGACCAGAGCAACAGTTAGAGCAAGCCATTCATTCATAAAAACTAATTTACAGCAATGTAAGTATATTTGTGATTATTATGACAGCTGTGTTTTGTTAAATTCAGTGTCTTCATGGTTACCTTTCCTGTGTAGCCTACATGCATCTTTCTCTACCGTGAATGAGATAATGTTTTTTCCCCTGATGCGGATGTACAGATAGGCTACAATGTTACATTTGAGGTAGACACATATTTATCTTGGTTGTTTAGTGTTTAATGTGATATTTACAAAAACATAATGGTGTATGTAACTATGAAATGTGTTTTTACCTATTTTGATACCAATGTGAATCAGCAAAAATGGAAATGTCACTTTTTCAGAATATTCTATTTTAAAGATAATTGATAAAATCCACAGAAGCTTTACAGTGTTTATTTTAAAGTGGTTAAACAATGTTTTTTATGCTTGTTTTGGATATATATATATATATTTTTTTTTTTTATAAATGCCACCTCTAATGCAGATTGTTTTCTCTGCAGTGGGAAAAAATATTTTTTGTTGATACTAGTAAATTTGATTGGTAGGCTAAAAGCCATATATAGTGACTTAAAATGTATAGAATTTGACATGAAAGATGACAGTTAGGGGGAAATTGCCTTTATAAATGTAAAAAAAAAAAAAATCCAATGAGAATCAATTTAAGATTATTGGTTCAGAATAAATTACTTTTACAACACAAATATTGAACACTTTACTGTTAGTTATTGCACCACCACAGTATTTTAAATTGGTAGAGATTTTATTATAATATTAGGTCAACGCAGCCTGAGTGAGTCGCTCGCTGAGGAAAGTGAGTCGCCCGCTGTGTGAGGAAAGTGAGTCGCCCGCTGTGTGAGGAAAGTGAGTCGCCCGCTGAGGACAGTGAGTCGCTCACTTTCCTCGCTGAGGAGAATGGGATCGCCCGCTGTGTGAGGAGAGTACGTATACAGATCCACCGCTGGCCGATCAGTGGGAAAGTCAGTAGCTAGTGGCTATAGTATAGTGACTTCCTACGACAAATCATTAGTCCTATTTTTGGACCTTCCGGCCCGCCATAGAAGAATAGCAGTAAAGTTGAGGGCTAGAGAAGCTAGCTCGTTCGGATCTTTACCTCATATTAACTTTATTTCGTCAAAATTCTGCGCTCTTTCCTGATTATTAAGCCCTTCTCTATATGATTTCGCAGCTTCCATGTGTTTTTTTTCCGTAGTTTAGACATTATAAATCAGTGTAACAATGTGTTCAGTAGTACATAAACAGTGCAATCCATGCTGTTGTTTACATCCGAGTATCTCCAATATGGCCGTGCATCCGGGTAACTGACCAAATCATGACGTAGGTGCAAACCCTCTACTGGGCCACCAAGTCTGTGTTCTACAAAAATAACATCACTTACAGAACTTTATAGATACATTAAGTGTATAATACTTGTATATGACATCTAATAGTAATCTGTATATGGCACTGTAAATAAATAATGATCAAAATCAGCATTTATGGATGAGCCTATTGACCTGCCAATGCATGATCGTGGCAGCAGATGGCAGTGTTTACTACCAAGAGAATCTCAGAGACATCTTGACAATCAGATTGTCGTGTCTTGAGCAGCTGTGTGCCTTTCTCCATATCTTGTGCTTTTGGTTTCTTTAAACAAGTGTTGGCTGAGTCATACACACACACACACACACACACACACACACACACACACACACACACACACACACACACACACACACACACACACACACACACACACACACACACACACACACACACACACCATCAGTTCTGCAATAGAGGCTTATTGTTGAATAGCATCAAGGGAGACTGTCCATGCATATCTACCCAGTGTGATTGAGCACTGCTCTGAATGAAAGAACTGGCAGTGTACTGGTTTGATTTGTAGCTTTATAGCAGGATTATGATAACATGTCTAGCTCTGCTCTGACTAATGTTGCAGAATATAATGATAACTGCAACGCAGATGCCACATTTATGGAAACAAATGCTTCTTAACTTATCTTTATTTTAAGTTTTAAATGCATATTTCTTTAAAAAGATTTTTAGTTTCAGCTTTAGTCACCTAATTACCTATTTTATTTTCATTCACGCAGCAGTGAAAATGTTTAACATTTAGCGTTATTACACTAATCATTTATATACATAACTGATTAGTCTAATTCTGCCGTTATAGCCTTATTGCAGTGAAATTAATTTGCAGAAAACTTACGTTTACTTTGGATGGAGAAAAAACTGACAAATTCATAATTGACTGCTTATTATTCCCATGATGAGACAGAAGCCTTATTGCCAGACATGTTTGGAATATGAAATGGGTTTTGACACATGGGCAGATGTTTTGCTTTTTATTTCCCCCTTTCTCCATAATCCTCCCTGAAAAGGTTACTCCGATCTCCACTCTTATGTTTATTAATGAAAAGAAAACTCTTCACCTGAGAGTTTGGTAAGGAGCACAACAGGAATACTAATGCCTTGAAGTGAAGCACTGCATGATGCAATTTACAATAGACTGTTCCAATTAGGCATAATATTCAAAGACATTTATTTGTAATAACAATAGCTTACGATCATCATACTCTGGAATATTTATAATACAAAAATGCAAATTGTTATAACGCACTACGTTTATTCCAGAATTATCATATCACATTTGGTAAACAGGACTAGCTGTGAAATTAGAAATGTTTTGAGACATCAGAGTGCTTTCATGTGTACAGACATTTTTTAGCTTTATTTAGGGACTGTAAAATTCCCAGTGGGTGGACAACCTGCTGACAACATAAAAAAAATTGCCCTGGATTTGGAAAATACATTTTAAAGTCTCTGTCAGTGTACTGCTCCCTGCAGTTTATGTACTGTTTATGTTTCAGCAACATTGATCTGACCCTTGGCCTTTTGCAGCACTGTTTTTCCTGATCATCTGTCCATATTCTTCCTTCAAATGTCTAATCCTGTCTGTCGAAGGGAGACTGAGTGTGTGAGGGTACAGCGTACATGTTGCTGTTTATACGAGCCGACGCAGTTATAGACAATCTGCACTGAGACGACATCTGGTAGCGCTGTCACTCAAATGCTTTCTCTACCTCTCTCTCTTCTTGTTCTACCAGGTGACACACTCTTTTTCTCCCTAATGTCATGTTTTGCATCATGCAAGATAAATATTTATAGAGCCTTGACAGTGAATTGAATAAGCCACACTCTCCCGAGAAGTGAGCAAGAAACATGTCAAAACAGGTCTTAAAAAATCAGTCTCATCATCTGCATTTTCTGAACTGTCGCCATCGCTACCAGATGTTTATAGTAGTCTGTCACAGGATAGTGTTTGTTATTTGAGGTACAATCAGTCGTGAAATTTCCGATCAGGCCATAAACATCATAGTCAGATGATGTGTGGATATCATTTTCATTTCCTACACTCACTTGTTTCTTTTTGCTTGTAAAAGGGAAGAATGTGACAGGACTGCCATGTTGACAGACACTGCGATTCAACAGAGTGCATGCGGTTCTTACTTAAACCCGTGTATGTGTGGACCCAGGCAAGGCAATATGCTTTGTCCAGCATGAAAAGCTCCCTGTGGGGAAATTGGTCTTCTTTAACACAGGAGATTGGCTCTGAGATTTCTCTCTGATAGCTGGACAGGGACTAGGATAAAACCAAACGCAGAGAGTTTTTTCTGCCACTAGCAGACCCCGAGGACACAGGCAGGGCTGTAAATATAAAGACATGATTGGGGGAATAGGAAAGAAGGTGAAGCAGCTACTTCTTCATACATGATTTGCTACTGTAAGGGAGAATGTTGTTTTACTGGTATTTTGTCTGTAGAATCGCTTAAGTTGAAATGATTTGAAATCAAAATGGACAGTTCTTGTTTTTTGATTAAATATTTTAAAATTTTTTATAAATGATTTATCCGTGTACATCATTATTGTTTTAATTTCATGTGCTCTTATAATCTTTAATCAAAATAACAGCGTCCCCTCCAAAATAACCGTGTCATCTCTGATGTATTTACTGGCATAAGGGCGGGACAACCTGTCACTCACATGAGATCAACCAATAGCAAACCACAACCATCCAATCAATTCCCCATGGACAAAATCAAGTCCCATCCTACATTTTTTTTCTTGTTCGAGAAGCCGCTTCACTCCTATATAGGTCACAATAGGGAAGAAAACCCTGTGGCAACTTCCATTTCATGCTGACTTTAAATATATGATGATTTTTTGTTTCAAAGACTAGTTGGCATTCTTCAGTTAGGCCTTTATTGCTGTGTTGCCCAACCTTTTTTGCCTCACAGCCCCATTCATCAACACAATCTAGAAATGTGCTTCTTTGAACTCATTCTACAACAGTTACAGCACTCATTGGCAGAAGAGTGCTTGTACACAGTCCAACAGCGCTCGTACTTTTCCTGGCACATTCCAGACAGATTGTCAAGTCTTTGCTTTAGGCTGACCACACACTTGAAAATTTTAAGCCAGATTTTGGGCCCGATTTGCAACCCCAAACAGTCGCAACCGACTTTTTGTTTAAAAAATCCTCAATTGCGTGATGTTATACGATTATTTTACTGCTCTCGGAGCCCGCACAGTCCCAATTTTGATCAGGCTGCCTCTGATGTGATACCTGCGATAGCCAATGAGGCAGAGCGAGCAAGAATCACCAACCGGATGTTTCGTGCTTCTATACCTGAAACTTCGCTGCCACAAACATGCCATGAATGTGGTAAATTGAGAACGAAGATCACCCATATTCTTTTTTTCTCCTTTGTTTTTCTTCCCGTAAAAGAACACTCATGCAAGGAGAACTAGCTGACGACGTTGATCGTCCTCAATGTGTTTTTCTTCAAGCCACGTTTTATCTCACGTCTCCTTGAGATCTCGTCTCATTGTGTAAATGTTACTACAATCGGCATGTGTGTGGTCTCGCGGTCCGGACGAAGACAGGAAGTGTCTTCGGAAGCTAACATTCCGAAGGAAGCTAACATTGGATTCGGACGTGCCTTGATGCCTTCCTTACTTGGAATGCGTCCTCCGAAAGGCAACATTTTTAAGCTTCATGATGCTGTCTTTATGAGTGAGTCATTGAATCATCAGTTTAAATGATTTGTTAAAATACACTGATTCATCTTTATGAGCGAGTCATTGAATCATTCACTCAACTGATTCCTTAATGATGATTCATACACAAACGAAACTGTTCTGTTTGCAGATGTAACGGTTCTATAGACAAAGTATGGCAATATTGTGTTTTAATCTTAAATGTTAATTACTTCTTGTTTATTGAACTGTTGAATCAATACAATTTCACAGTAACAGTTGTTCTGTTGGTGTGTTATTATAAGTAATTTTCAAACAAAAATGTTATGTTCTTATATCACTTAATAATAATATAATATACACTACCGTATACAAATTTGTGGTCAGTAAGATGTTTTTGTGAAAATGAATTAATAATATATCAATATTAATAAAAAGAATTGTTGAGTGCCAAATCAATATATTAGAATGATTTCTGAATGATCATGTAATACCAAAGACTGGATATACAAATAGAAAATTGTAATTATATTTATTTTACAATATTACAGTTTTACTGTATTTTTGATCAAATAAATGCAGCCTTGGTGAGCATAAGAGTCGTCTTTCCAAAACATAAAACAATCTTACCAAACCCATATTTATTCAATGTTAATATGCGTGTGTGTGTTTGTGTGTGTGTGTGTTTGTTTGTTTTTACAGGTTTTACAGTGCAAAATCAGTCTTTTCAAATACCTCCTAAAAGGCATCTGTTCCCTGGTTGGGAATCACTGCACCATTGTACACCACCCCGTAGATTTCACTTCCTGTATTAGCTGTATTATCTGAGCCAAGGCCTCATTTCATATGGAAATTTCAGGAGATGCATTGAAAGAGCGGCTGAAACATTAGCTATCTCATTATGTCTCCGGGAATATTATCTTGATGGGCTGCAGTAAAATGGTCCTGTATTGAAGCAACGTTAGTGTGGAAGAGTGTGTGATGGTGACACAGCAGCAGTGAAACTGGAGTTTTATTTAATCCAGCGCCGTCTCCCTTGGCCTGATAACTTCACAGCCCATCCCAGGGCTTGTCTGTCAGCGTTGACACAGTAATATCTCCCGAGGCCCTCTGTTTCCTAGTCACTTTCATTTATTTTAAAATACCATTTCACACACTGCTGCCTTTAACTAGGCATTATACAGTGTGTGGGGAGAGAGGCCTAGATTGAATTGTGACAGAGACAGCAGCTCTTGCAGTGAAAAAAATCAAAATATTGTAAATGGCAGCAGACTCTATAAAATGGCAATGCTGGAGATGATGATTTTTCTCCTGTTTTTTTGTCTTTCATTTCTATTGTGTGAATCTAGGCCTATATATCTGTCTATATGAGTGCGTGCGTGTGTCGGGTTGCATGTGTGTTTACTGCGCAAGACAATTTAGATTCAGTCTGTCTATCAAAACAATATTCCCCACACTCCTCAAATTTAGAGACTCTTTCTTTTATTCTTCCCCAGCCTTTGGTAACTCAAGGAATACGTTTGAGACATTTTTAGCAGGTTCAGCTTTTATAGGATGGTGTTGTTTGGGCAGAGTTTGGGTTAGACTTTCGCATTGTTCGTCATTTTGACTTTATATTATTACCCATCATTTTATTTTCATATTTGAATGATAATAAGACATTTAATAGCTTTTTTCACATTTTCATTTTTAATCATGAACTTACAGGACGAGCATATAGGCTAGATTATGCATTTATTTATTTATGAAGAGAACAGATGAACAGAGACTTTTATGTTCAACACCACACGAACCAGATGAATGTGAAACAATATTGATTCTTAAATCCCAAGAATCAATCCTTTAGTCTATGCTGTTTTCAGTTGATGAATGAACCGAACATTGTTGCTCGCCTCCCATCCAATAAATCGCAATAAGCTTTGTGCTTTTTTATTTTTGATATAAAACAATGTCTCAGATTTCAAATTCGGCCCATTTTATCATGAAATTCAAACAAAAAATAGTTTTGGCGCTCATAATGTGGCAGATCGCACGACAGAGATCTGTTACATGTGAACTGATCATCTCTTCCACTTTACTACCTGTTACAGCACAAAATAAACATAAATGAACATCAGACGGTATGTTGAAAGATACAGTACAACTTATCGGTCAATCAGTGTTTCAACCGTGGAAAGACGTCAATAAGACAGCTTTTAAACAATATGCCACGTAACGTTACATTTCAGAAAAGCCATTCGGTGACCATAAACTCGATAGTCAGCAAGAGAAATAACTCTAGAGAGGAACATTTTGCTAAATATATGCACCCTATTACATATTCTTTATATAGGCCTTTTTTTTTTTTTGCAGTTCTTAAATATGTTTCTGTCCAGTTTTTATGACAGCCACCATTTAAATGTGTATATTAAATAAAAAAACAATCAGAGTAGAAACATTATTAGGCTTATGTAATTATGAAGTAAGTATTACAACTTTATTATTATAACATGACTTAAACTGGGTGCTCGTCTGTGCGTAATCAAACGCATCAAGGGAGACTGATGCAGACAGTGGCAATTGTCATTAGATTTTGCATCTTTGGGTGCGTCTCAATCAGCTCCCTATCTCCCGAGCTCGTGAATCAGTATATCGTGTACATGAATCCAGACACTGTAAGGACCCTGCCTTACTCATTAGGACAGTGATTACTCTATTTCCGGGGACATGACTATGTACGACATTAACGTACAACGTTGTAGAATGTTACTGCTGGTAACAGGCAGGAACTATTATCTTTAAACACATTGCTCTGTTACATATTCTTACAACATTACAGCGCAATATTAACTATAAATGTTAACTAGATGTGTTCCCTACCTGTATAGCGATGTATGTTTATGCTGACATTTAAAAACGGTTTGTCTTTTTCAAATCTTCTATCGTGTGTCATTATATTTATTGAGTTGGCTCGTGCATTTTATGTTTCGTGCTTCAGACATGTGACGTAATTCGCCACCAACTGGACAGGGGTGGGAATTACAGTTACAAGTTACAATAGATTACTCTCATCCTACATCCAAAATCGCTTACTGTCTGAGTAGGTTCTACATTTGAATTTGAACTTAATTATCGACCGTTAAAAAAGTATGTTCTATAAAGTATGAATGTGGGTAGTATGAGTGAAATTCAGACGTAGGCTACTACATCCGCCATGTTGTTATTATCACATGACCTATCAGCGTCAGTTGCGCCGCTTCACTGTCATTCATAAATCCTCTACCCTAGCCTCACGGGATAGTAAAGTGTCCTGTGAATGCGCACTTCAGAATATCACCGGAAGTAGTATAGGTCATCCGAGGACTTTTCGCCTACTGTTTCTCAAATATGCATTTGGACATACTACTCTGTTGGCATACTGTTTAATGCATACATAGTTAGGGAAGTATTCGATTTCGAGTGCTGCATCAATATAATCTGTCAAAATGACAGACTGCCTTTAGATTTTTCTATCACTGCTAAAAAATTCAATCAGTGATGGAAAATATTCGGTTATTGCAACCTCTGTATTTGGGTGAGGATGCACAATTTCATTTTTAATGTAATTAAATTAAAAAAGTTAATTATTTTTTATTTATTTAGAACAAACTATAATATCATATAGGGTGCTTTAAACAACTGAAGATTTTTTGGTTGTTGCAGTCTGAATATCTGTATATGTCATTAGTCTGTCGTTTCTTTATTAGAGTGAACCCACCGGCAAACAAAAAAAAATGATATGGTAACTTATTCGTCATTTCCTTGAGTCTCTGCATAATTTAGGCTGCATCCCTGCAGGATTAATCTGATTGGACAGTTATGTAAAGAGACTGAGCCCTGAGCTGTCAGTCTCAAGCCAACGGGTACAACAGCAATTGCTTTTGACATCTGGGCATATGGCATGTACATTTTACAACCTTCTCCTTAAACTACTAGAAATATATAATCTACATGAGATTCTTATAGTATCATGGGGTCCAATGAAAGGGCTTCATCAGTGGTCTTCATCAGATTATGAAAATTATGAAAAAATGATTGGAAATAAATAAAAATAAATAATCCCCTATGAACAAAAGGTTTCTTTACTATTGTTTGTACACTGATACATTTTTTTTCAAGGCTGTAAATAATATTTGGAGTATGTTTTACAAGAAATACTAAGGAGTTAAATGGATACTTTACCCAAAATTTTAAATCCTGTCATTTACTCACCCTCATGTGGTTCCAAACATTTATTATGTTCTTATTTAATCTTATTAGCAATTGCGTAATGAAAGCATTCAACATGTAAAATGACAATCAGCCATTTTACATGTTAAATGTGCCTTACGTCAAAAAATCAATTCATACTCCACATATTCCATACCAGATGGGGGCAGTATACCTCCAGAAAGTTGGCCTACTCTAGTCTGTTTTTTAGTTTCAGGTTGTTAATCTTCTAAAACCGTCAAATAGTCCGCTTTGTCCCGCCAAAGCCTATATAGATCGGTGAGGGATGTAGAATAGAATGACTGCTGCCGCTGCCCTTGACAGGGCGCATTACGAGCAGAGAGAGAGAGAGAGAGAGAGAGAGAGAGAGAGAGAGAGAGAGAGAGAGAGAGAGAGAGAGAGAGCTCGGCCGCGCGCGCGCACTCTCACGTCTACAAACAACACGAGCGCGGTCCTGCTCTCTCTCCCTCGCGCATATTAATCAAATCAATTGACACTATAGTAAGACCGCAGTTTCACGTGGAGCATTTGGAGATTTTTAGAGATTAAAGAGATACAAGCCGTGCGAGTTATTCGTGTGTTGCAGTTTGGCTGGTGGTTATGTATGTTGCCGGCATACCGCCTCCCATGGCCGAAACTGGTATTAGACACCGGCCGGGCCGGGGATAGTAATTTAGCATGCTAATTCAGGTTTATATCTCGGCAGCACTATAACTTGTCATTTTTTTAATGACATCATTGCACTTATTTCTTCTCATTCTTTTGATACGTGTAGCTCATTTTTTGGATATTTTTACCTCAATTTTTACACATGGCACCTTTAAATACTAATTTAGTCTTTCTACTTCACGTTCAAATCAGTGTGTTACTTGCGATTTCTTTTAATTGTGAAACTTGCTTGCAATTTCTCAGTAAAAATTGTTTCAAATTGTTTGATTGATTGAACATGACTTATAAACACACGACTGCCTTATTCTGTGTAAGAAGCAACATCATCTCACAGAAGGATGCTCAACTGTCGTTATGAAGTGAGTTTGGAGTAAATGTATGTTATTAAATCTTGTCTTTTGTTGGACAAGAGCTCATAAATGCTTCTCATGTTTGGAAAGATGTTTGACGTGTGTTGATTTTTCAAATGCACGTTATAAGTGACTCAAACTCACACTGCTATCAGATGGAGCTGTGTTTACAGAGCCGTACATCAATGACAAGCTGCGCATAAAAAATAATCGCAGCATTTCCGATTTCAAAATAGCGATAAACCAAATCGGTTTGTGCGATTACATGAAAATTGCGATTAATCGTGCAGCTCTAATTTTAACAGTACTTATTTTACTTGTACTGAATAGACTCAAAGACGCACTAGTCCTCAACACTATGCCAGTGGAAAAACAAGAAACAGTTGATTTGTGACGAGAGCGATCAAATGTTTATTTTCTAAAATCAAAATAAAACTGAGCACCTCAATATTGCAATAAATCAACGTCAACACAACAGCCTCTTAAATGTCTACAAACACTCAAGTCCCAGTTAAGCACAAGTGCTCAAGGGAATACGTAAACCAATATCCTAAGCCCACTTGCACTGGACGTGCTGGTTTTGGCCTCATCAGCGGCTGCAGTCATGTCCTCATCTCATATATGAAACGCCTCTGATTCAGCAACTACCTGCTAATGCACTCGCATTCACATAAAGTAGCCTTGTTGACAAGTTTGAGTGAGTAAGGGCAAAACGCACAAGATATAGTACCTTCAATGCCATATAGATGGCGATATCACTTCTTTTGCAGCACAAATAAACTGCTGCAGAAATAGTTAGGTGCCATGGAAAATTTAACAAGTAATTGCATTACTCATCACAAATATATTGGAGTAAAGAGTAGGCCTACATATACTTATTCAAGAATGTAGACAAGTGGAGAGTATAAATTACAAATATCTTTGTTACTCAGTAAAACAGAGTAGCCAAAGAGATACTTAAGTACAGTAACTAATTACATTTACCATAAACCAGTTTGGCCAATTTAAGTCAACAAAAACAAGTTTCAATCTTAATCCTTAAAAAAAAACTGTCTCATTCTGTGCTCGGCCACATGAAGCTTATTTTAAGGGTTTGGGGTTGATGGCGCTTCCTCTGTGTCTGGGTGGGTCCACCTCAGGCTGCACTGCTGCTACTGCTGACATATCTGTGGCGTTTATTAAGAGAATGACAAGTCTATCAGGCCCCATAAGCAGGCTCTCACGGGCGGTAGATCTTTTGTTACTTTCAGGGAAGGGATCATCAATCTTGTCGGCGCTCTGCTCTCTTGAGTTGTTGATGGCAAACACAGATTCTTCCCGCTCCCTCTCCTCTCCTCCTCGCTTCAGCCGTTCTCTCGCACTGAATTCGACAGATATGACTTTCTCGGCTGCGGTGGAGCTCAATGACGTGACGGCCCACCGGCCACCGAAAGGTGGAAGCCTGGGAAAATGCAATACGTTGACAGCAGGTACTTGGTTTGTGATGAAGAGCTGGAGAGAGATCAAGAAAACACATTTCACTGAGGGTGTCTCTGTACTCTCCGACTGATTCAGTTCAATTCAAAGCATTATAAAACTTTACACAAAGCAACATAGTGGAACGCTGTTGAACTAAAAAGCGCCATTCAGACGAGGACCACTGAGACTTTTCCAGTATTTGAAAGATTTACTGGAAGCCTGTTTCCACCTCAAGAGTAAAAAGAAAAAAAGGGCATTGTAAAATAAAGTTTAAAATAAGAGTAAAACTCCACACAATAATGTTCACTTTGTGAACATTTGTTAATGCATTAGTTATCACAAAAACAAAACAATGAACAGTCATTTATCAATCTAGATTCATGTTAACCACATTTGTAACATTTTAGCATTAATTAATGTATTTTATAATTACTATATTTATGAATTCACATAACGTTGTTGTTTCTTATTTTATGATGCCTAATTATACCTGAACCTTATTCTAAAATGCTACCAAAATAAGTCACAATGTGACAGTCATTATGCAAGTCAAAAGTCAAAGATTTCAAAAGTAGCAATTGCGAAATTTAAAGTCACATTATCAGATGTCACAGCTAAGCCACAATTACATTAAATAAATTCACAATAAAGTCAGATTGCAAAATATAAAGGTATATGAAGTCACAGTTATCATAGAATGAAAATGTTAAAGGGATAACTCACCAAAAAATTAAACTTCTGTTGTTTTCTTTTTAATGTGGAACACAAAAAGCATATTTTAGAGTACATTTACATGACAACGATGTACTTAAAAATAGAAACGTTTTTCTTTTGCGCATTTGAAAAGTTTGGCATATAGACAACAACGTTTTCAAAACGATTTCCTTTCACACGGATCCGCGAAAAAGACTGAAAACGCTGTATTATGCATGTCAGGCCAGTAGTTGACCAGGTCAGAATTAGAATTAGTTGGCGATGTTAGAATTTGGCGTATGTACATAATGCATCTCCGGTGGTCGTAGTAGTGGTGCAGTAAATCTGCACTTTGCTGGAGAAGCGTTAATAAACTGCTAAAGTGTCTTGAGCAGCAAAAACACAGTTGTGTAGTCCGCCATTGTTGTTTTGGTTGCAAGTATATATATATATATATAGGTCACGCATACCTATATGGTTATAAAAATAATAACCTAATAATAACAATCAGGGAACATTTTGTTATTTTTATAAAGTTATTTTTAGGTTATTTAAAAACAACCTCCCTGCAATGTTCTGGGAACGTTATGTTATGGTTACAAATAATAAATCTTAAAATGGACGTCCTTAGAATGTTATTATTGGGTTCACATAAAAATAACCAAAGGGGAACCAAATACTAATGTTAAGGGAGCATTCCGTTTTTGCTGGGATTGACTGAACATGTAATACGGATACACAACTTCACTGTTTTCAAAAATTTGCGTTTTTGTAGTTTACACCAGAGATGGGCACTCGAGTTAGTGACTCAGACTCGAGTTACATTTAAATAGACTTCAGACTGGACTCGGACTCAATCTGAAATGACTTGACATAAAGAACTCGTGAATATTTAAAAAAACAACTCAAGTCTTTTATCCCTAACTACTGATCATAAAGAAATAATTTGTTTTATTTGAATGGTTTTATAATATCTGAGTTATATATATTTCCCTACGTGTTAAACCCTGGTCGTAGAATTTGACTACGTATGTTATGTTTGTGTATTGCGCATAAACTCCGAAATGTCATAACAGTCCCATGAAACATGACAGGAGCCACCGTTCATTTGGGTTTATTAACATGTCAAATCGGCAAATAATGTGGGAAAACAATTAAAGACACTGGAACGAAAACATCAAATTTTATGACACATCGCACTGAACGACTCGGTTACGTATGTAACCCTCGTTCCCTGAGTAGGGAACGGAGACGTTCCGTGGTGACGACAAATGGGGTTTCGCTTAGAAAGCTTTTCAACTTCGAGTATTACAAAATGAGCCAATGGCAAAGAAATGCCATGGGTCTGCAGAATTTGCATGGCGCAACTCCGCCCCACCTTGTGGGTATAAAAGGAGGACGCAGGCAACATGCAGATATATTTCTTCGCTGAGGAGCCAAGACTGAACTCAGGCGATCCCCGCGGTACAGCGAAAGTGGCAGGAAGATGGAACGTCTCCGTTCCCTACTCGGGGTACGAGGGTTACATACGCAACCGAGACGTTCCCTTTCGTTGTCACTACGAGTTCCGTCGTGACGACGAATGGGGTTCCAGTCTAATAACGCCACCTTCACAGCTGTCTTCCAGTGCCCTGCATAAGTCTGAGATCCCTGTCGTGAAATTGGCATGGACGAAGGACTCCTACTTAACACAGGAATACTAAGGTACACTGGGAAGCATATCTCATTTCTCAGAGGAAATATGCAAATAATGCCAACCCAAAGGGGGGGGACAATAGCATATGACCCGGTGGGATGCATATGGAGAACACTGGGGTGTCCAGCCTGCAGGGTGGAATATTTCAACCCCAGGGGTTGCAAGTTGGCTTGCCAAGGGAAAGACATGCTCAGAGAGGCTTACAGTGGAAATACACATGTGGGGGTCGCCCAGATGGGCGACCATGCACACGGAAGGCACCTAGCCAAAGCACAAGCAATAGACACTGGCGTCGACGTCAGCAGTGCTGGAGGAACTCAGGGCTTGCGGGGAAGCTCACCTGAGGAATATCGCACGTATCCAGTCCGTGGAGTGGAATGGCGAGCAAGCGAAGACACCTGAGCGGGTCCTAGTACTGGTTGGTTGAAGCGAGTACATGAGAGGACACTGGCTCCACTCGGAGATTGTAGAATCTGGCGAATGTGTTGGGTGTCGCCCAGCCTGCAGCTCTGCAGATGTCTGTTAGCGAGGCGCCATGCGCTAGAGCCCAAGAGGAAGCCACACTCCGAGTGGAGTGGGCAGTCACACCAAGGGGGCACGGTCGACCTTGCTGCTGGTATGCCAAAGCAATGGCGTCCACTATCCAGTGAGACAACTGATGATAGATGATAGAAGAGACGATAACAGTATCGTTTTCAAAAACATGCACTTTGAAACCCGTTTTCAAAAGGATGCGTTTTCAGGTTCCCAAAACGCTGTTGTCATATTAATGAATGGCCAAAACAAAGTTTTCAGTTTTTAGTTGAAAACAGTGTCGTGTAAATATCCCCTTAGCTGAATATTTTTTCAATACAGTTGAATTAATCGTTGTGTGCCTCAAGACACATTGTGCTAGGTTTGTGCTGTAGGATAGAGGTCTTCAACCCTGCTCCTGGAGACCCACTGCCATGCAAAGTTTATATCCAACTTGCTACAGCTTGTGATTTTCACATGATCCTGAAGAGCTTGATTAGTTGATTCAGATGTGCTTGATTAGGGTTGGAGCTAAACTGCAGGACAGTGGGTCTACAGGAGCAGGGAAGAAAAACTCTGCGCTACAGTAGGTCAATAACATCAAACATCTTTGGCTGTCATGGCTGATTGTGATTTTATGTGTTGAATCCTTTAATGCAATTGCTAATGAGATTAAAACATAACCTAATACCTGTTTGGAACCACATGAGGGTGAGCAAAATATGACAGGATTTAAATTTTTGGGTGAACTATCCCTTTAACTCCTGGTTAACAAGCTGTCACAGTGTTGCATACAGTTCAACATGGGACTTAGACGCTATGAGAAACTTTTCCTCCAGTCTGACCTCAGTTATTAGCTCTCTCTGAGACTCGTACAGTATGTTAAGCCCAGCTTGCTTTGCAGAGAAATGGGGAGCTTCATTAAGTGAGAGGTAGTAGATTTATGAACTCCAGTCTCTCTGCAGACTCCTCTGAAATGGCTGAGGTCTAAGCGAGAACAGATATGATGAATATACTCCACTCTGGGATTGGCCAGGGTCAGTGAATCCAGAAATGTGAGTCTGTAAGATAACTCTGCTGTGTTCATTATTCCTGGTGCGAGGATGCTTGGGATAGCGCCCGATCAGTGAATACCGTATTTATATGGAATATAATCAGCATTACCTCCGCAGACAACATCTAGACTTATCACCCAAGGGTCATTATGATGGCTGCACACTCCCCTTCCAATCATAATTACCTGAGTCTCATTTAATTTGGCTTGTGTTATATGAAATTCCATAATGAATAGCTATTCAAGACATTCAACTGCTACAAGTTGGTGAAATACAAAAGTCTTTTCAAAGAAACACAAGTTTGAATCCTCCTGGACTCTGCTGGTGATTAGCACGACAATGGCTGGGTTTGGCGGCGCTACAGAGTCGAGGCGTATTGGTCGGGCTTAATGAAAGAGGAAATTAGATTTTTCTTCTTTGATCACGTCCAAGCTCTTTAATTTACCAGTCAACAAAAGGAGTGGGAGCGAGAGGACGGGCCTGACTTTGTGCTCTCAGATTGCCAAAAATATCAAATCAATCTCCTCATTAACATTACTAATTCTTGTGTAGGCAGTTTCCTGCAACTGCAAATTGGCCTGGCAGTAATGTTAGTTCAGGTGTTCGATTTAATTGATTTTTTTTCCCCTTTTAGTAATGAAAAGCCCGAATGAAATGGAAAGCAAATGACTGAAGGAAGAGTGTATTTGAACCGAATATAATAGAATAATTCCATTTTATTGAAACCTATAAGGCTTTTAATGAGTTACATAGGGGAGCACTTGAATATCTTTCCAGCTAATTGTTGAAAAGATGCATTTTGTCTAAATTGTAGTTGCACTGTGCTTCAGGGGCCATTTTCACAACTTTCTTGACTTTCATAACTTCTCAAAATCGGTCCTGTTGAGGGTGGGCGATGCTCACCTGATTCTATCATCTCATAATTTCCCCATCTAATTACGCTTGTTTGTTTTGTTAAGGCATTTAGGGGAGGGAAAAGCGCTTTCTTTCTCTGCTTCTAACTCTTTTTATTACACACAGCTGTGGTGGTGTGTTAAAAGATGGCTGTGATAATGATGGAGGAAATCAGGCTGTCAGGGGGTGATACAGGCTCCACATACTGACCCCTTCACCCAGCTCCTATCAGTCAGCCTGGCCTTGGTTCGACTCCTCGCCTCCTGATCCCTTTACTCAGCTCCAAAGTACCTAGAAAATAACAAACCACAGCCAGACCTAAATACTTAGTCTGTACTCTGAGAGGCCAACATCTCTCAAGGCCTTTCTTATGAGTGCTGCTATCTGACCATGTCATACAAAACCTGTGATATTCAAAGGTGATCAATACTTTTCTGTTTATTTAATTGTATTTTATTTTAATTAATATATTTAATTGTATTATTACAAATATCATTATTAATTCATACATTTCTTAAGTTATTGGGAAGTTGCATCACATGAAATTTTTACAGTTTTGCCGTGTCATGAAAAATATAAATTTATGTGATATTTCAACCCAATCTCACGGCAATTCCTACGCATTTTACAAGGTGGCTAATTTATACGAATCCGTACGACCTCATTCGTATGAATTCATACGATTTTTGCTAAATCGTACATATTTTACGAGTTGCCCAATTCGTATGAATGACCTACCCCTGATCCCGCCCCTAAACCTACCCATCACTGGGGTGTTGATATTTGTTGACTTGGGTTTAGACAAATTTTGTCTGCATTTTGATTTGTGCCACATGACTTTTGAATAAGCTGTGACGTAGTTTTGTTAACTTTTGTTTTTCCAAGAAATAATAATAAAAGATTGTGTCAAACTACTTTTTACAGACTGTTTTTCCCTTCAAAATAGATTTTAATTGTGTTGTTGAACCAAAAGACTATCTCTACAGTGTTTACAACTATCAGAGAATCATGGAGGACACACATTTCTTTATCAACTTTTGTGTATAATCAATTGTCATAAGAATATGAAAAGTCATGAAGTGTCAACTTGATATTTTAGGGTTTAGGGTTTAGCTATAAGAACCCGATGTGACGTGGGTGTCACAAACACTGGTGATCATCTGAAAAGGTTTTTTTAAAGCATTATACCTCACTTTCAACCCAGGAAGTCCTTAAGGGACATTTAAGGAACACCCAGGTTCAGTCATGTGACAATGTGTGCATTTTGTTGCCATGGTAACATTTCCAAGATGGTGGCCTGTCTGGTGTGCACATGTTGCAGTGTCAGCAATTTTTAAAAACACTTGTTTTTGTTTTTAAAGGTATGTTTCAACCCATGCAACAATTCTAATGTTTTAATAACATATCCTAGATTACACGTGCACCTGAAACACATCTCTCTGTAGGCAAGGGTGTGGTTAGCTTGTGCCTGCTTACGTCACAGGGCACCACAACTTCAAATAGGAAAATTAAACCTGAAGAGGGCAGCACTCAGATGTTTTTACACCGTATATATTGTAGAATTAAAACACTTTATACTCAAATGTCCAAAAAATTCAATGAACAGCAATAATAAAGCCCCAGTCTTACAGATCATTAACTAAAAAAAGTTGGTTTAGGGTTTACCCTTTAATGAAATGTATTTTTAAAATATTTTGCATACCTGTAACTAAAACAGGTATGCAACATACAGGTCCTTCTAAAAAAATTAGCATATTGTGATAAAGTTCATTATTTTCCATAATGTAATGGTAAAAATTAAACTTTCATATATTTTAGATTCATTGCACACCAACTGAAATATTTCAGGTCTTTTATTGTTTTAATACTGATGATTTTGGCATACAGCTCATGAAAACCCAAAATTCCTGTCTCAAAAAATTAGAATATCATGAAAAGGGTCTCTAAACGAGCTATTAACCTAATCATCTGAATCAACTAATTAACTCTAAACACCTGCAAAAGATTCCTGAGGCTTTTAAAAACTCCCAGCCTGTTTCATTACTCAAAACTGCAATCATGGATAAGACTGCCGACCTGACTGCTGTCCAGAAGGCCATCATTGACAGCCTCAAGCAAGAGGGTAAGACACAGAAAGAAATTTCTGAACAAATAGGCTGTTCCCAGAGTGCTGTATCAAGGCACCTCAGTGGGAAGTCTGTGGGAAGGAAAAAGTGTGGCAAAAAACACTGCACAACGAGAAGAGGTGACCGGACCCTGAGGAAGATTGTGGAGAAGGACCGATTCCAGACCTTGGGGGACCTGCGGAAGCAGTGGACTGAGTCTGGAGTAGAAACATCCAGAGCCACCGTGCACAGGCGTGTGCAGGAAATGGGCTACAGGTGCCGCATTCCCCAGGTCAAGCCACTTTTGAACCAGAAACAGCGGCAGAAGCGCCTGACCTGGGCTACAGAGAAGCAGCACTGGACTGTTGCTCAGTGGTCCAAAGTACTTTTTTCGGATGAAAGCAATTTTTGCATGTCTTTCGGAAATCAAGGTGCCAGAGTCTGGAGGAAGACTGGGGAGAAGGAAATGCCAAAATGCCTGAAGTCCAGTGTCAAGTACCCACAGTCAGTGATGGTCTGGGGTGCCATGTCAGCTGCTGGTGTTGGTCCACTGTGTTTTATCAAGGGCAGGGTCAATGCAGCTAGCTATCAGGAGATTTTGGAGCACTTCATGCTTCCATCTGCTGAAAAGCTTTATGGAGATGAAGATTTCATTTTTCAGCACGACCTGGCACCTGCTCACAGTGCCAAAACCACTGGTAAATGGTTTACTGACCATGGTATTACTGTGCTCAATCGGCCTGCCAACTCTCCTGACCTGAACCCCATAGAGAATCTGTGGGATATTGTGAAGAGAAAGTTGAGAGACGCAAGACCCAACACTCTGGATGAGCTTAAGGCCGCTATCGAAGCATCCTGGGCCTCCATAACACCTCAGCAGTGCCACAGGCTGATTGCCTCCATGCCACGCCGCATTGAAGCAGTCATTTCTGCAAAAGGATTCCCGACCAAGTATTGACTATTGAGTGCATAACTGAACATAATTATTTGAAGGTTGACTTTTTTTTTTGTATTAAAAACACTTCTTTTATTGGTTGGATGAAATATGCTAATTATTTGAGACAGGAATTTGGGGTTTTCATGAGCTGTATGCCAAAATCATCAGTATTAAAACAATAAAAGACCTGAAATATTTCAGTTGGTGTGCAATGAATCTAAAATATATGAAAGTTTAATTTTTATCATTACATTATGCAAAATAATGAACTTTATCACAATATGCTAATTTTTTGAGAAGGACCTGTATGGTATAAAACACCATATTTATTTTTATTCAGTTTGCACATTTTCGAGTTGTGAAAAAATAATCAAAAAATTTATTTCTGGTTAAACCGTACACCTAAAAAGGTAGAATTTTGCAATGTTATTGCACTACATGCATGTTTAACATGTTGACCTCCAGTGTGAGGTAGTTATTTATTTTTATTCAGTTTGCATATTTTCGAGTTGTGAAAAAATAATCTAAAAAATTATTTCTGATTATATCTGAAAAGGTCACAGTTATGTGATTTTGAAATATGTGGCAAATCAAACAAAATGCAAAAACTATTACTTCTGAAAAAGTTTTTTTTTATTTATCTTCCCAGAAAAGTTATAATTTTGAAAATGTTGTGGAAAAGAAAATAAACAAAAAAATTTTATTTAGCAAGAAAACTGACAAATTATTATTATTTTTTTCCAAATTAGACATAAAAGCCCAATGTGACATATATGTAACATAAAAAAATTATCATAAACGCCCAATGTGACATATATGTAACATTACAGATCTTTGACAAGGAGTGGTTGTATTTAAAAAACAACAGCAGAAACATGTTTTAAGTGGTCCATTTAGTCTGTTTTATATGCCCCATAATTTTCCTATAAGGGGAAATTGGTCCGGATTCTTATGGGTTAAAAGGGGATCTCAGAACGCAAGCAGAAACATTTTATAGTATAATGACTCATAAAAGCCCTTTTCCCCCATCATCAATGCAATCACTTCTTTGACTCTCTTTCCCTTTCAGAATGCACAAGATGACAGATCAAGACTTCTCCCTTTATTGACTGTAACTGACATCTTCATCCGATTGCCAGCGTCTTTCCTTCCTCCATTGTTGGTGCTCTCATCTGTGGTGTTTCCACACGGTTGCGTGGCGGTGCGTTGGGATTTCACAGCGTTCTGACTCAAGCTGACACCGTGACAGGCGAGCAGGTGGGAGAAAAGCGCACTAGTCATTCTCAGACAGAAAGCGCAATAAAAGGGAGCTTATCGAAAAGCCCCATCATGGCAGTAACATTCCTTCAAATGAAATGAGTTGAATGCAACTTTGCAGCAAGGGGGAGAGGAGAAGAAAATAAAAATGCTAAGTGTTCAACATTCACTCCATTAAATCCTGGAGTGTTTGTGCTTTCTCAGCTAGCTTGCATAACTTAATTAAATCCCATCTTGTTTTCGAGCACATTTGAATATGATTTATTTCAATAAGGGAGAGGCAAGAGGCACAACAGACTTTATAAATAATAATTTCTGATATCAAAACATTACCATGCCTAAGATTTGTGATCTCCAGCTAGCTCAATGCTGGAAAAGAAAAAAAATGTGATGAATAATAAATAGCCTACTTTTGACTTGTAGGGCTAATCACTAAAACGTGAAATACGTTTAGTTTTTTGTTTACATTTTCATCTTTTCGTTGATGCAGTGTTTTGAATTGTTAATTGTTAGTTTGTCCATATGATTACAAGTTTTAACTGGTTAGTTTCGACTGCAATCACTGCTGTGGATGCCATAATAATTACACCATTCTGCAGCCAAAACCATCTTTCCTCATTGACAGCCATTCAAAAATAGTTGTCTATTTTTCTTGCATTCAGCATTTAGGATAACATGGAGGAAGATGCCCCCTTGAGAACACTGTGGATTTACTTTTAAACAGAAAATATTTAGATATAAGTTTAGCATGTGGGGGTGGGGATGGGGATACATGTACCCCATGGGTCTAATTTTATCTTTTTAATTCAAAATAAAAACTTTTACACCATGTCACAGTTATGCTCTGTTAACTTTAATTTTCATGGTCTTTTAGTTTGTTTTTCTTCAGGAACCTGTTTCCTTTGCTCTAGTATCTCTCGTACTGCGTAATATCTTACGCTATGGGGAAAACCTCTTTTCCACGAGATATTGAAGCAAAAAATTATCCTTAATTTTGAATGAATGTAAAACGCTGTGCAGCAGCATGCAGATATAGGCAGGACGGCTCGCGCGCCTATTGGCTGCCCTGCGGCAAACAGCAGCAGCCTATCGAGAGCCTATCGTCACGTCCCGCCAGAAAAGGGCGCAATTTCGCCCTATAAATATAGCTCGATAAGGCTGGTACACTGATTTTCATCTCTTCAGCGAAGCATGACGCATCGCTGGATCCGGAGTGAGAAGCCACGCCGTCTGAGAAAAAGCACACAGTGGGACGAGCCATTGAGTCTGAAGTCGCTGGCATCGCCGCCTTTAGCCGCCGTACCTGCTACGCCTTCCGGTGTTATATCCTTTTCAAACTGTGTGTGTGTGTGTGTGTTCGCCGCTGCGACACACATTTTTTCACTGTCTCTCTCTCTCTGCTAAAAGAGCTGCGTCTTTTTCAAGATGCAAAGATCCTGCGGCTCGTGCCGAGCCACACTCAGCGACGAGGACCGTCATGTTATCTGCGTTTCCTGCCTGGGTGAGGATCATGCGGCCCTCGCTCTCGTCGACGGCGGATGCCCTCACTGTGAGCTACTGCCTATGGTGACTCTGAGGACTCGCCTGGCATCCTTCTGAGAGCCTGCACTTCAGCCCGCTGCAGCGCCGCGCCGTAAAAAGCGCCGTGCTCAGCGCGCTCCCGAGCCTTCTCCTGCCCGCCAAAGCTCGCCGGTTCGCCCGCCAGCTTCGCCGGCACCCCCCGTGGGCATGCGTCACCGGCGAAATGAGGAAAGAGTGTGTTTTTAGTCCCGCCGAGGCTGGACCAATCTCCATTTCTCAAACATTTCTCAGCTCCTCTTAGTTTGAGCGGCTGAAAATGCCAATATTGCAGCAACGAGCCTGTTGTATTACACGCACGCCTGCAAACAAACGCCGACACACAGAAAACTGTGATGACGCTCTTTATCCGCTCGGGCTATTTTAAGCTTTTGTCGTTTCCCCCTGTGGCTCAGTGGCGAAACCCAAAGCCTTCGCACGGGAGACCCGTGTTCTAGCGGATAAAAATTTAGTCTCGCCACAGCCAGACTTACACCCAAACTTTTCACTCGTTCAGTTCCGAGAAAATGCGACTGTTCCCGTGTATTTTGCAGTAAACAAGCCGGTACCATGGCCCGCTTGCCTGCACACAAATGCCGTTTCCACGGCGACCCAGAAAAATCATGTAAGCAGTGTATTTTCTGGTATTCCGGCCACAGCCGATGGTGTTTTGAGTGTATTAAAAATGCCACAGCCCAGTGTTCATTTCTACACACAAACACAGCCCGCCAAAGTGCAGGGCTCGCATAAATGAGTTCGACTCATGTCAATTGTGCATTAATTATAGTGAATGTGCCCACAACCCAGTGCCCACAAACACTACACACTGCATGTGCCACGTTTTCTGTAAAAGAAACCAACACACATACAGTCAGCTAAGGCCCACGGTGTTTAAGTCTCGCCGCGGCCAGACTCTACCGAAACTTCTCGCTCGTTTAGTTCCAAACAATGTGACTGTTCCAGTGTATTTTGCAGTAAACAAGCTGGTACCACAGCCCGCTTGCCTGCACACAAACGCCAGCTTTAAGGCGACCCAGATAAATCCCAAAAAGAGTGTATTTTCTGGAATTCCGGCCACGGCCGATGGTGTTATGAGTGTCGTAAGAATGCCCACATCTCAGTGCCCATTCCCACATGCAGACACAGCCCGCCACAATACAGGGCTAGCAAAAAAAAAAAAAAAATCGACTCATGTCGATTGTGCAATAAATGTAGTGTACGTGCCCACAACACAGTGCTCACAAACACTACACGAAGCATGTCCCACTGTTTCTGTAAAAACGAAACCAACACATTTTCAGTTGGCGCGAGCCGACAGTGTTCTCAGTGCAGCGAGTGTGCCCGCTATCCCGCGCCCACATTCCCTCACAGACATGCCGAACCCCACGGGGCTCGCCCCGCTCGCCTTCTCTCCACATCCTGTCAGAGAGAAGCCGAGCGCGGTCAGGCTGCCCGCTGTGATCAGCGCACCCCCCGCCTCGCACACTATAAACACAGTGTCTATTTCTCAGCACACCGGAGCTCTCCGGCCGCCGCTATATCACGGCCAGAGCCCAGATTTCATTCTACCTCTAGCTTTTCATGCAGATGCGTGGGCAAAGCTTCCCGGGGTATCAGAATGGGTGCTGAACACTATAAAAAGAGGCTATTCGCTGCAGTTCGCTCGACGCCCCCGCCGTTGCGCGGCGCGAGTCAAAACGACGGTAAAAAACGAAGTATCTCACCTACTTCGAGCCGAGATAGCGAAACTACTGAGCAAAGGGGCTATAGAACCTTTATCTCAGGCTCAGAGCGAAGGGGGTCTATACAGCAGGTATTTTCTGGTACCGAAAAAAGACGGGGGTCTCAGATCCATTCTAGATCTGCGACGGCTGAACAGAACGCTCACGAAGCGTCAGTTCAGAATGATTACAACCAGGAAAATCCTCGCGCAAGTGCGCCAAGGAGACTGGTTCATGTCGATAGATCTGAAGGACGCTTATTTTCAAATACAAATAGCGTTACGTCACAGGAATTCTTGAGATTCGCCTTCGAGGGCCAGGCATACCAATACAAAGTCCTGCCGTTCGGCCTGTCCCTGGCACCCCGTACTTTTACGAAGTGCATGGACGCGGCTCTCGCACCCCTGAGACTTGAACTACTTGGACGATTGGCTGATTCTAGCTCGATCACAATCAGAGCTCATAGAACACAGGGCCACATTACTCCAACATCTCGAGAATCTGGGTCTCACAGTCAATTGGGCGAAGAGCTCGCTGTCTCCCAGCCAGAAAATATCTTTTCTTTTCACGGCGTTTTGCATTGTGTTCCCCATAGCGTAAGATATTACGCAGTACGAGAGATACTCTCGTAAGAGAACGTACTCGGTTACTAACGTAACCTCGCTTCTCTCTAGAGACGGAACGAGTACTGCGTATCTTGCCGTACATACACAGCTCTGGTTCGCTTCGGCGATGAAAACCAGTGTACCAGCCTTATCGAGCTATATTTATAGGGCGAAATTGCGCCCTTTTCTGGCGGGACGTGACGAAATGGGCGCGAAATGCCCCCATAGGATTAAGTCACGCAGCACCTCTCTAGATAGGCTGCTGCTGTTTGCCGCAGGGCAGCCAATAGGCGCGCGAGCCGTCCTGCCTATATCTGCATGCTGCTGCACAGCGTTTTACATTAATTCAAAATTAAGGATAATTTTTTGCTTCAATATCTCGTGGAAAAGAGGTTTTCCCCATAGCGTAAGATATTACGCAGTACTCGTTCCCTCTCTAGAGAGAACCGAGGTTGCGTTAGTAACCGAGTACGTTTCCCGCCACTAATCTGTTGTCATGGACATTCATTAACGAGCACACCTGTCGGTTATTAGGTTATTATCGTTAAGTTCCTTTTTGTTCTCTGTTCAGTTGTCGGTTCTTGTCAATGTCTAAGTGAAATTTGGTTAATTTACTCTTCTGCCTGTTTCTATGTTGTAAGTTATTTTAGTTTGTTAATAGAGACTGTTTGAATTCACCTTCTTTGTCATGCCTGCTCCCTACACCTCACCAAACTAACACTCCACAAATCCAAAAACATTAATGTGTCCACAAATCCCTCATTAACAAATAGGCACAGCAATCTCTGATATTCAACAAAATACGTCATAGATCACTATTTTCCAGAGACACAAAATTTGATAAATTAACATCAAAACTATTTCTGCTGACTAAATCTCACAAATGTTGATATTAAGATGAAATGACAAAATTAAAAATAGCGTATCTATTCATAAAAAGTGCTGAGATGAGATTTGGTCTATGGTCAGAAGAAAAAAATGAGGTGGAGGGAGTAATCTTGCCCTGGGGGGGCATCTTACTCCATGTTACCCCTATTCAAATATATCATTATAGTACAGTTGATGCTTAAGCGGTACATTTATTTATTTATTTTTGTTCTGCATCTTTATCTTTCATGTCTCTATAGAAAAACTCTTCCATCTTTTGAGTTAAAAAAAAATTATGGTTTCATTTCTTGTAATTGCGACTTTATATCTCACTGACTTGCCAAAATGTACTTTACCCTTTAGCGATTGTGAGTTTTATAGCCATATTTCACAATATCGCTATGTGTTACAATGAAAGTACATCCCGAATTTACTATTTTCATTTTCAACAATTGTGACTTTATATCTCAGAATTGCAATGTGATTTCTTGTAACTGTGACTTTATATTCTCTTCCGACTTTATCAAACTTTTTACCTGCGACTATTTCACAAAGTGACTTTTTCTTAGTTTTATCTTTTCTCACAATTGTCTGTTTTATTATGTTCTCTGAGGTGGAAATGGATTTGTTAGTGGAAGTAACTTATGCAGTGGAGGGAATTTGGCCAGGACACAGGGGTTACACCCCTACCCTTTACGAGAAGTGCCATTGGATTTTTTTATTGACCACAGAGAGTCAGGACCTCGGTTTAACGTTTCACCCGAAGGACGGTGCTTTTTACAGTATAGTGTCCCCGTCACTATAATGGGGCATTAGAACCCAACGGGTTAGCCACCCCCTGCTTGCTGGCCTCACTAACACCTCCTCCAGCAGCATCCTAGTTTTCCCATTAGTGGTAATGCTAACGGATAGATTTCTCTTTTAGACCTCCTTGGCTGAACATATGAACATTTATAATAGGACAATCTATTGTGTAAATTCCTTCAGCACTGGGTGAACAAGTATCAAAGATGCATAAAACCAATACTTCTTCTAGTACTGTGCACAGAACACACAACTATAGGCAATAGGTACATAGACAATGTACGGTATTAAACAGCAGCCGATGTCAACCAAGTGCTTATCATCGCATTTGATATCAAAATTGCTATTAAAACTCTGACTTGTGCATTTGATACGGTCTGTTTTTCTCAGGATCTTGACATGCTGTAGTCAGCCGCTCATCCTTCAACCTGTTTCCTCAGGGAGCAAGACAGAGAGAACACAGTTAGAGAGTAACTCAGAGAGGGAGAAACTCAGCTCAGAGACTCAGAGAATGAGAGAAGGAGAGCTGGAAGATGCCTCTGTGAAGTCGAAGTGTGACTCACGCTCGCTAGTGCAGCTACAGATGAAAGACTGTCATTCCGAGGAGAAACTCAGCGGGGAAAAACTCCACAATACTTTTAAATGAATAATACCAATAGAATAGTCCTGCATTTACATTTTCTCTCAATGTTTTCTGTTTCCACGGAATAGGAATAGGAGATACGATTTCTGCAGTGTTTTGTTCACGCGTCAAAGAGGAATCGAATGCGTACCGGGTGCCACTGATGTTCTCTCTCTCCGCCAGGCTCACTGACTCCCTGCACTCGTCTCGCAGACAGTAAAGGGCAAACAATAAAATCATCTGCAGTCTGTTTGTGTGGCGGTGCAGGAGAACAACAAGGGTCTTTCAAGGTCAGTCAGCTCAAGAGACAAACAGGCTTCTGGAATTGCCTACCTGAGGATGCAGCAGTGGCTGCCTCAGATAAAAACTGGCCTCTGCCTTCAGCATTATTCACAACTAATCCTTTAAACAGATGTATGCGTTGCTTGTATTGGAGGAGATCCAGTCATAGATATGCTAAAACGTCTCCAGGGATAGAGGAGTGAAAAATAGATCCACCTGATGCATTTCTAATGCTTAGTAGGTTTACCAATAGGATAGCATTAATTTTAAGAAGGGAATAAAATGCTCTTCCACACAGCAAAACAATAGATTTCAAAATAGATATTTTGTTGGCCATTTATATAAAAATTCAATTTAATATGTTTATATTGGCCAGTATATAATGTATTTCTAGATTAAAAATGTGTTTTCTTGACTCTCTTATTACAAAATTAAATTTTGTAATATATTTTAGTATTTGAACATTTAAATCATTTTGAAAACCTGTGCTTTTTACAGCATATAATTAGCATATGTTTGTAATACATTTTGGCCATAAACAAGTATACATATTATTTATGTATAGTGAGCTACCTATTAACTTTAAGGCAAAATATCTTTTAGACTCCCAATTTTAACCAAATTAGGTTAGCAGAATCCCAGGAATTCCAAGAATGACTAAGTGACATAATGCATCCAATTTGGTATGGATGATGGGAGAGAAATGTTGGTTATAAAAGAATGAATAAAAAAAAGTTCAGTGAAATTAATAATGGAATTTATTAAGTAACACTATCGGAATAATTTACAAATGCAGTAGGTTTGTGGTGTGAATGGAGCTTTCCAAATCGTCACATAAAGTGTAATTAAATCATCCCTTTTATGACACTTATTTTTATGACACTCACTTACACAAGGGACATTTCACCTCAAAATAAATATTCTCTCTGAACCTTTCTTCTACAGAACACAAAATAAGATATTTGGAAGAGTGTTGGGAACCAAACCGTTTTAGTTAATAACTTCTATGTGTATGTGTACAAAAACAAAAAACTTATCAAAACATTTATTTTATTTCCCACACACTCATAAAAAATGATACAGCAGCTGTCACTGGGGAGTTACTCTTTCAAAAGGTACAATTTTGTACCTTGTTTAACCCTAAAGGGTGCATTTTTTGGAAGGGGGTACCACCCCAGTGATGAATTTTGTCACTGTTTTTCTGAGAGTGCAGAAGAAAGAAAGTCAAACAGGTTTAGAATGACATGAGGGTGAGAAAATAATGACAAATGTTTTGTTTTTGGGTAAACTATCCCTTTAAGATGCTGCCTCAGAAGGCAGCTGCCTATGTAGGCAGTGAGGCAGCTCACTAGGTATTGGAATTCTAACCTCACCTCAAACTGTGAGGTGGAAATGAATTGTATTTGAAAGGGTTAGGCCGTATATGAATAGTTTACTGAACCAAATGTTTTTCTGAGGTATCTTTGTTGGGTTATTGAAATAGTTCCTGTCTGTCTGCTGTTTTCTAAATGACTTTGATGCCAAGCATGCTGTGGTTTGTTTTTCTGCCTGTTCTTATAATGGAGGAGATGTTTTATACAATTGGAGCAACCACACTGTGGCTTTAGTGGGCTGTTGCTGCCCAACAGATTTTGATGAGTATGTTCAAGCTCCCCATGAGAAATATTGGACTGGCTCTAAAGTGAGCTACAAAATAAGGGAACCGGAGACAGAACCATTTCAAAAATGTTTTGATCCACTTCTCCCTCTTGGGGTTGTCTGCTGGTAATAAGGGAAACAGAAAATCAATCTGACACAAAATACAGAGCCCTCAACAAGATATATTTTCTTACTTTTCCTTCCTCTTTCGCAATTACACAGAGCTAGCCTCACTCACAAAGGTATTTGTTGGGAATATGACTGTTTTCCTGGTCATATCTGTAAGCCTGAAATAATAATTCAACAGAACGGAGAGAGGAAGACAGTTGGCTGCGGCACAAGCCGTTGACACGACCGAAATCTCTTCAAAAACAACAGCTTTCAATGGCCCTTCTCCCCTGATAATTATGAAAGCCAAGGAAAGAGAAAGAGATGGAGAGAGAGAGAGAATAGCAGCAGTGGTCACTGAGAAAAGAGTGAAAATGAGCATGAGGAAAGGCAGCAGCTGGTTTAAATAGATTGCGTGTAGGATGAATTAAAAAGTTGAACCTTTTTCGAGCCGTATTCAGATGTCTGGCGTGCGGTGATTAATCATGCCCGTCAGGATTCGCAATCCCCTTTTCAATGAAAAACAAATGTGGAGACAGTACATTTCCACACCTACCCTGTCCAAGGGCCCTGTGTCCTGTTTACATGAACACAATATCAAAGCCACAGTGGGCAGGAGGGGACAGAGGGGATGCGTTACAGATATAGCCGTTTCTACTCCAAGCTTTGTGTCTATTCATACTTGTTTTTCATTTAACCAGTCAAAAGAAATTATAATTATTAGATGAGTTTTAGTTTAGCTTATGCATCTGGGCATTCCTTTATTGATCTGCGATAGCTTTGTAAGTGGAAGGAGTGTTTTATGTGAATAGGACGCTGCAGACAAGATTGTCAAGAACAAGGAGCTACAAAACTGAATTAAGTTTAACTGACTTTATTCATGTTTTTTTTTTTTTTTAGAAATAGTTTGCAAATCTGTTAAGAATGTCTGAATTTCTGTGAATCTTATAAGGTATAAGTCACCCAAAAACGAAAAAGGTCATAATTTACTCACTTCTTTGTCGTTCCAAACGTGTTTAACATTTTGAAGAATATACTTGTTGGCCAGAAGTGCATTCTTCAAAAATGTACTTAGTAATTTACTTTTTGTTTTAGCAATGTCTGGTTTGCGAATGAATCATTCAGATGTTTTGTGATTGAAAAGATTTGACTTACATGTTCATAAGAGAAGTAGTGATGTCCATTTAACCGGTCCTACTTGACCCGCTCTGAGTGGGATTCGAATGGTAGGCGATTCTGAGTGGGATTCGGGATTCGTGGTAGGCGGGCGCGCTAATAAGGACGCTAAAGACCGCAGCTGTTAACGTACCTCTTGAGGCCAGGGAGTGAGGTTTACATGTCTTGCACTGCTCTTACTGGCCTACATCCGTTACACGCACCCCCCTAAACCTCACTCCCACCCGGGTCACGGCACTAAATGTAATCCTACTTGACACACTTTGAGTGGGGTTCGAACCAGGGTCTCCTGCGTGGGAGGCAGGTGTGCTAACAAGGCTCTAGAGACCACAGTCACTAGTGTCAGTCACTAGCGTGCCTCTTGAGGCCAGGGGTGTGAGGTTTATACGCACAGCTCTTACTGGCCTACGTCCGTTACATCCAATACCTTCATTCTTTCATGAAGAAATTAATGAAGTTCACAACGTAATTTTGGGAGGAGTGAACCCATTTAATCTTTCAATTAACTGCCAGAGCATATAAGCAGCCGCTCACCTTGCTCTGGCTTCAGCTGTTTTGGCATCCCTCCACCTCCCCAACTCCACCAACATAATTTAGGCATTTTGCTACCATACTCATCATCTAAGCATTAGTAGTCCCACTGGGGGGTATATCTAAGCTCGAGTTGAAGCTGCTTCCTTGAGCCCCCTCCATTGCGGACAGCAAGCCAAATACGCTCAGCCTTATTAGTTTAAAGATTAATTAACTGCCGAATTTTAATACATTTCAGTCTGTTTTTTACTCAGTATTGTGTCTCATGACTTTTACGCTGCATCTGAAATTGAAACGGATTTTGGAAAGACTTCTTAGGCAGCGTAACGGTTTAATGCTCTACAACAAAATAGAGCTAGCTTTTGTGATAACTAAGCTTATATTTAATTAGGCTACTACAATATGTTTTTCTCACTAGAAATGTCATAAAAATTGGGGAAAGTATGTGAAAAACATACATTTAGACAAATTAACCACCAACTGCAACTTTCAGACGGCATCTTTATTTCTTTAGCAAAGCAATTCACTAAATAGAAAGCAAAGGATTGTGGGATATCATATGCAGCAAAGGATACATGTATGCTGCCTTCAAAAATTTATCAGATGAAGGTCTAAACAGAATGTGACTTGATCATTGGATTTGGACTTACTGTTTTGCCTCCCGACCTTTGTATTTTTCAGATTTCGGATGCAGCCATAGAATATAAAAGACCATTTGTACGGACTCTTGAATGCTCCATTTATTGTAATGTATCGTTGTGCCGTCATGAAGGTGATTAAACAATGAAAGAATTGTTTTTTTTTGTGAACTATTCCTTTAAAAAGTTAACATGAAAAGTTAAGTGAAGACCTCCAAAAACCATAGATCAATAGACAAATCCTTCAATCTCTAGTTCCAGGTATAATCAAGCAACTTTAAATTTAACCATTTTCCACAGTGTAAAGTGCAAATCAGATTCATCCATTATGCCACTGCCACCGTCTCCCTGAGGCCATTGTTTTATTTTTTTTTTCTTAATGAACAGTGTGTCACATTTCTCGTCGCTGTGGCAAAGAGCTGATCTAGTTTGAGAAGCATTTGAGAAAGTCAAGAGCCAGCAACATTGGGAGAGAGGAGAGAAAAGTGTGTCATCAGCATAAAAATAGAAGCCTGCTAACGAATTCCTAATCATATCCCCCGTTTCCTCAAGGGGACGTGCTAAGGAGGTTAGCACACAGACTCTTAAATGAGAATTTCAGGCACATTAGCCTCAGATATTATTTCTTGCAATTTTTGGGGATATAAGTATTATTGATCACTGAACTCACCTCCATATTCTGAAACCATATTGGTCTATTGTGTAGAAGACCTACTCGAGCATCAGAACTTGGCAGTTTTCAAATCTAAGGACAGAAAAGATGATTAGAAATAGAGGAAATGATGTAGAGAAGCGTTTCTACTGCTTTGATGATAGCAGATTTTCTTGGACATCATCCAGCAAACTGTGAGCCAGTCTTTCAACGTGTAGCACAAATCTCTATATTCTGAGACATTCATTTCAAAGAGGAGCTATATGAGCTTCAATATGTTGTTTAGAGATATGGCATAGTGTAGTTTTCTAACAAACACAAATCTGTTTATTACATTAAACCAAGTAGGCAAAAGGCATGTGTGCGTGTGTGTGTGTATTTATATCATATGTGTGTTTGTGTGTATAATGTCTGCAGAAACATTGCCTGTTATATAATATATAATTAAGAACATAAATAATTAAATAACCATTATACAATATGTGCATGTACTGTATGTATGTATATATATATATATATATATATATATATATATATATATATATATATATATAGTACAACCACAAATAATGATTTTAAACCAAGAACAAATAACAGGAAAAAAATATTTCTTAGACTCATTAGCAAATAAAGTGATATATCTTAATTAACATATCTAAAATTACATAGCAAGTCTGTAAAGCCAATATGACTAAAATGTGAATTTTATGAATGAAAATGCACACAGAGTGATTTCCTTATGCCTCAAATTGCTGTTCAACCATAAACATCTGAAAGCTAAATATATTACTTGGCGAAGAAACCGTTTATTCTGATTATTAATAATAAATTGTAAAAAAAATTATGGTTAAAAAAAATAAAAAATTAGAGAAAGTTTTTGTAAAAATGCTTCAGTAACTTATACTGTGAAAACTTATAAATGGTTTACAAAATTACATTATAAGTAATTTTACTGTAAAATAGTGCACAATTTGTTTGGCTTAATAATATACAGTATATCGATATACTGTTGTAAAATATTCAGGCACAGAAATGCCATTCAATAATACCTATTGTCAATATTATTATTTTTTTTTTAAATATTTTTGCAACTAGATATAAATGCCATTTTACCTCTAAATAAACAGGCGATTTTTTTTTTTTACTGTTTATTTATTCATCATTGATGTCTTTATTTTGCGACATCATATCAGTTTTTGCACTGGTGTTTCATATGCTGTAGTCAGAGATGCAAAAAATCACATCTATTCGCATTTTGTTGAGTTGTGTTTTCTATTTGTCACGTCGCTGTCATTTATTCTTGTCTTTCTCAGCTCAGGGCTTCAGGGATATCCTTTATGCTGGGCTTGCATACTCCTCTATCCATGGATTAGGACCGCTCATACAATTTCATGAACCTGGCCTGTAATAGTAACCTTATTTCAGGCCAACAATGCTGAGCACACATTGAAGAACGGCAGCACGTACTAAAATAAAACCACAAAGACACCCTGACTGTACCGGTGCAGATATCAGTCAGAGTTATGAGCAAATAACACCACTGAGACAGTTAAAGAATTACAGGCAAGCAAACACATCAACCACTTTTTATCTCCACACATGTTCAGCGTTTATCGAATTCAGCCTGTGTTCTTCAATATGTTGAATTGAGGTTGAAATTAAAGATAAGCAAATGACTTTGGTAATGCTGTTGTGAACGTACAGGTTTGTGTGCATTTAATAAATGCATTGAGCAGCATTGCAGCGATGCTTCAATGCAATTTAAGCGCTGAGAAATTCTATATCCCAGTGTTGAATGTTGAATCTGATGTGCTGCGATAGGCATCCATCTATTTACGCGCTCAACATCACATTAGGTGAGGATGTGAAATGAAAGGCATTTTTTTAAACCACATGCCCACGGCACAACAGTTCCTCTTCAGAAAATAATTTTCTCCAAAATCTCTTGTTGCTGTGGTTGTTTCACCAGGATAAGCAATACACAGGCCCATGAATCCTTCAGAAATCAAACTGTTGAAGGACAGTTGTACTAAATCAACAGGATCTTGTGATTCTCTTTCAGTTACTTCTAGCAGCATGTAATCACATATCGCTTAGAACGCCTCACACTTCAGAAGAGTTTCGGTTGACATTGAAAGCCAGTAAATAATACTGTGAGAGATCCATTGGGCAGCTGCCATGTGTGTGTCTGTCCGTCCGTCCATCCGTCCATCCATCCATCCATCCATCCATCCATCCATCCATCCATCCATCCATCCATCCATCCATCCATCTTCAACTAAAAGGAGCATCCAGCCAACTTTTTTCATGAGAAATGGGTTGTTTATGCTATTTTAGCTGCATACTACCCATTTTTGCTCTTTTGATATTAAAACATTTTGGGCTTCCTCCCACCTCACCAGTCCCGGTTGAGTATCTGCACACTCTTAATGAAGTTTTAAGTTAATTCTGTACGCAGCACAGGGTCTATAGCATGCAACAATAAAACTACTTTCACAACCTAATACTGATGCATTTAAAGCCATGTTTATGAGCTTGCAAAGGCTGCATAGTTGGAGAAAATCTTCATTATAGGTGGCAGGTTCTTTTGCTATCTTTGAAATCCCTGGAGCGAAATGAACAGGGACAGCTAAACTGCTTAATGCAACGTAGCCTAGCAACAGAAATTGCCACGACTTCAGGAACACACTCTCATATTTATGTTTACATGAGAGAATGATTCGTATGTCAAGCTGATGGGTCCTAATGTCTCCAACTCCCGTAGGAGTGCTCCTTCACTCGCTCTCTCCATTTCTGCTTTTCTCCTATTCTCCTTTTTGTCTTTCATTCTTTTTTCTTCTTTTCTTCTTTGCTTCTCAACATATGCAGTCTGGTAGTGACCTGAAAGACATGTAAGATTCAAAGTTATCAATATTTACTTACTATTCAATATTTGGTCCCACTTTTTATCAGGTGTCTTTAACTATGTACTAACATTTAAATTAAGGATTTACTTAAGTTGTACCCTTGCCTTCAGTCAGTGTCTGCATTCATCAGTTTTGCCTGGATTTACTTTTATGTTTGTTTGAATAAATGTTTGCTGCTTCTGGATCCCACTCTCGTTCCTCTGAAACAGCCACAGTTACACCTATTTTTTTCACAACTCTTTTCGTTGACTGTGCTTACGAGAATACTTTAAGCGGGAATTTTGGCTTAATTTTGTGTGTTTTTGTCTGTTCAAGTGCGAAAGAGAAGTGAAGCGCCATTCTGTGCGTCAGGTGTTTGAACACAGATTTGAAACTGAAGAAAGGGTCTTAGAAGTACATACTCTATTTTCCAAATGTTAATATTAACACAAAGATATAAATATGTATTTTTACTTGTTGTCAAATACTGTCAAGGCAGTATTTTGATGAAAAATGACCAGTATTTATCACTTCATTATTGACATATTATAGATCACAAATAATAGACTTTTAGATGCTTTTCTAACCTTGATAGTGCTGCCAAATGACAATTTGTGTAGCATGAGACAAACCCCAACATATTTCCCCTGAAAAATAACTATAAAAATCCCTTTCTCCCCATGGGATAGACTTTATGGACTGTATGCTGCACATTGAATTTCATTTCTCTTTCTACTGTTGTTTACAACTTCAAATGGCCTGCAGTATAATAGCATTAGGAGCTGTGCTTGAATAATAATGCTTTCAAATTGCACATCACTGATGATCCAGCTCACAAGATGGGAGACAAGCGAAGATGGTTTTAAACTTCATTGGAAGGTTCAGTCATCAACATTTAGTGTGGGTGAAAAAAAAGTTATTATGATGAGCCCATAAAATTTGATAAGTGCTTTGTGGTCTTATATCGATCTTTGGCTGTGTATCATTTCATTTCTCCTGTTCGCTTTTGTCACACACTCATTCTTGCTGTGTAAAAAATATCCTTGATTCCTTTCACCACATGTGAGACAATGGTGGGCCCTCCAGCCTTGTTGCCATAGTTACCAAGCAGTTTAGGCAGACAAGAATTGTGGGTGCTGACAACAGTGAATCAACTGATACTCCAGTGACCTCCCCATTCTATCAGCGATCACTGTTAATGGAACGTCTTAATGCGGCAGCTCTGAGAATAGTGCACGGTGATAAAAACCAGCAAAACATCCATATGTGCTGAAGAACTGCATATCTGACCATGTATAAATGAGCATTTAAAGTCAACATGAAACCTTTTTGTGCAACCCATGTTGCTTCTGTAATGTGATGATTCAGAGTGAATCACGATATACATCGTGATCTCATTATAATCGCTGGTAAAAAGTGGTTCTAGGACACATATTTGTATATGAAGAACTTTAGAGATGAACAAATGTTTACTCATTTTTTTTTGATTTATTAAATAATAAATTCATAGAATTGATATATTGATTTTATTGTATTTGTTCAATGATATAAATAAATATGTTCAGTGTCATCACATTTAATTAACACTTTTATTAACACTAATTTGACATTATGATTTAATTCTAAATGCATACATTCTGTCATCATTTAATCAGTTAATTTTTTAACTAAAATTATTGTCATTATGCATTTATCTGGCAATTGAAGTTTGGGGTTCAAGAACAGGTTTGGGTATCATTTGAATTTTAACGATTCTGATTCCGATTCCGCTTATTGATTATGATTCTTATCGATTCCTAATTTTGATTCCAATAAGATAAAAAAAAAGAAAGAAAAAATAGATGTTCACATTTATATTAAGTCATATTGCAAAACATTTAATTGTAGCTTAATACCATGAACAAAAATCAAAAGGTTAAAGAACACACTTACGCAAAGAACTTTTTCCTATGGTTTAATAGCAAAAACAACTAGCCTAAATAATCTAAATTTCAAGCATTAATAAAGGCAAGTAAACACTCAGTAATTAAAAAAGAACAAATTAGCAATTGCACAAATAAATACAACTGAACAAAGATACGTTTGAAATAAATGGTGTTTTAAGAATTTCAGGTATTCAGGAACTAATAGAAACTAATGGGATGTAACTTTAATAAAACATAGTCTACATTACAAATGTAGTTACAAAAGTTATTCAGTCAAGAACAGCGAGTGAATTTGTCTTTTGTTGTTTGATTAACGTTATTATAGAGACGGCAGCAGTAATATTAGTTGCTGTCACTTTAAGAGCTGCACGGATCCAATATACTGTCATACGTTTTCTTTGTCAACCTTTACATTAACTTAAAACATAATCGACTGTGTTTAAGAGAATATTTTGACATATTTTTGTGTGCATTTGACTGTTTAAGTGCAAAAAGACGCAGAAGAGAATTCAGTTAAGTATTGTGCTCTATTCAGTATGAGAGGCGGCTTTCTGTGCGTGCGCTTTGGATGTGTGTGCAGCACAGAAAACAGCGCACAGGTCTTCTTGCGCCTGAATGGTTTAAAGTCATTTTAAAATGCACAAAAAAGAATAGACAAGAGGAAATCGAAAATTTAATAACAAGTATCCGATTTCTGACCTTAAGTATCCGATTCCAGAATTGGAATTGATTTTCGATTCCCAACCCTATTCAAGAATATCTATTTTTGGGGTGTGCAGTCTTTACCATGGCACCACTGTATAAAGGTCTTACATCACAAAATTTTCACAACTCATGTTTTTTTAAACTGTTTTATGGAGTTTGTCTTACTGAAATTTTTTTTTGGGAAATATGTTTCAATTGAATTGTTGTTAAACATGGCACAATCCATTGAACACACTATATTCTATCTCTCACAG
This sequence comes from Gila orcuttii, assembly GCA_026230005.1. NCBI lineage: Eukaryota > Metazoa > Chordata > Actinopteri > Cypriniformes > Leuciscidae > Gila > Gila orcuttii. The sequence goes on from JAPDVR010000008.1 coordinate 29,983,486, forward strand.
CCTCATTTTCATTGCTTTCAAAAGTTAAATATGGTGCTAAGGTCTTTTTCATGAGAAGCTCGTTTTAACCCTTTCATGCATGAATTATGTTAAACTCAGTCAGGATTTTTTTCCCCGCTGTGTGTTTTTATTGCTCTAAGGGCATATAAAACAACACTTTTTTTTTTTTTTTTTTTTTTTTTTTTTTTTAGATGTCCACTTGAGTGGACAGTATGCGTTTTTGGTATTAACTGAAGAGATACAGTATTAAACATAGCCTAATACAGTAATAACACTATAAAATGATATAAAATCATGTGAAAATTGTACAATATTTACAAAAATATAATAAAGCTTCAATTATTGCAAACACAATTGAGTTAGTTGAGTTTGACTAGCAGACGGAAAAGAACTTCAAACAACTTGAACGTTGCATGTCTTTTGATATCAGAACTTGAGGATATGATTCCATCAAAGATCTGGTGGAGTTACAATCAAAGTCCCTTTCAAGTCGTTGGTGCAACTCTATGAAAATCCAACTCAGACTATGTAGAAAATGATCATGCACCCTCCAGTCTACCAGAGTATGTCGATTTACCCTTATTAGCTGATAATTAAGTTTAAAATGGGCAAATTTCTACCATAGCTCTCCTCTCTGAGAAAACCTCAGACTGAAATCTATATTGATCTATTGATGTTTTCAGACTGTCCAAAAATCTCATCTGAAAACAGCAGTGTTGGGAGTAAAGCATAACATACATTATATAATCAGATTACTTTTTTGATGTAAGGAGTAAAGCAACACATTACAAGTAACATGCATTATGTAATCAGATTACTTTTTTTGACGTAACGGCAAATTACATTCTAATAAAACAATTACATTTATTTACAACCAAAGAAGTTACTGCAGATTAAAGATTTTCAAAAACAACAGTCACAGGAGTAGTATAAAATATTGGTAGTGACGCATGATGTCCAATTAGTGGACAGATGATTAATCAAAATTTCCTTCCAATCTAAAATCAATACTTGGAAAATGTAATAATGATGTGACTCTTTAAATGTTACTTGATATTACAACATTTTTTTCTCCTGCAAGATCCTAGGATAGAAGGAATGGATGGATATCCCGGCTCAACTTGGCCGTCGGCCATCTTGGTTTGGAGAAAAACAAATTCTTTGGTTGCAGTGTATAGGGTGATGCACTAGTGCCTACTGTAATGGTCGACGATGTGCAACTATTCATCAAAACCCATGCCCATGCAAGAAATGGCATTTTGAATAGCGGTCCAATGTAGTGAAAGGGTTAACTGTAATTCGGTTCCCTTCATACTTTTCATTTAAAGGCCAATTCACATTGCACCGACAGACGCTTTGTCAGTTTTTGTTGGATCAGTGTGTTACCCCGGTCGGTGTCTGTTGGACGTTGGTTGACACTTGTTTCGCCAACTCCACATGTAGAGTTGGCGTTTGTCGGGTTGTAGAATATCTGAGAAGTGACGTCTGTCAGTGCAATGTGAATTGGCCTTAACAAATATGCCTTGTATCATTTTTTTAATTAAAAAAATCATACTGACCCCAAACTTTTGAACGGTAGTGTACATAAATACTATTTTTTAAATAGTCATATTTTATGTTTTAGTATGTATACAATCATACACAAATTGTGTGATCGTTATGTACAAATACCTACCAATATTAATGAGATTAGGCTGGGACTACATTATTCTCATCAAGAAATCATAAAAAAACGGGCATGTATATTACATTAATAAAGTATAATATTTAAAATATACTTCATGTTAACTTTAAGACACTTCCTTTAATCATTTGTTTTTATATCTATTTTCTACATATGATTAGTAGTCCTTCAGAGGGTCATATCTAGGTTGATGGATGAGGGTTTGGAAAATTTAAATTGATACTATTGTTAGCATGATAGTGTGTGATGAAGCTGGTTGTAGGCGGATAATTAGGCTACTGTCAAAAGCTGCTGCCAATCAAAACTGCTAGTATAAGAACACAGTAATGGTGAAATACACCGTTGGCATGTTTAACTGCTAGTACATTTGCCCTCTGAGAACTTGTATCTGAAAGTTGAAATACTATAAAAAAAAACAAGTATACAGCCAAGCATCTATTTTTGCTCAAGCTCAATCCATTGTCTCCTTTGTTAGCACCTACTGTAAATGCTGTGTGTCAGATGGGATAGAGTACGAGCTTGCCCATGAACAGTTTTGACTGTGCACTAATGGTTTTATATGAGAGCTAATCACTGCTGTGCTGTTAGCCACATGCTCGTCTCTGGCTCAGCTTTGTGTTTCAGGGGTTAGCAAAATACTGGCGGAACACATGATGGCTCTTTACGAGGTGGAGGCCAGGAAGAGGGGGTCCGCAGACACCGCTAAAGAGACGATAATGACAGCTATTCACCGCAATCCAATTATGCAAAAGGGAGTCTAAACAATTCCATCATCCCCCAAATTAGATTGTCCTAACGAGATAAAGGCACCAATTAATCCTGAATTAATTTCTATAGCTCATTTTCCCAGAAAACACTCTAATATGCTAATGCAAATGAGAGACAGAAAAGAGAAAGCCCTTCAGCGGGGGTTGCCCAGAGTTCAGGTCGTTTTGTTTTGCAGAGTGTTCCCGATAAGTGCCAAGGTGCTACATGAAATTTTTAACAAACGGAGACGAGATTGCAAAACTCAGAAGTGCAAAGCTGTCTTTGAAAAGTCTCTGTGTAGAAGCTTGTTGTTTGGCGGTTGAAACCCCAATGGTCTACTGAAGCTAAACTATAGTAGGAAATATGGACATCTCTGTGAACAATAGGGCATCACTCCACAACTATTGGTCTGCTCAAAAGGATGATTCACCTGGCTGGCGTTGCTTTTGATATTGGTAAGATATGGTTGTGGGGCTCCAAAATGAACATTCACCAAGTAAAATTAGACTTCAGTTATAGTAAATAAAGCTTGCCAGTTGGCTGGTATGAAAAGATATGACAAACAAAAACACAATGCGTCTAAATGTTTTTGTCAGACGTATGCTCATTTCCTACTGTATATAATGCTGCAAATGACCTGCTGTAATGCTGTGTGTTCTGTTTTGTTTTCTCTCGGTTTGCTCTGTTCCCCTTTGCCTGTTCTTATTAGTTCCCTTGCTTACTCATTCACACTCTTGTTTGTTCCCATACTGATTTTGTTCAGTTTTCCTTAGTTCTTCGTCCGTTATTGTTGACCTTAAGTGTTTGTATTGACGTGACAGCACCATAGTTTCGGCCCAGATACGGGCCAAATCTGGTGCATGTGGATTCCATGCGTACCAGATGTGGGCCGGATCTGGACCGACAATTATGTTGCCATCAGGGGTACTTTTGTGGATTATATTAACGTCTGTTTTCCCTTCTACTCCTTCGCCATGCGATTCCTACTGGCAACAACCAAGCGTGACACCTGCGCTGTTGTTGTCACAAATATGTAAGAAAAAAAAACAAAGAAATTCCATTTGTAATAGGGACAGATATATTTGTATGTAAGTCACTGTGGATCAAAATCTCCAAGATGCGTAAATGTAAATGATTTATTTTTATTTCATAGCCAGTAAGAAATATTTGCAATAAATAAATATATAATAAACAAATATTTGTTTTCAATAAATGTATTTGTATCTAAATCACTGTGAATAAAAGTCTGCAAAAGGCATAAATGTAAATATAAAATGCAATGTAAAAAATAAATACATTTAAATAAATAAATGTGAAGTACATTTTCATGGCTGGTAAGAAATATTAGTAACAAATAAATTAATATATAATAAATTATTATATTTGCATTCAAAAAAATATAGAAAATGTATTTGTAAGTAAGTCACTGGATAAATGTCTAAATGCATAAATGTAAAAAGTAATAATGCTAAATATGTGTTTATGGCTGCAAAGACATGTTTATGCTAGTAAATTTGTCCTATACCCTTTTTTTATTTTTTTATTTTTTTATTTTGGAGTCTAGACTCTGGTTGATTTTAATCTCATGTTACTAAACACTTTTTTTGTTTTTTTGTGAGAGCAGTTATTTCCACTATCGCCTCAGAAAAAGGGCAAAAGAGCCCTTTGAGAGCGAGTAAATCAGCCACCTTTCAATCATTGATCACAGAAAGACTCACCTCCTTCCTGTTGTCTAAATCAATCTACAGCAATGGACTCCCAGGGCTCCAAAATGTTCAGTGAAAATGCTGCTAGATACTCTACAGTGGCCTCAATTCTAGATTCATGGCTTCAAAAGGGAGCCATAATTAAAACTGCATAATTACCATTGTCTGTCATTCCAGCATTACCTTGTCAGTCCCAAATCGGCATCCGACGGTGTGATCTGGACCAAGCCCTGCTGTAGGCCCACAGGCCCAGGGTCAGGGCAGAAATTATTTTGCTTTGTTAAAAAAAATAAAATTATAGATTCAGTTCATCATCATCATCATTATCATCTTCACAGTCCTAATTGTTTTGCCTGCCAGCTGTCGGGTGGTGGGATAATTGAGTAATCTGACATTTTTGCAACAGCTTCCTGAAACAATCTCCCCATCAACACAGAATGTTTGTTTACTTAAATGAGGTGCTTATTTCATAAAGAGAAAATAAAAAAAGGCTTCATTTGGTGAATTGGTAATATATACTGTAGCTTGCCCTTGTCAGTCATGAATGAGCTTGCTGGAAATGGCACCACATATATATAGGAGAAGAGTGCTATGATATTCTCTTTCACATTGATAAACAATTTTTGGAATGGTTTATAAATGCAAAAGGGACAGTAATCTTAATAATCAGTAAAGAGGTTGAATTGTCACTGGCTTTGATATTATCTCATAGAGCAAAACTTACAAGTCAGGAATGCTATTGTGTTACCGTGTGCTTAATTTAAAATGGCAGGTTTTAAGGATGTCTTTTAAAAACTCTTAAAAGCGCATTAGAAAAAGAATGCAGATTTATGGTACATAAAGTAATTTGGCTTTATTTGATTTACTAACGACAGCTGCTGGGCTAGAGTGGATAATTAACAGAGAAAGAAACAAATCGACAGGTGCCAGCCAGCCTATTGATTGAGAAAGACTTCTAAATTTAGCTGTTCAATAGTAAGCGCTTTATATTTTGTCGAATAGCATTTGAGTGTATATGAATGTGAAAAGCCAAAGAGATATAATGGGAAACATATTTTGGATATTTTCAGTTGCACTTTTCAGTTTCAGTTGGAGAGTAAAAAGTTAAAGCTAGATTTTTCCAGTCCATGCCTTTGAAGATTGTACATAATGATTTATTATCCAGTTTGGTCATATAATCACCATTTCACGGGGCTTTCAGTCTGTGTCAGGTGTACATCTTGACTTGTATACCCTTAAGAAGGCCAGTTAAAGGAAAGTCTTCATTACTCGCCCTCATGTTGATCCAAACCTTTCTTTGGTGGAACATAAAAGGACAATATTCTGGTAGACTATCTCTTTTTAAAATAATGAAAGTGAATAAGGACTTGCGTTGTCATGCACGCTCAAAAATGAGAAAACAACTGCAAAAACATCAACATAAAAGTGGGATGCACTGTTCTGGTCTGTACGACTCATGCGTATGAATTCTCAATTCATAAAGCTCAAACATTCACAAAGCAATTGTGTGAGGAACAGACTGAAGGAAGTCAGGTTATTCACAGATAATATTCCCTTTATATTGCCTCAACTGGATCCAGTGTTATTCTAGTATTATTTATATGCTATTATATTAATATTTTGAATTAGTTTTCGTTTTTAAAATTTCAGTTTTCATTTTAATTTTAGTTAAAGCTTTAGTAATTTTGCTGTGTGCTTTGCTTGTGGGTAACCAGACAGTTGACGATCTCCATTGACTTCCATAGTATTTGTTTTTTCCATAATATGGAAGTCAATGGGGACCAACAACTGTTTGGTTTCCAACATTCTTCAAAATATCTTGTTTTTATGTTCAACAGAAGAAAGAAATTCATACAGGTTTGAAACAACTTGACTTTTCATTTTTGGGTGAACTGTCCCTTTAAGGACAGGATTGTGAACAAATCAGACTGGTTTTGTGAAATGGATCAAATGATTCATTGGAAATATTTAAGAATATATTGGATCTCAAGAATAACAAATTAATTGTCACATGAACTACTTTAAATTGTACCTTTATAGTGCTTGTTTAACTCTTAAACGCATACCTTGGGTCTTCGGAGGGCTTCTGAGCTGAAAGACTGTTGTGAGATTTGTTTGCATTCGTTCATTTTTGTGTTTGGATTCTGTTTTGTTTATTTATGTTTTCCTTTGCTATTACTTTGAGCTTGGTTCTGTCTGACATTTTAACATCGTTTGTCAGACAGAAATGGTAGTTATTTTGTAATTGATTTCCTGTTTTATATATTTTTCTTTTTATGTTAATAAATTGGTTACAACCTGACCAACTTAACTGTCCTCCACTCATTTGTTACGGCTTTGAGCCGGTCGTGACAGTGACACTGTCACTTGATGGCGGATCTGGTGAAGAAGCTGTCATCGATCAAAATATTGATTTTGAAAATAATAGTTGGCTAGATGCTGAATGTACTGGGAAATGAGCTTTGACGAAGACAGTGATGATGGTATAAAACATCTGCTCAAACTGAACCCTTTCAAGCTCCAAAAGGTAACAAAATATGCTTTATTTTATTCTTCTGTAATTGTTTCTCTAATATCAGGAGAGTTTTATATTATCGCGACAGGTAGAGATCCAACCGTGTTAGATATTGATCTGAGTCGCTAAAGAAGTAAAGTAATTTTTGGGTAAACTATGCCTTTAAAAGTTCAGTTCATTCTCTCTAGTATGATCAGTGGTGTGATTGGTATGATCAACAGATAATGACCAATCTAGACGCACATGCTATTCTACAGTAATAATATGTTTTTATATGCATGACCCGTCCTGCACCCGCACCGATCCTCTCCTCAAAAGCTTTTGTTTGAGTGCTTGCTGACAGACATAAAACAACCCCCCCACCACCCCCCAATCTCCCCATCCTCACTGATTCCCTCTCCCCCTTTCTCTCTCTCTCTCTCTCCCTTTCTTCCTCACCTAGAGTTGTTTTTCATTACGGTGTGAGCCGTTGCAGTAAATACGGCGCTCCTCAGACTGCGGACCTGGGCTGAACCGCTGACCCTTGCATCTCAAATGCCAGTCCCAAGGTCCCTCGCCTCCAAGGCCTCCCTCTGTGCGGCTGTGGCCGGAGTGCGGCCTCTGTAATTCACCCGCTTGCTAGATCGCCTGCCAGCGAGTATTGATTTTTGTTTCCCCAATCTCCAGGAGAGAGGGCAAGAAAAGATTAAAAACACTTTGTCAGTTTGGTGGGGAATAAGAATTCCACGCAGGGGATACCTTGGAGTGTGAAGGGTCAGGGCTGAGGTACATCTTTATGGCCTTAACTCCTTCCTGACTAGAGACATTTTGCTCAGGCTCCTGCAGCTTCTTTCTCCCTCATTCTCTGTCCTCCTCATTTTTTTCTATTTGTGTTTTTCCCTTTCTTTTGTATTATCTTATTGTGTGGAGGAAATATTTAGCCAACAGGGAACTGGCCTCATCATTATTAGGTTATTAAATGTGGCTGCGTATGAGAGATGAAAACTTCCTGCAGAGAAGGCGGCCTGCTTAGTGTTTGTGGTGTTGTATCCACCGTAAATCAAGTAAATAATCTTGCTGGGTAAACGCTGACCCCAGGTGTTAATTAAGGGGCTGATTGAGACATCATTCTGAGTAGGGTAACTGTTACCGCCCACTTTTTTAGCAGCCTTATGCTGCGTTCCAGTCCACTTTTAGACACGCACTTGCGAACTTCCCTAAGCACTTCCCCTTGGGGGAATCCCTGCTGCCATTTTGAAGTGTGTTCCACTTCGTGAAGTGAACGAGGGAAGTTTATATGGACAGACCCTCACTCCCTCGATTTTGACCGAGGGATAGCTCCATAGCTGATTCCAAGTGATCAAGGGCTTAGGACGTTCCAATTCAGCCCATTGCAGTTTCCACCAGTAGTGGGCACTCATACAACGTAAGCAATGACGTACATCCGAGTGAACGAGACGGAGGGAAGTTAGCGAGTGAAGGGCATGACAATTTTGGAATGGAACGCAGCATTGGTCTGGGAACTATTTTTTCCATATGCATTTAGAAATAAAATATTCAGTAAAGTTTAAAGCTGTGAATCAAACCAAGCTGCTCTGAGATTTATCACATAATACAAACTTTAATTCAAAGCAAACAAGTATATGGGAATCAGAAAAAAAAGACAAAGGTACAAAAGAGTAAGTTCTTTTGATTTAAAGGTAGGGTAGGCAATTTTTGGAGAGGCTAGCAATAGAGAGCTAGATTTGAAAGCATAAGATCCCACCCTCCCTTCAGCATCTTCAAAGCCACGCCTCCTTCAAAACGCATGAACGCATACAACTTCGAGTCACAAACCGCTCAGAGTATATCGTCATGGGTTTGCATCTCTTCCAAATGACGCAGTTATGGCGTGGATGCAGTATAAGCTCGTTTTGGTTCAGGATGAACTGTTTTAATTTATTACATACTAAGTATGCTACAAATCCATTAACATTTACTGACAAATCGCTTGAGACTTACTGATATGAATGTTATAATTAGTACTTCTTTATTGCACAATGCACATTTCTTAATATTAAGCCTAAAATATCACTATTAGTAAGGATAGTATGATCACTATAATATCAGTCTTTAAATGCAAGATATTTATAGTGTACCTAAAGTATACTTGCAATAGTTCCACTTTAGCACAATCAGATAGCATAAAATAAATGTATTTCAAAAACATTTTAGTATATTTATTTTTCACTGTGGTATATAAAAATATTTAAGTTTGAGAGAGAAATTGACTCATGTCATTCACAGTGCCTAAAATGAGTGAATGGGTGCTTGTAACGATCACCAGTGAGAGTGCCCGGGATAACCATCAGAGGGCACTCCAACCCGGACAATCACCACACATCCACAAACTACATTTCCCATAATCCTTTGCCCAGACTAATCAGTCATCACATTCACCTGTATGACATTATCTTGTTTATTCACCCTATATAAGCCTGGTTCTTTCTGTCATTTCCTGCGAAGTCTTGTTAGTTATTTACACTGCATCTCTGAGCATTTTCCTCTGTTTTCCATATTCCAGGTTTTTGATATCTGCCTGTGTTCTGGTTTTCCCGTTCCTGTCTCACCTTCTGGATTTGGGATTTGTTTGTTTGATTGGACTGATTTATCGACTACAATTGTGGATTACCTTTTCAATAAAACTGCTTTTGGATCCTCAACCTCCTTGTCTCAGAGCAGTACTTGACATTGCAAAAGGTTTAGCGTGATTTGCTTTTTTCGATTGGTGGAAATTTCTTTACAGAATCATGGGTAATGTAGTTTTGCAGGAATTCCACTGTTAAACACGATTATTTAAAGAATAAGTTGAAGTAATGCCAACTAACATTAATAAAGTATCTGAGCCTACACTGTAAAATACAACAGTGATTCCAACTAACACTTTTTAGTTAACTTTACTTAATGTCTTAACTTAATTGTCAAGTCAAGTCAAGTCACATACATTTATAAAGTGCTTTTAACAGTATGGATTGTTTCAAAGCAGCTTTACAGTGATAATAGAAATTACCGTAACAAATTGTTTCGGCTTTACCACAGATCTAGGATAAAGTTATTGTCCAGCTAAAGTTAGTTTTGATTGATTCAATTCAGTTGCGAATATCATTAGTTATTAACTTAGGGGCCACTAACACAACACAGTTCTAACAGAAAACCCTTAACACATAAATCCGCATCCGCATAAATTGTAAAAATCTAGTAATCTGTACTATTCACATACTATGCTTTGTTTACTCACAAACCCCAAGTTAAGATTAATTGATTGGTTTGAGTGCGGTTTGTGAGGCGGGGAAAATCTTAATGGACTTTTCACTAATTTCTTCCACTTCTGCAGTTATTTTTCTGTTTGTATTCACTACAATTCCCATAGTCATCTTAAATGTTGAATTGTCAATACAACTGAAAAATTTGAGAGAACATCACATAAGCTGACTTCATAAATTGATGTTGATTTGCCTAAAATGTTTATAGTCAACATTATGGGGATTAGTGATCCTTTTGGTTGGGCACTTGGAACTTCTTTTATACTATTGTAATTCTCTTTCTATTGATGCACATATGCAACAAGAAATCAGTTATTCAGTTTCAAAGGAAGAGAAGTTGTCACATGATCCTTCAGAAATCATTCTAATATGATGATTTGATGCTCAAGAAACATTTATGATTTCCATTACATGAGAGTAGATGTTCAAAACGTCATGCTGATTCGTACTCGGCTTTCGCCAAGATAAGCACCAACTAAGACGTAGCTTTATAGTAACTCTATGCTTCTCCATCCATTTACGCTTCTTTCCATATGGTGATGTGAATCTCCTTCTGTCTGGTGTTAATGGCTGCAGTGTATTTGGCACGTCAGCACACACAACGGCTGCAACCACAGTGCGGTCTCCCCAGCAGATCAGCATGACAACCGTCTGGATTGAGCCGAGTAGGGGACATCTCTAGGGTCTTCAAGTGGGCACCTTCCGTCCTCAGTGTTTCGTCGACTAGCCCATGACACCTCAAGAGGGCTCGACAGTGACTCTGGCGTCCCAGAGTCACCCCCCTCCGTCCCCCACTCAACTCAGCCCAGTTTACTGACCTTTACATCCCTCCTGCTGCTGAGGTTGCTCCTTCCTCGTAGTTCACATGTGACCTAACCACAATCTCTCACAGTCTCACCACAACCCGACCATACGCACCAACCCATTTGACTAAGGCTGTCGAGCCCCACTGCCGTCGTTAAAGCGGGTTCAGTGGCAATGGTTCCGTATGGCATACTACCTACCGCAAAACACAATATCTGTCCAAACACCAATCCTCATTCACGCAAAATACACAGGAACGTAATAACTGTAATAACTATGCAAACAATACAAATAAACCAACAGACTCTTCAAGTTTTTCAAGAATTCTTCGAAACCGTAGCGTGGCGGCCTGTACACAGCCAGCCAGAATCTTTCCGTCTCAACCACAGCCTGTTGCTGCTCCTCTCTGCTGCTTCAGATAAGTTCTTTACTGTGCGACGCAACTCTTGGCCACTGAATCCGACGTCTCTGAGGAACTGGGTTGTAGAGTGTGCCACAAATCCTCGACAACCCACTTCCACTGGATAAACCCGGACTCTCCATCCTCGCTGTTCTGCTTCAGTGGACAGATGAGCATACCGCAGTTTCTTCCTCTCATATGCCTCGTGGTGGCAATCTCAGGTGAAAAAATAAGCCGTAGATCAAGATCAGCCAGCATTTTCCAGTCCCTAGCAGCTTCCAGTTGTCCTGGGCGAGAATTGGTTTTAACACCTCTTCTTGGTGGTTGCTCGCCTGGGCGGAGGAAATTGCCTTCTGTTTTTCTAGAACAGGTGGCAACTTATTGGTCATGTTACGCTTGTCTTCCAATGCTAAACCCAGTACTTGGTCATGGCGCCAAGTAAACCGTCCTTGGCAAAGAGCCACCTTACATCCTGTCAAAATGTGCCTTAATGTGGCAGGTGATGAACACAAAGGACATGAGGGATCCTCCTACCCAGAGGTTTAGGTTCTGTGGTGATGGGAGAACATCATATGTTGACCTGATAAGGAAACTGATCCTACTCTCTTCCATTGACCAAAGGTCTTGCCAGCATATATTGCGTTGTTCCACACTCTCCCATCTCATCCACTCTCCCTGCTTGGGCTGGGAAATTGCCTTTATACACCTCATCCTCTCCTCCTGCTTTCGCACCTCGTTGATTACCAGCTTCCTCCTTTGAGCTGGGGCTGCCTTGTGCCATTTAGGAGGAGCTAAACTGAGCCCAAAACCCCCTCTTCCATGCTGTACTTGTCCCATGATATCACCAATTTGAAGGGCAGCCTTTGCATCTTCCACAGATTTCTTTGCTGACCACTTTCTTCCAGTTTTTAACACAGGTGCTGCCTCCCTCACACATTTGTTGCGCGACTCTACTAAGGTCATTTCCAGTCTGACCTTGGCGCACTTAAACTCCTTGGTTAAAGCAGAGACTGGTAGCTGCAATATTCCTTTACTATAAAGTCCCACTCTGCTGAGGCAGCGTGGAACTACCAACCATTTCCTGATGTATCAACTTATTAACGCTTCCAGCTTATCCACCGTTGTCAAAGAAACCTCGTACACAGTCAGTGGCCACAGCAACCTCGGCAGTAGACCAAACTGAAAGCACCAGAGTTTTTGTTTGCCTGGTAGAACGCAGCTGTTTATGCTCTTCAACTCTTCCACTGCCTGTCGTCTAACTTCTCCCACTCGAACTGTGTCCTTTAGATCCCCTTCGTACCATCTCCCAAGACTCTTCACTGGCTTCTCAGAAACTGTTGGTATTGCCTCACCATTAATGAAGAATGTTTTATCTACTACTTTGCCTTTAATTATCGAGATGCTCCTTGATTTAGAGGGCTTAAATTGCATTTGTGCCCATTCAATGTTATCGGTTAATTTACCCAATAACCGATTAGTGCAGGCTACTGTTGTAGTCATGGTTGTCATGTCATCCATGTATGCTCTGATTGGTGGTAGTCGCATCCCAGAAGCCAAGCGCTCTCCTCCTACTACCCATTTTGATGCCCTAATGATTACTTCCATTGCCATGGTAAAAGCCAGTGGAGAAATGGTGCATCCTGCCATTATTCCAACCTCTAGGCATTGCCATGTAGTGCTGAATTCTGGAGTTGAGAAACTAAATTGCAAATCTCCAAAATAGGCTTTCACTAAATTTGTTATTGACATCGGTACCCTGAAAAAATCAAATGCTGCCCAAAGAAGCTCATGTGGCACTGAACCATATGCATTAGCCAAATCAAGGAATGTCAGATGGAGCTCCTTCCTCTCCTTTTTAGCCGATTGAATTCTTTTCCAGATCACATTTATGTGTTTTAAGCATCCTGAGAACCCTGCAATATCCGCTTTTTGAACTGAAGTGTCAATGAAGCCATTCTTTAATAGGTAGGTTGACAATCTCTGAGCAATAATGCTGAAGAAAATCTTACCTTTGACGTTTAATAGTGAAATAGGATGAAACTGACTGATGCTTGTAGCATCTTTTTCTTTAGGTATAAAGACTCCACCTGCTCGGCGCCATGCTCTAGGTATAACCTGTTTTTCCCATGCCACTTTTATCAATTTCCACAGAATCCGTAGAACTCCTGAAGCACTCTTGTACACTCTGTACGGAACTCCATTAGGCCCTGGAGATGATGAAGCCCTTGCCTTTCTCACAGTCTGCTCCACCTCTTTCCACTTGCACAGACCTCCATTTGGTATTCTGGTGGACTGATAGGTGGGATGTCTGACGGAATTGACATAGGCTCATGCCTTTTTGCATCTGTATGTATTTCCTCCAAATATCTCTACAGCTCAACCATAGATGCTATTAATGTGCCATTCTTCTCACTGGTGAATAACTTCTTTACAAATTTGAATGGGTCTTTATAGAAATTAGTCCTCGCACGCTCCTTTTTGTAGCGTTTCCGTAGGCGTTCAGCTCTGCGTAATGTTGCGAGCTGATCTTTTATGGCCCTTTGTAAGAGATTGAGTCCCTCCTTCTGACTTTGTTCTGCTCTTTTCCATTGCTTCCTCAGCTGTCTCCTTTCTCTAACTAACCCTACAATTTTCTGCTGCCGTCTAGACATTCCAGGAGTAGTTCGTACTTTTTCCTTCCTTTTTTCCACACCAAACCTCTCACTTCCATATGTGTAAATGATGTCCCCAAATGTATCCAGCTTCTTTTCAACTGTACCAGTTAATCTTTCCAATGCAATGCATAGATCTGTGTATACCGTGTCCCATGCAGTTTTCTCACAAGCTCTTGGCCATCTAACTCCAGGCCTATGCCCGTTGAGGTTCTTTTCTCTCTTATGCTGGTTAGTCTGACCAGGTTCACAAGTATCAATATGTTCATCACTCACTGTGCAAACCCTCCTCTCCTCTATGACAGGGGTGCTGATATCCTGCGAACTGTAGTTTGCTTCCTGTCGCTGGATTTCATTCGACTGACTTGACTGACTTCGTAAGAAGTACTGATCAATGTGAGGCCCTTGTCCCTTCTCCCTCAAGCAATTAATTTTTCCTTGATGAATCTTCAAACCCCTGACCATTGTCGCCTTGTTCCAGCCACAGACACAAGCTTGGAGTTCAATGTCTTTGCTAACTGCAGATCCTGAACTAGTCTTTTGTGAAGTACTCTCCATACTCATATCCATTTCCATTCCTAAGTCGTTAACCATGTTGTCCAACATTGAGTCATCTTCTGCCCCCGCTCTCGCAGACTCTAGGGGTATTTTCCTCTTTAATTTCTCAGAAGCCTTGGGCGGGTGTCTCCAGCATCATGTAAACACAGAGCTGGATACTGCAGACAAGGGTAGCTAACCCTTACCAGCCCCATTGGGGTCTCTTTCCTCCTGTCAGCTGTCTCTCCAGGCTGTCACAAGGTCTTTCCCTTATTGCCAGCAGCACTATTCACCGCAGTCACTGGACGTATCCAGATCTTCATAAATTCCATTACACGAGAGTAGATGTTAAAAACTTCATGCTGATTTGTACTCGGCTTTCGTCAAGATAAGCACCAACTAAGACGTAGCTTTACAGTAACCTATGCTTCTCCATCCATTTACGCTTCTTTCCATATGGTGATGTGAATCTCCTTCTGTCTGGTGTTAATGGCTGCAGTGTATTTGGCACGTCAGCACACACAACGGCTGCAACCACACTGCGGTCTCCCCAGCGGATCAGCATGACAACCGTCTGGATTGAGCCGAGTAGGGGACATCTCTAGGGTCTTCAAGTGGGCACCTTCCGTCCTCAGTGTTTCGTCGACTAGCCCATGACACCTCAAGAGGGCTCGACAGTGACTCTGGCGTCCCAGAGTCACCCCCCTCCGTCCCCCACTCAACTCAGCCCAGCTTACTGACCTTTACATCCCTCCTGCTGCTGAGGTTGCTCCTTCCTCGTAGTTCACATGTGACCTAACCACAATCTCTCACAATATCACCGCAACCCGACCATACGCGCCAACCCGTTTGACTAAGGCTGTCGAGCCCCACTGACGTCGTTAAAGCGGGTTCAGTGGCAACGGTTCCGTATGGCATACTACCTACCGCAAAACACAATATCTGTCCAAACACGATAATATGATTATTATCAATGTTGAAAACAGTTGTGTACCATTTTTTTAGGATTCTTTGATGAACAGAAAGTTAAAAACAACAGCATTTATTTGAAATAGAATCTTTTGTAACATTATAAATGTCTTTACTGCCACTTTTGATCAATTTATTTCCTCCTTGATGAATAAAAGTATTGATTTATTTTATTTATTTCCCCCCAAAAATAAAATAAAAATTCTTACTGATCCCAAAGTTTAGAACGGTAGTGTTTAATGTTACAAACTGGAATGTCCACCAGAGCTTTTGCCTGTGAATTGAATGTTCATTTCTCTACCATAAGCCGTCTTCAAAGGCGTTTCAGAGAATTTTGCAGTACATCCAACCGGCCGCACAACAGCAGACCACGTGTAACCACACCAGCCCAGGACCTCCACATCCAGCATCTTCACCTCCAAGATCGTCTGAGACCAGCCACGTAGACAGCTACTGCAACAATCTGTTTTCATAACCAAAGAATTTCTGCACAAACTGTCAGAAACCGTCAAATACCAACAGATAAAAAATCAAAACCTGACAACCTAGAAATCTTATAATGGGCCATGTTTGGATCTTAAGACAGTGATCCAAAAACAAACATCAAAATCAAAACAAAAATGGGTCACTGGGCACAAAACCAAGCATCTGCCATGACCACACCAGTCCCCAGACCTGAACCCTATAGAAAATGAGTGGGCTGAACTGAAGAGAAGAAGCACCAATATGGATCTGGGTATCTGAAGGATCTGGAGAGATTTTGTATGGAGGAATTGTCTCTGATCTCTTCTCAGGTGTTCTCCAAACTCATCAGGCAATATAGGAGAAAACTCAGAGCTGTTATCTTGGCAAAAGGAGGTTGCAAAAAGTATTTAATAAAAAGGGGCAAATAATTGTTCCCAATGTGTTTTGGAGAAAAACATTAATTTCATAATGTGATTTTCCCCCCACTCTTAATTCTATTACTTCAATGAAAGGTTAGATTGTTTTTTATTTGTTTTTAAATAAAATATCAAAAACAATGCAGATTTATTTTTTTTACAGCCATCTTTGATCATATTTACCAAGGGGGCAAATAATTCTGACCAGCACAGTTACAGTATGTATTTGTATGTATGAATGAATGATGTATAACTGTAACGAATCAGAAGGCTGAGGCAGATCCATTTGCAACAACTTTAATAACTCAAAGGCAGTCAGAAATAATCTCAGGAATTCCTGGAATATAACTCAAAGACAGTCAGAAATAAACTCAGGAAGTCTCGGATGAGGTTGCGCAGGCAGTAGGAAGAAACCAGGCTGGGAGTCGTAGGCAGGCGGCGTGCATGCAGCAAACTGGAACAGGCATAAAGGTCTGGGCTGGCGGCGAGCGTACATAAACCAGGGACAGGCAGAAAGGTCTAGGCAGGCGGCTTGAATCGGTGTCCGGATCAGGCAGAGGGTCGAGAGGAAGGCTGCAGGCAATCAGAGAAGGTTAGTATAGCGAGGATCAGAAATGCAGGTAATCTTGATACTCAGAAACGGCTCGGACATGCACACGTAGAGAGGCAATACTTCGCACTGAACATTGAGTTAATGAGGCAGATAAAGGCTGAGCAATGATTAACACAGAACAGGTGATGGTAGTCACAGCGCAAACGATGCATACTAATAAGAGAGTATGCAATACACTAGAACTCAGGAGAGGGCGCTCGTGGTTGAGAAATGATGGACTCAGGGAGACTGGACGCCGTAACAGAGCCCCCTCCCTGCGAGCGACTCCTGGCGCGAGGATGCTGACGACGGCGGGGTCTGCCACGAGCACGAGGTGCAGGCTTGTCAGGATGAGTACGATGAAACTCTTGAGTGAGCAAGGGATCCAGAATGTCACCAGAATTGACCCAAGACCGTTCCTCTGGACTGAAGCCCTCCCAGTCAACCAAATACTGCAGAAATCCCCCCCGACGTCTGGAATCCAGTAGCTGATGAACACGGTAGGCTTCCTCACCCTCCACAATGATGGCTTGGGAGGATTGTTCAGCGGATTCTCCCCTCCTTTCCTCAGGGGGAGGTGTGGCGGGTTTGAGCAGTGAGACATGGAAAGTGGGAGATATTCGCAGATGCCTGGGCAGAGCTAAACGGAAGGATACTGGAGTTATCTGACGCAAGATCTTGTAAGGCCCCATGAATCTTGGACTGAGCTTCTTGCAAGGAAGGTTTAGACGTAGATTACGCGTGGATAACCATACCCATTGACCTGGCTGATACTCTGGGTTGGGACGGCGGTGACGATCAGCCTTCCTCTTACCACGGTTGACAGCCCGCTGAAGGTGTGTATGAGCCAGATTCCAGGTCTCCTCGCTCCGATTTAGCCAGTCATTAACTGCGGGAACGTTCGTGGGCTCACCAGACCAGGGAAACAGGGGTGGTTGAAATCCGAGAACACACTGGAACGGAGTCAAGCCCGTGGAGTGTTTCTGAATGGAGTTCTGTGCGTATTCTGCCCACATAAGATACCGGCTCCAGTCCTTCTGATGGAGTTGGCAGTAGGACCGGAGGAAACGGGAGATCTCCTGGTTGAGTCGTTCTACCTGACCGTTGGCCTGAGGATGGTAGCCGGAGGTAAGACTCACGTTGACTTGGAGCATTTGGAAGAAGGCAGACCAGACTCGGGAAGTGAATTGAGGACCCCTGTCCGAGACGATGTCTTCAGGCAGACCATAAAACCGGAATACTAGATTACAGAGGTGTTCAGCTGTTTGCAAGGCTGTGGGAAGCTTACTGAGGGGTATGAGGCGGCAGGCCTTGGAGAAGCGGTCGATTACAGTGAGGATAGTGGTGTGTCCGTCAGATGGTGGCAGATCCGTAATAAAATCGATAGCAATATGAGACCAGGGTCGTTGAGGTATGGGCAGTGGTTGAAGTAAACCGGCAGGCATGAGATGGGAAGCTTTCTGGGTATTACAGGTTAGGCATTGGTGAACGAACCGACTGGCATCCTGGGACAAGGTTGACCACCAGAAGCGATTCTGAAGGAGATGGATGGTGGAGGTGATACCCGGGTGTCCGGAACTGGGCAGGGCATGAACATGCTTCAGCACTTCTTCTCGGAGAGCTTCGGGAACATAGAGTTTCCCCGGAGGGCATTCTGGAGGAGTCTCGGAGTCAGCGTTGGCCAGTTCGAGTTCGGTCTCGATGTCCCACCGTATGGGACTGATGATCAAATCAGGATCAAGAATGGCTTCAGGAGTCTGGGTGGTTACCTCAGAATCAAACTGACGAGACAAGGAATCCGCCTTGACGTTCTTTGAGCCCGGACGATAGGTGACTGTGAATTGGAAGCGAGAAAAGAACAGAGACCACCTGGCCTGACGGGGATTCAGCCGTTTAGCCGAGCGCAGGTACTCCAAGTTCTTGTGATCAGTCAGAACGATGAAAGGGTATGTGGAGCCTTCCAGCCAGTGCCTCCACTCCTCAAAGGCTGCCTTCATGGCCAGCAACTCACGATCACCCACATCGTAATTCCTCTCCGCTGGACTGAGCTTCCTGGAATAATAGGCACAGGGGTACAATTTGGGAGGCGATCCTTGACGCTGAGACAGCACTGCACCCAGGCCGGTACTCGAGGCGTCCACTTCAACCACAAAAGGTGACTCTGGATCAGGATGATGCAGGATGGGGGCTGAGGTAAAAGCCTGTTTGAGACAGTTAAAGGCCCGGGCAGCCTCTTCACTCCAAGGCAGACGAGAAGTACCCTTGCGAACCAGCGCGGTCAGGGGTGCCGCCACCGTGCTGAACCCTCTGATAAAGCGACGATAAAAGTTTGCGAACCCTAGGAAGCGCTGCAGCTCCTTCAGAGTAGTGGGCTGGGGCCACTCCACCACTGCCCTTACCTTGCCATCCTCCATAGCCACACCCCCCGGACTGATGATGTAGCCCAAGAACGAGGTAGAGGTTTGGTGGAAGTCACACTTCTCCATTTTCGCGTAGAGCTGATACTGGATGAGCCTCTGTAGCACAGCACGAACGTGTTGGACATGAGCTTCTAGGGAGTCAGAGTAAACCAGAATGTCGTCAATATAGACGATGACGTGGCGTTGGAGCATGTCACGGAACACGTCATTAATGAAGGATTGGAATACAGCAGGACTGTTGGAAAGCCCGAACGGCATAACCAAGTATTCATAGTGCCCGGTACACGTAGAAAAGGCCGTCTTCCACTCATCTCCTTCGCGGATACGAACCAGGTTGTATGCACTTCGCAGGTCCAGCTTGGTATAGTATCTTGCTTTGCGGAGCAGCTCCAGTGCAGCCGGAACCAGAGGCAGAGGATAGCGAAATTTGATGGTGCGATCATTGAGCGCTCTGTAATCAATACATGGTCGGAGTCCTCCATCCTTCTTCTGAACGAAGAAAAATCCGGCTGAGGCGGGAGAAGTAGATGGTCGAATAAAACCCTTGGCGAGCTCCTCTTCAATGTATTTCTGCATGGCTTCAGTCTCGGGTTGAGACAGGGGGAAGATACGCCCCTTAGGTGGTGTGGCGTCAGGCAAGAAGTCAATGGCACAGTCATAGGAACGATGAGGCGGCAGCCTTAGTGGCCTTAGACTTACTGAAGGCTTCCGCCAGGTCGTGGTACACAGCGGGGAGGCAATTAAGCGCGGTGTCACCGGGGGTCTCTCGGATGCTCCTCACAGCAAGTGGCTGAATGGAGGACAGGCAGTTAGAGAAGCAGCTTTTTCCCCAGCTGACGATCTGACCGGAGGTCCATTGCAGCAGTGGATCATGCTTACGGAGCCAGGGCAACCCCAAAATCACGGGAGTGTAAGGAGCTTGAAGAATATAGAATTGAATCAATTCGCTATGTAGCAGCCCGGTGCGCATACGCAACTCTTGAGACAGGTGAGTGACGTGACCGGTGCCCAGCGGTCCACCGTCAACAGCCTCAACAGAAAGGGGAGAAATGCATGGAATTAGAGTAATCCTATGTAGATTAGCAAATTCTCGTGACATGAAGTTCCCAGCGGCGCCAGAATCCAACAGTGCCGACGTGGAAACGGATTTACCGTTGACAGTAAATTCTATGGGAACTACTACACATGACTTAGGATTTAAACAGTCAAGGGTTAGACTCACCGCAGTACTCTCTCTGTTGGCAGACCGACGTGGACAGTTTTGACGAACGTGACCTTCCCCTCCACAGTACAAGCATAATCTCTGTGATCGGCGACGTTCTCTTTCCTCATCTGAAATATGAAAAGAGTTGATTTGCATGGGTTCACCTGAATCAGAAGGCATGGAACCGTGGTACCATGGTGCGGGAAAACTGCGAGAGGTAGTGGAGCGCATGCCAGCGCGGCGTGAGCGCATCAGGTTATCGAGTTGAGCATACTGGTTGAAATCCCTTCCTTCATCGCGGCAAGCCAGCTCTGCCTGTAACACGTGACTCAGACCACGCCGGAAAATCACTTTGAGGGAATCATCAGTCCAGTTAGTTTGCGCGGCAAAAGTGCGAAATTCTAGTGCATACTCAGCTGCAGAATTACGTCCTTGCGTGAGTTCCAGTAGCAAATCCTCCGCTCCCTTCCCCTCTTTGGAATGTTCAAAGACGGCCCGGAATTCCTGAAGAAACGCGTCGTACGAGCGGAATGCAGAGCCATCCGTTCTCCATACGGCCGTCATCCAATCCAGTGCGCGGCCGGTCAGCAGGGAGGAGACGAAAAGGATCTTGCTGGCGTCCGTTGGGTGTTGTGAAGGCTGTTGGCTCAGAAACAGAGAACATTGAAGGATGAATCCCTTGCATTTACCTGGATTACCGTCAAACTTCTCCGGTAACGCGAGTCGAGGGCTCGCGGTGGTCTGTAGTGGGGACATCGGCGCCGGCGACGGAGAGACGGAATCAGAAGAAGCGCCCGAGGAAGAGGTTCGTAGAGCTTGTACAGCCTTTACCAGTTCCTCCGTCACAGCTGTTAGACGTGTAAGCTGATGGTGATGGGAAGCCAGTTGCGAGGCTTGTGAGTTGAACGCTGCGGCTAATGCGGTCATAGTTGCTGGATCCTCGTGTGGCGAAGTATTCTGTAACGAATCAGAAGGCTGAGGCAGATCCATTTGCAACAACTTTAATAACTCAAAGGCAGTCAGAAATAATCTCAGGAATTCCTGGAATATAACTCAAAGACAGTCAGAAATAAACTCAGGAAGTCTCGGATGAGGTTGCGCAGGCAGTAGGAAGAAACCAGGCTGGGAGTCGTAGGCAGGCGGCGTGCATGCAGCAAACTGGAACAGGCATAAAGGTCTGGGCTGGCGGCGAGCGTACATAAACCAGGGACAGGCAGAAAGGTCTAGGCAGGCGGCTTGAATCGGTGTCCGGATCAGGCAGAGGGTCGAGAGGAAGGCTGCAGGCAATCAGAGAAGGTTAGTATAGCGAGGATCAGAAATGCAGGTAATCTTGATACTCAGAAACGGCTCGGACATGCACACGTAGAGAGGCAATACTTCCTACTGAACATTGAGTTAATGAGGCAGATAAAGGCTGAGCAATGATTAACACAGAACAGGTGATGGTAGTCACAGCGCAAATGATGCATACTAATAAGAGAGCATGCAATACACTAGAACTCAGGAGAGGGCGCTCGTGGTTGAGAAATGATGGACTCAGGGAGACTGGACGCCGTAACAATAACATAACTATATTTAATGTCAATTAATGATCTTTTATAAATTTGTTGCTAACAATAGGTCCTAAACACCTTGTGAAACTTTTAATTGGATTTATATAATCTCTCTGTATTTGTGACAATCTTGCAATTGATTATACTTGAGTCACACAGACTTCAATATTCAGCATGCAAAACACAACAATGGTAACAATTATATATTATTTAAAGTAAATTATCAAGTACTCTCTACAGTTATTTTTTAGTTACTACAACTCTTGTGAAAGTGAACTATACTAGTAACTAAGCATTTGTCAGTACCACATACTATTCCTATTTCACTTTACTTCTTTTTTTTAAGGCATTCGGTTTGCATGTGTTTTTTAAGTAAGTCTAACTAATTAGATTTTACAGTGTACAGTAGGCCTGTCTTTAAAGGTTTTTACAGAAGATTATCGTGAAAATCAATTCCACAATGGAGAAATTTTGTGCGATTTTTACTTTGAGAACCTGACTGTTATACTTTAAAGGAGAGGGCCGTCAACTCAACTTTTGCTATAATTTTAGTTTCCATAACAACATAATCTCTAATTGGTGGGTCGCTTCATGAGGATTATGGGCTGTGTAGTTCTGATGTATGAAATTCACAATGGATTTCTACAATTAAAGAGTATTTTTTTTAATTAAGTTGAAATCACACTTGTAGCTTCTACAGGAGCATGCATCATCACCTTAACAACCCTGGAGATCATGGTATATCTGTCTTGAAAAATCTTTACATTTTTAAGTTTCTTTATAGAGAAAATTAAAGGGATTTTTACTTCTGCGATCTGATTGGTGCACTCTAATATGGAAGCTTGTTTCCCCCACTGTATATAAAAAAAGGCAATTCTAGCATTTCTGACTATTTCTATTTTTTTCCTCAGATCTGGCCTTTATAAATTCTGAGAAAGAATTTCAACTGTGAGGAAAAAAAGTCAGAATTGTAAGGTAAAAAGTCTCAATTATCTTTTAAATTTTGTTTTATTCCAAGGCAGAAATAAGCTTAAAGAGAGAAAAAAGAGAGAAATGGCAGATTAGTCTTTATTCCTCACATTTTGTTATACCCACACACACGATTTTAACATGGATTGCTCACTGAAAGTTAACGGAGAGCACAGGCGAAAGCTCAAAATCAGAGGCAAATCTGCTCATTTACGTGAGTGACAAACACTTGTATTTGAATTATCGAAGATGCAATGCGATTTGCAGGTCTAAGAAGCATAGATGCAGGTTTAATATGTTTAATAACCTGCAAAATAAAACTGACATCAGAAACCACTGTTGTATATTGTATACTTTGGAAGTCATGCAGAGTATGGGCAGCATTAGTGGCTAAACAAAAATTGTTAAATGTGTTCTTTTAACCAGCTTGCCACAAAACTCCATGCCACGGTTATGTGATCTTCCCAACAATCTTCATGCTGATTGCGCTGCACATTTAGTGCCTTTTTCTTAACCAGCTTGCCAAAAAATTCCATGCCACGGTTATGTGATCTTCCCAACAATCTTCATGCTGATTGCGCTGCACATTTAGTGCCTTTTTCAATTGATGCTTCTTGTTTTCATCTGACATTTCTTCAATATTTGATGGCCCACTCATCTCTAACTTCCCCTCCCCCGTCGTGCTCTTACTGTGTTGTCAAGCACCTAGAGGTTCTTCAGCTCTAACCTGAGGGTAAGACATTTTGTGGTCTACCTTGCATCACATAGTCCATTATAACAAGTATCCCGTCCTCAAAAGCCTCTCCCCCCAATCTAAACCAAATATGGTTGTGGATGATGGCCACTGCTGCCAGACCCCGTCTGGATCAAAACTGTACTCACCTTCACGTCTTTCAAAACCTGTATGACTTTCTTCTGTGGAACACAAAAGAAAATATTTTTTTGTCCATACAATAAAAACTAATGGGGTCCAATAGTGTATTGGACGCCACTCACTTACACAGATGCAAAATATTCTTTATGATATATTTTATGTTCCAGCTTTGGAACGGCATGAGTAACTGCTGACAGAAATGCATTTTTTAAAAAGACATATCCCTTAGCATACTGTATACTTTTACATATTTAAAAGGACAATATATACATTAAATGCAGTATTTAAGGGATGTACTGGTGTCAGCCAACATGTCAACCCATAATAAACTGACAGGGTGATCAGTTAATAAATAAGTGGACATTAAGAGATTTTAATTTGAGTTTGTGTGAGACGAGAGAGGCTGAGTGATATGAGAGACATTAAACCGGATGGTAAAAAGTATTGTTTTACAAGAAAATCCTATTTTTCAGTCTTCAAAACGTCATTTCAGTACTTCAAATTGGCACATTTAATTCAGTGTACTTGCCTTTGTAATTATTTGTGAAATTTAGTTGCAATTTCTGTGAGTGTATATAGCATACTGAATGTTGTGATTGACCAGCCTGAATCAAGTATAGGCAACTGTGTAATAAAAAATGTGCACTATTGTATCTATAGTAGAAGTTGTTAAAACTGCTCTTGAATTTTATGGATTGCAATTGTAGATATCTAATCTTTCTCTGCATTGCCTGAACCCTCTGAGGCTCCAGTCTGCATGACATTGAATGGTGTCATGACATTTACACTTGGCCAAGGGCTTTTTTATATGGCCGTATTTGCTATTTGATTCTGCAGTATATTGTCTTCATATTCAGCTGTACCTTTGAAAATCCTCCGAGGGTGAACACACACAATAAGTGCCCCGCTTAAAGGCATATAATTTTATTCTCTCATGCATATTCATTTGCTAAGCCTTTGAGCATAAAGATTTGTCACATTTAGATGCAGATTTCCTTTCCATCACTAGCTATATACTCTTTGCCCTGTAGGCATGGATGTGTTCTTTCTTTCTCTCTCTCTCTCTCTCTCTTTCTTTTTTCTTTCTTTCTTTCATTCTTTCTTTCTTTCTTTCTTTCCTCATTTCTTTCAGCATTTTCTCTTTTATCCTCAGCTCTTTTCAGCACCAGCCAGTTCTATTACGGGAGCCATTGTTCCTCGGAATCTTTATTCCTCTTTTTTTGAGGCTGGCCAGGTGAGGTGTCCATGTGTGTGTCGCCGGGGACCGTGTGTGTGCATCCATGCCTGGACACGTGGCTTTGTCTTGTCCTGGCAGCCCTCTGCACACACCAGATGTTCACATACATTATCCTGCTCCTTGTGGGCCACAGATTCCAGGGGAGGCTTTCCCTATTGTTCCAGCACCATTTACACCTATTTAACAATACGACTGCTTGGTTATCCTCATGTTTAAGGGATTTTGTTTGCCAGTCTAAAAGGTCATTAGTCACGGCAATTAAAGCAGCTGCTCTCTGCAATAAATCAATTTGGATTGTGGAAAATTGTTGCGACAGACATATAGACTCCTGTTTGTTTTTTATGTGATATTATGCTGCTATATTGAGAAACAGTTTTGGGCACTCATCGAAATTCCTCTTCCTACATTTTTCCACAGTATTTCACAATATGCATCCCAATTAATGAATGGGTGATGAATACACGTCCAAGTAACATTTCACCTCAAAACCAAAAGAAAATGGCTATTCTTTAAGTAATTTCAACTTTCTCAGTGGTCATTCATTTCTCAAATCTATATACAATGCAAATAATATTTAAGCAACACACACACACACACACACACACACACACACACACACACACACACACACACACACACACACACACACACACACACACACACACACACACACACACACACACACACACACACAAAGCGTTTCTATGCAAAAGTAGTGCAATGCTGTGTTAACCAATACATAATAATTAACCAATCAGCATCCAGGACCAGAACTAATTGTGTTTAATAAACTATTATAACATGTCATTATTTTGATTTTGGACTGAAATGTGACCTGAACATATTCTTGACAGTTGTCATGGCATTTCTAGGGTTCTTTAACAATGTTTGTTTTATCTTTGTGCTTTTTTTAAACAGGAAATTAGAAAATGCAAAAACCACAATGCAGCTGCTTCAGACCAGTGACACTTGACTCTCACTGCTGGATGTTGTGGAAAAGTGGAGAGTTTCCTCTTCCTTTTTAGTTTTTTGTTTGTTTGTATGTTTTTTAGAGAAACACAAACACACACATACTGGAATCTGATGGCCAGGTGGAATTACGGTTAGCTTGTCTTCACTGTCCACCTCGGTCACTCACCGCACACGCTCACTGGGAATGGAAACATACGGCAGAGCTCCTTATGATGAGAGGGGAAATATTTTATTCAGATTTATTAATTCAAAACTGAAGGATGCCTGTCGACAGAGGGACAGTTCTTCTCAATCTGTCATCGTTGAAGTCAGACGCGGTTGACACCGCGATTCATTTGTCTTGTCGTCACTGACAGTCGGATTTTCCCACAGCACTCCCGCGAGGAGTCGCACAGGGATTTTAGAGACGGCATAAAGAAAGGGAGGGGGAATAAAAGACAACACACTGTGACAAGGAACAGCCATTTCATTAATGCAAATAAGCCTGAAAAACTGCTATTAACAGCACTGGAAATTCATTCTGCATTAGTTAGTTTTTACCCCCTTCCTAACACTTTTTAAAGAGGAAAGAAGAAAAAGAAGCATTGAGTGTGATGGTCTAAAAAGTCATTTTAACACTTAGGGATGGAAATCTTTGACCAAAACCAAAACTTTTGGTTTTGATTCCTCTGAACAATTCTGGTTCCTTAACAGTTCCATTACAGATTTTTGTTTTTAGTATTTATAAAGAATAAATATTGTAAGAAAAAAGAAAGAAAGAATAAATGACAATCTCAGAAATAAATAAATGTAAAACAAATAATTACAACAAGTATACTTCTAGAATAAATAAAATGCAGTGCAATAATTGGTCTTTAGCCTATATATTAATATAAAAAATGTGGCAAACCTATTTAATTCATTTTTAAAAAAATATAAAATACTACAAAACCCATAATGTCAATCTTAACTAGAGGTTTGTCTTAATCAACTCCCTAGCTTCCTAGGTTGTGGACCAGTATATCATGTACACAAATTCGGGCACTGGTAAGGACAGTATAAGAAACCTGGTTCACCACACATTGGGACACTGATGACTCTTTCTGGTAACATGACAACATCCTCATTGTACAACATCACTATACTGGTATTCATGAAAAACATAATGAAGAAGGGATATCTTCATTATATTATTTTTTAATGTATATGTTAAATAAATTTCATTTTAACATATACTTGCAACATTTCAGCCGTGAATAAATTATAAATGTTAGCTTGATTATGTTCATTACTTGTCTGTCGTATTTTTATGCTCACATATATAATAAAAAATTGTTTGCATTTTAAATAAAACGGATCGCGTCTCGTTATGTGTGAGTTGGCTCATGGGATTAATGTTTCACGCTTCCGTTAAGGGAATGATGGCTGCATCCAATATCACATACTTCTCTACTATATAGTAGGCGAAAAACATTATGACAAAATAAGTATGTCCGAATTCACAGTACTCAAAGAGTAGGCAAAAAGTACCCGGATGACCTACTACATTACTTCCGTGAGATTCTGACGTGTGGACACTTCACTATCCCATGAGGCCACGGGAGAGGATTTATGAATGGCAGTAAAGCGACGTAACTGACTCTGGTAGGTCACATGATAATGACAACACGGCGAATGTAGTATGTCGAGATTACACTCATATACACACACTCATACTATATAGAATCTACTTTTTTAAGTGGTCAAAAATAAGTATTTAATCAAGAGTGTATGCAATTTTGGACACAGCCATAGTGAGCATTGATGCTTCCTGCATGGTTTTCATAGTGCATTGTGGGACTTTTTAGAGAGATAATGTTTCAGTGCACTGGTAGGATTTTGAGATTGAGACAGCCCTTAAAATGGCCGACTTTACACTTTCAGTGTGTCTACCACTTGGGGGCGAAATGCAACAGTTGTGCAAAAGCCAGAGATAGTGGAAAGGCAACTTATTCGATCGTTTGGGGGAGACAACAGTTGACAACAGTTGAGCTCTGTGGTTTAGATTCAATAAAAAGTACCAACTCATAAGAGTTGTTCATTTAGAAATAATTTGTTCAGGCCTTCATTGATCACGCTGTTTGTTTCGTGCTGTAGATTTAGCAGTGGTGTATCGTATGAGATTGCATGTGTGCGATGACCATAACAAACATAAACTTCATTATATATATAAACAGCTTTTATGACATATATTTTATGACGGAACTTTCCGAATATCCAAAACATGTGTGCGTACTGCATACAAATGACAGTCATCACATCCTGTTTTTGGTTCTTTTAGGTGTCTTTGGTCAGGTTTCAGATGGCAGTGTTCACACTTATTCAAATGAACTGCACTAACAGAGCAATCCCACTAGAGTTTGTTTTAACCAAACCAAACCTGCCAAGTGTGAACACACACTTGTTTAATTCTATTGTTGAGAATTGAGTTCTTATTCAGGTGCTCGGTTCCCAACCCTGCATTTACTGTAAGCTAAGGTGGATGATGTGTTGTCAGTGTTGAACATGTATGTCTCTGTTAGTCCTGTTTATTTCTTTTCTCAATTTCTCTCTCCTTCAATGTCTTTCTCATTCCCCAGCCTCCCCCGGCCCAGCCTGCCCAGCCCCTGCCATTTGTAAGTTTGATTTGGAGCGCTGGGTCAGCACATAAACTCAGCCTGCTATCTGCCCACTGCTCTAAGTGGCCTTTTCGCATGGGAGGCTGGGAGGTGCTGAGTGGCCTTCCAGTAGCATCTCTTGACATTTACAGTAGTGTTCTCTCTCTCTCTCTCTCTCTCTCTCTCTCTATTCCTCCAAGCATCCACCCTGCAGCCCGTAAATGAGAATGCTTTATGACAGGTCCCGCTCCCTTTTTACTGTGGTCAGGAAGAGCTGCGTGGTGTGTGTCCTCACAATGGCCTAGGAAACTGACAGCCTTGTGGAGGGATGATTGGGAGAAACACTCAAAAAGGGACATTTAGATGAGCTAAAGTTACCAGTAACCAACGTTTCAGCATTTTTTCTATGGAAAACAGCTTTTTGCATATGAAATAGCAGGGTAACATTGTTCCTGCTTTTTTAACGGATTTGAAATCACTCAGATCATGGGGTTTGTGTGTTTGGCTGTATTTATAACATTGAAGGTAATGACTAAAAAAAAAAGACAGCTTTTTTCTCAGAGGTGCGATGCTAAGTGAACAGGTAGATTTCTTTTTATCCCCAAAGCTTTAGGAAAGCGCAAAATGCTGAATCAACCGCTGACCTGTAACCCATTTAAAGCTCAATGAAAGTTTAATTCCTCTAGCTCCACCTGAAGTCTGTGAGATGGAGAGGTTTTCAGGTTTGCACTTGATGCAGACTCAAGCTGTGTCCAGGTCTCTCTATTTCACACTGCCTTTTATACATGCTTGGGGGATACGGCGCCCCAAACAACTGAATATTTCATCGCAGCCTCCCCTGAGAGATGTACTTGAAGCTTGCAGCGCTGCAATGTCTTCTAAACCTGGTCTGCACTCACCGTGCAACATTGATCAATAGACGTGTCATGAAGTGCTTTACTCAGTCTCTGTTACATCGTGGCATGACAGAGGTGATGAGAATCTAATGTCTTACTTAAGAATAATAAATGGTTGATAGATTAAATCCTAAAGTTTTTTTTAATGAAACCCAAAGCTTCTGGAAATCCTTCACAATGTTGCACGCAATAAAAAAAACACTTTCATATTTTGTAACATGTTAATTGCGTTAGATCACAAAGTGACATCATAGCCTTTAGTCTCTCCCTTATATCATTTTGTCTGTCCTCTGGTGTCGAAGATCACCAGCGGTGAAAATGAGAAGCCAAAAAATATATAAAATGCTAATATTTAATTCGCTAAGAGTTTGAGTCATGACTTGTGACGTTCATTTCTTGTATG
Source organism: Gila orcuttii (assembly GCA_026230005.1). NCBI lineage: Eukaryota > Metazoa > Chordata > Actinopteri > Cypriniformes > Leuciscidae > Gila > Gila orcuttii. Next base: position 30,013,396 of record JAPDVR010000008.1, read on the forward strand.
TGACTATTAGTTAATTAAAAAAATACATTAAAAGTGCAATTAATATAAAAAATGACTTAAAACCACATCTGTTATGATGTTTTTAATTTCTAATATTAAAGAACAACTTGTCAGGTTGAAACAACTGCCCTGATATCATAATAAAGAAAAAAAGACTCATTAAAATAATTAATTCTTTTAATTATAACTTAACATTTTTTTTTTAAATAATTGTGAATAATAATAAATATAGCCGCAAGCAGCTATTAAGAGGCCATGCACAAAGAAGGCATGATAAGTCATGCCATTATGACTGGGAGCATTCGAAGAACTGCAACAATGAGCAATTTAAGACTTATTATGATGATTTTAGGCAAAATGGCTGACAAATCATATATACAGTCACTAGTAATATGATTTAATGGTTTATCACTTTTGACCAATAGGTGCCACTGTGTACAAATTGATGGGGTGTGGTCAGAGTAATGTGACAATGGCATGCAAAGTTTGGTGTCAATATGACAAAGCATTGCAGAGATACAGCCTTAGAGTCAAAGGGTATCATATTTGATGATGCGGTATATGAAAACGGTTTTGTCTAAAGACACGAAATCTGTAACTTTTTTGCTGGCATTGTCTGAAGAGGATCTGACTTGACTTTTGTGAAAATCGGACAAAAGGTCTAGGAGGAGTTTGAGCTTGAATTTTGTTTCTAGCCCTTAAAGTTTAAAAGTTATTAACTTCAGTGGTGGTAAATAACGAAGTAAAAATACTTCGTTACTTTACTTAAGTATTTTTTTCGGGGATCTGTACTTTACTTGAGTATATTTTATTTGCATCTACTTTTACTCTTACTCCACTACAATATTAAAGACAAAGTTTACTTTTTACTCCGTTACATTTCCCCATGCCCGCTCCAAGTATTTATTACACTGGCTTTCCAAACCAATGAAAAACTTGGTTTTATTTGGAAAAAAAGTACGCGCGAGCTCTTTGCCAGCATTCGCTCACATAGCAGTTAGTTCGCCATTGTGGAAGATGACCGCAGAAACTGGTGAAGGTGCAGCTCTGCCCAGCAATGATCCCGAGATTCCCGCTTACCTTGTTTCTTGCACATCTTCTGTTTGATGCAGCTAATATTATGGAACATGTCTATTGCAGAGCTGCCAACTCTCACTCATTCAGTGTGAGACTCACGCAATTGACACTTTCCACAAGCTCTCACGACACACATCCATTTTCTCACGCAGAGAAAAATCGTGAAGCATAGAGGACATTGACACCGACAGACAAGAAAGAGAAGGTTACTTTTGATATAAAACAAATTCTCAGCTCTCAGATTCTGTCCATTTTATTACGAAATTCAAACTATAAATACCGTTTTGGAGCTTTTAAATGTGACGTGACAGATAGCTAGCGCCTGCTATGGGGTGCCGTTAATCTCTTTACTACTAGTTAATTGTAAATAAACACAAATTAACAATAATAGGTAGCCTATGTTGAAAGATACAGTACAACTTCCCGAAATGTATATCGTACATAATATATATATATATATATATACATAATATCAATAAATCAGTGTTTTTCAACCGCGGAAAGAGGTCAATAAAACAGCTGGAGAACAATGTCACATAACGTTACATTTACCTCAGGGAAAAAAAAAAAAACATTTAATGACCATAGCACGTTAGTTGGCTAGAAAAATTAGTATTTTATAATATATTTAATATTAGTATAAATTAGTATTTTGCTAAATATGTGCACTATATATTTATTATATTTTTACTTATAAGCTATCATTAAAATATTATAAAGTTGTTATAATAAAAATCACATGTATTTTTAACATTTAATAATTCCAGCTGACAGGGCTCTCTAGCCTATGTTTACAGAATTAGGTGAGATTTTCTTAATTTAAAAATTAACATGTATCTACTGTACCAAATATTTATCCAAATGAATCTATATTGAATCAAGATTGGAATCAAACCACAATAATTGAATTGAAATTGTAAAATTTGTATCAAAGAATGGCCTACCAGTCATTGCACCATAATATGCTGTCACTAAACTTAATGAAATTGTTTAAAATTGATGCAAGGTACTTCATTGTCTCTTATGATTGCAAATCTAACAAATTCTTAATTGCAGTATCTAATAATTTGTTCAATTAAAACATTGCATATCACTCCCAAAACAATTGATCTGTTTAATTATTGATATTTACAGTTTGAATATTTACTTTTTACTTTCGGTACTTAAGTACGTTTTAAATTGGATACTTTTGTACTTTTACTCAAGTGATGTTTGAATGGAGGACTTTCTACTTTTACTGGAGTCATTTTTTATTTAGGTATATATACTTTTACTCGAGTATAATTTTTGAGTACTTTTACCACCCCTGATTAACTTAAACATGAGTGCAACTTTGGACAGTTGGTGGTGCAGAACAGTGAAAACGATAGACGCATGCAGGTCTTCTCCAATCAACGGGTGCTTCTTAATTAGAAGGCTGCATCCTAGTGGATCGACCTTCCAGTCCTTCTGAGGCTTGCAGGCTAGAGTCCATCATAGCATTAGACACATTGGTGGTGCTAGAACGATTGAGTTAGCGACTACAGATATGCTGTGGTGACAGTTCAGACTGTCATCTATCTGTGTGCAAAATTTCATAACTTTCCCGCAAGTGTTTCTATAAGCTGCCATAGACTCAAGAGCGGAAGAAGATGAAGAAGAACTCTACCGATTACAATAGGTACACACCTTTGGTGCTTGGACCCAAACAGTAATGTAACAGGTATTCTGAGTTTGTGTTGTTTTGGGTGGGTGAATGTTTCAATTCTGTGTCCTAGTTTTCAGTTAGTTTCCTTGGTGATTCATTATTTGATTAATTTGCACACCTGTTGTTCATTTAGTTGATTGGTTTGTTTAGTGTAATTTTTACCCTGTGTTTCCCTCAGTTCTTTGTCAGTTCTTGTCACATTATGTTGGGTTGTTCTGTTCTGGTTTCATGTTTTCTGACTTCTCTGTTAAATTTGATACTGCTTGCGTTTAGATCCTGCATTCATCTATATTTTGCAACCAGCTGTGGCAAGTAATATAAAAAAAAATTGCCAATTTATTACAAGGCTAGATGGTTCTGGTGGTTCAGGTTTCATGTGGTCCGAATCCACACAACCTAATGAAATTTATTAATTAATGACTCATGATTTGTCTGATGACTTTTTCTTATGTAAAATAAATAAAAATCTTAATGATTAATATGCTTAAGCGCATGTATTTAAGTTGCAAGGGAATACATTACTTTTTTCCTAATGGTTTCAAAACATGACATTTTTATGTTCGAGTCATTAAATCAAATTTCATGTAATTTATATAAAAGTTTTTCAAAACCAAATGAAACCAATGAGAAATGAGAAACTTGTCACATGTGTTTTACTCTAGATTTTTTGATTGACCCAACTATCCAGCCTCACACTGCACAACCATTTATATTTATTTAAATGTTTCCAAAGCTTTGAAAAAGATGAATGTGCTTGATATAAGTGAGCGTATGCAGATCAGACGTTATTAGAAAGGACAATTTAGATGAGCTGGCATAAATATGAATGAAACGAGTGAGCTAGAAAAGTGTTCGGCAGCAGCACAATGTGCTCCTCTCACCGCTGGGAATACAGAAGTGCTGATCGGTAGGGAAAACCAAACTACTCTAAATTCAAACCACAAGAGTTCAAGCGTCTACAAGAGAATGTCAAATATCTGTAAGTGTGTTATTTGCTGCGTGAAGCTCATTGTAAATTCAGACTGGGCATCGTTTTTTTAATGTGTGGGCAATTTCTGACACTGCTAGAATGACCGGGAAATGTTCAAATATGGCAAACTATATCAAAAGGCTATATTCAAGCCTGATGTTGCATTTTTCTTCATTAATAAGAGATGTTCATACTGTTTATAAAGCAGTTAAATTTTTTGCTAACATTTCTGGACAAGTATATAAGCAGCCAACTGTTTGTGAGTCAATCCTTGGTGCAAAAACACCATATTCTTTCCTGTTTCGTTTGAAGATGTTTGACATTGAGCTGTGTGTCTACGGTATACGTGATGCTGTAGAGTCTGTTCTGGCTGTAGGCTATAGCTGTGAAGAGGTCAGACAATCAGTGTGGTCTGGTTTTACAGAGGAAGGTCACTTAGCCTATACATCTGTTCCAGCCCAGCAGTCTTCAGATACTATCACAGCAGCAGGGCCGATTCCTTTCATCATTAACTAGTTATTCCTCTTCTTCAACTAATGAGAAATCTGATTGATCGATTTAACTTCCGCCACGATGTGAAAAATGTCTTTTACCAAGAGTGATCGAATTTTGCCATTATTTGCAGAGAAACATCAAGTTGTTCCAAATACACCATATACGAATTGCAATAGTTGCTCATTGCAATTCGTAACTATTTTGTTTTGATAACTAATTCGTATAGATTTGTATGATGTCATTCATGCGTTTTCATACAATCTGCTTATACCCCATTGATGGTTAAAGGCCCCCTGAAATCAAAATGTAATTTTTTTAGCTTTTAATATATGTTGACCTTAAGGTAAAGCTAGTGTATTCCAAAACAATGACACAATTCACATTTAGGAGATATAAGCATTCAAAACTTACATTCTCTCATTTCCGCTAAAATGGATCACGGATTTTTATGACATCACCACAGACTTCAGCTTCTCATCACATCTTCTGTCCAGTCAAATGCTCTCTAGAATCTAAAGCATCCCACCCCCTATGCTATAAATACCACCTGGTCAAAGCGGCCGTTGACACGTCACAGAGCAATATTGGTTGGAGATGTGTATTCGGTTGCTCAAACGCTTGAATTTTATTCCATTTTCCAACTGTACGTTGGTTAAGAATGAATTGGCTTGAATTTATTCACACCTCTACTATTGAATCCAACGTATCATCAGTGCTTGGTGAAAGTGATTCGCTTCCATGGTAGCCTGGTTAAAACCAGACCATTCTCAGTTGTAACTGAGTTAGGGTCTGGCAAAGCTTCATAGACAAATCATTTCCAAAGGGGCGTCACCAACGGACGTAGTTCAAATGCCTCTGGGCGCATTTGAATAGACCTAAAACCAATCAGAGCGATGAAGGAGATGACGTATGCAGAGCGACGTTGTAGAACAACTTTTGAATACGAGCAGACACTACTTGCTCTACATTTATTTAAAATTAACAGCAAGACAACTGGAAGTGAATGTGCTTTCCATTAAATAAATCACACACAGTAAACAAAAACTTAACAAAAAAAAACTTTGCAATGAACTTCATCCTCGGATGCTGCGCCGCGCTCGCTGTTACAAAAAACCCGTGCACACAGACAAGCGAAATGGGGTCTTGCCGGTCTTGCGCACCGAACGCGTCATTTTTGCGCACCTTCGCGCTCGTGCGGACGCGTCGAGTATAAACAAGGCTTTACTCCGTGTCAGCGTGCGCTCTGATCGGTAAAGGGGGACAGACCTCTCCCTAATCATCTCCAGCAGTAGCAACCTCCGATCACACCACTAACTCCCCCTCCCTCGTAAGCTGATATTAGTATTTAAACATTCTCTATGATAAATGTTTGTGAAAAAAATATTTTAATAACATGGTTTTGGCGGTTATAGAGTTATAATGACGGTGTTCAACTATAACCGTCACACATAGTTCCACGGCGGCATCCATCTTTGTAAATGTACAAAATCTGCTTCACCGTCGCTGTGCTGTCGTCATCGTGTAAAGCCCGCCCCAACGTTTCTGATTGGTGCCGCGATTTCGATTGGAAATGGACTTCAATGAGCTCTTTGCCAGACTAACTTTCAGAGCAAATCTAAATTTGCCGGAAGTTGTCTGGGTTTTCCCAGGCTACTTCCATGGTGCTGTCAAGTACGAATTGCAGTCTGTGAGGTAAACTAAACGCTATTGGCTATTTGAAAAGGGGGAGGAGCCATTCAATATGTCCCGCCTTAGCTTCAGTGGAAATTACTTCAACGCATCCTACAAAGCTGGGTGTTCCAAGGCACTTCAGTGGGCCTTTAAGTTTAGGGGTGGACCTTCATGCTTTTTTTCTAAAAAAATAGAAAAATGTTTTTGTACGAATCACATTGAACGAATTCATATGAAATCACAACATCAAAAAATAGCTGCATTTTCTCATATTAACGAGTTGGTTGTTCCTATAGATAGGATAAAACTAGGCTAGTAAATTAATTATTAAATTTATAATTTTCTATTATTTGTAATTTGGCACTTGTTATCTATCTTCCTTAGTAGTTTTTTTTTTGGTTTAACCATTTTTTGCGTCATCCAGCTGAATTCAAAACATGAGTCAAATGCATTGAAGGATTTATACATTATCCCTCACATATCTGTTTGCTCTCTTAAATTGATAATATTGTTTCCAATAAAAAAGTTGAGATATTACCTATATGGCCAGTATATGTCAGCAGTCTAGGACAGGTTAAAGTGGTGTCGTTTCTCATAAGGAACATAATAGAAGGTGACACACCTCATATGTTGAGCATGGGGATGAGGCATCACATGAATAGTTGGAGTGGTGCTTCTGGAATATTTGTTCCAGTGATGGGTACTCAGGCATCAGAAATGGCCTCTTTAACACTCTCTTTATTGGTCCTTTTCCCAGCACCTGCAGCCAGAGCGTGACATTTCTGCCACATTCTGAGCTCCATGTCAATAGCCAGTGAATTTAATACCGTTAAATAGACCACATGGCTGAGCAAACTGCCTGTCTGATCATTTTTCCAAGACACATTGAGTGACCATGGTGTCGTTCAGCAGCATGAAGGTCTTTTTTTTTAATGAATGTAGAATATCTTATACTGTATATATATCATGTTTATGTTTAATATGGATGTTGAATATTGATATATAGTTGTTTACATAGAAGAAAAGTATGAAGAAAAGATGTCTTGTTGCTAAACATGTTGAGAATCAATTTTCTTTAATAAGAGACTACAGCCTAATATAGACTGTCACGTCAAATGCTTTACAAAAATCCCAGTCAAACTAATTTAACCCATGTAATTCCGAATTTATTCCCAGCAAGTTTTATTTATATTTACTATGAAGCATGTACGGTTAAAAGGGAATGATGATCAAAAAATGAATGTAGTGTTGTTTTTACACTCAAAAAAATTAACGAGGAAGGTTGTGCACTTTACATAATATATTTATATTTAGTTTACTTATAATAATTGTGTTTTTTGACTTTAAATGCTTTTTTCTATTAAGGTCCACGTAATTATGTCTCAACTTAACAGTACAAAATCCTAACGCATTGTCTAAACACAAACCATTTATGTTAAGTAAAAAATTCTTACATCCAGAGGGTGGCGCTATAGTGCGACGCCAACTGCCATTTTGCCCTAACTTAATTTGATTGTGTTCAATCTGCTTAAATATATGTAAAATTTAAGTTTACTTAATCCGTTTGTGTTGGATTACATGATTGATTTGTGTTGCATTAACTGAAACTGGGCGGTGCTTGTTAGTTCCCAGCATGCTTTGCATATGGTTGAATTAAGAGAATAAATGTTAAAATTAAGTGTTATTTTATGTTTTTTTTTTAAATGAGAATAGGGTAAGACTTGATAGTGTGTAATTGTGTTCAATGTTCAATTACATTGGAATTATTAGAACCATTTAAATTACAGTGGGTTACCATTGTGGAGAAGAGTGGAGCATTTTGTTTGACTGTGGACTGATTAAAATATTTTCTACTGCTTTGGTTGACGGAGCATGTAAATCTTAGCATTTAAGATGCTAATATGTCCTACTGCTAGCAAATAGCTAGCTATAGTCTATCAATTCAATTATGTGTCACTAAAATAAATGAAATATTAATGGATGAATGAATATATAAAATACCTGAATCATGTCAGGAAGCCTTTAAAAATTCACTTTGAGACTACTTAAATTGGGTCGCTTAAAATTACTTAATTCCATGATGTTGAAGTTACATGAACAAATTATGTTTGTTTAACGTAACCCAGTTATGTGGAACCTGTTGACGAAATAAAATTAATTAAAGCCAACATATCATTTTTTTGAGTGTATTTAATTTAATATGTTCTCTGACAAATTTTACATTTTGTGCTATGATGACAAAATTTGTACATGTTTCTATTTATTTCCCTTAATAACACATTGGCTGATGCATTATCAACATTATACATGTGCCAAACTTACATCTGTGTTATAATTTAAGAGTAAATGCCATTGTTTTTAAGGTGGGCATCTTCCTCCATCGATCTTACACATGTTTATTATGTTCATAATTTATATGACAGGGTAATCTAATCTGTATGATTCAATAGATTCTATACAAACACCTCTGGTCATGTGACACCAGCCATGTTTGATTTATACTTGACAACTTTGTATAAAATACATTTACAACTATGTTTGGACCCTTCAAACGCAAAAGTAAATTTTGTTCATAAATGTCAACGGTGGCATCAAATGAAAACAGATTTTAAATGACCACATTCATTTACAGAATAAGATAACATGGAAGTCCCGAGCGGACTTGTACGCCAAACGCCATTATTTATTTTCATCTTCAACCCCTATCCATCACCGTGTTACCACCCTGTCCAGTCCAAGCGCTAACGCCACATCTTAAAGCTTATTACGACGACCCACCTTCCTCAGGAATATGATTGACGTACCGTGGAAGAACCGAGGCGGGGACAACAGCGCGCTCTCGTCCAATCACGGGCAATAGGCGGTTCCCCATCGCTGTGTGCCAGTGTTGGTGGGCGGAGCCTCCCGTTATGTGTCAGTGTTGCCAGCAGACCTGTGCGAAACAAAAGCACTTCTCTCCCCACGTTTAACGCCTTCAAAGCACGTCTTAGAGCTGTTTCAGTCGTAAAGCTGTCAAAGGAAACAAGGAGTTACGCGGCAGAGTCGCAGATTACACAGGATTACAGCAGCCCTTAGACAAAGTTGGGCTCTGTTGTCTTGGCTTTGGTGGCAAGAGCAGGAGTGGCTTGATCCTAAAGCAGCTCTCTAGATCAGATTTCACCCAAACCAGCTGTAAGAGGGAGCTTTGCCTTTTCTCCCCTCTCTCCCTCTCTCCATGTTGTAAGCGCGCACCAGACATCCAGAAAGCGAAAGGGGGAGTGACGGCGAGAGTTTCTGAAGGAATTTTCCTTCTCCTAGGGAAGAATTGAAAAAGTCACCAGAGTCTAGAGAACAGCGGTGAGGATGGATGATCAGCCCCGGTTGATGCACTCCTCTCACGGGGTGGGCATGGCCGGACACCCCGGCCTGGCGCAGCATATGCAGGATGGCACGGGAGGAGCGGACGGCGAGGGAAGAAAACAGGACATTGGAGACATATTACAACAAATCATGACCATAACCGACCAAAGTCTGGACGAGGCACAGGCCAGGTATATATATAAGAGTGTATGCATGCTGTTTTTTTTTTATTATTATCTTCATAGTAGCTACTGAAACACGTCGTCAGTATTTAACAATTAGGCTGCTTTATATTTTGACGCGCCACCCGAAGCGCACCGACTTTCTTTTTGCGTCTTCTTTCAAACTTTTATGCAGGCGTACATTTTTTATATTGCATTACAAATATGTTACAGCCACTTCCGAGCGCCTCTGTGCACAATCTGGAGCTGTCGTCTTCTTCTTCCCAGATGCATCGTTTCGATTTCCAATTGCTCCGGATCTCGCAGGTTACAAATGAGAAGGCGCATTGATTCAGTGCCATATAGACTTACTACATGTTGCGGGTGGATTCAGTCCTAGTTTTTGGACTGCAAGTATCTAATAATTAAATAAATGTTACTGAGCATGCATTCGTAAAAAATTGTAATCGTACGTATTTGTCAGAAAGTTCATAAGTCTACAATGGCAATATGGCTTCTACAGTGTTTCAGCAGCCTATAGCCTACTTCTTTGTATATCGAAGGAACGTTGTTAAATCTGGTACTTTACAAATTAATGTTTTTTTTAATGTAATATAACATCAATTTATTGTAATTAAAATCAATAAGGCAGTGAGATGAAGACTAATTTATGACAAATTCATTCACTTGACCCTTTTAGCCCTTAGTAACTGTAAACACAGGTGTTTCTAAAACACTTTGAAATTAATACAAACATTTTGCATTTGAAATCATATTTGAACAACTTGACTTTAAAGCCTTATTAATAATTATCATGCATATTGAAATACACTTAGACTGATATGTAATTTATTTTTGTTGTATGATATTTATTTTTGTTGTTCTACTTTTTTTAAAGGAAAGCAGTCAGTCACCTTAATTGAGTATTTGATTGCAATTCCACTTTGCAATCCACTTCATGCTGCTCTCTATGATGCACGTGAAATGTTCAGATTTTTTTTTGCTCCTTTAACACATTTTATCACTTCCAAAAGTGCTGCGCAATTTAGTGCCATTTTCAGCTGTCTTCTATCAAAAACCATTTGTAAAATACTAAAAATTTCCATCACACATAACAGACATTCCTTCTAAGCCTAATGTCTGTGTTTTGACAGGTTTGACAGGTCATGCATAGTGACGGCTTGTTATTTATTGTCTGTTTGTGTTTTAGGAAACATGCACTGAACTGTCACAGAATGAAGCCGGCTCTATTCAATGTCCTGTGTGAAATAAAAGAAAAAACAGGTGGGTTTTCCTGTTTCACATAGAGAACAGAAAGCGAAAACTTGCAAGTCTTTGTTTAAATCCAGTTATCACATTAAGCTGAATATTGAAATATTTATTTTTTTGCTACAGAGCTCTTTAATACAGTGATGTATTGTGTCTTGTGAGAATATGCGTTATTAGATATTTAGATTGCATCATGTGAAAGTTCTGATATTACAATAATAACACAAAAATCATACTATTCAAATATCTGGTAATTTATACAGCATTCAGATTCCTCAAATATAAAGCTATTATTATTATTTTGTGTGCTATGGTTATAATTTGTGGAGCTGAGCTAAAGTTTATTACTGAATACAGCATTTCACATTGTGTGGTTAAGTTATGCTGCATTGAAAGTGATGAGGCTTTTTCTCATGTTATTTTTGTTTATAGCCAACAGTGTATGAGAATATCAATGGCCTTAGTTAGAGTTAGATTTTAGGATGTTATTTTACTCATTTTGTGATTCTGACTGTTAGCTTTAAAATACTCTGCCTCATGGTTTTGATAATGCCCATCTGAGTTTTATAAACTCGACTTATTGTGACATACCATTTTTTTTATTGATTTTTTGATGCGCTGTCTGGTTAGATGCAGATTCTACATTATTTCTGGATAAGTTTTGAAGTTTTTGTGTGCATAAAATGCAGCTGGTTGAGTACGGCACTTTAAGAGCAGTTTAAAAAGTCCACCAGAAGCACTATTCATTAGAGTGAAATGAACATGCTGTTTTGATTATTCGTTTGTCCCTGAGTGAAGGTTTTCGAGGCAGATTGCTACAGCGAGAAACAACAACAAATGTAAAAAAAACAAAAAACAACAACAATACACAGCCGTATCTTCCTTCTAATTAGCCCCAAAGTGTAATTTACAAAGATTTCATTACATGGCAGCTGAAGTTGGCTCTCTGCCACACTGTGAAATGCGCTGCAGTGGAGAGGTTCCCCATCCTCAGTGAAATTCTGACCGAATGAAGAGGGCTTCTGAGGGCCACAGTGTCAGCGATCACAGGGGCCTCATGACACTAGGTTCGCTTTTTTGCTCCTCTTGTTTAGCAAGGTTTTCCAAGGAGGGAAAGAGTTATGCCTGACTCTTTTGAACTGCCTGGCGTCACCCGGGGTTCACTCAAAGTTCGTTTCCAAGATGAAGAACAAAGTGACTTGGACCTCTTCCTGACTCTTTGCTCCTGCTTCTCTTCCCACAGGTCCTGGCAACCAGGAACCTGCAGAGCTTTTGACTAGAGTGATAAACCCGGTTTGACTCCAAACAAGGCTATTAGAATTGTAAGATTATGAAGATGGTGTTTTTTTTTTGTCGAATTATAGTTGTGATGTCACTCCCTGTGTGGGAATTAGTTGTTTGTTTGTTTTGTCTATATTATCTTCATCATATTTCATGTGAGATGTCACCCCCAGCCCCCCCCCCCCCCACACACACACACAAACCTCAAAACACCCCTCATGTTGAGCTTTTGTTTGTTGAACGCAGCCCTGGTGTTGTTTTTGTCAAGGGGGGCTCATTTCAGCTTCCTCGCAGTCGCTTTTCTCTCTCAGGACTTCATTAGGAGCATCGAATCATCAAAATCAAACCTACTTGCATTTGATCAGCGTGCATATCAGAATATTAACATTAGCTGATTCCTGCTTTTTGTTTGTTTCACTTTGAAACCATAAAAAAGTTTGGGTTTTCCAGTTGTGGAAGGAATTGAAAAGAAGGAAACTTGTCAAATGGAACAGGATTTAAAAAAATAAATATATATATATATATATATATTTGTTTAATTTAAACCATCAAATATTCAACCAGAAGCATTTGCAAGCTATTTTTGCAGTTTTTTTTAGCCTTGGCCTGGGAATTCAGAGAGAACAAATGATTTTTTTTATGCTTTTTAAGTGGATGCTATTGATAGTAACATGTTTGTGACTTAAGTAAACACTCCAAAAATAGCAAGAAAAGAAATTCAGTGTTTTTAGGTGTCAGTGTTTTATGCTGTTGAAAATGCTGTCAGCAACACGGTTTAGCTAACACTGAAAATAAATGAACTCAAGCCCCGATGGTTGATTTGAAAGATCCTTGTGCTGTAACCCCCCACCATGTACTCTCTCGTACGGAATTAGCCGTGAGCTGTACCTCGGTTCACTTCTGTCTCTTTTTAATGTAAGGGTGTAATTTCACACTGCACTGACAGACACCACTAAAAATCCACCGCCGCCACAGAGAAAATGGCTCAAACCTCCGCTGTGACATTTACTGCAAATGTGCTGAGCGCAGAGCGCCCAAACGAGAGCCGCCACCATTTTTGTCAGGCACTTTTTAATTCTTTTATTTTTTAAAAATAAAGAGTTAGCCTTGTTCACGGTTTTACATTGTTGCAGCCGTGGAGTCCCAGGTGTATTCCAGAAAAGCGAGGTTATTAAATCCGTAGTGGGTCTGTTTTGTTGAAATGGCGTAGTGTGCAGTGGAACAGTGGTGTCTTAGCTTTCATAACAGACTGTGGAGGTCATGGAGCCGACAGAGAGCTTGTCTCAATGAAACAGTGGCTCTGTGTCTAAAAAAATCTACTTTTTCAGCTCGCAATAACCTTGATTTACAAGAACTTTGGATCAAGTGCGTCGTCACCTCGGCCACCTCAACTCGTAATTCCCATTCAGACAAGACACAGTTTCTACGACAGGAACAATACATTTTCCTTCTGCTGATATATTTCATCTGCAGACGTGTTGAGAGAGCACAAAATGACACGGCTCCTGTAATTCTTCGTAACCTACGGCCGCCTTGCCGAGATTGACGCGGCTGCGAGTTGCCGGCGTGCAGCACGTGTTGCGTGGTGGCGTCGGTGTGTTGACAGTCGTGGTGACGAGCCCTCCTCTGGCAAGCAGCTGACAAGTGGGGCAGGACGGTGTGCCAGCAGCAGACAGAGCCGGCCTGAACTCCTGACCTCGCTGTGTATTTTTACACAGGGCCTGACCGAGCTAACACGGCACAGGCCGGCGTGCGAGAATAAAACAAGTACTGCGGCTCACGGAACAGGATGTGATGCGGGGTGGGGGCTTTTAAACAAGGCTGCTTTAGCACTGCAAGCGTTTCAGATTATTTTAAGTGTCTGTGTATTTGTGTGTACCACGTGCTCTGGGAAATGCAAGGCCAATGTGTGTATTTGAATTCAGTGACTGGCACATATGGATGGTCGTCTTTGGAAAGGTGGACATTAACTTGGATGTTTTGTTGGTATCGGGTTTCAGCTCTGTTTTACCCTTGGGGCATTCATTAGGTCTGTTTCACATTGACAAACATTTGCCTGATCATGAACAGAGCTTTGAAAAATAAACTTAAACTTAGCGTGAACTCTCTGAGCCACAGAGGGTCAATGACGAAGAAGAGTCCACGATAAAGAAAAGGAAAAAACATAAAAAAAAAACTTAGAAATGTACTTGTTCATGTTGGTTTCATAAAATTTTGAACAACTTTTAGACCACTTTTTAGAATGACATTTTCTATTTAATAACTCTAAATATGTCATGTGATGTAACCATCAAGTAAAAAGGTGTCTCATATTTTAATATATTTTAATCATTATGTTCCAAAAAGTTGTAAAATATATTTTTCAAAGTAAAATATTTTTTCAAATATTGTAATGAATTATTAATTAATACGTTTTCATTTTTGAGGAATCTGTTAGAACACATTTTTAGACATTTTACAGCCTTAACTAACTATGCCTTGCCATAAGAATTATCCAATATTTTTTTTTAAATGATGAAGAGATTTATTGGTTTTGACGCACAGTCATGAGGGTTTGTCACCGCAATTATGCCCTAAAAATAATTTTTTTTGAGAAATTAAAAACATTCTCTTTTCAAAATATACTACTTGTCACTAACCACTATTTTTAAATAGGTTTTGGACAAAATTAATGTCATGCCATTGACCCTAATTCATTGGCCAATGTTAAATGTGGTAACCTTTCTTGTCATGTATGGTGCGATGAAGTAGCAAGAGATCTTTTTTTCCGTATTGAGACCTACATCCGAGTGAAACCGAAAAAGAAAAAAAAAACTGTAGTTCAGGGAGTTTGTCAAATCCAGCAGTTGTTGATTGGATAGTGACAGATCTGAATGTGAGTTTGTGATCAATTGTTAGAAAGGGGTGGGTTTAAGTGGACTAAATTATTTGAGAAGTCCAGCATGCATCACCTGTGAGAATTTGACGTTTTTTGATTATTTATTTATTTTTAAATTAAATGCAAGCATGAATGAAGTGTTCACAATAAGATCAATAACATGCATTTAGACAAATTAATTTCCATTTCATACAAATTATACATTTTGCATATGCATGCTGATAAAAACAATATGTCGACATTTGATATATTGCTAACAAACATGTCACACATGTCTCAAAGTAATGACCTTTAACAAGATTCAGCTGGGAAATTCGTACAAAACAACTTTCTTTCTTTCATATATTAATATTGCCATTATGAGATAAACACATAGGTAAACAACAGAGTACACTTTGTGAGGACTGTATTTTGATATATTACTCTTGTAATATTCACATATTTATTCACAATGTTCTTTTACCTTTATTGTAGCGTTAGTAGTGCTTGCAACACCGCGCTTAATAAAGTTTGGGCTTCATTCCTTAACTCGTTTATTCTTTTGCGTGCCACGTAATTTTAGAGATGGCGAGATATCTAACGACCATCGTGGTGAATTGTGGAGGAATATTGCGTTTGCTACAGCTATGAGGGCTGCCTCTCCTCCTCCTGTTTTATTTGGAACGTGATTTCTAATCATACTTAGGGCCGTTGGAACGGACATGCCTCAGTAGCAGCATAATGTTTCCTGTGTGTTTCTGTTATTAACCAGCTTCAAGTCTAAACTCACTCGCAATTAGAGCTCCTTATAAATTATGCAAATGATGACTGGCGTAATTGAGACATGTTAATCATGTTTTAAGAGCCTAATTACAGAAATGTATAACGGAGGTGGGAGTCTCTAATTAGCTCTGATAACAGGTTGCCCGTGTGAATAGTGAAGAAGCGCTTTTTTGTGTGGGAGGTGTTTTCCTCCTGCGGATGGTCAATAAAGGAACCGAAACCCTCATTTTATGGAATAATTATTGACATGGCTTAAGGTTAAAGTGGTCCTGTTTGAAACGGTAGCTTTTCTTACTTGTGTTCTGTACAGAGTATTGGCTGACGACATCATGTTAATATTATTTCACATTGCTTCAGGATCAAAACCTTTATTTACATGTAAACCCATTCCTTCCTCCTTCATCATCTCTACACATGACATTAATCATCAGCATTGTAATTTGTGGCAAACCGAACCTTATTCCTGGATTAGGGCTGCACGATTTTGGGGGGAAATCAAAGTTTTCAGAAAACAATTGTGATCGCGATTTAAAATGCTATATTTAAATAAATAAAAAAGTCCAGGTATGCTGTACACTTTTCTAGGTCTGCACAATTTGCCCCCAAAAGTTTTTGATTATACATCAATATTATTATTTGATGTAAAAATATTTAACAAAATAAGAAATATTACTATTGTAATATTTCACTGTAAAATAAAAAAATAGTATTTAAGAAAAACAATATAATATTAATAACTGTAAAATGGGCAACTAACATTTATGGCTGTCTTAATATATTAATTTTAAAATGTCAAAACCCTCAAGTTTATTTACCGCATGGACCCCTTAAATCTTCTTTGGTTGCTTGTTTATAAGCGCTTCTTATTACAAGTTAGGGAAAATTATCAGCACATGTTGCATTCTCAACGTTATATAGGGTTTGTGTGAAGAATTTACTGTTAACCAAGCCGCTCTGAGACCCTAAAAACATGAGCTGTTTGCGTAAAAAGAAAACAGGTCCAGGCTTTATTCTGATATTACTTAATTAAATCATAGCCTTTGTGATTTGTTAATCGCACAAAGCCATATTATGATATATAAATGTACTATGTACTATAGTAAATACATCATTACTTTTTAAATAAGGGATATGCCGTTTCTCACTTTTGCATGAACTGACTAACAAAATGGATTGTTAGTCATTGTTTGTTTTAGTGTAAGGCACAATGGTCATTTAATATTTCCTTTCAAATGATTCGAATGCATCAAATGTGCATATAAGCCGGTTTGGATATCTGCAGCATCAGTGCCAGCCATTCTGCAAACTGAGCTTTGTTCATAGTTGTCTGACAGATATCATATTCAGAGCCATTACAGTGAAAACATCTACTCACTTATTGGATTAAAAATTGCTTTAGAGAGGAAATCTGCTTGCAGATGCGACGGAGCTCTTTTTTTCTGTCTGATATTAGTCTGTGGTGCAGTTTGTAGCCCAATGTAAAAAAGCGAATTACAGTAAAAGGCTCTGCAGATGCTATTATTGTCTCTGTGGAGTCAGACTCAGCCCCTCAGCGGTGCAGTCAATGGCCGTGATCCATATAACAGCATTAGGGCTCTCTCTGCCACAAAATCCTCATCGTTACAAACACATTTCAATTCATTCATTTCCTTACGTGGCTTAAGTGTAGAAGGCGGTGCCGTTTCCAGCTAC
The DNA here is from genome assembly GCA_026230005.1 of Gila orcuttii. Lineage (NCBI taxonomy): Eukaryota > Metazoa > Chordata > Actinopteri > Cypriniformes > Leuciscidae > Gila > Gila orcuttii. The sequence goes on from JAPDVR010000008.1 coordinate 30,030,678, forward strand.
GGTTGCCATACCAACACCCCGGGAGTTCATTTAGTTTAATTCAAAGGCCGGCGATTGCCGTTCTCCCGCGTCCTGCTGTTTGATTTTGACGACGGCAGTGGCGGCAGTAGCGCCGCAATACAGAAAACATCCCCCTATATTCCCCCCAGCCTTCAGCCCCCCCCCTCTCCCGCTGCTGTGAGCAGTCAAACACGGACTGGCGAGCGCCCCTTCCTGTCTCGACTTAGTAAAAATGACACAAATTAATATATGCTACTTAAACCAGACCAAGATTAATGGCCGCCTTTCGCCGCAGTTTAGGAACACTGTCAGTCGACACGCGCTCATTGGACAGAATCAACACTGATCATTTATTCGCTGTCGTACCTCTGTGCTCAGGGAAACGTGGAGGGATCGAGGACCCGCACACACACGCGCACAGAAATGTGACCCGACACATCATGTAGACTCTATTCACAGCCCCAAAATTTCATTTACACACCTTTTCATTTCAATATATAGTGCATATTAGAGTAATAAAAAGACACTAATATCTTGTACCTTTGTTAGATTTCACCATACACTTATATTGTTGCCTCAGCCATATTTTAGTGTTTTACTTGAGGGAAGTGCATTTTCATATTCATTCCATATACTGTACTTTAAGCTAATGGTATGATGTGCAGAGTGTGCTGGGGAAAAGGCATGTTGCCTGAGTGGTTTAGCATGTAATGAATGTTTCTAATGTAGATTAATGTAATGCTATTGGCATGGTGTGGCTGTGCTAAAGATCCCCTCCACTCTCTTTAATCAGCAGGGGGTTAGATGTTACAGCGGGCGAGGAGATAGAGTAGAGGGGTGCGGGAGGACGTGTGCCGTTATGTGAAGGTAACGCATATAGCTATGAGTCGCTCTCTTGCCGTGAAATATTCTAATTTATGCTAATGAAGCTGGCGCTGTCGTGAGAAACAAAAGGGCTGGCTATGAGCCTGCGTAACCCCCTCCGCGAACGCATACATGAGTGTACATATTTTCTCTCTGCGAGAGTGAAGGAGAGAAATGATGAATTAAGGTGGTGTTCGTATCTGATTGGCAACACTTTAAAGCATAAAAAACACTGTTTTAGGTCTGGTTATAGATTTAAATAGAATGTTGTAGGTGAATGATGAACAGTGACTTGCCAACACTTTTTTACCATTAAAAATGTATTCATGTACATTTTCATGAGTTATACTATCTTAAAGAACATATAATTAAAATGTACACCATCTTTTGGTGGGCATATATAGTGTATACTGAAGTACTTTTTAAATATGAATTTTTAATGTATGTTTTTATTCGGACATGTAACATGAGTTAGAATAAATTAAGGTCACTTTGAGTTGAAGTATTTATCATGATAATGAAAAAATCATACAGTATATACTTTTTTGTTTTTATTTGCATTTTATTCTGAGTTAAAGCTGTACTTTACTATAAAGTGTGTACTGTATTTAATTATATACCTTTATTTTTCAAGTAAAAGTAAAAAGTATCCTGAGAAAAATGTATCATTGTTTCCACAAAAATATTATGCAGTTCAACTGATTTCAACATTGATGATAATAATAAGAGAAGTTTCTTGAGCAACAAATCACCATATTATGATGATTTCTGAAGGATCATGTGACACTAAAGACTGGAGTAATGACTGACAAATAGTAAAGTTATTTTAAATTGCAAAATAACTTTTTGTTTTATTACTGTTTTTACTGTATTTTTGATAAAAAAAAAAATGCAGCCTCTGTGAGCTTAAGAGACTACTTAAAAAACAAAAAAACATTTACTTATCTTACTGACCCCAAACTTTAGAATTTTTCAAAATTTTCTGATTTTTAGAAGAAAAGTGTCAATATATATTCATACATTTTCTTTGTACACATTTGAAAATTACCATGAATTTGAATAAATTACTTTCGGAGATTAGTAATTTCTACTCCTCTAGCATCACCAAACAAAATAAAAAAAACAATGATCTTTTTTTACAGATTTCCCTGTCTGTCATTGGTGAGTCAAACTGATAGCCCCGCCCCAAACTCACACCATTGGTTGAGGAACTGTTGCTCTGTCAGGCAGCTTAAACAATTTAAAACAATTTGATAGTGCCACAATTTTTACACTTTTCGGGAGAAATTAAACTATTGTCTTACTTACTGTTTTCTGCACATTAAGTTGTGATAAAAGAAAGTGTTTTAACATGGTAAAATCCACACTTAAGCTGACGGCACAGCAGATGTGACCGGCTGTGGAGGAGCAGAGCATGCAGGGGGAGTACGAGGAGGTGGATTTGGATCACTTCCCAACATGGTGGCCAGTGAGCGTGTAGGTAGCTTTTAGCACAGCAGGGTGAGGAGCAGGAGCTTTAGCAGGGGTCAACGCTCACCACGGCCGCCTGGAAACACCACACACACACTGAGGAACCGTGACACTCTCTGCCCTGAACACTCAGGCAAGCTTAATCGAGGGGAAACAAAGAGCCCCTCATGTGGCAAGGAATTCAAGGTCTCGCAATAGCTCAGTGGGCTTCCTTTAGCAAGTACGCTAGATGAAGAATGAAATGATTTGAAGGCAATACTGTGCGTTTGCGAATTGCAACACAGTCACCTTCTATAATTATGTGGGTGGTAATTATTTCCTGTACGCAGAACACAAAATATTCAATAGCGTCTGACCTTGAGGACGCAGGTCTTGCATCTTTCGGCTAATTGCATGTTTGCTATTATAGTTCGTTTCTAAACTGAGAATAGTTTGTGCAGTGTATGCTCGCTGTCCCTGAATACACACACACACACACACACACACACACACACACACACACACACACACACACACACACACACACACACACACACACACACACACACACACACACACACACACACACACACACACACACACTCCTGATTGCCTCTGTTTGCCAGCTCGCCTTTGGCAGAGTTAGTTATGGACAGTTAACTCCTGGAATCCTATTAATGACTGTCATTTTCTTTTTTTGCCTTTTGCATAATCAGCATTGTGCTCCGCTGTCCTACATAACCACTTTTAGCAGCTCTTGTCTAGGTCTTCCGTTGCTGAGAGCACAGGCGGAAACATGGGTGGCAGGTGTGTGTGTGTGTGTGCGTGCATTTGGGAGCAGGGGAGGAAGAAGGCTGTTCTAGTGATATATTGCATTTCAAGCCTCCTGCCAGAAAAAGGAACAGTGAGATGTCAAGGCATGTGCAGTAGAGTTTACCTCGACCTGCAGCCAAACCTCCGCCATCGAATCCTTATCGACTGGAGGACTCTCATCGGAGGCTTGTGTCGTCAGGCCAGCTGGTGACATTGTGTACTCTACCCTACTGACTGTGTTTTTTAGATTTTGACGTCCTTTCTCTATTTATATCTGCTTTAAACAGGAACTCACTCTGACATTATTGTCTTTTCCCAGCATGCAATTCGAATTCCAAGTAGGGCAGTGTGATTTGGACAAACAAATCATATTGTGATATTATAAACATCTCACACTGAAACTATATTATATTACATTACATTACATAATATAATATATTATTATATATTCTATTCTATTCTATTCTATGCTAATAATTATATTAGAATATATTATATTATATTATATTATATTATATTATATTATATATATATTACAGTTTTTGCTGTTTAATAACAGGCCATATAATGAGTTTGATCTTATTTTGATTTATTTATTTGGTGCAGTCCTATAAATGATTTTGCATATAAAAATAGGATATTATCAAAGATAAAGGTCAATTGAGTTGATATTCTGTGCTATCAATACTGTAGTAGACTGAATTTGTTTTGTTTTGGTTTATTTATTTATTTATTTGTATTGACTTGATAAGGGAGTACCAACACTTTTGACATCCCTAATGGTCTAACATTGTAAGCTATGGTGTTCAGACCTTTCTTTGCTCTTGTCTCTGGCCAAAAATAAAAAAATGGGACCTTTCAGGATCAGACCCAGAGCTAAAGCAGCTGTCTGGCGTCTCCTCTTGTTGCCATTCCAATGTTTTTTTCTAGGTAATATCCCCTGACAGCATCGTAAGCAGGTGCCTCCTTATATCTGCATACATTTTGCTTTCATTTGATTTCCTATTACCACACCTCAAAGTACGTGTCTTTCGGAAATCCTCCCCGATAAGGCGCTATTGATGAATTGATATCGGTGGAGGCGGAAGGGAGATAAAGCTGCGCAGGTTAAGAGCTTTGTGGATAGTTTAACCTTGATATAACAGTTGTTTCAGCGAGGTTGATTTTCTCTCATCCATCTTCATCCATCAGGGCCTCACTGAAGTATGCAAATGAGCACAGCGGATAGGCGCGTGCTGCCGTTAAATGGGCCGTTTCAAATGTGTGGTGTACCGCGCTGACAGGGTGATACTCCTTACTGTCCAAATTTAGTGTGTCTTCACAGATATCCCCCCTCCACCCGACCACACTCACACTAGCCCCCCATTACTCTCAGCCGAATGCTGAAAGCATGGCGGCTTATAAAATATTAATAACGTATTTTATTTTTGTGCCTGCCACATTGTTCATCATATTCAGATGTGTCAGTGTAAAGTGTGAGAGGAGACACACATTGTTATGTGCGTCCGGTGTGTGTAAAATGGTCTGACAACAATAAATACTGTTATTCCCATGCCAAATTAAGTCGTTTATTTATGTTAGTGGGTTGTAACGAATGTGAGTATTATTAGTTGTTTGTGAAATATGGATGTTTAAGTTAATTAGGGAGTGAGGAGATGTTATAATTATAATGCTTAATGTCCCAGAATACCACGATCACAAGACCACTAGAAAGACACTAATGCAGATGTGTGAAGAATGTTTTTATTGCAGAGTTGACTTTAATCTGACACCTCTTGCTTCTTTGTTTACTTGCAGTTTGCTAAAGGGAGAAATGAAAAACAAATTAGATAACAATCTGCGCCAAGCGAACAGTTTTACTAGAAGTAAACGTTTCATGGTTTGTTATTTCTGAGCTTGTTTTTTATTTCCTATTTTTTCCATTTTGCTCGTATCCGTTACTGCCTGCAAATTTTTATAGGGCACTTTTATATTATGCTTATTGAGTAGCTTCTCAATCATTTCTTATGATTCTCATGATGATCCTGAGGCCTGTAGGTTGACATTTTCACTTAAGTGGCTCTTGAATTTGATCCTAAAACAGCATCTGCCTTGTTCCTTTGTAATTGCCGTGCAGTCAGAAAGTGGGAGTAGATTTCTACTCTTTGTAATTTTGGCTTCCTCTGGGATGTCACCAACATTTCTTTTTATAGGAGCTTTTAGTTTATAGCAGCTATTACGATCCATTGTGTGATTTCAATAAGCAAGCGTTCAAAACGATGAATCTTAAGAGCTGTTAGCATCTCCGTTTCACAAGCTGTCAACTGTCCAATCGCTGTATCGCCCAAGGAGGACTGAAATACACCAATGAGCCGGATCTTAGTCATGAATGGTGTATCTCTGTGCCAATCAGGGTTCAGTGTGGAGGGAATCAATGTAACAAGCCTGGGAAACCTGCCATGTAGACCTAACCACAACTGGCCTCCACTAAAAAAGCCCATTAACATTAATGAAGGATGGTTTTTAAAGCTTCTTCAGCAATCAAGCCCGACAGGATTTATGAAATGAATGGCCTGTCATTAAGAATCATGATTATCATTAGCCAGGTCCACACGATAGATTGTTGAGGGATCAGTCAAAGACTTTGAATGCCAGCCTTTCTCTACCAATACATTGATAGACGCATCTCTGTAATAAATATCTTCCATCCCTTCCCTTAATTTTTTTGCAGTTCTTGAACATCATAAGTGACGTTGAAGTTAAATGCTGTTTACTGTAGTAAGATGGTATTCTGTCTTCAAGTCTTCTGGAAAGATCCTACTTACAAATTCGAAATGTTAAGTATGCTCGTCTTGGCAAGTATTGTCTTAAACAAAGTCAGTTATGTCTTAAGTGAATGTAAACAGTTGAGAAAGAAATCGTATGTGTATCATTATATTGGAACCCAGGGCCAGTCCAAGCCTTTATGGGACCCTAAGCAGAATTTCATTTGGGGGCCCCTGGTGCCGCCAATATGATTGACTAATGTCAATGCTTGATTATTCGCAGACTACAAAACACACCCATTATCAATTTTATTATTTGTAGCTGTGTTGCTCACATCAATGTCTTCCTGGCATGTTTTTACCCTTATACAGTTTCAAATTGTAACAGTAATAAACCTACAAGAGTGGCCAGGTCTTATTTTGCACTTTAAAATTCTAAGTCTATACAGTACTAAGTGGTATACTCAATGTGGTGTACTAAACCAGCAAACCTGCTTTTGGTAAAAAAAAAAAAAAAATGCGTGCAAATGTGCAGAACAATTAACTAAATAACTTTAGATAAAAATATATAAAAAGCACAATTTAATTACAAAACGGACAATATTAAATTAAATACTTAAATAAGACAGATCAGAATCAGATGGACCTGTAACAAGATAACAATAATAAATGTATTAACATTAAATTCACCCATGAAAATTCTGTCATTATTTACTCCCTCCATGTCTCAATTTATTTCTTCTGCTGAACACAAAAGAAGATGTTTTGACGAATGTGTGTAACCAAACAGTTAATAGACCCCATTGATTTACATAGTATTTGGGTAACACTTTACAATAAGGTTCGTTAGTTAACATTAGTTAACTACATTAGTTAACATGAACTAATAATGAACTACACTTATACAGCATTTATTAATCTTTGTTCATGTTAATTTCAACATTTACTAATACTTTATTAAAATCTTGTTAACATTAGTTCATGCTCTGTGAACTAACATGAACAAACAATGAATAGCTCTATTTCTATTAACTAACGTTAACAAAGATTAACAAATACAGTAACAAATGTATTGCTCATGGTTAGTTAATGTTAGTTAATGCATTAACTAATGAACCTTATTGTAAAGTGTTACCAGTATTTGTTTTCCTATATGGAAGTCAATGGGGACCTGCAACTGTTTGGTTACCCACATTCTTCAAAATATCCTATTTTGTGTTCAGCAGAAGAAAGAAATTGATACATGGAGAGTGAGTAAATAATATCTTGTTTGGGTGAACTATCCCTATAACTATACTATAGGCTGCTGTCCCGCTTCTAACAAAGTGACAGAAAATGATTACTTTCACTTAGACATAACCAACTGTGTTTATGTAAACCCTGAGTGTATTTGACATAGGGCTGCACGATTTGGGGAAAATGTCATATTGGGATTATTGAGGTCAATATTGCGATTGCGATATGCGATTTAATAAACAAATGGTTTCATGAGTCAACTTGCTTGATTCTAAAGCAAAATGCACACACAGATTAGTGATAATTCTGAAATGTGTATTTCTCAACTCAAACTAGCAACAACAACTAAATAATTGATAACATCTATAATGATCAATAAGCCATTGAGGTCTGGATTAAAATTAATCCACCCCCATTTAAAACATTAATTATAGCCATCCACCATTACAGTGATTCCACAATTGAAAGCTATAATTTTTTCAAAAACATTTATTAGGCTTCAAAAAATATAACAGCTTTTAATTTAAGTGAACTTAATAATACTCACATAAACCCATAAAAAAGTATTATTTACCTGTGCCCTTCCTGTCATGTAGGACATATACAGAAATTTAAGTTATCAAACAGTCTGCACTGCATAAATTATAAATTATATATAGACTAATCCTTATTAAAGCTACACAAGTTCTTTAGTCAAGAGCAGTGAGTAATTTTCTTTGTTCTTTGATTAACTTTACTGACAGAAAGCTTTGGCTGCTGGCCCTTTAAGAGCAGCCGTTGTAGAGACGCGCCTCATTCTCTCACAACTCTTTACGTCCATCATACGACTGCTCTTATGTTATGAAGATACTCGACAAACGACATTTTGGCATAATTGTGTGTGTTATTGTTCGTTCAAGCGGAAAGATAACTATTCCGGTCTGTGCATGCGCATGGGCGCGCGTCTTTCTGTTTTGTGAGTCACAGTCGGACATTCACAGGCTGCGCGCTCTCTTTTGATTTGTCGCGCATTAATGGTTTGAACTTTAAAGCATTCGCACGAATAAGAGCGGGATCATGTAACACTAGCCAAAGGATGACAAAAAATAACCGATGCTGCGTTAATTGCGTTACCAGCCCTAATTTGTTTATTTTACATAAAATCGCAGCATTTTGCGTCATATAATCGCATAGGCTTGACATCGCGATTACGATTGCGATATGATTAATCGTGCAGCACTAATTTGACAGTATTTGCACAATCAGACGCAATTTAGATAAAGTCCAGTAATCAGGCGCTGTTTGACAGGTTTTTAGTGTGGGCACGCTCAGTGTGTACATGCACAGAAAAAAAAATTCATGTTAGAACAGCACGCGAATGAAATGTTTAACCGGCAAGGCTTTAAAGCAAATGCAAATAATAAACTTTTGTGATTGCGAATAAGTGCAGTGTCCCTTGAGTAACTCTACCGCTGCGTTAACATGTGATGCAAATTTACGTCGAGTTACAGGTCAGGGTCTATGGTCGGACCATAGTTTGGGGGCCCCTATTGGCGGCAGGGCCCTAAGCAGCCGCTTAGTTCGCGTATAGGGAGGGCCGGCTCTGTTGGATCCGTTCATTAGATCTTAAAGTGACAGCAGCCTATAAAAATCTGCTGCTGTCTATATTGTTAATAAACAAACAACAAAACGCATCTTTAACAAAGATTAATCGGTCACACTTTAGATTAGGGTCCAATTCTCACTATTAACTATTAACTACAGCTTTTGCCTCAATAAATTCATGATTACTGCTTATTAATAGTTAGTAAGGTAGTTGTTAAATTTAGGTATTGAGTTGGATTAAGGGATGTATAATATTATCATGCAGAATAAGGCATTCATATGTGCTTTATAAGTACTAATAAACTGCCAATATCCTAGTAATATGCATGCTAATAAGCAACTAGTTAATAGTGAGGATTGGACCCTAAAATATTACAGATTAATCAATATTTAATTTATACAGTGAACACTATAGTGTTGTTTTACATTTAATTATTACATTTCTGTACCTGAATAATACTGTTAGACCATACTTTATTTGTAACTTTGTTATATTGTATTTATCTATGCTTGTAATTTGTGTATGTGTTCTTATTTTATTACTGACTGTTCACTTGTCTTTAATAATATTTAATTATTAAAAGATAGATTTTTGCTGTGGTATCGAATTACTTAAAGTGGGCTTTAAGTAATAAATGAAAAGCAAAGTTACATTAATCCCACAATTTTTGTTTTTGCTGATCTGAAAAATTATCTGATCCCTGACTCAAAAACTGTAATATGATCCAAACCGTGAGTTTAGTGATCGGTTGCGCCGCTGATTGTTGGTGAAAGCTGATTGTGATAAGGCAAGTCGATCAGTATATTACCATTATATCACTTAATGAAATATACACAGTTATAAGTTGTAAAACATAAAGGCACAAATATGTTATCTTTTAATACCTGAAAAACTGTTATTATATTTTTTTACAATGAATTTCTGACAACCACAGCTGCAGGTTTTGTACCATAAATATCACAATATTTTTTCAATGATTGCGGACTACAGTGTATGTCAGGTTATTATAATCACTACCAATTTGCTTTTGCTACAATACTTTTAATGACACTGAACTTGGGGCTTAAACTAAATTTCCCTTAAGGTGATGATACACAGGGCAACTTTTTGAGCAATGTTGCAGGGCAATGTTGCCGTCAACGGGCAACCAGATGAGACATAGGGCCCACGACCGATCTAAATTATTCAGATATAAATTTATTTTCCATTTTCAATGGGAAAGTGTCCAAGCAACAATCGCTCGGCAAGACTGCCCAGCAACATTGTTCAAAAAGTTGCCCTGTGTATCATCACCTTAAGAGTTTCCCTTCTGTTAATTAAAACTTTACTTTTAACATACAGTAAGCATTTAATCACTGTTTAAATAATAAATCAATGTGAAATGATAGACCTTTGATTGAGAACAGTAGCTACGTTCTTGAACATCATAATATGTCATGGACAGCACAGACAGTGCTCTATAAATCTGTCTTGTAGGTGTCATGATCATTTTTCCTGTGGGTAATGCTAGCACTTCCTCTTCATGTTATGTCTGTTTTAGCAATTAACCTCTTAATCAGTTGGTATCAGATGACTGCTTGGGTTATGCTAGTGAACTGAAGTGCTTATTATCTCTTATTTTATGTTTCTGAGGTTCAATCAACATTATATCTTGTGCTGCTGAGCTCAGTAACCAGGAAGCTGTATGTTATCACAATATAACTTATGACTTTTGGTTTAAAAGAGAAACCCGTTTCTCTTTTTTTTCGTCATTTTCTTTTTTTCAGTCAAATCTTTTTCTACATGTTACTCTTTTTTTTTGTTGCCATGTTTCTCATTCCCCCAATCCTCAGAAGTCATTACAGTGCGGTGGAGTTGTGTAATGGAGCCCGCGGTTATCAACTTAATGAATTCTGCCCAGTCTCATCCATTTATTGTGCTCCCTCTAAAATCTAAGTTACATTGTGTGTTTGTACGTCGAATTTGGCTGCACAGGTGCGCAATATAAACCAAGGAATCACCCTGAGGATGACATTTTTTTTTTTTAAATAGGAAATGTCACCTACAAGTTTTCGAAAAGTGTTTTCTTTGCAAAACCAAAGATTCAGACATCAGTTGATATTCTAAACGGATTTTTAACTGAAACTATGCTGTATGTGTTGGGGCTGGGTGATTTATAATAAATATTTATTTCATATTCACACTGATTATATTTAAGCAGCACTGTTTTGAATATTGTGACCAATTTAATGTACTTTGTGCTCACTACATTTCCCAAAGATTGTGCCATAGTAGGGATGCTCTGATCAGGATTTTTGCAGCCGATAGCGACATCATGATCGACCGATACCGATCCCGATCATTCAAGCTAATTATAAGGAATATGTAAGCTGTCTGTTGACTGTCACTGTTAACCCCTTTCACCCATTTTTAATGATTTCACATAATTTCAAGTGGCATACTTAAAAGTAATGGCTTATAACTATATAATGGTCTCATTAGATAGAAAACCTTAATAGAAAATAGAATTTGATCAACTAAAGCGGTTCAAATGTTGACATATCTTGACGCTGTCACAGGGTGTGGTGCGGGCTGAAGAACAAGGTGGAGCCCAAAGTTCCAATTTAAACATTTACTGATTCCAAATATCACAAAACAGGTACAGGCAGGCAAACGGGAAGAGGGATGCAACATAAAAGTAACATTAACACAGCGTAACATATCCACAAGAACCGACAAGGACTAACTGAACAGAAGGAAACTAAATACAGACACAAATGAACAATAACAAGGTGAGCACAGGTGACACGGATGATGATGACGATGAACAGGTGGGTAAATGAGGGTGAGTTCAGGTGTGAAGATACGAGGGATTCTGGGAAGTGTAGAGCAGACGAAGACAGAGTGGTGCAGATGAAGATTGTGACAGTACGCCCCCCTTAAACCGTTTTATTGGACAGCCAATCAGAATCGAGTATTCAGACAGAACATGGTAACAGCCAATATGCTTGTAATTTGCAAACTAATAGTGAGAATTGGTCCCCAAACTAAGGTGTTACCCAAAAATGTTATAAAACATTGCCTACCCTAGCTTTAATTGAAAATAACACCCTTTTAATACCACCTTATTTATCACATATTGTCAAAAGGCTGAAAAGTTTGATGAAAATATGATTCTTTTAGCTATAATGCCTAGCTGTAATATGTTGCTTGTGAGGTGGCAGCCATATTCCCAATCTCCTGTTTCAGTTGGCGTCCAGCACACTGTTGCTCTGTCTCTCTTTCTCTCTCTCTCTCTCTCTCTCTCTCTTTTTTTTCTCTGCTGTGTAGGTTGGGGTTTTCTTTGGCAGACTTGGACCACAGCTCGTTAGACTGAAAGAATGCACTACTTTAATTAATGATATGTAAATATCTTTCAGTGGGCTGCATTTGCATATTAAGAGAGATTTGCGGAATCTGTGGAGTAATATATTTTAATTAGGGATTAATTAAAAATAATGGGAATTTCATTTTGCCTGGCAGGTTGGTTTGTGCTCCAGCACGCATCTGGCACATTTGTCCGTCTAAATACCGGCCTCCCACCTCCAATCAGCTTCCTTTCTCTCTCTACTGCTCTTTAAGGTCCTCTTCTCTCTTTTCTGGCTTTCTTTTTTCCCCACTTCTTATCCATCTCATCATCTCTCAAACCCTTTTCTTTCCATTCTCTCCATATCTCATACAGACACATCTTATGTAAGGTTTCAAAACGAACTCTCAACTCTCTGAATGAGACAATAGACAATTATAATATGATAATGGTTTAACTGGTTTGCAGTATGACTCACCTTCCATCCCTCCATCCATTTATTCCCCCTTTCTGTACTCTCCCTCTCTCTGTCTCTCTCTCTTGCTCCGTATTTTTCTCCTGAAGGATAGGGAATGACTCTCAGACACGGAACACTAGTTGTGTTGGCAATTATGTTAATGGGCTGCCATTAGGCTGTGGTGCTGTATGAGCGATCGGGGAGCCGAGCTGGCATGGTGGGAGAAAATGATCACAGCCTCCGGGCCTCCTTGATACAGCTCCAGCACCCTCATTTGCATAGGATAGCCCCTCCCACTGGCAAAAATATCACCCCGTTTCCACGGCACAGGGAGGAATTTGCACGGGCCAGGTGATGCTCCGCTACATGGCTTTGGTGCGCATGTGACAGGCGTCGGACATGATGTCTGCTCCCGTAGCCAGATGGGAGCATAACCCGAAGCATAGGCCTCTGAGGGAGTTTTATAGGAGTGGCGGAGTGGTTCATAACATTTCTGAAACATCATCATAACGTTGGCCTGGCGGCATAATGAGGACGTAATGAGGTCTGTTATTACCAGAGGCCAGCTGAAAATCCCTCCACACTCATTGTTCCCATTCGTGACTGTACCGTGGGCTGGAGATTGTGCTAGTGTGGTGCATACGTGACACAAATGGGTGTATATACTTATATATATATATATATATATATATATATATATATATATATATATATATATATATATAATGCAGTGCATTTTTGTTTTTAAAATGGGGAAATTGTTGCACAATATCGTACACACAACACAAGCCTGATTTCAAACTCTGAATTGAATTCTCAAAAAAGACAAATGAACAGTCAGTATAAAATATGAACAAACAAATAACGAAAAAATGAACAGTGCTTTAAGTTTTTTTCAGGTAGGCCTAACAGTAGTATTGAGGTAAGAAATACTAAAGAAATCAAATATGGATGGTCTTCCTTGAATAAATTTAATATGGATTAATCCTTACAATTAAGGTTACAAAGGTTAGTCATTGAAAAGCAGTGAGTGTCATTAATGTTGATCAAACAACAAAAGACAAAGAAAAAAAATCAGAGACAGCAGCAGGATTATTAGGCTGATGTCACTTTAAGAGCTGCACAGATCCAATATAGCCTACTGTAACACAATTTTCTCAACTGTTCATTTAAGACAAAACCAACTGTGTTTACGAGCATACTCGTCAAGGCGGTAATTTTGTACATACATGTGTGTTTGTATTTGACCATTTAAGCACAATTTGATACTTGCAAGCTGTTTGTGAGGCGGCCTTATGTGTGTGTGCTTTGAGTTTGCATGAGCGCTCGGTCTCTAGGATAAGTGCTAGTGCTGAGTGGTTTAAACACTGGCAAGACTTAAAAAGAAATGTAAATTATAGAACTTTAGTGATGATACGACACTGCCTCGATTGTGCAAGTGCCAATTCCTGTGTCAACTGTGCAGCGTGTAGCTCGCTTATAGTGTAGACAAGATGTGGTGATGTGAAGCCATTTGCGCATTTTGCCCAGTGATTCACTCGTGATTCACACACTGTTCGTCTCACAGAAAGTTTTCAAATTACTTTGTAAGTTATTTAATAAAAAAATATATATTGTACCACAGAGATTGAGACGGTGCCGCTGCAAGTCACATACCTCACACGGCAGACGCGCGTCTTTATGCATTGTCAGTATGAGATTAGTAAATGAGATCGGCCTTTATAGAGACCGCCGATCAAACTTCCCAAAGCGATTATCAGCCGATAGTGATCGGTAGCCGATCAATCGGAGCACCCATAGTATTTTGCTAATAAAATGATCGTGCCAGAAGAATAGCTTGAGAAATTTATTATGTCTGTTCTCTCAGTATCATCTTGTGAGCTTTTATTACGTTTTATGCATGTGCAGTAAGGTGATTTATGCATATTCCGATGTTTCAGTGTGAAAACGCTAGTGTGGGCGGGGAGCATTTTGAAACGAAAATGCCGTTTTCATATGTATCCGGATTAATGTAGACGTAACCTTAATCTCAATTATTTGCAAATTAACATTTGATGGGAAGAGTCATCAAATGAAGACAATTCAAAGACATTAGATTAATGTGGCAGATTAAAGCAATGAATAGACATGACAAAAAGTGGCTTAAGAAGTCAATAGGCCTATAGATTGTTTGTTTAATTTCCATATTATCGAACATAAATCTGTCACTGATGTACTGTTCACCGAAATCCATTCATTCCGTCTGAAGACTTTTGCAAACTTTTTGAATGGATACAAAAAATCCTTTTGAATGGAATTTTGCTCAGGGAGCATTACATTCACCCTCACATTGTTTTAGACCAGTATGACTTGTCTTCTCCAAAACATACAAGTTTTTATCCATATAATGAAAGTCAATGTGATCCAAAACAATTGTGGACCCCATTGACTTCCATTGTATGGACAAAATAACATGGATTTTTCTTTTTGGAGAATATTTGGAGAAGATTTTCTTTTGAGTTCTGCAAAAGTAGTCTTACAGGTTTGGAATGACATGAGGATAAATAAATAATGATTGAATATTCATGTTTGGGTGAACTATCCCCTTAAATGTGTTAGTTTTGCAGCCCTAATTTCTACCAATATTGAGCATATTAAATTTTGTCGTGATATCGAAAATTGCCATAGAGAATCATGAAATTTCTCTAGTATTGGTATCATGTCAACCCTCCCTTTCTCTCCAGTGGAGACCATCAGTGCTGACTGCTCGTTTGGTCTTTCTCTGTCTGATCTCACTGCTGCAGATAAGAGCACCCCACCCCCACACTAGTTCACTTCATCAGCAGCCTGTGTGTGTGTGTGTGTGTGTGTCGCTGTCGCAGGCTGCCTGACTCTTTCTCCATCTCCTCAATACTCAACATTAAGCCGTATTGTCTGTTCCTGCTGTGAGAAAGTCACTGTATCAAATCACACACTTTTTATTTTCACCACATCATATTTTTTTTTAAATTAACTAGCTAGTGGGTTGTCTGAATGATTGGCTGGCCATGCAGAAGCCATGTATGATTACACAGGTTTTAAACCATCAGGTGTGTTTGTTAAATTGCAATCACATAGACTACATTTAACAATGAATGAATCAAACTTATCTAGAACGAGCCCTGACAATTTATGACATTGTTTTGCATGCATCAGAGACAAATCGTACACTTGAGACACAGGTTATAGTATCACAAGAGACAGATTGTGTGCTCCACTGTCTTCTCCTATTCATAGTTGCCAAATCGTATGCACAATGTATGTCAGCCATATTGGTTTCTGCCAATATATGTGATATGTGTGTATATACAGTATGTAAGAAATAAGTGATGTTGGACCATTGAATTATTGAA
Source organism: Gila orcuttii (assembly GCA_026230005.1). Lineage (NCBI taxonomy): Eukaryota > Metazoa > Chordata > Actinopteri > Cypriniformes > Leuciscidae > Gila > Gila orcuttii. Next base: position 30,046,522 of record JAPDVR010000008.1, read on the forward strand.
AAATAATGCACACCCGAGGTGGAAATACACCCACGGCACAAAGTGATTCCTGATCTAATATGAAAATGTGGTGCTCAAGAAACATTTATTGTTATTATTAATGGTATGCATATAATCAATGTAACAGTTGTGTTGCATATTTTTTTCAGGATTCTTTGATGAATTGACAGTTTTAGAAAGTCATCACTGCATCATATGATCATTTAAAGGTGTCCTTGCAGAATAAAAATATATATTTCTTAATGAAAACAAAAATCTTACTATAGTAAAATATATATTTGTATATGCACTTTTTATAATTCGAGTAATTTGTTTTTATAGCAGATTTTAGTTATATTTTCAAATGTTTCATACTATTCCTTTATAATGTAATGATAGCTTATTTTAGCATATAAACCTTTTTTTAGTTTTTAATGTATTGTTGTTTCTTTTTACTGTACATAAAAAAGTACATAGTACATTTAGTAGTACATATTTATAATATCTGCATTTAAACAGCTACATAATGCAAATAAGAATCTGCTTATCTGTAATCTGCCATAAATTCAATATGGTGCATTCAACTTTTTTCAACTTAAAGTTCCTGGAATGTTCCACGCTAAAACACACGGCTGAACGCAAACAAAACTAAAAACAAAAACAAAACAAGACATTGCACCTCCAAATTCATCACCTGTTAAGCACAGACACAACAATTGTTAACTTGTTCAAATCATTAGTTGATCTCCATAATTGACAAGAGGGTTGTTGAATAGTCTACCATTCTGACCAAACCCTACTTTTCAGTAGTGATTTCAAAATGTTTCTTTCGTAGCATTTCTGTCATCCAGTGGAGTCTTATCTCTTTGACTGTATGTGAGCAGCCCTTCTCCCGCTCTCACTCTTCTTTGTGTATGTATAAGGTAGAGTCAGAGTGCTGATATTATTGATCCTGGCCTTCAGAATTCATTACACCGCTGCGCCACATCTTTATTTATGCGCCCTGCTCGGCGCTCTCCTCTCCTCTTTCTCTCCTTTCACATTATTCTTTTATTATTTCTTTACCGCCACCTTATCTGCTGTATTTGGGCCTGGATGAGACCTGCCATCTTTAGGCACTGCCGGCGGATTTGATTGGAGAGATATCTCAGGCCTGTGGGGGGGATATTAAACACCCCACCCCCACCAAGACCACAAGACTTCTCCGTCCGACCCCCCCTAATTATTCCAGAGATCAGAGACTGTGGCTGCGGAATGGCCCGGCACGGCCTGGTTAGGTTGTGATACCGGGGACGTGACTGTTATGCTGATGGAGGCAGTGGATCAATAATTTAGGCCTTGGCCTTAATGGTAGCGTTAAAAGCTCATACGTCTGGAAGCCCGCAGGCTAGGCTGCTTAAAGGTGCAGCGCAGAATGAATGGACGTTGACGTAAAACCCTTCATAAGGACGAACGAGAGATGGTCTCCTTTTCAAATGTGTTTTTGAACCGCTTGTTTGAGCCGCGCTATTGGTATATTCAAATCCAGGCGCACATTATCGTATATGTCAGCATTGTGCTCCTCAACGTGCTCCTACCGGGGAGTCTTTAACACGTTTATGCGAGCTTTGTTTTGCCGCTAATCCTTTTTAAGACCCGATCCACCTCTTGGTCTTATTGATTCGCACAAAGCTGTCCTCGTATCCACACATCCCGGAAGAACAAAGAGTCCCGGTGAACGAATGCGCTTAATCTGTCTTGCTCTCTTGTTTCTCGCTCTCTGTCTGCCTTGTCTATCTCTCTACCCTGTCTTTCTCTCCTTCTCAGCCTTAAGGCGATACACACCACACACTCAGGATTTGGACATCCATTGATTTGATTCAGGGACATTAACGTCAAGGCCCTGTGCATCTTGCCAAATCCAAGAGCCAAGCCAAGCTTTCTATTCCCCAATGGCTGGATTCAAGCACCTCATCTACTCATCCAGCCCTCCCTCCTTCCTTCCCTCCAACGTTCATTCTCATCCTCTTTCTCTCTCTCTCTCTCTCTCTCTCTCGTTTCTCTCACTCGATCTCCCCCTTCCCTTCGGGGGTGGATATATTAGATATAACCAATTCAATTTTATGCAGCCAGGACAGACTCCCCTAGGACATAAATACACACATTTTTTAATACACTCCACACCAGGAAAGGCCCATCCGCCACAGCCGCGGGCTGCACTGGGTCCCCTCGCACTCAATTATTAATGTAACGACTCTGCGACTTAATTAAATAATAAAGACAGTGTGGCCCTGCAAAGGAATGGAACAAGGATGGCTCATGTATAATGGAGCACCGGCACCCGCAGATACGGCCCTCAGCAAGAATAAAGAGAAGGGGGTAAACAAATAAAAGCTTGCAGGATGACCTAAAGTCTGGAACTGGCAGGTTGTTAGCCTCCGAAGAGCTGAATGATTTATTAAATAAATACACGCTCAAGGTATAAATGGATATTAGCTTCTGTTTAAACAAACTTGGGTTTGGCCGATATTCTGTGTGCTAGCGGGGCTGTATTAGATGGTTAGAGATATATGAATGTGTTATGGTGGGTAAATTATTTTACGCATTAATTTGGGAGGGCTGAAATACAATAACTGAATGGCTCCAAACAGAATAGGTATGTGGACAACCTGCTGAATGAGTAGTCGACTTAATTGTCTTAAGGAAGCCTTGTGTAATTGTGTAATTATTTTGTGCATATATATGTAAAGATGACTGTTGGCCAGTTATTGGATTTCTCATTGGGAATATGAATCACATCCTCATTGGAGTGTAGCCCTCATAATTGTGAGTTGACTGGTCTTTGATTTGACAGCTGGAGTGCAGGTTATGACCTCAGGTCAGGAGTCAGCAAATAACCCCTTGGACTGAAGTGGAGAACCGGCACTCCAGGCAAATTCATTTCTTTACGGTGAAATCACACATTTCTGCCCATTATGGATGAGTGCCACCTCAAAAGCACAGCGCAGGAAGCGCTCGAGAGTTGACGTGATCGAATGTGACGTTATCTTTTACTTCTGTTTCATTAAATTCGGCTGAGATTGCTATCCTTGAAGATTAGCTCTCAAATGAGAAGTCCCTTTGGCCTCGGGGATGAAAAAAAGAGTTCAAACTCACCGTCTGAGCCCCGAAACTCTGTTACTGTTGCTCGTGCCTGGTTTATCGTGTAATTAATTATTCAAATTCGTTCTTAAACAGAAGTCACATTTGGAGAGGCTTATTCGAAAGCAGATGCCTTTTTAGCTAATGGCAGGCAAGCCCTACCATTAGCTTGAAAAATAGGGCCATTGTTGCTGTTGACTTGGTTGTGTGTTGGGGATGAATAATGGTGACAAACTGAAGTGTTTCAAATGGGCGAATTTAAATGAATGGCTCCTAAGAAAAGGAACAGTTGACAATATGTCTATGTTAATACTCCTGTGGAGCAAAACAAATCTTTGGGTTTTGGATGTGAAACACAGGAAGCTTGTGTACAGCTGGAATGATTGAATCTAGCCGAGGTAAATCTTCCCAGGTTGGCGACGTTAAAATGAGACGGGAAAAACAAAACACGCAACAGCATGTCGCCTGGTTTGAATGCGCAAATCTATGTTATTAAAAAGGCTAGCGGTTAAACAATCTTTTTCTGCCATAGAAAATTTCAATTGTTGATGTTTTTGAAAGGGTATCAAAAGTCCTTGTGAGCTTGTGGGGATTGTTTTTTATAAATGGAAACTTTTGTGTAAACGTAACAATAGCTAAAGCAACAGTCCATTTTCACCTCCTGAGTCATTCAGCGAGCGTTTATTGATTTATTCAACCTTTCGATGTGTATTTATCCAGTTACTCACTTTCGAATCCTTCCTGTGCTCAAGAACCTGCTTAACTTTTGGTGCCAAATCTTACCGAAACAAACCGAGTGACAAATTAATTACCCCATTTCATTTTGCCAGCATGCTGTAATCATTCATACAGGAAATGGAAAAGTCTATGAGGGCTAAAATTGCCCCTTTCCCCACCTCCCTTTCTTTTCTTTCTTCCCTCTCTGAAATGGACTGTGGCTGGCCGAGGGGGTTATTTATTTTCCTCAGTCTGCGCTCAGCTATCCTGGAGTTGGCAGAGTGATTTTGTAGAATTGAAACATTATAGACTGTTACTGTCAGAGTGTTAAATGTGATATATAGACCTGGGGGGTGTTGGAAGAGGTGTGCATGTGTGGGGTGGTTGTTGGGTTGTGTATCGGTCTGGAGCAGGGTGCTCATGGGAGAGTGAGGCCATCCAGCATATGAGCTGGCACGGCAATGTGGCGAGAGGTAATGGCTTAAAGCAGCCTGCTGGAACAGACCGTTTGAGCGCGCGCGCACGCACACAGAGAAGAGCCGATGTTAACCCCTCAATGCTATTCCCTTTTCACGTGTGGCTGAAGATGCACAGACACCAGGAGTGTTTGTGTGCCAGCCAGCCAGAGCAGAAGCACATCGGCAGGCGAGCGGGCGTCCTGACAGCAGCCACTGATCTAATGAGGGCCTAGGATGCTCCGAGATGTCTGCCCAGACTAGCACTCCGACTCAGCCGCGCAAATGCTTGATACACTGACATTTATGTAAACAGAGGGACGCCTGTGGTCGCGGTTCATCACCTGCTTAAGAAATGATGTTAAGAAAGAAGCGCACTGACATTTACTAGATTATACTCGGGGATGGAAGTATGCATGTTAGCAGAGGTGAGCAGATGGCTGGTTTTAGTCGCTCGTTGGCAGTAGTAGAAGTCAAAATATAGACATACCTACTAATTCTTTATTATTTCTATTTTCCACTTGTTAGAATAATACTAGAAAATACCACAAAAAAAAAAGAAAGAAAAGAAAATGGATGATTTTTAAAACAGTTCAGAGAGATTCTGTAAATGCTGGACACTTTTCCTTGACCATCCGCATGCACATAAAAAAAAAAAAATCATATAATACTGTTCAAAAGTTTGACGTTGGTAAGCTTTTTTTCTTGTTTTTAAGTCGATTGTTCACCAAGGCTACATTTATTTGAGCAAAGATACAGAAATATTATTACAGTTCAAAATACATTTTCTGTTTGAATATTTTAAAATGTATTTCATTCCTGTGATGTCAAATTTTACTCACCCTAAACTTTTTAACAGCAATTGAATTGTTTAAAGATAATAAGAAACATGAATTTAAGAGTGTCTGTACTTCAAGGGTTAGTTATCCCCAAAATGAAAATTCTGTCATGTCTCATGTCTTATCAAACCGTAAAACTTTCGTTTATCTTTGGAACACAAATTAAATCTGATAGCTTGTTGTCCCTCAATTTACAGTCTACACAACTACCATTAAAATAATCCATGTGACTCCATTGGTTTAACCTCCCCCCCTATAATTTACCACTTTATTTACAAAATATTAATCTTATGGAACAAAAGTATTGCGTGTTTGGGATGACATGAGTGTGAGTAATTAATGACAGAATTTTTGGGTGAACTAACCCTTTCAGACTGTCATGCTTCATGAAAATCCTGCATAATTTATTGACATGATTTTTTTTTCTTTTTTTACATTGTATCTTCATTTCAATCTGGTATTTTCTTTCCCTACTCTAAAAGTGCTATTAGTCCAATGAACGACAATATAAATAGATTTACATGCATTTCATATTCCATTCACATTCAATTCTGAGTAAATTCTGTTTTGTGAGTCCTTCCACAATAATAACTGAAGTCTGATCGTTGGACGATGTGCTAATATTAATAAAATCTACCAATTATTCCCTCATTGACAACCTGCAAAACTATTTTTTATGGCTGATTGAAACATATAAAACTTTATTGCATTAAAGGAAAAGGACTCATTTTTGCAATAGCTTTCCGAGTGCCATTTTTGCATAGCTTTCCTAGCCCCAAGCTTTTATATGATCTCAGTTATTGCCCCTCTGTGACATTTTAAACTTTATTGAACAAGACTTTTAAATCTGTGGGCAGTATATAAAAATTGAGGAATTTATTGCTTTCTCCCGTGGATGAGTTTCCCAGGCACGGGGCGTACTGCACTTCTGTCAAGCGAGAGTCTTGCTAAACCTGACGGTCAGGTAATTCATTCATAAATTTACGTTCTAAACACTAGGGTTTCATGGTGGATCAGACATAATGCTGTTTATTTTCATCGATTCACTGTGCTCTTGATGTCATGTAGCATTTTACTACCGTGATAATGTTTCCATGGCTACCAAGGCCATTACCGCTCAATCTGGCTGTCCTCCGTAATGGCTGAGAAAGCTATTATAAACCGTAGGCCAAACTCACTCGAAACAATCTATACCATTTGAGACAGACCTAATATCACCTCTGTTTCCAAATTCACAGCAATGTAGGTTCCTCTTTTCAATTAGCGCTGTATTATTTAAAAAGGTGTTTTATCTCACTTGAAGTGTAGTCCTCTTTTATGTTTCTGAACTGAATTAACCGCCGCCCAATGAATATTAATCACATGGCTGCTTAAAATGAAGTAAGAAGTGTCTCAGATAACATTGCTATTGAATATTGGAGCTGTGCACACGGATGAAAGCCTTGGGACCAGATTGAGCGCTGAACAAAGATCAATTAAGCTGAATAAATGTGATAGAAGTTAAACAAGGAAAATGAATAATGACCTTCAGAGACGACACAAAACCCCTCATCTTTAAACACGGTGTATGTACATCTCAGACACAAGGAGGCTGAGACGCTGGGAAATATATACTCCCTAGTCTCCTGAAAGATGTTCAAACGCTGTTTTCATCACAATTAAAATGAGGTGTCCATCAGGGCCTATCTTTGTGTGGCCCCATATGTTTGGGTGCTGATACAGTGCGGATTACTCTGTTTGGGAGGCCGATAACAGGCTGTTTATAACCTTGGCACAGAGCAGAGGCTAATCTGGCTAGAGCACATTTCCCCTCAACCCCTCTGATAAAGGCTAGCTGGCTCTGACACAGGAGATGGAGAGAGAAAGAAGCACACACTTGCAGGAAAAAGCTATATCTGTTTTGACCTATTCCTTGATTTATTCTTGTATTCGTTTTTTTCACTCACTCGCATACTAATTCAAAATGTGTACTTTTAGAATGTTCTGAAATGGAATATAAAGTGACTTTTTTACATTTTAGAATTGCACCTCACATTACATTTTGCTTGTCTTTATTCAGCACCTGTTTGTCATAATCTGCCATAGATATCGATTTGAACTGGACATGATTTGGTTTTGTTTTTAACAGATATTAAGTGACATTTTAAGATGGTGCAACAAAGCAGAACATAAAAAAAGATTGCATTACAAAATTCTATTTTTGCCATGTACAGTGGGTTTCTGTACAACAAATTTTTAGATTTTTAGGATGTTTATTATTATTAGCATTAACAATATTAATATTTTTTATATATAATAAAAATATTATTATAGAACAGGTAGTTCCGGTCCTTGATTATGTTTGGCTGAGCTGCACTTAAAGCCATTATAACATTCCCTATAAACACACACCGGTGACCTCGTTACAATCAGGGTTACTTCACCTCTGCATATGTGTGTTGCTGCGCCTTTGTGTTGCTTGACAACCATTATGCTAATTGTTTGCTGAAGAACTACGTTGCTGGGTGGAAGAATTATTATTTATAAATAAATTATTATTATTTTAAATGAAACCTTAGCAGGTGTATAGTTTCATTATTTAGGTGTTCACAGCTTCTAGGGACTTATTGCTTTATTATTATCATAAACATTTTGTGGTAGATTTAAAAAAAAAAAGTATTTTATATTTGAATAATAAAAGTAAATTATTGATTTTATAAGTAAATCTTGTTATAAATACACTTTTGAATTTTTAATGCATTTTTAAATTAATTTTTAACTAAATATTTGTGCTTATACTATTAATACTTGGAAAATACTTGGAATAAGTATTTAATTAAATGCAAAGCATCTTACGGACCACACTGTATGTAATTTTTCTAGGGCTGGGCAAGTTAACGCGTTATTATCGCGTTAACGCATTTATTAATTAATGCCGACAATTTTTTTATCGCACGTTAACGCAGTTTTTTTTTTATTATTATTTTGAAAGCCCGTTGCTCACTGGCTCTGAATACACATAGGCCTACAGTCAAACCATGATCACAGGAGGGGTGGGAATGTTGGTCAGCCAGCAAATAACCCACCCAAACAAGCAGTGGAGAGAGGCAGGTTCTCTCTGGTGAACAGTTAAAGGGTTGCGCTCCGTGAGTGAATGACAGGCGCTCTATGGATAGTAACTATAAACCCTATAGATAATAACTATTTAGATTCTGGAAACTCACTAACAGCGAGCCGAGGATCAGTCTCTCTTCTAATGATTTGTGCTGCGCGTCCTTTATAAAAAGTTATAGACAATTCAACTTCGGCAACGAGCGGGCGCGGGCGCGTGCGTGAGGCGAGCATGACCGCAACGGTTTCACAGGAACGCACCCGCTTGTCGCTGCACCTTGTGCTCGACCACTACACCTCACTCTTGGCTGATTTATACTTCTGCGTCGGACTTACGCCGAAGACTATACGCTATAGACTACGGGTTCGTTTTCATTTATATCTCTGCGTCGTTGTCCGCGTTGACGCGCAATTACACATGCAGAGGGAGCATGTGAAACCCGGGTAGCGGTTCTAGCAATCACAGCGCTTGCGGTACGCGTAGAATTGACGTTACATTTTTGGAGAGGTGCACGTCAGGGTACGCCGAAGTGTACGCGCACTACACAGCTACGGCGTCGGTATAAAATATAAATTGTTTTTTTACTCTGTTTAATGTAATCTTACGTGGGAAACCATGGCATGACCAAACCTAAGCTACTATAAGTAACGTTGGTCAACTTATATCTGTAGTAGTGATCATGACCTCTGACTACTACATAGACTGTTTCTGCTGCTCCCTGATAAAAGATACCTGTTGATACCTGTTCAGAAAAAAAAACAAGAAAACTAGACTCCTTTTAACAAACTAGATAAAAGTTAATGCCCTGGCAATGGCAAATAGCTTTGTTTAAATATTTGATTCGATTGCATTAATGTTTAAGTTGAGATTTGAGATTACTGTGTAAAGGGAATACTGCTGGTATAAAAGCACCTTATTTGTTTAAAGTTATTGCACTTTTGTGTATATAGCAGTACATTTAAATCAAAAGTGCGCAATACACTACTTTAGAAGTCATTATTCAATTTTGCGCATAACAATGTGATTAATCGCGATTAATCGCAAGAAAATCATGCGATTAATCGCGATTAAAAATTTTCATCGTTGCCCAGCACTAAATTTTTCATTTGCTTGTCAAACCTTTGATTTCATTCATTTATAGTTACAGTACGTAGTCACATAAACAGGTCCAACGTGCTTCAAAGAGCCCTCTCCTGTGCTTATTTTTACTATACATCCTGTTTAGAGAAGGTCAAAGCCCAACCTTGGTAGAAGCCCAAGTGAGTTTAACATAGACAGACTCAAATTAAGAAGCGCAGGTTCACAGAGCTGAGAGTGTGAGAGAGATGGAGCTCATAAAGCCCCTGAGCCAAAGCACAGTCATGCTTTGTAACCACCGCCCCCACACAGCAATGTCCCGGAGAGGCCCAGAGTCAACACTGAGACTCTGAGCGAAGGCCTGTCTGCCCATCTCTCTCTTTCTCTCTCTACTTCACCAGCCGGGAGAAAATACAGCCAGTCCCAGCCACTGAGGCAAGTATCTGAGCCTCTGGAGGCAACTCCCAACTAGGTCAGACTCATAATGTAATCCCACCATCTCTACCCTTAACCAGCTGTACGTGAGGATGGAGAAGATGAAGCGAAACCTCCCACTCCCATAGCATATTTCAGCTTCTCGCCTGCAGCGCTCTTACAAAAATCGTATTTCTATATTTCCAAGTGTCGAAATCGGCATTCATTATCATGCTAATGTCTGCGCTGGCCCAGATCATACCAAGTGCCACAGTGGCACGCTTAAATCATTTTGTCAAGTTTGCTGTTTGCTGTGTGCCGGAGATGGCTCAGGTTTTGCATGCATTAAAGATGCACTAGTTGTGTAAAATCTTGTTCATTTGTATGAGACATTTACATCACAATACAAACATTTATCCTTAAGAATCTTTAGGAGTTTAATGGGGAGATACACGTCTTATACAGTACAAGTACAATTCCTTGGAATAGTATACCAGTTTCTATATTATAGAAGTATAACAAAGTGAAAAGGTTGCTCTTTTGTAATTGATATGATTTTATTTGAGACTAATTATGTTTTTTGGAATTATTTGTTGTACAGTTTGCTGTGTTACCATCTTTAAAGCATAGGGGACCACAGTGAAAATAAACCTTTGGCTAAATAGTGTTTATGTATTTTTGACATTTTTCTTAATTGTATTTAAATAAAAAATAAATTATAATATATAAAAAAATCCAATAATAAACGATAAAAGTACCCTAGTAAAAGCTGATTTATTTACATGGAGCAGGTCGTCTCGTGGGGCCTCCATTTTTAGATCACATGACCAACTGAATACTACTGACTTTATCTCTGTAATATGCTTTTATAAATAAATAATCACCGCTATAGGATTGAAAACTATTGCTTTTGCATGACGCTTCATCCACGCCACTAGGTCTCAGTATAAATCCTGTCATATAGGCCACTGCAACATAGACAAAAGATAACTTTGTACCTAGCTTTCACAACAAGCCTTTCATATGCAGGTGCGATGTCTTTAGAGCTACACGTCCAAAGGACTGATTGTCACGTAGCGCTTCAAAACCAGGCCCTTGCCAGATATAGGCCTGTTCTTCACGCAAACAGGCTGATGAAAGTTGATGAGTAAACAACATGTGTTTCCATTTACTGTACCTGCCTGCAGCCAGAGGGGGGAAAGCCCAAAGTCGACTGTGAAAACACTCCCCGCAGGTGTGAAAATAAAAGCCGTGGCTAAAAATACAGTCAGCAGCTGGGAGTTATTTGGAATGGGCTGTGTGCAGAGGAGAGCGCGGCAGTCCAGCTGGGGAGGCAGGTGTGGATGGGCTGACCGACAGAAAGCTGCCTATTTAGTCACACTACAATCCCTCAAAGCAGATGCCGCGCAAACACGCCTAGCGTTTGCTCAATTTCCTTTTGTGTTGACTCATGCATAGCTTATTTGCAGTGGGCATTTCGGTGAGGGATGGGTTGGGGAAAAAGCTTCCGAGCCAGCCGGGTGAGGAAGGAGAATGACAAATGGAGAGAGCGAAGGAGAGAAAGGGAGAATGAGGATGCTTTATGCGTTCTTAGCGCAATCGACCGGCCCCTGAGCCGAGACTCCGATTCCCCTTGACAGTTATGCACTTCACTGGTTTTCGCATTGAGGCGTTTTCAGACGAAACAGGATTCTCTCTCCTTTTTGTTTTGTGTTTGTATAACATGTGAAGCGCCCTGTATTGTAGCTCTATCATCACCTTTCCATTTAGCTCTAGCGTCAGACCACAGTGTCTTTTTTCGGGTCAAGCGTGGCTGCTGCCTTCCGAGACTTGCCTCTCATTTTTCATACATATCGCCTCAAGGACAGAAGGAGATGTAAAAATGACCCCCCGCTATTTTCTCTAATGAGTTCATATACAAATGACCTCCTCTCTCTACTTTAGTCTCTTGATTGACAACGGGGGTTCCCTTTGACCCACATATGCATCTGTTATGCGACCCACATAAGCCAGTAAAGATTGAGTGATTGAAGTGTTGTGAACCTTGGGGCACGTTGGTTTTGTCCAGGCCGGCCTTTCCTCGAAGCCCGGTCCATGTTGAGCTCATTTGCATGTTCAGCCACATTCGTTTCTTAACTTGTCGAGTCTGCAGGAGTCCCCGTCTCACTGGGGAGTCAAGTGAGTAACGCTGTTAGCACTAATTAGCAAGATTAGCTGCGCCGCTAATCTCCAACCCAAAACAATCAGAACAGAAAATCCCATGTTGTGACAATTATCTTTGAATATGTGAAAAATTGGATCACATGTTTTTTCTAAGAGTTCATTCTGTTTTCTCCTCAGTGATATGAGGTTTGGGAAATTAATGAATGCTGTCTGTTTCTGAAAAAATATTGTTTTTGGGTGTGGCAACTGATTTCATTTGAGATTGTTTTAAAATCAATTACTCTGTGTGTTGCCTGTAAGCCTAGTCAAGCAATATAGTGAACTAATAACAAGTCTTAAAGTGTTAGTTCATCCAAAAATGGAAATTCTGTCATTAATCACTCATCCTCATGTCCTTCCAAACCCGTGAGACTTTCGTTCATCTTCAGAACACAAATGAAGATCTTCTTACAGTTTTTTTCAATTGCTAACAAGTATCGGCCAATACTGAAGCCAGTTTTTCAAAACTCTTCATACATTACAAAGATGAATCTTGGCCAAACAGTTAATCTCACCTCCAAAACTCACTCTGACCAACAAAACACTTCATACATTTATCAAAATAAGCTTGTTCCACCATAACACTGGCAGCAATTCTCATTCAGAAAACATGCATTTCATTCATAACACACTGACCTAAAAAACACTAACAACAGGGAGCATTACTTAAATCATGAACTTTTATTTTTTGCACAAATACTTATTTTATGATAAGAATAAGATCTTTTCATTTTACTGACTGTATTACAGCATAAAGAATGAATAAGAAATGCAGTTTACATACAGTAATTTACTTGCAAAAAATAAAAAAGTTGGAACAACAACAACAAAACCCTGAAGCAATCATAATTAAAAACATCAACAAAATGTATAGTATAATGGCATATGCACAGTATTGGAGACGCAGCATGAGGTCTTTCTGTGTGGAGTTTGTATGTTCCCTCTGTGTTGACGTTGGTTTCCTCTGGGTTTCCCACACAATCCAAAGACATACAGGACAGGTGCATTGGAGACTGTAAGTTTGCCCGTAGATTTGAGTGTGAATATGAATGTGTGTGTCTCATCCTGTGATGGACCAGCCATCTGTCCAGGGTGTTTTCCTGCCTACGACCCGAGACGCTGGGAAAGACTCCAGCCTCCCCACGACCTACACATGACAAGCGCTTTAGAAAATGGATGGAATAGATTGATGAATGGATGGATGTACAGTACTGTGAGGGTTCTTGTCCTCCTTCTCTCTGCCACTCTTCTTTCCACACCAATGTGTCTTCCTTGATCCTTGTTTCCAAACAAAATCATTCTGAAGCCGTCCTGATTTACCAAAAGATGTCTGAAAAAAATATTAGTGTAATAGAGACTAAAAATAGGACAGCTGGGTAGGCTTTCAGCTGAAATTGCAATTCGTTGTGTTTGTAATAGTTATTATTTAATTTCATTGTAAATATTCTGCCTAGATTTTCTATTTATACAATTCCTGCAGAAATGCACAGAGTTTGCCATCATTTTGATTTGAATGTGCTTTTATCAGTTTTGAAAGCAGTGTGTTAGCATTTTAGGAAATGTGGTTATTGAATGCATTTTGTGTGAAAGCAATGACAAATGATTCACAGTTTGGTCCGTATAGACTTCTGTTTTGCTGAATGTGTGAAGAGTTTTGAAAATGTGGCTTCAGTATATTGACCGATGCTTGTCAGCAATTGAAAAAAAAAAAACTGTAATGAAATCTAAAAGCTTTCTGTCCCTCCATTGACAGCCCACACAACTACCACTTTAATGCCCCAGAAAGGTAGTAAAGACATCATAGAAAGTGACTCCAGTGGTTTATCCTCAATTTACTAAAGCGATGCGGGTGCTTTGTTTGTGCATCGCTTCATAAAATTGAGTTTCAACGAATGAACGAATGTCTTACGGGTTTGGAGCGACATGAAGGTGAGTGATTAATGACAGAATTTTTGTGTGAACTAACCCTCAAAGGCACACTATGTAACAATTGCACCTTAATATAACAGCTTCAAAGTAATTTCAGTGGTAAATAAACTCATAGTAGGACGAATCATCCTGGTAGTAAAGCTTGGGGGGGTCGTCGCTGGAAAAACCGGCTATGTAAGTTTGAGAGGAGCGCCCCCGACAAATCTCGCCAGAATCACAAAATGCTTTACGGCAACGACGTCACACACATCCATAGATCCACAACAACATATGAAGCATGAAGACACTTGCGCGCATTTCAGACGTGATACTCGAGTCGAAGATGGAAAAAGTAAAGAAAACGCGGTCGGAAGAGACTAGGAAAAGGAAAAGAGAATCTGACCGCGTGAGGAACCGGACAAGAGTCCCACTCGGTCTGGCATTTACTCGTTGGCGCGAGCTAAAAAGCAGCACTGGATGCAACAGCAATGCTGACCTGGCGATCTTCTTGATGGACTAGTAAGTAAATATCTTATTTGTAAACTTGTTTGCGTTCTATATTGTATGTTGTTGCGCTTGCTGTTAGTATGTCATTTTTTACGATGCCGTTCATTCATCCATTGTTGATAATTAGACCAGTCCAATAATTTATCATGAGATTATCATAAGAACAGTTGTCAATATCTCACAAAGTTATCAGGACACAAATAAAGTTAAGCCTAGAGGTTGTAAAAAGTGTAAACGAGCACAATTTGCAAACTATTATGATAAATTGCAATAATCATGTCTAATGACATCACAACGGCGAATGTTATGAAATAATTTGACGTACATTTAACTTTATTGATGTCATCTGGCATTTTGTAATGTGTACATTACAATCAAAAAACACAAATGAAATTATACAGTAGTCCTAGACTATAGGCTATTTACTTGTGATTTAGCAGCAATCATGTAAAAACGTTATAAGCCAGCAAACGCGGTTGGCTACTTTATTATTATAAAGTAGTCTAACACTTGACATATAGTTATTATTATCTTTTTACCATCATCAGTAGTTCAGTAGACTATGCAGTAGCCTAATATTTGTATGAAATCGTGAAACATTACCTGGTCAATATCTTCCGAGTCTATCTGTGCCTGTTGCATGCCCGACGCTTCTATCCTACCGAACAGGTACCAGTGTGGGGGGCATTTACGACCGTGCAAGTATTCCACAGCGACTCTAGGGGTCGCTGTTTGACAAAAACAGAATTCCTGCATAGTGTACCTTTAACCCTTGTGTTTTTGGGGTCACCTAACCTCGATCAGACACCAATTTCTTGGGGATTTCCTTATGGGATAGTTCAACCAAAAATTGTAATGCTCTCATTTACCCTTATGCCATCCCAGATGTTAGGGCTGGGCGATATGGCCAAAAAATAATATCTCGGTATTTTCTGGTTAAATGGCGATATACGATATATATCTCGGTACTTTCTACAATTTTCTATTTGGATAAAGAAAATCTGTATTTATTTAAAAAATATATATATTTCACATCCTGCCCAATGATATCCTACAAACAATGTTGAAATTGAAGGATATGGAAACAAATATAGTGCATGTAATGTAGGCTATGCAATATATTATGTGCAAAAAGGTGGTTAAAATCCCATTACATTCTAACATTGTAACATTACAATCTAAAAACAAAAATAATGCTTTTGTTTTTAAATTGACTGAAGGCTAAACTAAAAATGAAAATAAAAACAAAAACACAAACTAATTATATTAGTCTGCATTTGATTACCCCATTATAATGGTCACTTTCATAAAAATATACTTGTATGTTTCAAATTCCACATATGGCACATTTATTGTCAAATATTTTAGCAACATGTATATATTATTCAGAATTATTGTGCTATGCTCTGTCTGTTTGGCGCGCATGCTCACGGTGGCGCTCATTCACGGAAGCTTGAATTTTAGCAGAAATCCACTTGCTCGTCCTCTCTCCTGACAGTGAAATGGACATATTTGTTTGACTTTCTAACATTTACAGATGGAGAATATACCTATGAAATTTTAAGTTAAGCACTGAGGAAAGCACCACATCTCAAACGCATTAAACAGCGCAAGTATTTATCTGTCAGTCAGCAACAGTATCTGTCAGAGCCTCTGACAGGGCAAGCTGCTTTAAACTTGTTAACTATATCTTACCAGTTATTTTGAAGCCCTTAATATAAGCTTGTGTCATGTTTAGGACAAATTGTACTTTCACTCCAGCAGCTCACACTGCGTCCTCCGCTATTTTTCAGATGTGCTCATATCAAACTACTGTATCGATATAAACGGTATTGTCTCTTTTTCCATATCATTTCAAAAAAAGATATCGATATATTGTACATACTCGATATACCAACCAGCCCTTTCTTTCTTCACATGAACACAATGGCGTGAATATCAGCACATTGTGAAGCGTGATGTAAGAAGGTTGTTAAACTTGCATGAGAACTGATGTCCCTCTGCAATTCTGCACTGCAAAATCTTTGTTTGTGTTCCTCTGAAGAAAGAAAGTCAAAAACATCTGTGATGTCATGAGGGCAAGTAAATGATAAAATAATTTTCTGTTTTGGGTGGAGTTCAATGAGTTTTCAAATTCTGTAATTGACTGTCCCATGTCGTTCCAAATCTGTATGACTTTCTTTCTTCTGTGTAACACAAAAGAAGATATTTGGAAAAATGTTTAAATGTTGTTGTTTTGTTGTCCATACAATACAAGTCAATGGGGTCCAATGTTGTTTGAACATGAATTGGCACATGAATTAAAACCAAAAATAATGATGTGCACAGATAAATCATTAATTTACTGATTTAATCAATAAATCACTGCAGTATTCCATAATAAAATAAGAATAATCCATTTTGATTTCATGGTGACTTTAACAAACTTTATTCACATAATCTTATATTCTTTTTTTCAACTCGATGCTTAACTTGCTATTGACAAATCTTTAGTTATATTGGAGTAAGTGAAAATTTTGACTGGCAGTAACTGAAACAAACAGTCCCGTCACTGAGCACAGACCTGTATTCTACAGGGCCTGCTGCTTACCACTCATAAAACGCTGGTCTCTAGCGGCCTGGTGTCTTGTGGATAGAAGTTGTTATGAAGTTTGATGTCTCATGTTGTTTTACTCTTACTTACTGCACAAGGCAGCCTCAGCAAAGCCAACACACCACAGCTTGCAAATGGAAAATTTCAGCGGGAGACAGACACATTGAGATAACAAAATGTGTGTGGGAATAGAAAGTGTATGGCCAAATATTCTTTTGTTTTGCAAGGTAACTTGACATTTTCCTCTGCAGATTCCAGATGAGACTTGTTACTACTTTTTAAGTAGTCGGATTCAAAAACACTAACATGCTTGCTTCCACAAGACATTTATAGTGTACGAGGAAACTGTTTTAACCAAGAAAAATAGCTTATAGGCTCTAGTCCAATTAGAGATGGTGCTTGTGTCAGTGTTGGCAAGCCCTCTCATTTTTCTTGTTTACATAAAATGTGTCAAGTCCGGTACTCAGTGTGAGATCTCCTCTCCGGCTTGCACTTGGAGTGAGATCACGTTAGCAACGTGTTATTGAAGTAACAGGTTGACATGTACAACCGTTCAACCGGACTTGAACCTGCCCTCCGTTACCGCCATATGTACCTAGGGGTCATTTAAGATCCAATTTCTTCATCGGAATCGGGTCCAAGCGTGTGTGCTAATAGACTTTTCTCGCCTTCTACCAGCGCTCTAATTTACACCTCAACAGCAAACGTTCTGTGGGCCAATCCTGCAGAGACATGCAGACCATTTGTTTCAAATACTTCACTAGGATGGGCTCACAGAATGCAGTTTACAAGATTCTCTTGATAATTAAAAGATGAGTTCATCCAAAAAAAGTATTTACATTATTTAATCACTCTAGTGAAAAATAAATATGCTAAAATATATTTGAAATACATTTATTTTATGCTAAGTACACTACAAATACATTTACATATTACATACTTAATATAAATACCCTGCAATTGTACTTTTAGTTATTGGTATACTTTAAGTCTGCTAAATTGGAGCAACTAATTTTGCATTTAATGCACTTTAGTTATCCGGAAATAGTGCTGAGGTCCAACTAAAGATATACTTTAGTATATTTGATTGTGCTAAAATGGAACTATTGCAAGTATACTTTAGGTACACTTTAAATATCTTGCATTTAAAAACTGATATTATACAGGGCTCCAGACTAACTTTTTGCCTTGGTTGCACTGGTGCGCCTAACTTTTTTATTTAGGTGCACCAGCACAAAATTTAGGTGCACCCAAATGTTTCCTCGGCTCGCGTCGCCTTTAACGCCACAATTTCAAGCTCAGCTTTTTATCATGCTCCATATACATTCATATATATTATGTAAATGATTTTAAACAAGAATAAGGTGTAGGTAAATACTTTTTTTTTATTTCAAGCACAATTATATGTATATAAATTTATTTATTTTTTTAAAGTGCTTCACTGAGCTGCCAAACTAACTATTTTGAGTCTCTAGCTCAGGCTCGGTAGGCTCTACCTCTTGAGTCGGATGCCATCTCCGACGAAGGACCAGGGCTTGGCATCTTACAGGAACTGGGGAGACTGGTGGAGACTGGTGGCTGAAGTAGCTCCATGTCTGGGTTGTTGTCGGAGCATTGACCGGGAGTAGGGATGGGTATCCATAAGGTTTTAACGGTATTACTACTCTTACCGATACTGCTTATCGATCCGGTACTTAAACAGTATTCTTATCGGTTCTTTTTGTTTTATAAACAAAGATAAACAATTAAACAAAGATGCACATTATATAGGCCTACACAGTGCTTTAATTTCAGGAAGGTCTACTAACATTAGCTACTGTTCAAGTATGGTCTAAAAAGAAATCTAATAAAGTAATCAAATGTAAAATAACACTGCATATTTTATCATAGGTAGATAATGCTAATTAAAGCTGAAGTTATTAATTCAAGAGCTGTGAATACAAGCCGGTCATTTTGACATATTTTTGTGTACATTTGATAGTTTAGACACGCACATGAAACCCAAAGTAGAATTTGCTTGTCTCGTTACGGTCTGTTTCGGAGCGCGAGTCGCCTTGGGAACAGCATCTCTTGTGCAGACTTTTGTGCTTTTAATAGCTCTTTTTATTATTAAACGTGTCCCGCAATTTAGCAACAGTAGCTGGACTGCATTTTACAACAATCACGAGCTGATTCTGTCGTTAAGTTTTAGGGAGAAATGACTGCGCACTGCTGCGAAGGGAAGGAAGCTGCGCAAGACCGAATGTGGCTGTAGTTTTTAATGGTTTTATCTCAATATTTTTTTAATAATCTTTGGAAGCCGAAATCTAAAATAAAATCAGACTAATATCACAGACGTAAAGTGTAACCAGGCAACGTTTGAATGTTTAGTTCTGCGGTCGTCACTCATTAAGCAGAGCTGTCGTGTTGTGCGCGCTGTGGCTCCGCGTGAGAAACGTCTCAGGTTACGACTGTAACCTATGTTCCCTGAGAACAGGGAACGAGACAATACGTCAACGACGTTATGGGGAACGCCTCAGGCGTGACAGGTGTCTGAAATCACTATCAAATCACGTCAATCATATTGACCGGCGACAGCCCGTGAATCATTAGCGTGAATGATTAACGTGCGACCTGGAAGTATAAAGGGGCGCCTTGCACACATGACAAATCACCTTATCGTCTGAAGGGACTGTACGGTAGGCAAGCCCCGAGGCATGGCAGGGAGACGTATTGTCTCGTTCCCTGTTCTCAGGGAACATAGGTTACAGTCGTAACCTGAGACGTTCCCTTTCGAAGGGAACTCAACAATACGTCAACAACGTTATGGGGAACGATATACCAACTCCGCCATGCTAAGGGGAGTGCATGCCAAGTGGCAGTGACAACTGTCAGAACCAGCAACTTCAAATGAAACGCTAGAACCACTCACCCTCAGGTCACACTGGGCTGTCAGTGACAGCATTCCCTACGGTCATAGCCCAAGCTACAGCCTCACAGAAAAACCTTCATAAACATGGTTAAATAAAAGGTCTACCTGGGCCGGCTCCGGGCCTGGAACCACAGCTTCCGATTAGAAGGGGTCCCTTCTAGGGAATGTGGCTAGGGAACCCGAAGGAACCCCAGCCAGTCACTATTCAGGGGAACGTACTCACCCCGAAATGCCACCAGGACGGCCTGACCTGGCGTCAGTACATAGACACTATTCTGGCCAAATCCTGTCTGTCTGAAGACAGAGCCTCTGGACAACAAAGCCTTAAGAAAGGCATCCAACCCGAGGGACTGCGAAGCTGGCAGTGAACCACTCGGCCCGGATCTCAGAGACGGGATATCCCGGAGAGTATGACTCAGCATAGTGCTTTCCAACCCTTGCTAGCGAGGGGAGATTCTCTACTCGATCCACGGATCAACCCAGTGTCTGTGTTTCAAAACACTGAGGAGGCCTGTGAAGGCCTAAGGGCTGATCTAACTGGGAGGCCTCACGAGAGGCCTACGACCGTCTGACCAGACTCAGGAAGCCGCATGCTCATAGAGACCCTCGGTGAGGGGAGCACAGGTCTGCCTGGTAGGCAAACCAGGCTGTAGGCAGAAAAAGTTCCGGGAGGGAACCAATAGCAGAGAATGAACACTTTAGCGAGCCAGGGCGCAAGCTCACCTTCAGCAGCTGCCTATTAAGGCTAGCTGAAACTGATAGCAAGAGACCACTAGCTTCATAAACCCAGCACCACTAGGGAACGTTACAGGGAGGCCCGGAGAGGCCTACTACCTGATAGCCAACGTAAGTGGGAATTCACCTTCAGAGAGGCCCGTGAGGCCTACTACCTGATAACCACAGTAAGTGGGGTGCTCACCTTCAGGGAGGCCCAGAGAGGCCTACTACCTGATAACCACAGTATGTGGGGTGCTCACCTTCAGAGAGGCCAAGAGAGGCCTACTACCTGATAACCACAGTACGTGGGAACTCACCTTCAGGGAGGCCCGGTGAGGCCTGCTACCTTACAACCACAGTATGTGGGGAGCTCACCTTCAGGGAGGCCTGGTGAGGCCTACTACCTGACCGTACTCATTCAAGGAGGCCTGGAGGAGCCTACTACCTGATAATCACAGCATGTGGGAACTCACCTTCAGGGAGGCCTGGTGAGGCCTACTACCTGACACCCAAAATATTTGGGCGCTCACATTCAGGGAGGCCCAGAGCGGCCTACTACCTGACAGCCACAATATTTGGGAGCTCACCTTCAGGGAGGCCCAGAGGGGCCTACTACCTGATAGCCAACTTAAGTGGGAATTCGCCTTCAGGGCGGCCGGCTGAGGCCTACTACCTGATAACCATCTTAAGTGGGAATTCACCTTCAGGGAGGCCTGAGTGGCCTACTACCTGATAACCACTGTTAGCTTTGAGCCCTGAGTCCGGGTGATAGTATAAGGTGGCCTGCTAAGGCCAGCCAGCTGGGGACTCGCCTATCAGGGAGGCCTGGTCGGGCCTACTAGCTAATAGCAAGTCATATTCTGCTATAAAGTACACTGTTGGGAACCATACTACACAAGCATAATTTACTAATGGGCTTCCAGTAGCGCTATAAGGTATGTCCCACAATGTTGGGACTCACCTCCGAGGAGGCCTGTTTAAGGCCTACTACCCATCAGTGAGTCAACTGCCCGAACCACCAAGGCCAACCACGTAAAGTGAGCTGGCCTACAGTGCCCTCTAGGGGGCTGTCCAATCAAGGAGGCCTGCTGAGGCCTACTACCTAATGGCGCAGCCTTCGTTGGCAGCAAAGCTGTTTACGCAGCGCCTACAGCATCCTGGTGCCTAATCACATTGCCCATGGCAGTGTACTCCGCAAAAAAGCTAGCACCCTTAAAACAAGGGGAGTACAACATACGCCACTCTGCCTCAACGGAGGCCCCATTAGTCAGGGGCCTACCATCTATGCATGGGCGTCAGCTCAGGGCAATGCTCTGGCTTCAGGGGAGCGTACTTCGACCAAAGAAGAAGTGAAGCTTACTTCATACTCGACCCGAGCCATAGTGGTGCGAGGTAGGATAAACAGAACTGGGAGTGAAGTGCTCAGACCTACCCTGTATCACAGGGGGATACTCACACCTCACCCTGAGGTTACCAGGGTCCGGGCCTGCCAGCGGCTCTAGGGGTGACAGAAATTTATCTGTGCCCAACCTAGGGGAGTGGGGCTTGAATGAAAGCCATCCACCTACAACCTAGCGCTCGAGCAGTAGCTCAGCGAGGTGAGTGAAGCCTAAACTGGCGGCCTAAATCCGTAGGCCAGTTCTGCATGGCAGGGTCGGGCAGGAAACCCAGTCTTCTTCGTGAAGCGAAAGACGGCCTAACCCTGCTCAATAAAGACATATATACCACGGAGGCCTGTTTGAGGCCTACCATGTCCTTACAAACCATCCTCTGCACCATGCTGCATTACTCTAGTCACCCCAGAATGCAGAGAAGGGGGCGGGCCTTGGCCTAACGACTCCCATGGGAGGAGGCTGTTTATACAGGGATGCTAGAAACCTACATTCACAAAGTGAAGGTTCAGAGGAAGCAATGCTAAATTTTAGCAGAGCACTTCTATTATCCCTGGCACAGCCTAGGCCAGCTACAGAGGCGGCCCTGGTGAGGGCCAGCCTGCAGGCATAGATCTATCTGAGGGCTCGGAGGAGCCACAGCCTTACTAAAGAATATAGTCTGTATTATTCCATACAAAGGGCTGCATGATCGCTCAGCCTAATGAAAACCCAAACAGAGCTCAAGGGGCGAAATACTCAGGAAGAAGTCAAACGGACCCGTGGGCCGGACATAAGATCTATCTGAAGCTCTAGCGTCAGTCAACACTCTAAGTAAAAAATTCTTAGAGAGAGACCAACTACTCTACCCTGAGATGGCTAACAGCCCGAAGGCTAACATAGTTATCGTTCTGGCCACCTAATGGGGAACTTCAGGGCCCTAATAATCCAGGAAACTTCTCTTACCTTATTACCTGATGACATAGCAAATGACATGACCCCATAGCTCTATACAGGGAACGAGGTCTGTAGAGAGATACATTTCGGAATTTTAATTCACAAAATTGACTCTTGAAAAGACCAGACAGCTCACCTGCGGCGTGCGGAGTGAAGACTCGCCAGATAGTTCTTTATGAACCTGGGGTCCACCACTTTACATGCCTGAAAGAGGCGTTTCTACTAACCAAGCCTAGGCGGGCCATCGGAACATCGTTCTTATCATAGGCCCAGCGCCAGGCCTGATGTAATGCACGTCTGGGGAGTCAGAAGAGAGGAGAGGGCTGGATTTCTCTTTTTAATGAAGCCCTCCGGGGAGATTATCCATCAGCGACGCTGTATGCGCTTGTGCTGGATAACCTCCCTCAGATCCCTCTTCTAGCGGGAGTCACGACTTTCCTGCGCCCTGTTCCTCCACAGAGGGGGCGCACGAGAGGCGACACTGGCTCTCTGGCCCTGTCTATGGTCCTCAGACCGTGAAGGGCCAGGCCCTCCCGCCTGCCTGGGCGTGGAACCGGATCTCAGCGGTATGCAGGTTTTTTCCTAAAAGCAGCTGAGCGCGCCTTCGCCTCCCTGAACTTCCCAAGCCCCGCCTCCACGGAGGGGCCAAAGAGTTCAGAGGGCGAAACCGACGAATCGAGGAGAAAGGCCTTCTCTTTCTCCTCAACGTCGGCCAGGTTTAACCAAAGCTGTCTCTCCGTGGCCACCATCGCCGCCATCGACCGACTGATCGTGGCAGCAGTCTGTTTGGTGGCCCGGAGCGCAAAAACCGTGGTTCGGCGCGGCTCAGTAACCGCCTCAGGGGACATCCCTGCCCCCTGGTCGAGATCCTGCAGCAGGTCGGCCTGGTATGCCTGCAGCACCGCCATGGTGTGCAGGGAAGCACCAGCCTGAACTGCTGCCGTGTATGCTCTGCCATTCAAACGCGCTGTTGTCTCTAGCGGTTTGGATGGCAGAAATGGAGCTCTCAGTGTCGACGCCTGCCCAGACATGAGATAGTTCGCAAACGACTCGTCAAATGGGCGGCATCGACACATACCCATGCTCTGCGATCCCCTCAACATCAGCGAAATTAACCCGCTGATGTCAGTGAATACTGGCAGAGAATGGGCTCTTCCATGCCCTCTAGATCTCTGTGTGAAGATCAGGAAGGAATGGATTAGGCTCACCTGAGCTGGTGGTGTATGGCCGGGGAGAAACCGATCGCCGAGCCTACCGCGAGCGGTCTCTCCTCTAGTGCGTTGCCATGGCAGCTACAGCCTGTTGGCGGCGCGCTCCACAACATCCACCAGACCTGCATACACGGGGCAGGGTGGCTGAGAGGGTTCAGGATCTACCTGATTATAAACCTCCTCAGCCATCTCCTGCTCGTCCTGAAGAGCAGCAAGAGCACCTGCTTCGCCCTCGTCAGCCGTCGAATCATCTGAGAGGTTTACAGCACTCTCAAGATGATCGACGAGCTCTATCTGGAAGCCCATGATGCAAGTCGCCGCTCTGCCTCGGCACGAGCGGGACCACGAGAACCAGACGTTGAACCCCCTTCACTCGAGAAGAGGGCCAGACGAGAGCGAGCGTTTTAAAAGAAAAACGCTCACAGTTCACACAGAGGATTCCCTCGAGAATCTCCCGTGCGCGCTCTTCTCCCAGGCAGGAAAAGCACACTCGTGTGCTGTACATTTAATTTTCTTACCGTTTCATTGAGTAGCGTTTTCAAACAGACAGTCCCTGAAGACGATGAGATGATTTGTCATGTGTGCAAGGCGCCCCTTTATACTTCCAGGTCGCACGTTAATCATTCACGCTAATGATTCACGGGCTGTCGCCGGTCAATATGATTGACGTGATTTGATAGTGATTTCAGACACCTGTCACGCCTGAGGCGTTCCCCATAACGTCGTTGACGTATTGTTGAGTTCCCTTCGAAAGGGAATCTCTCTCTCTTTCTCTCTTGGACTGCGAATAGCAAAAATGGTGTAATATTATTATACACAGAAAAGGCTCGCAAGATAAATTCTTTTTTTAAATAACGTCTTTATAGTAATAATAAATAGTATGTGTATTTTCTTAATTTCTCCAGTAAGTTACCGACATCAGAACCGATCACGTCCGAGCTGATCGATACAGCGGTCTTTCAGAAGTTGAATACCGGGTTTCGGTACCCATCCCTACCGGGGAGAGTGTTGGGGGAAACAGGCCTACTTTTCTTAAAGAAAAAACTCTATGGGTCTATTTCTTTTCATTGTTCGTCGTCTGTTTTCTTGCGTTTCTTTTGCTGATGCTGATTGCCGTAACTGATTCTCTGGTGCTCAGGTCGCAATTTCAGTCACACAGCACGGAGCAAAAAAAACCCTCTGATTGGTTTAGACGACGATATGATCCAACCATGAGTGTGAGTTCCGACAAAGGAGAACAAGCGCTTCGTTCGTGGAGAGGCAGCAGACGCGAGGACGTTAGGTGCACCGGTGCGACCTTGGAAAAATTTTAGTCGCACCCTTACAAATTGGTCGCACTCTAGAGCCCTGTTATAAAGTGATCATACTATCCTTACTATTAGTGATATTAAAACATATTTTAGGCTTAATATTAAGAAATTTGCAATAAAGAAGTACTCCAAATAAAGTTTAATTATCATTTTTATATCAGTAAATCAAGCGATACGTCAGTAAATATGTCAATGGATTTGTATTATACTTAGTATGAAACAAATTTTGGTATAGTTTTTTTCACTAAGGCACCCTTATGTCATTTCAAAGCTGTTGGTTTTTATGTGCAACACAAATGAAGAGATTTTGACAGTTGACAAATAACATATTGATTCCTATAAAACAAAAAATTGGTGGTGGTTGAGGAGATTCCCCCTTCCATATGTAAAGCGCTTTGAATACCCAGAAAAGCGCTATATAAATGTAGATGTAACAAATTAAAATAATAATAAAGAAGATGAATATAATGACTAAATAATTAGTCATAATTATTTAGTAGATAATTTCAATACTAAATCATTTTAAAACAATTATTGCAAACGGTTGATTAAAAGTCACAGTAAAGACACAATGTTAAGATTTCTAATTCAAATAAATGCTGTTCTTTTGAACTTTCTATTTGTCAAAGAATCCTGAAAAAAATGAATGTATCATGTTTTCCACAAAAATACTAAGCAGCACAGCTGTTTTCATCATTAATAATAATAATAAATGTTTCTTGAGCACAAAATTAGCATATGATTTCTGAAGGATCATGTGACACTGAAGAGTGGAGTAATGCAGCAATATTACTGTTTTTTGATCAAATAAATGCAGCCTCGGTGAGTACAAGAGACTTCTCTCTTTTATGTTAAAACATTAAAAAATAATACCGACCCCCAACTTTTGAACAGTAATGTGTTTGATTCATTAAAACGGTTCCCAATGCTATTCTCAAATCTATCGATCAGAAGACTCTGAATTTAGCTCACATGTCATAAGGACTCTTTTATGCTTCTTTATTGTGCCCACCAGACACAGCAGAAACACTGAATTTTGGGGAGTTGTGATTGGATGTGGAACATTGGTATGAATGTTGGTGGAGTGTTGACACATGGCATGTTTGTGAATATGTTCTGGAGAGAAGTGCTTATCTGCCGGATGTTGAGTTGGAGCTGTTGGATATGGATGCAGTATAAAGCTTTGTGGTTAGTGGGCGGCTGGGAAGGCACATGGAGGCATAGGCTGCCTGCAGGTGTGGCAAATAGCCTAATCCCAATTTAATCTGCTCACACTCTGTGTAAATACCTGATTAGAGAGTGACACACACATGCCAAGCATCCACAGCCCACAGCACTTTCATTTCTCTGTTTGAGTGTTTAGTTTATTGGTGCATCACTTAAGCACTATTGGGATGAGATTAGCTTTCTAAACAATGTTTGAGTTACAATTATTAAGGTAGGATGTCTATGATTCTGTGTACTGGTTTGACAGGATTGGGATCTCCAGCTTTTATTAAGATGGGAGTATGTGAGCGTTAAGGAAGGTCATGTGCTCTGGATACATCCATCAAAAAAAAAAAAAAAACACTGAAATAAACAAGACTTGTAGGGAAACATTGACAAATCTGATTGTGCTAAAATATTAGACAAGTTCTAGTATGGTCTAGTAAACATAGCATGTTTTAGTAATTTTCCTTACACTTTTAATACATGTGAGTGTACACATCTTAATAATTATTTTGCAGATATAAAAAAAAAAAAAAAAACTTTTAAACTATTTTTGTACTTGTAATTATTACATTTTTAGGGGGAGTCACACCAGATGACATTTACAACCTTGCGTTTTACTAACCTTGTCTTGTCAAACAAAGGTCAAATTATCTGATATTTTAAGAGACTTATTCACCCTGACACATAGTCATGAGGGTCTGCAGGGGTCCTTTCTATAATATAATTTCCTGTTTTTTGTTCTGCATATTTCTGCAACAAGAAAATTAGCTTTAGTTACAGTAGTCGACAAAGGTCAAAATAAATTAGTAGAAATGTTATTAAAAAAAATAAACAATGCGCCACAATCACAGACTGGACGAGATCAGATTTCTTAGAGGATGTCGGATTTGAAAACCATTGGGTAAATTTTAGCTGTGTAAAGAAAAACAACAACAACTATGTTGATATGGACTGGATTAAAACCACAAAGTACTTCTGTAAAAAACTCAAATTTATTTGAGCTCCTGATCACGGAAAACCAGTCTTATGTGAATAGGGCTGTATTTGATAAACACTCTCATGTTTGCATATACATAGAGGGATTGAAATGACTCGGGATCGCACAGAGATGGATTTATCTGATGAGGACGGCTGTTATCTCTGAGAATCCGGTGTCATATGTTAGATGCAGACATCCATGTTCCAGAGAAGCCAGACACCACAGGCAATTGTCTGTGTGTCTGCGAGTGGCCATATGTTGCACGTCCTTGTGTCGTAGCTTAAGGGAGATGCTCCCCTAGAGATGAGAGGTTATTGTAGTTTGAAATGAATCCCTCATTCCTCCCCCTTCCCATTATGCTCCATCCCCCTTAGCTTCACTCACTCAGTCATTCTCATGGGATCGAGAGCAAAAAACACAGGAGTCTTGATCAAACAGGTAGCCGCCACCAAATGCTGTCAGATGGCTTCGGTTTCGCCCCTGGTCCTCTAAAAAAAGTAAAAAAATAGAAAAATAAAAATAGAAAACAGACCGCTTCGGTTGCCGAGCCCCTTTCATCTGCCTCCAGATGTGGTTTAATTTACTGCGACTTGGCTAATTATGGTAATTAAGGATTAATTACTGTTAATTACTTTCGCATAAACTCATCACCAGTCAAAGAGCGAAGCCTTATGAAATGTGCCACGCGTGCAAATACACACCACAGGGACCTCGGCGAGTGTGCAGGGGCTCCCTTTACATGCTGTCGCTCATATAGAGACCCTTTTTAGGGCCATAACAGAGCGAGGTTACTGCTCTCACACGTTCACCTCTGCTCTTAACCCCACCTGCACAGATGAACATCAAAGTACAGTCACGCTCAGTCCAGCTATGTTGTTATTTTTAAAGACAAATCACTCACTTGAAGTTACTTTTTTGATAATATTTATTTAGATTTAAATAGTTAAACCCAAAATGAAACATCTGTCATTATTCACGTATGTTTTTAGAAACCTTTAAGACTTTCTTTCATTCATGAAAAACTAATGGAGATGTTATGAAGAATGTTCACAATGCTCTTTTCCATTCAATGAAAATGAATGGTCACCTTGACTGTCATGCAAGATTTTCAAGTTACATTTTCTGGATAACATTTCAGTCTGTTCCTCTTAGGGCTGCACAATAAAAAAATCGAAATCACTATATAGCTTAGTACAATTATCAAATCTCAAAGGCTGCAATTTAATTAAATATATAATGCCCTGCAGGTTTCTAAGTAAAGTGCAGCACTGTGTTCATTTACCTGCATTTATTTGCCGGAAAACCACTTCAATGAAAGCTCGATGGTTCAATGTTTGAAAATACAGTAAGAGATAAATAAGACATAAATGCAGTAGTATTAAATTATTTCTTAATTGGTTTAAGTTTCTATTTAATAATAATCATGATAAAAATCATTATTAGTGTTTTATTGTTCATATTGAATGGGTCAAAAACAGTGGGAACACTTTATGGTTATTTAAAAAAGGTTGGAATTGGTTCTTGTTAAGAACAAATTCTTTCCCAATTCTTTCAGCCATAGAAGGGTGGTTTGCACTCAAAAATAGTAAATTCCAAGTAAACAATATTTACTATTGTTTATATATATATAAATAGTTTACAATAAATTATATAAATAGTTACACTCCAAGTGAAATGTAATTTTTCAGCTTTTTAAATGATCTTTATTGTCTATGCAAGTTTACTTCCCTACTAAAACATCCCACTATTTCTAGCATGATTGACTATTTACATACATAGATTTTCAGATTTTTGCAGAATTTTCTGTAATTTTGCAGATAATTACAGATTTTCCCCTATTGCAATATAGGGTATATCGCATTTTTTTTTTTTAGTTTTTTCTAATCTCGCGCAGTCCCAGTTCCTCTCATAAAGCTGTTAGAAAAAGAACGGACACGTCACATGGGCTACTTTTATGTTGCTTTTATGGTGCTATTTTGTCATCTTTGGTCCACATCCACTTTCATTGTAAGGAAAAGAGCAGCATGAACATTCTTCAAAACATCTTCTTTTGTGTTCTACAGAAGAAAGAAAGTCATAATACTTTAGAACAAAATAAGATGGATTGTGAGAACATTACAATCCCTTCAAAGCTATATTCGCTGCTTTGTGTGTGTCAGCCTTCAAGTATAACTCTGCAGGTATTTATTCGAGGAGAAAGATGACTTGATTTCCTTGGTGGTTGATTGTTACAGAGAAATTCCTCTCTAACATGCAATCCTCATAAAGAAAGCAATATACAGAGAGCTGGCGGATTCCCCAAGGAGCAGAGATTAAGTCATACGCACCTCTCCCTTTAGTAAACAGGCACCACACGCATGCAAGGGATGACAGAGAGGAAACCATTCCGCTCCAGCTCGATTAGATTAGCAAAATTCACTGGGAGAGGAGGAGGGGGAGAGAGACAAGCGTGCATAATTAATTCTGACTTTGATCACTGTCGCTGTCTTTCAAAGGGATCATTTCCCATCTCTAGCTCTTTAAGAGACAGACATTATAGAGTAACTCTGGAAACTCAATACGTGTCTGTTAGAAGCCAATACAAAGTGTCAAAGTGGAGGGTTATTGACAAACTGCCAAAATCTGTGTGAACTTTTGTTCAGGTGTTATATATGGTTTGTATGTCATACAACGTGAACTAAATTAGCCGTTCTCATGTATTCTTGTCTCTGTGATCTGTCCTGGCAACATACCCAAGCGAAAGATATCTAATTTTGCCCAAAGGCTATAAAAAACTCAGCTAGCTTAACGCACCAAGCTGAAGTCTGATTAGATCTAGCGAGGTTCGTTTCCGAAGCACCTTAAAAGACAGGACTTTGATAGCCTGAGGACACTTTGCGTCGCCTGTTTTGAATAACAAATTCTTTTAATGAAGGTCTTTAAGTAGAAGTGCGTAGCTCTAAATTGTCTTGTGGTGTGCACCAGACTGCCTGGTGGAGGCTTGCTAATGCTAATCACAGTTATTAGCTGTAGCTTGGGGGCCAGTGGTGTCCCAGCTCTCCGCTCTCCTCCCAACCCGTCTCGCTGACCATCGTCCGCAGGGAAGGGGGAAGGGGGGCAAGACAGGGAACAACGGGAGCCACCAAAGCTGCGTAATGTAACGCCTGTCATCTCAACTCCCACCAGCTGTCATCACGGCAATATATACTCCAGTTCATTTTTTTAATTGACACCGTACTTTACCATTCCATTTCAGTTCTTTCCCCGCCTCCTCTGCATCTTCAGTGTTCATTCTGTCACCCTCTGATTCCTTGAGCCTTTCTGTCATTATTTTGGAGAGTCCACCTATAAGACGTCAATTTTGACTTAAATTAACTCTTTGTTGTAACTCTAAACCAAAACGCAAGTTAATGTTGCATACAGGACGAGCGAAACAATTTTCTTTGTGTTGTGGGATGAGATTTTCAGCTTGTGACAGTAACACAAAATGAAATCGATTGGCAAAACATAGTCCGAATCCCTGCATCACAAACAATGAGTGAAGAACAGAGCTGTACTGAATGACTGTGGATGTTATTATTATGCTGCCTGTACCATTGATAGTATCTCTCTCTCTCTATCGCTTTCTGTCTCTCTCACTGTATTCAGGCTGTGTAATGAATGACGGCAATGTTACATTAGCATGTCGCTGTCCCTCTTTTGGTCTCACAGACGAGTTGGTGACAGGCCCACCATGACACAGACAAGAAAGAGAAAGTCAGAAATAGAGAAAATCTGAATAGATGGCCCATGAGATTTATAACGTTTTGAAGCTTTGCACACTATTAAGTAAGAAATAATTGACAACGGGCCGTTGAATTATTAGAGAAATAATACACACCAGAGGTGGTAATGCGGTCACGACACAAAGTGGTTGTTTGTTTATTTTACCATGGTTTAGTTTCCACCAAAGTACCAAAGCAATAGTTGTTGAATGTACAATAAATGTTGGCATCTTGATATAGGCCTATATAAAGCTGTGCGATTAATCGTAATTGATTTTTGATTTCGGCTTCCAATGATTATGAAAACAAGATAATCGAGGTTAAACGATTGTTATGCCGCTGCCGCATTCCGTCCAACGCACCTTCCTTTCTTTCACAGTGTGCTTTCATTCCTCAAGCCAAAACTCGCTAAACTGCGGGACGTGTTTGATATTAAACAGTGTTATTAAAAGCGCATTAAGCCGCAAAAGAGACACTGTTCCTCAGGCCGCTTTCTGTGTATGCGCTCCAAGTCGGAATCGAACGTGGATAAGCAAATGGGCTTCGGATACACGTCTAAACACAGAAATGTCAAAATGGGTGTTTGGAGAGTATTCACGTAAACACAGTGGGTTATGTCTTAAGTAAATGTACACAGCTGAGAAAGAAAACGCGTGTGTAACAGTATAATGGATCCTGCTGAAGCCTGTAATTACTGATAATATTTAATTACTGTAATTACTGATAATCAAACAACAAATGACAGGAAAATCACTCACTGATCTTGACTGAATAGCTTAAGTAGCTTTAATAAGGATGAATCTATATTTAATGTGTACAGTAAGACTATGCAGTGTTATTTTACATTTGATTATTCAATTTGTTGTTGTTAGTACATCTTCCTGAAAAACTTAAAACATTGTTGATTTAATTTGTATTTTCATTCTGTTGTATTTATTTATCCATTTTTTTGTAATTAGTTTCTTTGTTCTTATTGTATTGCTGACTGTTTACTTGCCTTGTGTAATTACTTTGATGACATTTACTTGTTACCTTAGTATTCGTTTTTGCTGAAGTATCAATAATTGGGAAATTTGTATTGATATTTAAAATTACTCATATCATGGAATAAGACTTTGATCATATAACCCACCAATAATCGTGTTAAATAATCAGGATTTTAATATTGACCAAAAATAATCGCAATCATGATTTTTGCCATAACCGAGCAGCAATAGGCCTATATATATTTTAACCGTTGTGACCATAGTTTACAAAAGCTATTGTACATTGCTTAATGGTAAGGGTTTTTACTTGCCTTGCCAAAAGTTTCACTGGCCCCACCACAAAAAATTAACAACAAGCTGTGGATGCAAACTTTATCAGTGTGCATTTTGATATCAAACATTATTAGTTTTGTTAAATTATCATTCTTGGTAGGCCGATTTGCCAGGTAAACACTTTTTTTTTTTTGGTACACCATTATTTAAAAAAACAAACAAAAACATAATACATTCATACATAATATAATACATACATAATGTATTTTAGAAAAAAATAACTAATATTGTATTAACATTACAATTATTATTGGCTGTCAATATCGGCCAATATATGTACACATCCCTGTTTAGGCTAAAATGAGGGTTACAGTGGTCTTTTTATTTTTGTAAGGATATGTCATAACACTTGCCTATTGATATTAAATTGTTCGAATGAAAGAAGGTTTAACTTTATAATTTTTATGGTGTATTCTAACCAAGGCGTGTGTGAAGCACCAGTAAAGTGTGGTGTAGTGAGGTGCTTTACATGCTTGTTGGCTGCCTGCATGAGTCTGCTTGGAGATCTCAGGTCTCACGTTACCATATTGACTGCATCTGGAGAGGCTCCAGGGCCCAGCGCTGGCTGCCAGTGCCAGTCCAGGAAGGCAAACTTTCATCATCCTTGTCAGGGCCATCACAAGCGCCTTGTTTGACCATACATCTTCCTAATTGTGACAGAATACTTCAACATCATCAATTAAACATGCTTTCATTTAAGACACTCACAGGGAGTTGAGGCCAGGGAGGGGGCTGGGCAGTATGAAAACACAGCAGCGCCGGGACAGCTTGTTTGCATTTTTTTTGTTTTTCCTTTCTTTTTTTTGTTTTGACTGGTGGGCTTTGTGGTCGTGTCTCTGTCTAGTTTTTTTTATGGGATCGGGGTTACGTTCATGTAAACACCAAATGACAAAATGAAGTGATTTGTAAGAGGCTTTCACAACAAGACAGGAGATTCAATGCATCAGAATGTTCCCCTGTCATCCGTATATTATGTATCTTGTGTGTGTGTACATTTGTTCCGTTGCAATTAACACAATGTAATGTCATTGATAGGGCCTCCTTCATTCACAGATTAATTATAGATGAGTACAGAGAGAGGTGGGAATTGTCTTCTGTCACCGTTCAATTAAAACATGCCAGAGAGGGACGATTGCTTAATCTCTGGCTTTACATAGTCAAACTAGACACATCACTGTAATCTGGCACAGAAACAAATAAACTTTGCCCCACTGACTATGCATGTGGTTTTATCTTCTAGTAGAATGAAGTAAATGCATTTTCTAGGTAAAATAATAAATTTACACTACTGTTTAATGATATAAAAATAAATTAAGATGCGTTAAATTGATCAAAAGTGACAGTAAAAGATTTCAATTTAATCTTGATAATAAGAAATGTTTCCTTAGCATGAAATCAGCATATTTAATAAATATACCTTATTGCTTTTTAGATGGTAGTACAACTTTTAGCAACGCTGAACATTTCAGCAAAATTGTTCAGACGTTCTTCTCCAAGGAGGTTTTACAGAGAACTAAAGAGCCACGAGTCTGCTGTGTGCCATATGTCTGTCTTTCTGATACAAAATCAGGCCAAATCCTCCTGTCTCAACAGTAATCCATTCCACTCTTTGACTCCCAACTTAATTCCCTGAAGTTGATACCAGCCTTGGTTTAGACATTGAAAAGATAAACCCCCTGACTAAACCTAGCTCGAAGCCCCTGACTGCGTAAACGCCTTGTTTCGCCTAAACGAAACACTTTTTATTGCTCCAAAGGAGGATTACAAGACTGTTCAACCTTGTGATCGAGCATACATTTGAAAAAGATTACAATTTCACAAACATGAGGAAGATGTGAGTTTTGTCAGGATTATCACAGGGAATACCAGACCCGCTAGGCCTTGTTGTAGAAGTGAGGAGAGTGAAATTAGGTCTTTTAGGTGCTATCAGGTGCGTGGGTTCTAGATTGGCAAATCAGCTGTGAAAAGGGAAACGACTGCTTGGAGGGTGAAAAGTCTCCAAAAGTGAAATCGTTCATTAGAGACTTCTAAAAACTGCTGAAGTTCATAATGCTAAATAACACATGCGAAAAAGAAAGAGAGAAAACAAGAAAGAGAAAGATAGGGTAAGATGGGGTAACATGTCCCTCCCACCTCAACATGTCAGTAAATTTCATCTGAACACATTAATTAAATGGTTATGCTCTTATTTATTTTGGCATGTCATCAGGAAATGTAATTTTTTTTTTGTTTTTTGAGGATTAATATCTTTTTGTCACTGGTGAATTTTTATATTTATATTTTTTTGTTGGGGACTTAGTTGTAATACTTTGATTGCTTGCTTGATTGATTGCTTGCTTGATTGATTGATTGATTGATTGATTGATTGATTGATTGATTGATTGATTGACATTTGGAGCCTCAGAAATATGAAATATGGCAGAAGCTCTCTATGGCTAGTGTTGTTACTATGATTAGTCATTTATGATTGGTTATTTTTTTAAGTTTTCTTTTACCCAAATTAAATAAACTACAAAATAAGATGCATACGATCATTTTAAAAATCACATTACAGCTGGAACACACCTCAATAGTGTGGCTGTAATCTAATAATATATATATTTTCCCCTAATATATTGAATGATACATCATTATTTTATACATGCTAAACTCCTATCTTATATGTTCTTATTTATTAGTGATAACACATTGGCCACGTACACACAGCAGCTAAATTTGAATGTCAATTCTCCTTTTAGTACTTATTTTACAATTCTTCCTATTCTGTAAGTACACAGTTCAGTAATTTATGGGAATGTCAACCGCATTCTACAAACGAATTGACTCCTGAAAAATCCAGG
This sequence comes from Gila orcuttii, assembly GCA_026230005.1. Classification (NCBI taxonomy): domain Eukaryota; kingdom Metazoa; phylum Chordata; class Actinopteri; order Cypriniformes; family Leuciscidae; genus Gila; species Gila orcuttii. The sequence continues at coordinate 30,081,993 of JAPDVR010000008.1, forward strand.
TAGTGACAACTGCATTCACAAAAATTATACACAGTGTGTACGGAACCAAACTGAACAACTAGTTGTTAATGGCGTTGTTTAATGTGCATCAGAAATGTTTTTTTTTTCTCTTTATGTGCAGTGCAAGAAATCACAGGGAAAGCGGTATGAGTCTTGACTCATTTGTCTTGCCAGATCTAGCTAGAAAAACAAAGAACAAGAACAAGCCCACAATAAACCGAAATAAATCCAAATGTTTTATGCTGAAAATAAGACCAAAAATATTGCGAACCCATACCCGCTTACTTTAATAACTCCGTAAACTCGATAGCTTTATGAGCCAAGCATAACTCTTTCCCCGACATTGACGTAAATTTCCAGCTTTCTGTGTGTTCACTGTTATACGGTAAGGGGCACTATTACGCAACTTCTGAAAGAATACTGAATCTCTTGATCAAAACACAGGTGAAGAAGAAGCAGAAACAAGTGATATCACGTTATATGCATATGTAAAATAATCAACCATCATCAACATTAAACAGCATAACAAATCAAAACTGCCTAATGTTATTGAATGTAATGTCGACCCAGGATGAGCTATAGGACTGTGAAGCATTGGGGGTGTTGATGGACTCGATCTACTCCATCTATGTTTTGATCATCGTTCTGAATCCGATCCAGACGTAGTCTTTGACAAAAACGTGATTTTTTTCAAAATGTTGCTTTTTTATGAAACTTACCCACATTCAAGTGTTGATAAAAAATAATGCATTAAGCTAGAATAAAATGTTTTTTGTTATTGTTTTAAAGCAGAGTGTCTGTTCTTTCTTTTGATATATTGCATATTCAGATATTCATACAACAAATTTGACCATGGGCCATGAACATTTTGTGAAAATTATCCGAAATGCTGGCAGTGGCTGGCAACTTAAAAAAAGAGTTAAACAACAAGCCCAAATACGCTTATAATGAGTGGACATTGCAACACTGCAAGAGAGCGCTCTGTGAAGCAGCCTTTCTAAGTATAAGCAAAACACGTTGCCTCCGTCAACTGTGCTGTAGTTAAAATTGCTGAACTTAACGAGTCTTTTGTCGTTGTAGTATTTCTTTGGTCAGAATAGCGGATACCAAACACTCGAGACGGCAGAATGTCAGTGTGTACGTAGCTGTAGTTCTTAAGGAGGTTGTCTTACTCCATCTTCCCCTACAGAGAGAGAAAGAAAGAGAGAATGATCTGCTTCTCAGAAAACTGCTAATGTCTGTCTGCGGGTGGTTGAGTTCAGCTCAGTTGACATCAGCAGCGTATTGGGCACGGACCACACACACACACACACACACACACACACACACACACACACACACACACACACACACACACACACACACACACACACACACACACACACACACCCACGCACACAGGGCCGGCAGCATTACGGCCTAATCGATTGCCATGCCATTACTGAATCAAAATAAATAAAGTGCATTGCATCGGTTTGGGGTAATTAAGCAGCAGCAAAGTGAATTGTATGATTATCCGCATTCGTTGTATTTATTTAATATATTTCATGCATTTAATTGTGCACTGGAGGATATGGTTGGAATGAATAAATCATTATTTGCCTCATTAGATTTCCTCTCCAGATGAACGTTGCACACTTCTGGGCCTGGGTTTCTTTAGTCAATGCCGTACACCAGTCACGTTCCACTGTTGCTGTCTCTTTCTATTATAAAGGCATAAAAGACTTGCTCTTTCTCTCTGGTTTTGAGCTATTGATATACACTCGTGTTTTTTTATTCGCTGTGAAATAGTTGGGTGGGCAGACAGTTGAGACGAACCTGAAATTGGACACATGCCGCTGAAGGACACGCTAAAGAAGCAGGATGTTTGCTGTACTGCCTGCGTTCTCTGGAGAAATCTGACCTCGCTCAACCCATGCCCTGACCTCTTGACCTCTGACGGCCCCTGACATTTGCAGTGGGAGTGAGCTGATTGGAAGAGGCTGGGCTGATTGGGTTCGGGTTGTGGAAACAGATCAACCTCCGCTGTCATCTTCAGAGTGATGTCACAGGAACGTTTGCATTGGCTCTTCTGCAGTACATTGCAACAATTTATTTTGCTGTTCAAAGGCTGTATGTATTTGATAAAAAATACATACAAAAAACAGTAAAAACTATGGATGCACGATAATCGGCCACTATATCTGTATCGGCCGATATACTGTATGTTAATTTTTTATGTTATCGTTATCGGCCTGATAAGAAAATGTGGCCAATATATTAAATAAATAATGGATTATTTCCTTCAGCTGAAACACTTCAGATGCACACTGTTCGCCATGATGGTTTTGAATTGCTTGAAATATGAAATATAGTTTAGTGCAACATGTGCTGTCATATAGGCTACATGAAATTGTAATGAGAACATTATAATTGTGTGCTTGGGACATGGCTTTTAATGGCGAGACTAATCAGGCTCTCAAAAATTATATAAAAATTTGGATTCAGATTTATCGGCCAATATATTGATTATCAGCTTTCAAAAATAAAGCATTATCGGTTTTTGTTATTGGCCAAAATTTTCTGTAAAAAGTGTAATATTGTGAAATATTAATACAATTTAAAATAACTTTAAAAATATTGTTTCTACATTCTTTGATGAATAGAAAGTTCAAAAGAACAGCTAAATGAAATCATTTGTGACATTATAACTGCCTTTACTGTCATTATTTTATCAAATTAATGCACCCTTCCTGAATAGAATTATATTTTTTTTTTCCTAAAATAAACCTCTATTTGAGCTCTAACTTTTGAACAGTAGTGTACATATGTATATGTACATATACAATTTATTTAAAAGAAAAATCAAATAAGCAATTGCTTAAAATAACCAATGTTGATACTGTTTGGTCACCACTTGACGTCCACTGTTATTGTAACCAAGACAGAACTGTTGCTTTATATAAGGAGTATTGGTTTTATTTACATTTAACATTGTTTACCGCTGTGGATCTTTATCGTCAAGCTGTTCTTCTTGCAAAATGTTTGGATGGTTGTTTGTGAGATTGTTTGTAAATCAGGATTTGTGTGCTGTGTCAGGTTGCTCTTTGTTGAATCAATGGCTGGTGCAGGTTCTGTCTGCTGTCGTATGCCGTCCCTGAACAGAACAGAAGGAGAGACATCTAGTGGCACACAAAGATACAACAGTTTATCATGGTCTAATATCACCGCACAAACACAGCATCAACTCCTCTGAGAGACCTTATAATATCTTCTTTTCTTAGTTTAGTAATAACCAGACCCACACAGAATCATAAACATCCTCCACTCTTTGCATGTTTGTTTCTTGCTAATTTGATCATACTTTCTGCTACCAATAACAGTGTCTTACTCCTAGCTCTGTTTAACATATTAATTTTTACCATATTTTACATTTAAATCAGGTGATTAAGGTCTTTGGAATAATTGGACCCGCACTGGAGTTAAATGTTGTAGTAATGTAGATGTTCATTCATGCACTGAGTACCTATGTAACACAGCCAATATAAACAGTGATACTGTACACGTGTATCACTAAAATCAGAGAGATTCAAAGAGTAGAGATGCATTGTATATTGACTTAAGTTGGAAAAAGGAAAGATTTCCAAAGAACTTGACAGTTTTATGAAAATAAAGAAAAATGCAACAGTGTGGTGGGTAATAATCTTAGTAATAATTTAGTATAATGCTTTTAATAATAATAATTCAATGATTTTACTCCTCACTTGGTAAATATCACAAGATCAAGAACCAAAAATGAGCTCTGATATAATAATTTATTCTAAATTATAGTGCAAATCAATGAAATGATGGTTTTATTATCTCATGCCCTGCCAAGATCAGTGTATAGTTCCACTTTTTTTTATCACAAAGAAGAGAGCAATTAAAATGAAGGCCATATATAATTTTTCAAGCTCCATGAAAACTCATAAGGAGACAATGAGATGTTATTATGTTGATTTTATTGCAGACATTTACTTTAACTTGACCTTTATGGAGATCACTCATATTAAAGTTTTACACTAAACCCCATTCTCTTAACCAAGGCCTAAACGCATTTGTCAAATAAATCATTATTTCCGTAAAACAAGGTTTAAAGTCCTCAGTCTGGACCGAAGATGAAGACATAATGCTGAGGCACAATGAATCTCTCATTAACATTGATTTTGCAGTTGCAAAACATTGTACATAGAGTGTACTGTAACATGCTTTTCATTTAGAGTTTTATTTGACCTTTTGGCCGTTTGCATTTCAACTACTGTATTTTCACAGTATGCAAGTGCTGAATATACAGACATTCAATAGTTTACAATATTCAATACAATGCTATACTTGCAGTACATACAGTACACTATTTATTCACCTTAGCTGGAATTAATATACTTTTTTTTACATAATTGCAGATTTTGTTTACTGTATATGGTATACTTAATTTCTTGAACCTCATGCTTTGGATGCTGTGTTCTCCATGTTTTATGTAGTGTCTAATGAATGACCTGTAGTGTTAATATATTGACTGGTGTGTATATAATCTTATACACTTAAAGCATTGTTTGATTTTGAGTGCAGGTGAAATGGTTTTGAGGTGATTGTTTGGTTTTGCCACAAGAGTTTTGTGAATGTAGTTTGAAGATTTGGTTTTGTGTTTAAAATGGGTGAAGCTGAAGGTTTCAAGAAATGTGTCTTAGCAGTTGTGAAAAACTGTATACATTACATATTTATGTGCTTCTCATTTTTGAGTCAAGTCACCTTTATTTATATAGCGCTTTTTACAATAAAGATTGTTTCACACTAGCTTTACAGTGATAACAGGAAAATACTGCAACAAAGTTTGTTTTGGCAGCTCTAAAAGAACGTAGTGTCATTGTCCAGCTTAAGTAAGTTCAGCATTGATTCATTTCCATTGTAAAAATCATTAGTTATTAATTTAGTACATTTATCTAAACAGCAGCTCTGGAGAAAACAGTGATGTCATAGTCCAGCTCCATTCAATTCTCATACAATGGTGTCAATGCAGGCAGATCAATAATATTAAGACCTCCTTATGTTGTATTGAGAAATTACAAATCTTAGCTTAACTAAGTTAATCAGAAATGACCTCTATATGGTCATAAACAGTATAATATATCAGAAGATTTTCCAGTAAGAGGCTTTCAGGATTTCTTTGATGGCGACTTAAGGCTGTTTTTGCAGTTGAGCCTACAAAAATTACTCAAGTTTTTATCCTCTCTTTCGTTCTTGACAGTACTCAGTATCCGTGGAGCTCAGGAGGAGGAGCCACCAGATGCTCAACTCATGCGATTGGACAACATGCTGCTAGCCGAGGGCGTGTCCGGTCCCGAGAAAGGAGGCGGGTCGGCTGCAGCTGCCGCCGCTGCTGCTGCAACAGGTGGTGCCGGGTCTGATAACTCGGCCGAACACTCAGACTACCGGGCCAAGCTGACCCAGATCCGTCAGATCTACCACACAGAATTGGAGAAGTATGAGCAGGTGAGAGAACAGTCTGGAGTAAAACAAAGTCTCCTAGATCTGACCTATGTAAATTCAAATGTTTCAAAAACAAAATGCTGTAGGCCTTAGCACACACCCAAAAAAAGACAAGAAAAAAAAGACACATACTCTTCTCAGGATAGGATATTTGTCCTGGAGAGCAGCTCCTGTAGTTATGCTAACACGCCCTCCTGTGCATGTTCAGGCGTGTAATGAGTTCACCACCCATGTGATGAACCTGCTGAGGGAGCAGTCTCGCACTCGGCCCATCTCCCCCAAAGAGATCGAGCGCATGGTGAACATCATCCATCGCAAGTTCAGCTCCATCCAGATGCAGCTCAAGCAGAGCACCTGTGAGGCGGTCATGATCCTGCGCTCCCGCTTCCTCGACGCCAGGTCTGTTTGAGTGTATACGTGTGTTTGTGGGTGGAAGTATCTCATACATATTATGAGATATAAAACATCACAATTTTATGAGTATCTCACACAGCAGGTTCAAATGTGAAGGACTTTCTAAACACTAGCTTTGAATCAAGCTGGCTTTGCTCTTTCCCTTTCTCATTCTCTCTTTCTCCTTCTCGCTTTCTCTCTCTCTTTCTTTCTGTTCTGTCATTTCCCATAAGACGAAAAAGGAGAAACTTCAATAAGCAGGCCACAGAGATCCTGAACGAATACTTCTACTCCCACCTAAGCAACCCGTACCCCAGCGAGGAGGCCAAGGAGGAGCTGGCAAAGAAATGCTCCATTACAGTCTCACAGGTGAGACTCCCCAATCTTCACCTCATATAGTGACACAGAATACATTGAATGCTTAGACATTTGTAGTACAAAGAAACTTAAGAGCTCTCAACTAGCATTAAAGTTGAATTCTGATTAAACCATTAATTCTTGTTTTCTCAGGTATCCAACTGGTTTGGAAATAAGAGAATCAGATACAAGAAAAATATTGGAAAATTCCAAGAAGAAGCCAACATGTACGCTGCCAGAACCGCCGCTACCGCAACCAACGTCTCCACCCACGGCAGCCAAGCCAACTCGCCTTCCACACCAAATTCAGCTGGTGAGTATTGCAGTAAATCCACACACAAACAACAGATGTGCTTGTTTTTCATTGGTCTTCAACAGGTTTTTAGAATGTGATGCAGAAATGCCAACTTTAATGTCACCAACTGGCAAAAAAGAAGTTCACCATGGTAATGTTTTAAATATTCCACAATTGCCTACCTTCAATACACTTCCTCTACTGTAGCGTTACCATAGTGCCTCTCTGAAGGAGATCCAAATCCTCCTTTTCTTTATCTACATCAGCAGCTTGACCTCTAGCACAGCTCATGCAAAACTCTTGCTTTTCAATACGGAAAATGTATCTTCTACTAATATTTGCTTACTATTTCTCTATTTTTTTTTCAATTTCGCCAGTTAGACTTAACAGTTATTTGCCTAAAATTATATTTTGCTTTATCTGGATTCTGGGACGAATGCACCTAAGGTATCAGTCGGCTCGGTCACTGTTGTCTGGTTGACCTCCTGGATGTCATTATGAAGAGATGGTCAAGCCTTTTGTCATATAGCCTTGAAGTGATTAGAGGTCCATGTACATTTGATTAGTGCCCTGCGGCTTTTAAAGCGGAAATTAAGTTAAGCTCTGCTCTCTCTTAAACATCTAGGGCATCTTGCGTTGTCTCCTCCATTAAAAGACAAATAGCATTCTTTGATTCCTTGTGTGACTCAATTAGCACATCCTGAATGACTTGGCTGTGGCCGTGTACAGTAACTGTACTGTCCATCCTAGAAATCACTGTAGTAGTATTAATAATCCCTTCTTTACCCATTGTTGTTCTTGAAACACTTTAATAGCTTTTTTTGTGCTAAGGTAAAGGTGCAGTCACATTAGCAAAATTTCTGTGAAATGTCTATTGTCATAATGTTTTGATGGTTTTAGAGGATTTGGGTATTGGCCAACCAGCTAAAGACCAGCATGACCAGGCTGAGAACAGTAAACAACCTTAGGCAGGATCAGCAGGACTGTTCCAAAACCTAGTAGGCTTCCTTGCTGTCTACTTTCTATATAGACAGCATCCTAATTAAAAAGGAACCTGATTTAGAATGTTCTCTAGCATTAAAAAAAATATAGTGCGTATTTGAAGCGCACTGGAGACTGGACTAGACAATTGATTTAAGGCTGGGCGATAAATCAATATAAATAAATAAACCCACAATATTACTGATGATAAACCAATGAGTAATTTTCTGTATTTAGCCAACATCTAGAAGATCAGGTGTGTATCGCTAAAAGTCTGCGTATGTTGTGTGTTTGTGTGAATGAGTGGCACAATTTCATCTACTACACATACTCAAGCACATGAGATGCACACTGTTTTCATCTAATTTTCTCATATTTAATTTGAGAAAATATATTGTCAAATACACACTGAAATTCAAAGGTCATCAGGACAATCTGCCAAAAATAAAAGTTCTTGAACAATTTGGGACAGTAATATATTATTATTGAATATTAAAATGTACTTCTCAAAGTAATAATAATAATTATACATTTTTCCTTATATAATATATATAATTCTATAATATCACACAACCAAGATATTTTTTCATAAAATATACAAGTTCTTTTGTGCAGCACTAATTAATTGTAATATTTTGATTACATTCTAAAATATTAATTAAATTGTTAAGGTTTTATGAATTCATATAACTAGACTCCTTTTTTTTTACATAAACGTTTATCATAAAGCACAAAATCAGAATACAGAAAACAAAATTGGACACAGAATATGGAGGGGGAGGGGGGGATAAATAAAATATATTTTTAAATGAATAGCTATAGCTTACTCTGTGTAGTTTATGAACAAAACAAATTATGTTTACATCCTTTCTCAAGGTCTGACAAACACTTGGAATGCATTTCCTTCCTCGGTGGTTTGAAATGAATACTGTGATATATACTGATATTCAATATGGAAGAATATTGTGATAATATTTTTGGCCATATCGGCCGGCCCTAAATTGATTCCAACAGAGTTAATTGGCATGTTGCTAAGCTAACAGAAATATTAGGTACTTTTAGATACTGAATGAATTGTAAATCGATTTATATTAATCATCATTTCTCTCGAGCTTGGATCTGGCATTTGGAACAAAGCCTGTGTGTTTTTTTCTATCATATAACCCTCACTTAAATTAACAGCTCTGCACTACTAACCCTCCTTACTTCAGTCTTACTGTTGCATGACTGTTTCTTGTCTTTATCTATCCCTATCTTTCTCTCTCTCTCTGCCTCTCTTCTTCTTAGGTTCCGCTGGCTCTTTTAATATGAACTCCGGGGACTTGTTCATGAGTGTGCAGTCTCTGAATGGGGACTCATACCAGGGGGCCCAAGTGGGGGCCAACGTTCAGTCACAGGTAGGGAGTAGTGCTGAGAGAAAGGGCAGATGACCGTAACTAATTTCATTCAATTACACCCAATCACACATTGTGCTGTCGTAATGGTGGTCCTTATTACCCAGCTCACAAAATCACGTCACGGCTGCGGTTTGCCCAGTGGGCCTGGAACCATTAGTACTCCAATTCTTTTGTTATATTTATTGAATTTATAACAAAGGAACCTTAGGAAAGTGCTTCTGCCTTTTTGTGGGGTACTTTTGTTAATTAAGCTTTGCTTTTCGCCAAACCCCTTTTGCAAGCAAGCACATGCTGTTCCTGAAATCTAATTATTTGTTCTTGTGTTAGCCAATATTTTCAAGGGAACTTTCTTCGTTAGTACCGAATGACATGTCTCTGTCATAACTGATAAAATAGTCAACATCGTGTTATATATCCTTGTCACAACAAAGTTCATCTCTCAGCTCCAGCCCGCTCATCTTTGTGTCCGACGCGTGTAGATTTCTGCTCAGTCGTGGCTGACATGACGGTCCTCCTGACCTTGAGAACAGACTGGGGTTACAGTTTGCCTCCAGCAGTCGTACACTGCTTCGTGGCCATTGTCAACTTCCAAATGAATAGACCATCAAAGACAGTCTTGGAAACAATACAGCTCTTGTCAGCGGGATTGCATATCTGTCATGCTGTCACGTCCGCCACCGTGGCTGCCTGACCTTGCCCGGCACGCTTGCATCCAAACACGGGGTGCTTCAGTTTGTCCCCTTTTGAGATGTTCTTAATGTTTTCCTTCCATAAGGAAGCAACTTCTCTGAAGGCTTGGGGTGCTTCATGAATATTCAGTGCTGGAATCCCAGAGGAAATCTTCTGAAATGAGTTGTGCTGCAAGAATTACATGAGAGAGATTTTACGTGAGGTTATTTAGTGTGTTTTGATAGAACTGATCAAAATATAAAATGTATAATTATATATATATATATATATATATATATATGTGTGTGTGTGTGTGTGTGTGTGTGTGTGTGTGTGTGTGTGTGTGTCTGTGTGTGTGTGTGTGTGTTTTTAATTAGGGCTGTCAAGCTATTAAAATTTTGCAATGTAATTTTGTAAATTTTGTAATTAATGTCCCGAATCGCATATCAAATTTGACTGCAAAATTACCCCCAAAAGATAATTTAAAGTCATTATTGTGTTAAATGAGAAAAACATCAAATCAAACATTACAAAAAGTAGCTTAAGAAATTTGATTCAACATAGAATTTACAGGTAATACAGGTTCATTACAAACGTTTATGTGTAACGTTTATATTGCACATACATTTTAAGGCTAGCTGTGGCTTTACAGGATTTTTTGTTTTGCAAATTTGAGATAGACAAAAACAAAACAAACAATAACAAAACAAACAATATTGTGTCTAACATATTATTATGTCTAACACAATATTATCTTCTTATTTATAATATCAATATCACATGGGGCTGGGTGGGTGCATTAAATGCATTATTTCCATAACTAATTAAATGAATGCCTAAATCAGCACCCCTAGTTTTAATATATATTAATTATAAATAAAATCACACATTCACATTATTTGTCAATTACATTGTAAACATGGGTTTATTTTATCATCTGTTCTGGAACAAATTGTGTCCTTTGTTTGATAGCTGCAGCACAAACATTTCATTCAACATTTGATGACCTTTTCCGTTGCCAATATCCTTTTGATATCAGGGTGACCTTTTCTCAGCACAAACGTCTTTGTTTTGTATAGGTATTGTCTGACCCTGTCTTTTGTTTGTGTTGTGTTCTTCTGTCTGCAGGTGGATACTCTTCGCCATGTTATCAGTCAGACAGGCGGATACAGTGAAAGCCTCGCTGCCAGTCAGATATACAGTCCACAGGGCATCAATGTAAGTCCATACTTAGCCTCTTCAATTTGATCTTCTCTTCTTTTGCTCTTGTACCTGATTCTCAAGACCAGTGCCATTAGCTTGATATTAAAAACATTTGGGGATGGTAAAAATCCCCAAACGTTTTTTTTAGGAGTCTCTTATGCTCACTTGAGGCTACATTTATTGATCAAAAATACAGTATTATGACATATTATTACATTTTAAAACAACTGTTTCCTGTTTTAAATATATTTTATTGTATGTAATTTATTAATGTGATGGCAAAGTAGAATTTTTAACTACTCCATTTTTAACATACTACCATTTTTAATTACTCCAGTCTTCAGTATCAAATGATCCTTCAGATATAATTCTAATATGCTGCTCAAGAAACATTTCTTATTATAACATGTATATATGATATTTTGTTTAATAATACGATTAATTAATAACATTATAATATCATTATTAGGGATGTCCCGAGCCGATCTCAAGTATCGCTATCGGGTCCGATCGATCCTTTATTTTACGTCAGCTGTCGCGCAGGTGTCGTACAGTAGGTGGCGGAATGCAAGATATCTTCAAGTGGGTTTGCCAACCACCATTAAAAGGAAAAGATGCTCAAATGTGCATGCGAGAGTGACGCGTGAAAACCCATATGCGAGAACCAATGAGGTCTGTTCTAGCGCATCACACGCATGTCCTAGCTTCTGTGTTTAGCATATTTAATGCGCACTTTTTTAATGAATCACTCGAATCACCCCACAAGCACAGTCTTAAATGAGTTAAATTAACATAAAGAATTGTGAGAAAATGGGCTGCATGTCAGATCCACGTCATGTGCGGCAGGTCTTAAAGTGACCGCAGCCTAATAAACCCACTGCGGTTTGTCATTAAGGATAATCAAAGAACAAAAGAAAAAGAGAAAATCACTCACTGGTCTTGAATAAGGATTAATTTATATTTAATTCATAATTTATGCAGAGAAGACTCTGGAGTGTTTGATAACTTATTAAATTTCTGTTAGACCTACCTAAATATCTTAAAGCACTGTTTACAAGCTTGCAAAAACAATGAAAACAGGTCAGGGCACAGGTAAATGTGACATTAATTATAATGGGTTTATGTTAAGATTGTTTTAAGTTCACTGAAATTAAGTTTTTTTTTAAAGCCTAATAAATATAAAAAATGATAGCTTTTAATTATGCTGTAATGCTGAATGCCTATAATTAATGGCTAAAATTGAGATTTTTTTTATTTATTTGATACACACATCAGTGGTACTGGCCTTATTTTATAAAAAGATGCAATTAAACACGTATTTAAAATACAGGCTATACTATCTTTATGCAGTTTCTTTATTAATTTGGACATTAAATGTGAAATTATTACAATATTATTAATTATTCAAAATATATTGAAAGTTTGAATGGTAGGTGCAATTAATTGCAATTAATTACAGAAAAATGATTAGTTATTTTTTTTAATCAATTTACAAGATATATTCGTATCTAGTATACAAATACTCTCACATTTATTATTGTAATATTTGATTATAATATTTTGGTAACACTGCTTACCTCTAGCTGCTCTAGCTTGTCTGTTGCCATATTGATTAGTGGTGCCAGTGGCAAATATGCACACCAAGGCGACCGTAAATCATAAATGATCAGTGTCAGCGTTACCATGGCTCCTTCAGCCACATAAACACCAACAACATCAAAGAAGCCCAGATGCAGGTGCTTTTCTGACCATCAAACTCATTGAAAGCTTTCGATTGTGTCCTCCACCACAGCTCTGAGCGCACATTAAAAGAATTGTGTTAACCAGAGGAGACGATCAGCTCCAACCATCAGTTTTGTACTGGGGGAGGAGTATTTAAGAGAGAGGGAGAGAGAGAGAACGAGAACACAAGCGGCAGAGGCCAGCATGTAAAATCCACAGCGACAAGCCGTGTCGCCAGCAGAGGAAATTGATCAGACAGTCTCAAGGGAGGGCTGAGTAGAGATTTGGGACAGCAATCCAAGTGCATTGGTCATATCACACATCTGCCACCTTAACAGCACTGACAGGGAGCCAGCAAAGTGTGAGGAGGGGAAAAAAAGGAAAAAAAGACAAACACACTAACATGGTCTCTCTAAATAGCTGGCTTGAAGCAAAGCCGAGTGTGTCCTGTGGAAGTGACCCAGCGCTTCTGTGCCATCTATGGCAAACTCACAGGATATTTTTTATAGGACAATGACCTTGTTTATTCCAAAAGATCAAGGAAAATTTCATTTCTCAATTCACAACCCCTTTAAAATGTTGTCCCGTATTAAGGTAAAAATATTAAATTGATGCAGTCATTTCTAATACATATTTATAAATGTCAACTTAATTGATTTCATGTTCGTATCAATAATTAAATCAACATTTTTTTTATACATGAACACCATAAATTAAAACGAAAGAAGAAAGCTGCATCCTGAACATTTGCATTGTAACGCTGTGATAATGTAGCCAGAGAAAGTGTCTCAATCTTAAATATTTAAGACAGGATTCACTGTCTTAAATAACATGATGTTTTTTCTTCTCCACCCAGATAAGTTATTCTCCTTTTTTCCGGTTGTGAATAATGACGGCCTGAGACATAAAGCGTTTATGTGGGGGAGCTTTCCTCTCGCCCATGCGCTGTAATTACGCCTTTGAAATAGACATGGGGTGTCACCAAAGCTGAAGATTTGAAAAGTTTTTTTCTCTCCTCGCTCTGCTCTTTCTTTTTTTGATTACAGACTGCCTCTATCTAAAATAACAGGCTGGGAAAATAAGAGGCTGCCAAAGCCCATTTCTAGTCCTTTTTCTGATGGCATGGAAATTGCTATTAATGCCCCAAATGCTCTTTAGGCAACCTGTCTCCCGGACATGAAATGGCCTCCATTTTAGGTGCCCATTATACTTTCATTCCTTTAGCCAATGTGATAATTTGCAATAATTGATTCCTCCATCATCTGTCTTTTGAAAATCGTGTTCTGGAAATGACTCGCTATGACTCATAATATGCAGCATAATGTCGTTCCTTTTTACTGCCTCACTTTGTGATTCATTTTCTGCAAAAGCGTGTTTATAGTGAGGGGATTCATTATAGTCACCCTTGTTTCGGTTTCGTTTAGCATACGTCTTTTCATTCGGATGAGCATTGTGTTTTGAAATGTACACTTCATCATTTAGTTTTTTTGCTTTTTCCTCATGAAAGGCGAACGGCGGCTGGCAAGACGCCCCGACACCCTCCTCAGTGACCTCGCCCACGGAAGGACCCGGAAGTGTCCATTCCGACACCTCCAACTGATCAGCAACATCCATCCACAAAAGCACGTGGGATCTTCAGACTGCTCTCGCTAAAGATCCAGCGATCCACCCTCCGCAGATTCGGATTACATGGTCATACACAATCATGCCATACCACCATGGAACATTTGGGATACTTTACAAGATTTTAGAAAACAATTATGAATTTTAAAATTTTAAAAAAGAAAAGAAAAAAAAGATGTGTTTGTACAGTTTTCACAGTGTCTTTTAGGTGGCACAGGGCGACTAACTAACCTGTGACTGTTTCAGTCTTATGAGGCTATTGTTTATGATGGAACAACCAGTCGTTGTGTTTCAATTTAAATGCTTCATTCTACCTCTCAGCAAAAAGAAAAAAAATTAGAAAACAACAGTCTTTGTTTTCTAAAAAATATAACAGATACCACTTGATATTGTGCTTGGGAGGAAGCTCTCCTTATCGGTACGATCAATTATTATTGCCTCTTTTGTTCGTTCAATAGTGATATATTGACTATTTGTTTTTGTTGTTTATTTTTCAAAAGATCCTCTCAATTCATCTGTATTAATGTATTTCCTTTGACAATTTTTGCCCTATAAAAACAGATTTTTCTTATAAATCTGTGTATAAAACGTGAAAGAGGATATGTGGAGGTCACTCCATTGACCAGTTGAAAGCTGATTATCATGTTTTCCCCATAAAACCATCAAAAGCTGTCCATTAGATAAAGGTAAATGCTTACTTTTATCGTAGAGAGCGGTCCAAACAACTCTGTCGTCGTAGATTTCATTTGGAGTCATTTCCTCACTCTGTTTGTTTTTGAGGACACCGTCTGCGAGTCGATGAAAATATAACTGATTCCGGAAATGGCGGAAGCATCAAGTCATTATGGTCTATAATGACATTTCCTCCCCGCTTTCACTTCAGATTGCTTTCAAACGCTCCCTTATTCCCTTTCTCCCTTAAGTGAAGGAATTTGACTTAAAGAGCAATATATTTGTTTGGTTTATACAAACAGGTGTCCCAAAAACAAGCACTAATGCTCTTTATCATTTTATTAGTTTTAGTATGCTCCCTTTTTAAAATGATAATTCCTTATTATGTTCCGTTGACTAGCAAAAACCTTAAGGATTTCATCAAAAGGCCACGCCATAACAAATGCTATCCTGGCGTTTTGATCATTTCCCTGTAATTCCAAGTATGAGAGCCAACTTTGAGTGTACAGTTTTAGAAACAAGCTATGTACATTTAACATTACAGCTGAGTGTTGCTGGTAACCAAAATCCGTTGTGTAAACAATGTAAAATAATATGAAATATCATGATCACAGCTGTTTAAACATTGAGCTTTTCTCAGTTTTCTGTAGCATTTGTAAGGAAGTCAGAAAAACATGTCTTTTGGCCAATTTGTATTGCTGAAGCAACTGTTTCCATTGTGAAATCATGACTGATGTGGCACTTCTGCCTAATTGAAAAAAAAAAATGATCTTGAAAAATTCAATAGCTAACTAATTTTTGTTGAAAATATATCCCTGTCTGTCAGGGCTCCGGGTAATGAAGTTTGTTTTGCAGTACATTGAATCAGAATCCATTTAAATGGGGAAGTCATTAAGTTAATAAGATTTGGACATTTCGACGGTCACTCTTAGCTGTTGATGCAGGTAAAGTGCCGTACAACCATTCAGTCTATATGGACCCTTTTGCCCCCAAACCCAGAAATCAGTTCAGCGGCTTCTGAACAACTTCCAAAACCCTGACCTGACGTGAAGGCAGTCGATCATCTCTGCTCTGATGTGTATGTATAACTAATATGACTCCAGTTTCTAATAGCATATCACCCCTCGTTGATTTGTGCTCTCTAACACGTGTTCTACCAAAAACATTGCCAAAAAGGAAGAAGCTCCACCTCTTTAATGGATTTTTTGGGGGAAATGTTTGGGAATGTTCATATCTATTCACTATCAAAACCAAAAATGTAAAAAAAATTGAAATAGCTCATGTATGTATAAGAAACAGAAATATGTGACCGATATTTCATTGCCTTTGCCTTCAATAATGGCTTTGATGATTATTTTTCTTTCTTTTGTTTCTTGTTTCTAGCTTTTGTTTAGCTCTCATTCTCAAGACATTCATATATTTTTTTTTTTTTGTGATAGTTTGAAGATAATCATGCTAATCCATATGGAAATACAAACATCTGTTATTTGAATGACATATTTTTGACACATAAGAACACAAATTCTAGTTTGCTGATGGTTGCCATTGTGAAAATGTATATATATTTTGTGAACTAGACTTGACCACACCTGCTATAAATGCATTATTAGACTTCACGATTATGTACCATATGAAGCATTGAAGTCCAGACCATTGTGTTTGGGTTTCCGCCATAATTCCCACAAACTTTGTCTCAAAATTGACATGATTATCATCAATAAATGTTGTATTGCTCACTGAACAGTATTGATACACATCAGTATGTATTTTGTGAGATTCTCTGTTTTGGTGTTATTTTTTATAAAGGTTTTACAGGGTTTAAGGCTTTTCTTGTTCTCCAATTTATGTTTAGGGACCATTTAAGTACAGTAAAGGAAATATGGATACACAGTGTATTACACCTGGTATTAGTCAACTCAATCCACGATTTAGATTTTGCACATTTCTTGTCCAATATCACATCTTTTCATAGCCTGATATTTTAAATTCAGCCCGTAACAAATTATCCCATTTTACTTTGTTGCATGTGTTTTGCTTACAATAAAATACTGCAGTGTTTTAAGTAAATCCTGATGATTTTTTTTTCTTAAGGTTTTTTATTATTATTATTATTATTATTATTATTATTTATTGTCTGCAAATATACACTACTGTTCAAAAATGTTTTAAGGCTGCCTTTATTTGATCAAAATACAGTAAAATCAGTAATACTTACAATTATTACAATTCTTAAAAAATTATTAATTCAAAATAACTTTTATAATTGAATAGATTTTTAAATGTAATTTATTGATGCAAAGCTGAATTTTCAGCATCATTACTCCAGTTTCAGTGTCACATGATCCTTCAGAAATCATTCTAATATGCTGATTTGCTGCTCAAGAAACATTTCTTACTAATATCAATGTTAGAAACAGTTGTGCTGGTTAATATTTTTTTGTAGAAGCTGTGATAGATTTTTTACAATCAGGATTCTTTAATGAATAGAAAGTGCAAAAGAAAAGCATTTGAAAAAGAAAACTTTTGTAACATAAATGTCTTTACTGTCACTTTGGATCAATTTAATGCATTTGTGGTCAAGTCAAGTCACCTTTATTTATATAGCGCTTTTTACAATACAGATTGTTTCAAAGCAGCTTTACATAGATAACAGGAAAATAATGTTGTAATAGTATTGTTAAATACAAAATTAAATGTCCCCATCTAAGCGACAAAGGTGAAGAAAGGCGACAGTGGCAAGGAACCAAAATTCCATCAGGTGACAGAATGAAGAAAAAAAAACCTTGGGAGAACCCAGGCATTTGTTGTGAATAAAAGTATTAAATACTTTACAAAACAAAAACAAAAATTTGAATGGTAGTGTAACCATATAAGGTAAAAACAGATGTTTTTACAAATGTTTCAAGATTGAAGATAAATATGTTGTTTGAGATAGAAAGTACCATAATACATTCAAAGGATAATTTGTGGCTTTTAAAGTGTGTGTAATGAATCAGATTTTTGGCAAAAAAATAACTTAAAAAAGTTTTAAATAAAACAAAAACTGGTGATTGATATCCATTTTTAAAAAGTATTTTAATTGATTATTTTTTATTATAACTTAGCCTACCCCCCCCCCCCCCCCCCCAAAATAAATACAATTTAAATTAGATTATTTTATGATTACTAAAATTATAATTTATTCTGATTCATAACAATTAACATTTTTGCCAAACCACTTTGTGCTGTGGAGACACATAAACAAATAGATGGTTGTTACAGTAAATAATCAACATCTTTATTTGACTGATTTGTGACTCTGTGGTTCCATTCCTAAACACAAATATAGATATATTTAAATGTATTTCTAGATGGTCCAGACATGAATATCAGTAAGATCTCTGCAACTCACTACCTGAATGTCATCATGTTCCTGCTCCATGAGTTCTGTTATTTCCTCATGCCGAGAGTGAAAGTGGGCCAAGGTCAGACCTCGACTTCACAGGTCTGTCAGGGTCTCATGCCTCTGGAATCAGAACAGCTATGGGCTGCTTGACCTCAGGAGTACTGGCAGTTTGTTTTAAATACATATTCTGGCAGCCATTTCTCACTGCCTTCAATTGAGGGGGGCTGAGGAGTGTGAGGTGCACGAGGGTTTTAACATGTCTCCCACCTCCACAGGCCCATACTGACCCAGTCTCCCACCTCCAAACTGCAAACAACCCCACACGTCTTTCACCCTACACATCCTCAATCCCGCTCATCCACATCTTCCACTTGTCAACACGTGAGAGAGAGATGTGAACGCTAACAGAAATGAAATGTGAAACTGTCCTCTGTAATGTCAGGTCTTGTTTCGCTTCCACAGGGGAAATATAGTTGCTGAAAGTCGTAGATATATATCTAGATTTCCAGACAGAGGATGGTCACACTGATGTCAATTAAAATACAGATTATTTTGACATTATAATTAATAGAACAGTGTGATTTTTATAATAGACAACAATACAAAAATCGCTGAATTAATCACCATTGAAACAACAAATACTATAATGACAAATTATAGATAATTTGTTATTATAGTATTTGTTGTGCATATATATATATATATATATATAGGCCTACCACTGTATATGTGTGCTGTTTGTGCTGTATATGTGTGCGTGTGCCAAAACATTTTAAAACAAAACTGAATATATAACCTTGTGCTGTATATATAACTCTTTGCTGTATAATATATATATATATATATATATATATATATATATATATATATATATATATATATATATATATTAGTGCTGGGCAACGATTAAAATTTTAAATTATTCAATTTTGCGCATAACAATGCGATTAATCGCGATTAATCGCATTGTTATGCGCAAAATTGAATAATGACTTCTAAAGTAGTGTATTGCGCACTTTTGATTTAAATGTACTGCTATAAACACAAAAGTGCAATAACTTTAAACAAATAAGGTGCTTTTATACCAGCAGTATTCCCTTTACACAGTAATCTCAAATCTCAACTTAAACATTAATGTAATCAAATCAAATATTTAAACAAAGCTATTTGCCACTGCCAGGGCATTACCTTTTATCTAGTTTGTTAAAACGAGTCCAGTTTTCTTGTTTTTTTTTTCTGAACAGGTATCAACAGGTATCTTTTATCATGGAGCAGCAGAAACAGTCTATGTAGTAGTCAGAGGTCATGATCACTACTACAGATATAAGTCGACCAACGTTACTTATAGTAGCTTAGGTTTGGTCATGCCATGGTTTCCCACGTAAGATTACATTAAACAGAGTAAAAAAACAATGTATACTTTATACTCACGCCGTGGCTGTGTAGTACACTTCGGCGTACCCTGACGTGCACCTCTCCAAAAATGTAACGTCAATTCTACGCGTACCGCAAGCGCTGAGATTGCTAGACCCGCTCCCCGGGTTTCACATGCTCCCTCTGCATGTGTAATTGCGCGTCAACGACGCAGAGATATAAATGAAAACCAACGCGTAGTCTATAGCGTATAGTCTTCGGCGTAAGTCCGACGCAGAAGTATAAATCAGCCAAGAGGGAGGTGAAGTGGTCGAGCACAAGGTGCAGCGACAAGCGGGTGCGTTCCTGTGAAACTGTTGCGGTCATGCTCGCCTCACGCACGCGCCCGCGCCCGCTCGTTGCCGAAGTTGAATTGTCTATAACTTTTTATAAAGGACGCGCAGCACAAATCATTAGAAGAGAGAGTGATCCTCGGCTCGCTGTTAGTTAGTTTCCCGAATCTAAATAGTTATTATCTAGGCTATATGTTTTATAGGTACTATCCATAGAGCGCCTGTCATTCACTCGCGGAGCGCAACCCTTTAACTGTTCACCAGAGAGAACCTGCCTCTCTCCACTGCTTGTTTGGGTGGGTTATTTGCTGGCTGACCAACATCCCACCCCTCCTGTGATCATGGTTTGACTGTAGGCCTATGTTTATTCAGAGCCAGTGAGCAACGGACTTTCAAAATAATAATAAAAAAAAACTGCGTTAACGTGCGATAAAAAAACTGTCGGCATTAATTAATAAATGCGTTAACGCGATAATAACGCGTTAACTTGCCCAGCCCTAATATATATATATATATATATATATATATATATATATATATATATATATATATATATATATATATATATACACACACAGTCAAAAGGATTATATATAATGGTGGTCAGAATTACTGGCACCCCTGGTAAATATGATCAAAAATGCCTGTAAAAAAGAAATCTGCATTGTTTATCCTTTTGATCTTTCGTTAAAAAAAATTGCAAAAATCTAACCTTTCACTGAAGTAAAAGAGGGGGGTAAATCACATTATGAAATAAATGCTTTTTTCCAAACCACGCTGGCCATAATTATTGGCTCCCTGTTATTAAAGCTGCAGTCAGCAAGTCTGGCAGATTGAGTGGACTTAGGCAAAATTTTGAATGTTTACAACTCTCATGTCCCTCCCCCACTATCAACGAATACCCTCCCACCGAGTTTGTGCTCATCAGTGCGTGTGCAACAGATTTTCTGTGAATGCGCCCGTCTCATCAGCATCCATCAACACCATGGAGAATTTGGAGCTGGTCAGATAGCACATACAATAACAGTAGCTTTACTACTGTTTTTACTCTCGTAAGAAAGATAGAGTAGCATTGATTCTTCCAAAAAGCCGAACTTTATCCCTTTATCTGGACATGTTTATCCACCTAACGTTACGTTCACACGGATTTCAGTGCAAACAAAGCTAACGAACCTGCCCAACAAGTGCTAACGTTAGCTATCCATACCAACACATTTGGGCAAACATACTTAAATTACTAACATAACACTAAGAAATAAAATAACTGGTTGATAAAGCACAATTACCTGTCGAGAAGAAATGTTGCAAGCTCTGCATCCAGCTTGAACCCAATGAAATCACGTAAATCTCTCCACCTTTCAAATGCCGATCCGATGTTGATCCTGGTTTATTTATGGGCACGGTCGCTTTCTTTCTTTACTTCTTTCTTTTCAGCAGGTGTTCTCTTTTTCTGTGTTGTTTTTGACCTCTTAGCTCTTGAGGTTAACCGAGGAATTGGAATCTTTTCCGCCATCACTCTTCCTTACTGTGCGAACTTCAGGCGTGTGCATGTGATTGTAATGTGCGCGAAGGATGGCGTGTGCACGACCTGTGATTGACAGTCAGATCTCACACATCCCCCCGCGCTGATTGGACCCGATGATCCGGGAGCGGTGGATTATTGCAAACAAATAACACGCTCCAGGTGGAGTTAGAAGCTCAGGTTTTTTTCTAAAACCACTTTATGTATGTTGTTCTGTCGGATTATAGTGTCGATTTCACTGAATATGATCAAAAAAATGTTGCCGATGGCAGCTTTAAATACTTTTTGCAACCTCCTTTTGCCAAGATAACAGCTCTGAGTTTTCTTCTATAATGACTGATGAGTTGTCTGAACAACTGACAAGAGATCAGAGACCATTCCTCCGTATCTCTCCAGATCCTGTTGGTGCTTCTTCTCTTCAGTTCACCCCACTCATTTCCTATAGGGTTCAGTTTAGGGGACTGAGACGGTCATGACAGAAGCTTCATTTTGTACTCAGTCACACATTTTTGTATTGATTTTGACCGTTGTCCTGATGGAAGATCCAACCACGACCCGTTATAAGATTTCTAGCAGAGGCAGTCAGGTTTTGATTTTTTATCTGTTGGTATTTGCTAGAACCCATAATACCATGTATCTGAACAAGATGTTCAGGACCTCCAGCTAAAAAATAGGCCCACAACATATAAGATCCAGCAGTATATTTAACCGTAGGCATGGGGTACTTTTTATCCCTATTTGCACCAAACACATCTGGTGGGTTTGCTGCCAAAAAGCCATTTTTTTTGTTTCATCTGACCATAGAATCCAGTCCCTTTTGAAGTTCCAGTCATGTCTGACAACTGAATATGCTGGAGTTTGTTTTTGGAGAAGCGAGGAGGATTTTTCTTGAAACCCTCCCAAACAATATGTGGTGATGTAGGGGTTGTTTGATACATTTTTTCAGGCTTTCTGACCCCCAAGACTCAAGTAATCTCTGCAATTCTCCATCTGTGATCCTTGGAGAGTCTTTGGCCACTCAAACTTTCCTCCTTACCGTGCATTAAGACAATATAGACACACGTCCTCTTCCTGGCAGATTTGTAACATCTTTAGTTTATTGGAACTTCTTAATTATTGCCCTGATGGTCAAAAAATGGGGATTTTCAATTCTTTAGCTATTTTCTTACAGCCACTTTCTATTTTGTAATGCTCAACAATCTTTTGATGCACATCAGAACAATATTGTTTGGTTTTACCGTTTGTGATAGATGATTAAGGGAATTTGGCCTTTGTGTTTACTCCTACTTAAATTCCTGTGAAACAAGAAGTCATAGCTAGACAATTTCATGTTCCTAGTCACCCTGGTGTGCTAAAAAAAAGGAAAATATTAATGGGAATATACTTCAGAGATATTTTACTTGTAAAAACTTCTAGGGGTGCCAATGTGCCAATTGTGGCCAACGTGTTTTGAAGAAAAACATTTATTTCATAATGTGATTTCCCTCCCAATTTCAATTATTTTATTTCAATGAAAGGTTTTTGAAAACGAAATTTTTGAACGAAAGAACAAAAGGATAAACAATGCAGATTTATTTTTTTTACAGGCATTTTTGATCATATTCACCAGGGGTGCCATTCATTCTGACCATCACTGTATATAATCCTTCTGACTGTGACCATTGATATTGCAAGCTATTTTGTTTTTCTTCATCCATATACCAGGAGAACACATTCAATGCCACAGACAGTGAATCCAGCACTGTGCATTGGGAAATTAAAAAGGGCAATAGGAACATCTGTGACCAGTTCCGTTTAATTCTTTTTATCTGTTTAGCGCTGTAGGAGCCTCCCCGGTTGCCTCTGTGTCATTTCGCATTCCATCTCACGACTGATCTTCTCAGGTTTGAAAGGACAGGACAAATCCCAGAGATAGGCTGTCTGGTCCAGACGCACAGGCTCTGCATATCAGCCATTCACAGGAGGGATGAAAAATCCCCTTCCTGACACTCGCAAAGGCTTTCTTTGTGAAACCTGCTGAATTATCTGAGCTCGGAACACATAAGCTTTGGTGCCAGTAAAATATTGAGCAGCTTCCAGCCAACTTTAAATTATACTGAGTCCATGTATTTTCCCCCAACAAAAAACTGAGTCGAATGAGCAGTGAATGTCTGATTATTTTCAAGTTTTATACTGTATTTGAGATCACTAAAAGTTTTATTAAAAACCTTAGGTTCTGTTCTGAAAGTTTTAAATCTAAGTTTAATTGTATGTAAAAATGACAAGTTAATTTTTAATATTTTAAATAAGTTGAACAAAATGTGAAGGTTGGTGCGTTTTTGTTCTCACATATCAATATAAACATAGCAACATTGGCTCAACCAATTCCGTGAGTTTAGAATGCTTCAGTGATGATGTATTTTTGTAGCCCAACCCGGAAGTTGGTTCCCATAGGGATTCATAGTTTATGAATCTTACAGGTTTTGTTCACCAAAATACACCACAGAATACCAACTGAACAAGAAACAGGTGCACAAAGCAATAAGTAACCATGACAACTAATAATGAATAAGAACTCAGGCAAACAGAAACAGGGAAAACCAAACTAATACAAAATAAAAAATCAACATAACCGTTACATTACACCCCCTCCTGGAAGGCGTCTTCGCCATAACAGCAAACACATTCAAACAGATGAGGAAGGGTGGGAGCTCTGGAAGTGGTCGAAGAACTGAAGACAGATGGACACTGGAAGACGGACACTGGGAGGAGCTGACAGAGAGAAACACCTCGGAGGAGCCGACAGAAGGAGGAGCCAGACAGGAGATGGTGGATTGAGGAGACAGCTGAAGACCTTGAGCATATCCAGGATGAAGGCCCGAGGCAGAACCGATAGTGGGGGGAGCCAGGGTGGAGCTGAGGAGACACAGAGACTGGGCGACACCGTAGGTCCTGGAGGAATTGACTGTCTACGGTAGAGGAGGCAGGAGAGGGAGGCTGGGTGGGACCATTAGAGACGAAGGAGACTTGGAGCTGCACAGGAACAACAGAGATGCAGGAGACTTCGAACTGAGCGGGACAAGCAGAGACGCAGGAGACTTGGAGCTGGGCGGGACCAGCAGAGATTCAGGAAACTTGGAGCTAGGCAGGATCAGCAGGAGGTTTTGGGGAATAACCTCTTCCAATTCCTTAAATAATTTTTGTAGAGACCAGGCTCAGCTCACCTTCAGTGGTGGGAGTATAGGCGGGGCTCATGGGAGGGCAATTCATGCCCTCGTACTCCACGAGTGACTGGAAAATTCATCCTCCACCTCACCCACAGTGAACAAGGATCCACTCCTAACGAGCACCAGTTCTACAAAATCCATACATTTTCCTCAAGGACCATCAGCGGGCAGGGGAACAATTTGTTTAATGTTGTTGGAATTTAAACCCTTCCAAAAAACATGCATGTATGTGTGTGACGAAGGCAATGAAGAGTTGAGGTGTAAAAATAACAGCTGTGTAACTTTATTAACAAAAACAAAGAAGGCAATCCAACATAAGAACAGTCCAGAGGAGAAAACAAACACATCCGATTTACCAAAGCAAAGATAATAATGGACAATGAGTAGAACTAAACAGAGGGCTTAAATATACAGGAGAAAGTGAAATGAACAAGAAACAGGTGCACAAAGCAATCATAACCATGACAACAAATAATAAATGAGAACTCAGGCAAAAAGGAAAACCCAAACTAAAACACAATGAAACTAAACATAACCCTTACAACGAGTTTACCTGTTCTGCGTGATAATTTTTAATGTCTCAGACAACCTCTTTAGTCCCATTTCAGTCCTTCCAGAGTTTTTTTGTGATTGTTGCGGGCAAAAATCCTTGATTATGCGGCACGTTTTCTTAAAAAATGCGATGGAATATGCGGGATATTTATGCAATTTTATGCAATGAAATTGCGGGAACTTGCAAAAACTGCGGTTTGATGAAAAAGAGAAAAAAAAGTGATTCCCCCAACACCCTGTTTTCACTAGGCTGCTACCTTAATTTAAAGAGTAATTTCTTATTACTTCCTATGATAAGCAAGCATACTACATCACAGAAAGTGCTGGGAATATTTAAGTTATCATCTTGTTTTATTTCAGACCTTAATAAACACATGGCTCAAACTTACAAAAATGGCTACTCTTGTGTGAAGTAAAAGTTTTTCAACTTTCTGCTAAGATATATGTGACTTTTTTGCAACGAAAATGCAGGGATTATGAAATCATGCAAGTCCCGCATATTTTGCGCGGAAATCGTCAATTTATGCAGCGAAAGTCCGGCGTATTTGAAAAAATGCAGCCCCGCATAAATATGCGGACTTTGGCTGATTATGCATTGAATTATGTGATCGCATAATCGCGTTTTTCTGAAGGGACTGCCATTTAGTCATTTGTTAGCAACCGCCTTTTTTGAGATACATAAAAGCTTTTAAAAAAATTATAAAATCACAATTACTGATGTACAGAACTTATTTCAGGAATTTAACCAAAAACCCATTAAAAAAAACATTGACTTTACATTACATGTATGTATGTATGTAGCCAGAAGTGCTAAAATATCAACTTGTTTCTGGGTTTTGTCCTACAAACATTCATCATCCCTGCAGCACTTTAATGCAAAGTAAAAATAAATAAATAAATAAACTGGGGGAAAAAAACAGTAAACAAAAATAAAAAAAATAATTATACATACAAATATAATAATACACAAAAAAAGTGTTTGCAAACTCATGTATGTAATATAAAATAAACTGTAAATAAAATTATATTGTAATTAATAAATAGTATTAATATAATACTAATAATTAATTTTAATTAATAAAAAGAGTATAAATGTACACAATAGATATTGACTGCTCATTTGATGTCCATGCTCTTTTAAAAAAAAGTTAGTGTCTCTTATTTTTGTTAGACTGCCGTCACTCAAATGTCAGTGTCCCATGAATGTGCCTTCCACATGCTTGAGGTCACACTACACAAGCAGTTGCTCAGTATGGGGTGGTGGGTGCCTGGATGACTGCCGTTAAATTAGCCATCTTAGCGCACTGCTGTCGCATGAGCGGGGTCATGCAGCGTGGCAGCGGCCATGACTCCCGCTGATCTCATTACAGTGGCAGGGCTGAGACCTCACTGGCCTGGCCCGGTAATGATCACACCCTGTCAGGCCTGATCAACATCTCACCCTCGCTCTCCCATCAGTGGGGTCACAAGCACACATCAATACACACATACACAACAACATGCTCACATAATTTCACTCTCACCAGCCACAGAAAAAAATACTAAATAATAATATTCCACAACACCACCTGGTTATTGCTCTGTTGCAGGACAGTAGATGTGATTTTGCGGGACATGTGTGTGAGAGATACATTTACTACTATTATACTATATAAATATTGATTTACATTAGTTGGAAAGCTTATTTGCCATCACGTTGGATGATAACGTTGTAAATCGTCATTATGCTTTATCAATTGTGACCGGCTCTGTGACTGGCACACAATTTGCCCAGGTCGAGTGATACAATGTCATTTACTCTACTGGACCTATTCAGTTTACTAAATATAGGGCCTAATGAACTGAATAATAAGCTAGTATATTGTAGGTAAAAATCACATTTTAAACTAAAATAAAATTTCTTAAGTAGGAACTTTATTTTCCTTTATTAGACTATGCAAACAGTAAATGAGTTTTTACCGAATTCAGTGTATCTTGAACTTGTATGAATGCGTTAGTTATTTTCCAGCTCTAGCTACAACATGATGGATTTTAATAATACAGACATAATTGAAATGCGGGACACTGATTATGTCTAGTGGGACAAGGGACAAAGCTTTCAATTTCTTGATGAACATAAGACACTTTCACAAACTTTTAATAAACTTTGAATGGTAGTGTATAGCGATATTATATAATACCAAATTCTTTTTTTGTGTGTGTGTGGAATGTTTTGATAAACATATTGGGGAAAACCAGAAAGAACACCCTCCCCCCACACACACACCCACACTTTTGCACCAGGAACCTGCAGCTGATGGAACTTTCATTTGGATGAAGGTTGTGCAGAAGGTTTAGCCAGAGGCTGCATTGAATATGAGTTAATCACAGACCACACAAACTAATCATCCATAGAAATTTTGGAAGATCATTTGTTAGGACCTCTGCTTATTGCTGGATTACCACTCCTGTAGATGGAGCCCAGTTGGGGTGATGGGATGGGGTGTGGCAGGCAGGAGGAACACAGTCCCATATAGTCATTTCCTGTAGGAATCATCCACAGTGGACAAGGGTTGACACCTGACCCTCATATCATCTGCTGCCCTTTTCTTACAGACACAAAGAGTGATTATGAGGAGCATCTCCTTCACAGCCGCAGAATCTGACCTAAGCATGCATGCTCTCACTTTGATAATGACACTATTGATATAAAGATAGATAGAATCTCAGCTTTTAATTGAAATTAAATTAATATCATGCAAAAATGAAAATCATTACTCATCCTCATGTTGTTCCAAACCAGTTTGACTTATCTCCTTTATTTAGCAGATTATGCAAGCTCTTTACATACAATGACACTAACTTGTCAAGCTAAAAATATAATAATTATAATAATTATGATAAAAGTAGTTCATTTAAACTCCACATATTGTTTTGGGGAAGTTTGAGGTAGTCGTACAAACAGGGTTATTATCGTTAACTAAAACTAAAACCATTAAAAAAGTATTTTTTTGTTTTAATTAAAATAAACATTAACTGAAATTTGCCAAGGCAACATTTTTCATTTTCTATTTGGTTTAAGTACTTAATTAACTGAAGCTAAATAAACTAAATCTTATTAAAAACTATATAGGCATATTAAAATAATATTAATAAAAACAACTAAAAACTGCTGCTAAAACTACAAAGATAAAATAAAGTATTAACAAAAATTACAAAGATACTAAAAACACTCCATACAATAACTTTGTATGAGGAACAGACTAAAATATAAGACGTTATACACTGAAAATCAATTGACAGTGATGGTAACCATTTAGTTTCAACAAGGACATTCTACTAGAAATATCTACTTTTGTGTTACATGCAAGAAAGAAAGTGTCACAATTTTGAAATAACATGAGGATGAGTTAATGCTAACACAATATTTATTTTTAGTTAACTATCCCTTTAACTAGAAGGAGGCCAACCGTTTTAATTGTTCGGTTTAGAATATAACTGAGCATTGATGAGATATATCTGTCCTGTCCATTCATTTATCTAACTTGTAATATTTTGCGGTTGCCATGCTAACATGCTTAAAATCATGCTGGACATACTGAAAGATTCTCATGAGGATAAAGGGTAAATGAGATCTTAATTGTATTATGGCATTATATGTTGACAGTTATATAGATTCATAATCTCAGCGAAGGACCACAAGACCTTGAGCATGATTCTGAATCCATCCCGACAGATCTAAAACATTTCTCCCATGATTCTCTTGGACGGCAATGCGTGTGTGCGAATGTGGTGGATGTTTTATATGTAGGTCAGTTAGCGGTGCATATCGCTAGCTCTGGTCATTGTTCTACATCCATATGAGACAGACAGCGGAGTGGACAGGCCACATTTTTTTGAAGGCCCTATCCCCCCGCATGTGGATCCTGTTTCCTGCTGCTAATGACTTTGACATTATTGGGCCGGACAGTGGCGTGTCTGGCCACATTACTCTCAGCACTATTGCATATTCATAATCGACTAAATATAGTCAGCCAAAGCGAAGACTAGCGGGCAAAAAGGCTAGGGATGGACACTGCGGTTGGCCACTGAACAATGGCGAAATGGCACTGGACCCTCTGACTGGCCGCAGGCTGATGGGTAACGGGCCAACTCTCAACATGCAGGGAAATCAAAAGGATTCAACTTGAGGAGCTCTTTTCTTAGAGTCCCTCAGGGTTAAATGAGGGAACTGAAAAGACACAGATTTTACATGTTTATGAACATTAAGTGATAGTGACAGAGGAGTAGTTCACTAACATTAGATGTCCTTTCATTTGAAAATATTCTACAAACTTTTTGTCCCATTCTGTTGTAGATTTATAAATGCATGTCTGCAAGATATCACTTTTTTGGCTTCTCTTTGGTCTCAAAAAAAAAAAAAAACACAGAATAGCAGCTGTTGAAAGGTGCGCTCATATTGTTTGGTTTGCTTGTTTTGTTCAAATTTCTTTTAAAGTATGTTAAAGGTGTGTAAAGCACCTTGTTCACTGTATGAAGACTTTACAGTAGTGGCCAAAAGTGATGTCTGGAGGGGATATTTGTTTTTATTGACCCTACATCAAAAATATGAGGAAAATATGTTATATTAAAAAAAAAAGGAAATCAATATGAGGGAAGAACAAAACACTAAACGTGGTTAATGTATTTATCTGACAAATGTATTTGGCAAAAAAAAAAAAAAAAGGCACACTACAGCTACAGGTTTTTTTTTCCCTACTAGAATATTGAAAAGCTCACAGGAAAAAGCATACAATGACTACACCATAATCAGTTATAAATATTTTCTTGGTTCTCTCCTGTTTTTGTGTGTTCATGATTTCATCGTATGACAGCCTGGCAAAATTATGTCAGCACAATTTGGCATGGTTTATTGAGTTATCACATAAACTGACTCCAGTCCAAGCACAACTATGCAATATGCTTACAAAATCTGTATTTGTATTAATATTTAAATAAAGGCTACATACTAGAGGTCTGCACTCCCGCGGGAGTTCCGCGGGACCCGCAGGTCGCGACGCAAAACAGTGCGGCGGGGGACAAATTTTGAAAGGTCATTGCGGGAGCGGGCGGGATGATGAGGTGCACTTGCGGGTGCGGGCGGGAGGGATGATACGCTGCACTCCCGCAAATTAAATATGAGTGTAAAGTAAAATATATAAATGATTAAAGTAGCCTACATAATTTGTAGTTGTGATGGAGATTCTGATTGGCAGCAATAAAAACGTTTTAAGCTTTGATCATTTTCATTTAGACATGCTGGTAGCGACCTGCTGAGTTTTTATTTTTATTCTTCTTATTATTATTCATATTCATATTCATATTATTATTATTCAAATTAAAAGGTAGGCACACAGGCTATTTTCAGTTTAACATCTGCACTGAGCGGCTCAAAGCCCAAATAGTTTTTTAGTCTCAATTTTTTAGTTCATGGCTAGCCTATAATGTGACAGGAACATTATCTAATTATATATATTAGATAGATAATAATATTACCTAATCGAATATATTTTTGTTTTTGGTTACTGTTAGCTGTTAGTACTGTTGTGAATATTATGCTGTTCGTATGGGACCGTTTCGTGTTTTGTGATCACATTTTAAATGTTTAAATGGCCTGTGATATAGTGAAGTCTATAATATAGTAGATAAGAATTAAACGTTTTACAAATGTTCTTATGTGTAGGCAATGCCTAAGGCTGTTTTTATGTTACACGTTAGGCCTAATGGAATTTGGGCCGATTAATGTTTATCTTTGTTGGCGTTAGTTACTGATGCCTATTTAATGTTTTGTATGGTTGAACATATGCAGGCTTACCAATAAATATGTTACCAAGTATTGGTAAGGAATTTTGTGCGCATGCATTTTTTTCCCCAAGACCTTTCGTCAGACAGAAAGTGCGGGCAGGAGCGGGACATTATATCACAGATGCGGGCGGGAGCGGGACTAAAAATGACAAATCTTTGCGGGAGCGGGCGGGAGCGGGACTGAACACTGCGGGAGCGGGTCTGAAAATTGTGTCACGCGCAGGTCTCTAGTACATATGTCTGTTTTCCTATAGGCAGAGCATCAATTTTGTCCATTACTGTACTTAAATAAATAAATAAATACATACATGCATACATACATACATACATACATACATGTGATGTCAGCATTGCGGCGGCCATGAGGGGGCAACTAGAAGACGTCTCGGTTACTGATGTAACCCTCGTTCCCTGAAGGAGGGAACGGGAGACGTGACGACGTTAGGGGATCACTTCAGGGAACCCTATCAACTTCGAGTATCTAAAGAACAAGCCAATGAACATTGGCGTGCGTGAACGCGTCACGCGCCCCCCGCCCCGCAGCGCGGGTATAAAACAGGAAGCGGGCGCACGCACACACTGTTTTTCGCTGAGGAGCCGAGATAGTGACGGCCGTACAGCGATGGTCAGCAACTGTGGCGGCGGTACGTCACATATTCACGTTCGACGTGACGTCGACGTGACGACGTTAGGGGATCCCATGGAAAACGCCATCGGTTGCTGCCACATCCAGCGCCCTACGCAAGACTCTTAGACCCCCAACTGCTGGGGCGGAAGACTGCGTAGAGGGAGTCAACTGCTGTTCCATATACCCATACAGTGAACTCTTGGCTAACACTTGGAAAGCGTACCCTGAACATGGAAGGAAGGGACGCTGCGGAAGCCACATCCTGCCCGAAAGGAGGTAACATGTGGAGAATACGCATATGGACTGGCCGAAGGGCAGTGCAACATATGGAATGTCACTGGGGTGGCTCCAACCTAAGAAGGGGGAGGCTACACCAGACAGTGACGGCAGAGCGAGCTCTGCCAAGGGAAAGACACAGGCTCACCGCAGGGAGCTGGTCGTGGAAGAATACTCATATGGGATCGCCGCAGGGATCACCACATATGGAACCCAGCCTAGCACAAGTTACACAAGCATACGAGCACTAGGCCTGGCATCGGACGCTCCACAACGTCCTACTGCCGAAGGGGTGCGGAGGAACTCACAGGGTTCGCCTGAGTGGGGAACTCGACTGGAGCAAAAAAGCGCACGTATCCGCTCCGTGGAGGGGAATGGCGCAGCAAGCCGACACTAGAGCGGGAACTTCGGTGTTACCGGCTGGTTGAAGCGAGCACACAGGAAGAAACCGGCTCAACACGTAGGCTATAAAACCTAGCGAACGTGTTAGGTGTCGCCCAGCCCGCAGCTCTACAGATATCTGTCAGCGAGGCGCCGTGTGCCAGCGCCCAAGAAGAAGCGACACTCCTAGTGGAGTGGGCTCTCAACCCGGGTGGGCAAGGCACGCCTTGGGCTTCATAAGCCAAGGCGATGGCATCTACTATCCAGTGGGCCATCCTCTGCTTGGAGACAGCCTTTCCCTTCTGCTGGCCTCCGTAACAGACGAAGAGCTGATCTGAGGTCCTGAGGCTTTGCGTTCTGTCCACGTACAGGCGCAGAGCGCGGACGGGACAGAGAAAAGCCAGGGCTGGGTCTGCCTCCTCCAAGGGCAGCGCTTGCAGGTTCACCACCTGGTCCCGGAAGGGAGTGGTAGGAACCTTGGGCATGTATCCGGGCCGGGGTCTCAGGATCACGTTAGAGTTATCTGGGCCGAATTCCAGGCACGATTCGTCGACCGAAAATGCATGCAGGTCCCCTACCCTCTTTATAGAGGCCAATGCAACCAGGAGAACTGTCTTACAGGACAGGATTTTTAACTCAGCTGACTGCAGAGGCTCAAAGGGTGGTCTCTGAAGTGCCGAAAGGACCAGAGACAAATCCCAAGAGGGTATAGAGAGTGGGCGAGGAGGATTCAGTCTCCTCGCCCCCCTCAGGAATCTGACGATCAGGTCGTGCTTTCCCAACGACTTACCTTCAACTGCATCGTGATGTGCGGCAATAGCGGCAACATACACTTTAAGGGTGGAGGGAGACAGCCTTCGCTCCAACCCACCTTGAAGGAAGGAAAGCACGGCTCTGATCGAGCAAGTTCGGGGGTTCTCCTCGTGAGAAGAACTCCACTTCAACGCATGGAGGCGCCTCGTAGAGGGGGCTCTAGCGGAAGTGATGGTGTCAACTACCGCTGGGGGTAGGTCACCTAGAACCTCCGCGTCCCGTCCAGGGACCAGACATGGAGTTTCCAGAGGTCTGGATGCGGGTGCCACAGGGTGCCCCGTCTCTGAGAGAGCAGGTCCTCTCTCAGAGGGATGGGCCAGGGAGGGGCTGTCGCGAGGAGCACTAGTTCGGGGAACCAGGTCCAGTTGGGCCAATACGGCGCAACTAACAAGACCTGCTCCTCGTCCTCCTTGACTTTGCACAAGGTCTGTGCCAGAAGGCTCACTGGGGGAAACGCAAACTTGCGAAGACCCCGGGGCCAGCTGTGTGCCAGAGCATCCGTGCCGAGGGTCCCCTCGGTCAGGGAATAGAACAACTGGCAGTGAGACGTGTCCGGGGCGGCAAACAGATCTATCTGTGCGGTCCCGAAGCGCCTGAAAATCAGCTGGACCACCTGGGGATGGAGTCGCCATTCTCCCGGTAGCACCTGCTGCCGTGAGAGCTCGTCGGCTGCACGGTTGAGCAGGCACGGAATGTAAACGGCACGAAGCGACCTCAGATGCTTCTGACTCCAAAGGAGGAGATGGCGGGCGAGTTGTGACATGCGGCGGGAGCGTAGACCACCCTGACGGTTGATGTACGCAACGGTCGCAGTGTTGTCCGTACGGACCAGGACATGCTTGCCTTGTAGCGACGTTTTGAAGCGGCCCAACGCAAGATGTACTGCTAACAACTCGAGGCAGTTGATGTGCCAATGCAGATGAGGCCCCGTCCAAAGACCTGAAGCTGCATGCCCGTTGTACGTGGCCCCCTAGCCGGTGATAGAGGCATCCGTGGAGACCACAGAGTGCCTGGACACTTGTTCTAGGGGAACACCTGCCCGCAGGAACGAAGGGTCCGACCACAAGCTGAGAGTTTGGCGACAGTGCGGGGTCACTGGAACCCGGCACGAGCCGCTCTGCCATGCCCATCTCGGGACTCGATCGTGGAGCCAGTGTTGGAGCGGTCTCATATGAAGCAATCCGAGCGGCGTAACCGCGGCTGCAGATGCCATATGCCCCAGGAGCCTCTGAAATAGTTTCAGTGGTGCCGCTGTCCTGCGTCTGGGCGTGCTCACGCAGTTCAACACTGACTGGACGCGGGCCTCGGTGAGGCGAGCTTTCATGTTGATCGAGTCCAACTCCATACCGAGAAAAGAGATCCTCTGCCCGGGGGTGAGTTTGCTCTTCTCCCAGTTGACCCGAAGCCCTTGGTGGCTGAGGTGACAGAGCACCATGTCCCTGTGTTCGCACAACTGCTCTCTCGACTGGGCGAGAATAAGCCAGTCGTCGAGGTAGTTGAGAATGCGAACACCACGCTCGCACATGGGAGCAATGGCCGCCTCCGCGACTTTCGTGAAGACACGGGGCGACAGGGCCAGCCCGAAGGGGTAAGACTTTGTACTGATATGCCCGTCCCTTGAACGCAAAGCGAAAAAACGGTCTGTGTCGAGGGAGAATCGAGGCATGAAAGTACGCGTCCTTCAGGTCGATCGCTGCAAACCAATCTTGGGGACGGATGCATTTGAAAATGCGTTTCTACGTAAGCATCTTAAAGGTTAGCCTGTGAAGGGA
This sequence comes from Gila orcuttii, assembly GCA_026230005.1. NCBI lineage: Eukaryota > Metazoa > Chordata > Actinopteri > Cypriniformes > Leuciscidae > Gila > Gila orcuttii. The sequence continues at coordinate 30,116,874 of JAPDVR010000008.1, forward strand.
CCGATTCAGGACATGCAGGTCCAAAATTGGCCGTAACCCACCTCCTTTCTTGGGTACAATGAAGTACGGGCTGTAGAAGCCGGTCTTCATATCGGCTGGAGGGACTGGCTCGATCGCGTCCTTCGCCAGTAGGACTGCAATCTCCGCCCTGAGAACAGGGGCACTGTCCGCCTGAACACGGGTGAACAGGATGCCCCTGAAAACAGGGGGGCGCCGGGCGAACTGAATCGCATAGCCGAGTCTGATGGTACGGATGAGCCAGCGAGACGGGCTGGGAAGCGTTAACAAAGCTCCCAGAGACCAAGCAAGCGGGATCAATGGCACCACAGACGTACCCGGAGTGGGGCATGCAGGGACCTGACTGGGGCGGCACAGCGGCCCGAAGTGGGGTCTGAACGTGTGGTGCAAAATGTACCTGCTTCCGTCGGAGGGCAGAGTGAGTGTGCGGAGGTGACACTGCGTCCAGAACACAGCCACTGCTGCCCACTGGCGATGAAAGAGGGGCTCGGGAGTGACAAGGCATAGCGTCGTCGACTGCCAAGCGCGCCCTCTTGGGGTCCAGAGGATTCAGAAATTGCTCTTTCTTTGAAAAGGTGGGTACAGTGGCCCACGGGTCAGTGGCAGAACAAAAAGAAAAGGAAACAAAGGATTCTCCACCCGGCCCTCCACCGGGGGAAGGAGTGGCACGTTCACCATCTCCTGAAGAGCAACTTGATCCACCTCTGGGCCGCCCGTCGCAGGGTCGTTTGCACCGATGCTTGCCTCCTGGATTGGCAGCGGCCTGGATGGGCGGGGTCGGCTTCCCGTCTCCCGGGGAAGCCCTTGCAGTGATCCTCAGATCACCCTAGCCATGCGCTGAAGTGGGCTTATTCTGCGGGGCAGAACAAGCACTAGATTGGGGCATAGGTGAGGGGACTGCACCTCCCTTGAGGTAAGCGAGTCTTGATCTAAGTGCTGCGATAGTCATATTCCCGCAATGGGAACATGAACTATCCACAAAAGCTGCCTCAGCGTGTTGAATGCCCAAACACGAGAGGCAACTATTGTGGCCATCTGCTGGCGCCAGGGAACGACGGCATCCAGAAACGCACAAGCGGAATGACATCTTGAAAAAGACGCAGGGTCCGCTTGTGTTGCTCTTTTAGTAAAATAAAAAAGGTTGGAAAAATACTCTCACAGTGCTGAGGCGCCCAGGGGTAGCCACAGTGTGAATACACACACACAGGAATGACACACACAGACACAAACAATAGTGCTGTGAAAACAGCAGTTGAGAGGTGCACTGCTCGCCGCCAACGCTGATCGCGCCGTCACACCAACACTGTAGGCAGAGAGATCTCCTTTGAAGTCTTCAAAGCGCTGATTTCTTTTAGACAGAAGTCTCACAGAAACTCGGCTCCGAAGTGAAAGACAGTGTGTGCGTGCGCCCACTTCCTGTTTTATACCCGCGCTGCTGGGCGGGGGGCGCGTGACGCGTTCACGCACGCCAACGTTCATTGGCTTGTTCTTTAGATACTCGAAGTTGATAGGGCTCCCTGAAGTGATCCCCTAACGTCGTCACGTCAAACGTGAGCGACTGAAAAGGAACTGATATTTCCCTTTCAAGGGAACTCGAGCTGCGTTGATACACTGTGGGAACGCCCCTGCGTGATTGCGTCATGAAGCACGTATGGAATCAGTCCAATGGCGAGACGGAGCGTCATAGGCGGGTGACGTCATCGACCAGGAAACTATAAAGCACCCCTGAATCACAACAGCGCTAGATTCTGTGCCTTCAGCAGGAGCTCTGTGTGAATCGTTGTCTGAAGAAGTGTTTTTGTCTGTCCTTAGTTGAAACTAGGCAGGAGTTTTATCACACACACACACACATACATATATATATATATATATATATGTATGTATAGCCCAGGCTGAGGCCCCGGTACTGCAACTATCCAGTTCTGAGGAGCTGGATGTTGTTAGTATCGGAACAGGAGATGCTGAAGACTCGTCCAGTGCTTTTCGGTTTTTCCTGAGGTGTCGAAGTCGTGGAAAAGACCGGTTTCGTACCGTGTATATAGTCCCCAGCTATCTACATATTAAAATATACATGGGTCCAAACAACATGGTTATGGGGCGATGCCCAGGGCTGAAGAGACGCTTGCGAGCCATCTCTCCCCTGAGTCTGCATCATCCTTTAAAGCACCGAAATTACCCTCCAAGCCACTAATAAATTCATCGGCTTTGGTGGGTAAAGCTTATTCGGTGGCAGGTCATGCCTGCACACAATGTCCAATCTGCAGGCATACCAGACTGACCTACTAAAAGATATGAGTGAGAGTGAAGAGGTCAGCTCTGACGTAATTCGCGAATTACGTCATCCTACAGATTTGTCTCTTCGTGCCACCAAGGAGATGGCCAAATCAGTAGGCCATTCTATAGCAGCCCTGGTGGCCATAGAGAGACACCTATGGCTGAACCTCTCAGGAATGAAGGAGAGAGAAAAAACATTCCTTCTGGACGCCCTGCTTTCCCCTGCGGGCCTCTTCGGTCGCTCAGTAAACTCTGTCATTGAGAGGTTCCAAGAAGAAAAAAAGCAGGCGGCGGTGTTCCAGAAATTCCTGCCACTCCCTCATGTCTCAGGGGCTGCTGGGCGGGAGCAGCCCTGGCCGTCGACTAGCTCCTCACACCGGACGCAGCAAAAGCAGAGTGTCGCATCTTGCGCTTCCCCACAAAAAGAATGGGACGTGGCACGGCGCTCTCAGGCGAAGTCTTCTAAGGGCAAGACAGATCTGAGGACCGTTATTGTTTCGAAGAGGGCTTAGTCTAAAAAGAAGTGCTGATGCCACCGGCTCTGGTAATGGAACAAGAGGTAAAAGCTCTTCTGCAAAAGGAGGCTATAGAGCGGGTTCCTCCTCCCAGCAGGGAGTCAGGTTATTACAGCCGGTATTTCATTGTCCCAAAGAAGGATGGGGGGTTGCGTCCAAAATTAGATCTGTGCCTGTTAAATTGCTCAGTAGGGAAGCTCAAATTTAAGATGCTCACTCTCAAGCAGATCGTTTCACAAATCAACTCGAGGACTGGTTTGTCATGTCTAAAGGACGGGCACTTCCATGTATCCATCTTTCCACAACACAGGATAGGAAGTTCCTGAGGTTCGCTTTCGGGGGCAAAGCGTACCAATATCGTGTTCTTCCGTTCGGCCTAGCTTTTTCACCCCGCACATTCACAAAATGTTTGGATGCAGCTCTGGCTACGCTGTGACTCCAGGGCATCCGCATTCTGAATTATATCGACGATTGGTTGATTCTAGCTCAATTGGAGCATCAGGTGGTTCGGCATCGAGATGTCTTTCTCGCTCACATCAAGAAGTTGGGGTGAGGTTAAATACCAAGAAAAGTGTGATATCTCCACTACAGAGGAGCACTTTTCTGGGTGTGGTTTGGGATTCGAAGACGATGCAGGCACGCCTGTTCCCTGCTCGTATTTCTTCGATTCTCTCAGCCGTAAAAACAAATGAAGCTAGGCCAGCCGCGTGGCCTAGCGGGTCTTGGCGGGGTTCCAGGCCCTGAAACACTTCCTCCCAGACCTGAGGGGCCGATGGCTTGTTCGCTCAGACAACACATCGGTGGACTCATACATAAACAAAAGCTTAAAAACTTCCCTTAAACAAGCTGGCTCACCAGATCCTCCTGTGGGCCCAGGGGAAACTACTTTCATTGAGAGCGATTTACAGTTGGTACCCAACCAGAATAATACTTGTACCGCCGCCGTTCCGCCGTGGCAGTAAAATTTGGGGTGTATTTGCTGCCTTTTACCGCTAAGTCACAGACTTTGAATAGTGTCCGTTTATTCTCTCTATTGCGTAATCTGCCGCCGTGCTGCTGCTCATTCAGAGCGATTGAAAGCTGGTAGCAGATGAATTTAAGTGAAACGTAGTTAAAATAATTCATAATCACAATACTGAAATAACTGAAATTAAATTGAATAAATAATGAAAACTTAAAACATTGCAATAGAAACTATTTAGTTTTTGTAGCCTATTTAGGCTACATCAATGAGGCTTTGCAAGAGCCTAAGACATTAACTTAACAGCGTTCAGACGGTAGTTCAGTGGTCAACGCAACGACATGAGCTTCACGGAGCTTCAAGCGACCCGAGATTGAATCTCATTGTAGCATACTTGCTGTTAACCGATATTGGCCGACAGTGTTAACGTTTAACAGTTCTTTATGCTTAAAAAGGTTAGTGAGTTTATTAACTGTTTATTTATTTAAAGTCAAGCGTTTTGTTTAATTATCAATGGCACATTACAACATAAATTTGCTACATTCCTGTAGAGCCGCTGCACAGACAAAACTGACGAAAATGAAGAAGCTTTTCTTTAGTCTGCTAAATTATTGTGTAATGTAAAAAGACACTAAAATTACTTAAGTTTGAAACCCCATCGAACAATTCAAGGTTTAAATAAAGTTTCGGGACAGTTTTTTTTTTAATTTAAAACAGGGTTGCATCGAGTGAGTTTATTTCCTTGGCGATGCAAAATAAGAAACACAGAATCTTATTCTTGCTACATTTTTAAATTTTGTATGTACCAGGGGTGGTGATGGCGCAGTGGATAAGACACATGCCTTTGGTGTGAGAGACCCGGGTTCGAATCCACTGTGAGACACCAATGTGTCCCTGAGCAAGACACTTAACCCCTAGTTGCTCCAGAGGCGTGCGACCTCTGAAATATAGCAATTGTAAGTCGCTTTGGATAAAAGTGTCAGCTAAATGAATAAATGTAAATGTAAATATAAATGTATTGCCAAAGAAATTGCAGCTAAATTAAACAATTAAAACAGTACAAAACGAAAATAGTCCAAAGCAACAAATTAAAAACATGAGTTTTTCTTTGCCTCTCTCGCGCTGGATCTCTCTCGAAATTAAACATTTCAGGGTAAAAACACATCATCTGATAATACTGTATGTCGCTGCGTTTCATCCATACACATGAAAAAAAAAACTAAAATTATTCAGCCTCTTTTGCTTCAAAGACACAGCATGCCTTGCTGAATTCACCTTACAATAAAATGAAGTTGATCGCGAATTAAAGAGCTCTGTATCTGCTGATCACTCCCATTCGTTTCTTGGCATGAACGCGTCGTCAACAGTTCATGTTTAGATAATGCCAGATTGTTGACAATCATACACACTGTTCAAACATTCTAAAAAAAAAAAAAAATGAAACAACTGGATTGAACAATTTAAATTTTGTGTGAAAAAACTTTAAATAGGCTACAATAAATAAACTACAATATTTATAATTTAATAAGATATGGGGCCTACATTTGGACACTTCGAGAGATTTATCCTTAAAAGAATTGTGCCTTTGCCTGCTCATCAGGCTGGCTATCCGACACTCTCCATATGAAAGACTGAACATTAACACCTATTGTCCTGCACCCCCCAGATAAAGCACTGAACTGTCCCTCCAAACCCCCCACAGGATATCTGAGTTTGAGACTGACTTAAAACAAAGAGAAGTCGCAATTCACACTTAAATCGCTATTCTAGACATTAGCATTAGGCTATTAAAGTGTTAATAATGAAGAAATGAAATGATTTAAGCTACATGTAGTGATATTTCTATCATAAAAGTTTATTACTAAATATTTCATTATTTCAATAATTTAATAAATAAAACTGGTTTGGGCAAGCTTTTTCCAAGCAAAACTAAATATAATCTTCAAACGCATGTTCATTTGTTGTCATGAACAAAATGTTCAACTCAATATTAAATTCTACAGGGATCTTTGGATCTTTACAACCAGGCATGCAATTTGTGAATTCAGTTTATTATTATTATTCAAATAAATCTCAAACCACGGTGCTTCATCTGCTGCTAAACTAAATAACATTTATATAATAATTCTGAACTTAAATGAAACAATATCGCAACATTTCGACAAATAAATTATTTGATCTGTTTTTAGATTTTAATTCAGGGCGATTTATTTAATTAGAGTGAGATTTTCACCATTGCCTTGTCATTTTCTCACTGGGAAGCGCTCACATCATAGCTAAACATGTTTGAGTAGATCCTCTGTAGCTCTCGTTTTCATATGGATTACATAATCAGATAACATTTATAAGCCTAAATATTTAGCCATTTAAAGGCTTTAGACATATAGCCGATTTCTTATCGTGACTGAGCTGAGGCAAGTGGCTTTCGGTTAATTTTTGTGACGCGCAGTTCCCGGAGACAGAGACGACAGATAAACTTTTGTCGTTAGCCTAACATGAATAAAAGTTTACAGTTTTGAACGATGTAGGCTACTCTACTCTTATCTGTATGACCAAAAAATCACGGAGTAGCCTATTAAGTTATTTTAGCTGTTATGAGAAAAATAAATCCAAATAAACGCGCCGCCGCATTTGTCGAACACTAACTCAACATGCCAGGCCACTCGGCGTGGTGTGCCAAAACACTTAATTATAAACTTCAATATTTCATTCAAAGTAATCTCAAAACGCTTTGTGACATTTTGAAAAGCCGTGCATGCATTAAACGGACTATGTGTAGTTTTTTAGGTATTTTATTATCTAAAATCAATATTTTTATTCATAAATATGTCCTCAATGGTGTACAAATACCTCTGCCAATTATCTGACTTATCATCATAAACGAAGAATTTATTATCTTTATATACATGTGACGGGTAGGTCCACGGAGGCTTCCATGTCGTTCCGCCATCTTGAAAAACTATAATAGCAGAGAGGGTCAAAAAGTACTAGACCAACGCGTTTCCACAACGCGTTTTCGTTCAGAGCCAGTGTCACGTAACTGAAAGCAGCAGAAACGGAGGAGCAGAGCAGTGAGAGACTGCCCCGGCAATTTTAAAAGGCTGCATGCACTGTTATTATTCATACTGTAACATTCGTTTGTTCATTGTAGTTTGTTTGAAATAACAAACCTGTTCACTCAAAGGAAAACTCGACGAAGTGCTATTAGAAGACATAGCTTTTTGGTACATAACAACTACCGTAGATGCAACACGCATTTGAAAAAGCGGGGCGCTGGAGAGCACAATTCGTTTGAATGCAAAATACAATTTCACTGCTAGATGGGAGAAATTCCTACACAATGTCCCTTTAAAATAACACTATGTAGTTTTTCAACCTTCATAATATATTTCCAAGACCCTTGTGATGGTACATCGACTTACCATAGGTTAAATGACACGTCTGCCATAGCCTGACGTGGTCTGTATTGCTTTTACTGTCACTATATAACTTCAGGTTTCGGGTAGTAACCGGAGCACAAAAAGATCTACAAAATTCGACTGCTTTACGGCATACATAGTTTTTCTTCGTTTGTGATGTCTTTCATAAAATCATGCATCATACTCTACCTTGTCTGTGGCCATTGTTGATTCCAAAGCCGGTGCTGGATAAACAGCGAGCGTGCGCATGCGACAGTAGGCTGCGGTAGGCTAAATTATTTACGACAGCGGTAATGGACAATTCCGCTTCCAACCTGTAGGGCGACCGCAGAGGAAAAGTTCCTTGGTGTTGCTTTAAGGCCACTGGAACTAATGAACAACTGAAACGCTGGTTTTGGTTTTATTGTTTGTCTTTTAAACGTGCCTGTTGCATAGGCTATCTTTATTATATATATTTTATATGGTCTATTGGTGAAGTAGCCTAGCATTGATTACTGTGGAGGGAGGGGTGTGGGGATTAAAATAATTCAGCAGAAGCAGGGATGTTTAGACCAAAAGGAAATCCCCGTCCCCCCTGGCAAATCGCACTTTACTTAAAACCATGTTTTTAAAAACTCTATTTAGGCTATAGGGAAAAAATACACTTTATATATATATGTAAAGTCATTCTGTTGGATACTATTTGTTCCTTAGTGCAAAATGGAAATGCATGGTGATTTTATTTTATAAATAGAAGCAAAAAACTATATGGTCTAACAGAGTTAGACTAACTAACTAACTAGACAAATCTCTCTGCATTATTAAATATAAAATTTAGCTATGATCGAACCGTAAGTTCTACTACTCTGCCATTATTAACTCACTGAGAAATGCCCAAACGTTTGTTTCTCCAGTGTGTGTTCGCTCAAATGAGCGAGAAAATGTTTTGTTGTTATAGCCTATTGTGAGTGTAGGCCTACTTTACATGAATAAAAAAAGTAGACCTTTTACAGTTTTAAAAGATGATATCTTATCTGTATGACCAAAAATTATTAGTTAGCCTATTAGTTATTTTAGCTGTTATGAGAAAAATAAATTCAAGTGAACGCGCCGCCGCCAGAATAAAACCCAATTTTAGAATACGCACTTGGCGTGGTGTGTTAAAATACTTAATTATAAACTTCAATATTTAGTTCAAACCTCAAAACGCTTTGTGACATTTTAAAAAGCCAGGAATCAATGTATTAAAGGGGTGGTAAAACACGATTTCACTTTTCTAACTTTAGCTAGTGTGTAATGTTGCTGTTTGAGCATAAACAACATCTGCAAAGTTACAGCGCTCCAAGTTCAAAGCAAAGGGAGATATTTGCTTTTAAAAAATTCAATTTCTAAGGACTACAGCAAACGACCAGTTTTGGACTACACGACATTCCTCCGGGTTTGCTGACGTCAGCAAATCCCATTATTTACATAAACCCTTCCTCCGAGAATACTTAATAAGCGGGGCGAGGCCATTTTATATTGCTGTTTTGGAGATGAGTTTGCAATGCCGTCGAAACGCTGCTGTTATTTTCATCCCGGTTGCAGGTCCACTTTGTTCAGCCTTCCTAGGGACGAGGGAGTTAGGGATCAATGGTTACAATTTATTTTTAACTCGGTCCCTCATAATTATGACCCAAACCTCGCTCTCTGTGCTGCACACGGAGGAAAGCTTCCACAATCTTCGTGAGCTCAATGCAGGATTCGCACATCGGCTTGTCCTGAAAGATGGAGCAGTTCCAACTTTAAGAACAGAAGCTTTTGTTTACGAGCCACAACCTGTAAGTATGATTTATTTTTTGTCGATGTGTTTTCCTGTAATAGTTCGTATTGTTAATTGTACGTTGTAGCAAGGACGTAAACAAATGACAATGCTTTTTGGCTCTGCTGGTTTGTTAAATGCTCTTTCATGCTTAACGTTATCCGACAAACACCTAACGTTACAAACTTTTTTTAATCTCAACAGCGAACTTGGAATTAGTGTAAATTATTCTTTGATTCGAGCTTTTATGTTTATCTACATGCTTGTTTATCTACAGGCATGCTAAACATGGGTCTGTGTTTGATTTGGCAGCCGATGTTTAGTGTTCGTTTTGGGTTAATAGTTCTGGAGACAGATATTGGTCTACAATCGTTCTAAAAATACAAAAGTAACCGTGCCATATACAGTCAGAAACGATCACTATAGATCCGCAGTCTTTACTCAAAAAAATCCCTTTGAGGACTGTAGTATAATTTGTTAAAACGATTATATGAAATTCTTGTTTATGAAGCTTATTTTTTTGTAATTCTATAATAATTAGTACAATTAAATAATAGCGTATCTAAAAAGTAATGAGAGAACAACAAAAAACAAACCTTTCTGAAACGCCGTTTAACAGCTGTTCTTGAACAGGTTCTGCTCGATCATCTTCACTAACGTTTCCCCGGGTCCGATTGGTTTTATTGACGCCATTGTTTATAATACACCAAAGCACAAAGTACCTAAAGGCAAGGGGCGTGACGTTTCCGGAATACGTGCACTAGACGGTTAGCGAATCACAACACACTGGGCCAGCTAACCAATCTGAGCCGATTGCGCAGTTTTGAGGGACTGGCTTCATAGAACCAGGAAACCATCAGACCGTTTTTACAAGGAGGGGCAGAGCAGTGTAGAATAAAGGTAAAATATGCCATTTTTTAAAAACGAAGCATGAACACATGTTAGAGTGCACCCCACAAACACGATCAAGCCTTCGAAAAAATGCGTTTTACCACCCCTTTAAGGCCACTGGAACTGTATGTATGTATGTATGTATGTATGTATATGTATATATATATATATATATATATATATATATATATATATATATATATATATATATATATATATATATATATATATATGATACAGTCTATTTAGGCTATATAGCATTGATTAGCCTACTGTGGAGGGGGAATCCCCCACCGGCAAATCGCACCTTGCATTGCTTAGGTTACAACCATGTTTTTAAAAATTCTTTCTGCATATATGGAACCCCATGAAGTTTTATTTTCTATTTTTTTAACAGAAATGAAAGCGTAGCGTAAGTTCCGCCAGGAAGACTCAATTGTTACGTCATGTATTACCTTCTCATCTATCCAATCGCGTTCTAATACGTGAAGTATAAAAGATCCTTACTTACACTCGTCTGAATTCGCAGATGCTGACGCTTCACTTTTGCTCTCGTTCATTCGCCAAGCCAACATATTTCCGACGATGGATATGTCCCGCCGTATCTCCTGCTACACGTCGCGGTTCCCGCGTTCAGTGCCGTATCTCCCCGTAGGCACAGCGGTCTTCGGAGAGTTTTGATCAGCCTAGGCCTCTCATGAGAAGTTCTTCTCCTCTAGGCTAAAATACCCTGGGTAATCCATCAGATTCCACTTCACGTCATCAAAAGTTTCAACAGCGTCAGCTCAGGCAGGATAATCTGGTAGGAAGAGAACTGCAATGTCATCCTCAACAACTTGCCCAGCAAAATAACATCGCTGTCGCACGGGTGCCATTATCCCGCAGATCACGATCAACCGTCATGAATCAGCAACTCTGCAAGTCAGGAGAGGCGATCTTCTCTCGCTGGTTTCAAGTTCAAGCTCCACTTCCAAGGCTTTCAAGTCGGTTTTTCAAGTTTTTGGTAGGCACTTAACCAGCCACTGCTAATATGTCCCCTTTATCACGATTAAACTTCATCCAGGTAAGTATTTCTCCGTAGCTTCCTAGACCAGCGGCAGAGTTCAAATTGGTCTCCACGGTGATGTGGAGTGTTCCTAATTACTACTGATCTGCAGACTGCAACGGGGCTGAATAGCTCGACTTAAAGGGGAAATGTTCGTAGCACGTTTCCCGTCACCGATATTCCACCGTATAGTGGAAAGTTTGCAAATAACCACTAACAACTGAGTAACTCATTGAATAAATAAATAATAATAATTTTTTTTTTTTTTTTAGCCTACTTAAGAACTGTTATGCATACTGTAGTGGGTATCTCTACAATGGCAGTAATTACAAGTGTTGTAATTCACAAACAACTATTTTTTTAACATATTTAGGCCTACTTAATTCATAATAAGTCCCTTAATACTTAAAATTAGACCTTCAATATTGGAAAATGTGTTCAATTGCTGTGATACTCAAACTTTCCTGGTGACTACTTAATCCACTGATATGTGTGGTAGAAATAATTTATGTGATGGGTATTTCCACATTAATGTACAGAGAAATGCAGACTAAGGAGGATGCTCCGGTCAAAGACCTCATGTACTTAACCAAAAACTGCGTTCTCCTTAGAACTAACAGTCATATTAGTTCCCTTTCGAGAGGTCTCTTCTATTGCATAAGTAGCTTACACTATGGGAAAACTCCTTTTCTCGAGAATATTGAAGTCTTTATGTAAAACGCATTGCAGCTGCACAGCTGACAGCAATGAACGAAGGAGCTTGGTCATTGGCTGTGCTGCGGCAACTTGCTCGAACCAATGACGGGGCGACTCTGAATGCGCGACCAATGAGCGCGCTTCGCGCCCGCGCGCGTCAGAGCCCGCCAAGATGGGCGTGGCCAAGCTATATATTGGGCGCCCCGTCATGAGAGTTCTTTAGATTTAATCTCCTTCAGCGAACACCTTCTTCGCTGGATCCTCCGGATTATTGAAAGCCTTCGCCGCCGTGGAAAAGCATACCAGCGGGATTGCTACGAGGACGTCGGCACCTTCAGCCGCCTTCGAACACCATCCTACTGAGCCATCCGGCGCGCCACACACGCAAGTATTTTACATCTGTTCGCCCCGCGACATTTGTAAAAGAGCAATTTTTCTGAGGCGTTGTTTCAAATGCCTTCCTGCGCGTCGTGCAGAGACCTTCTCCCGGACGGGGATCGTCACATCATCTGCGCTCGCTGCCTGGGCCGGAACCACACAGAAGCTGCTTTGACCAAGGGCGGATGCCCGGAATGTGACGACCTGGGTCTCTCCACACTGTGGGCTCGCTTCGCCGCGAGCGAGCCCATCGCCGCCACCCCTCTGTTTGAGCCGCGCTTAAAAAAAAAAAAAAAAAAAAAAAACGCCGCTCACAGAGGCTTCCTGAACCCGAGCTCAGTGACGTCACGCCGAGCCAGTCTCCGCGTGCTTCACCGCCGCTCTTGCCTTCCCCCGGCCTTGTGACTTTCGGCGCGTCCGAGGACGACGGGGGAGTGGATGACAGCCTGTCCATCGACGCAGCATCTGACGACTGGCCGGGCTCCACTTTCGACCCCGCCCCGTCGACGCTAGCTAGCACGAGTGCGGGCTCCACCATGGATACGGAGATTATCCGCATCCTCTCGAAGGCCGTGGAGGACCTCGGGCTCGATTGGTGTTCTCCGCCAAGTCATGGAAAGCCCCCCACTCTGCGCGCCTAAAGCCTTCTTTTTCTTCTTCGCTCTCCTCAGTGGACTGCGCGAAGGAAAGAGGCTACGAGGGAACGCCGCCCCTCGAGGAGGCCGTGGCCAATCATCTCTGCCCGCCCTCCACCACCGGATGGAAAGCCAAAGCTTCCCACCCCTCGAAGCCCTGCCGCACTACCTCTGCTCTCGCCGGTCGCGCCTACGCCGCCGCCGGCCAAGCTGCATCAACGCTTCACTCAATGGCGGTACTTCAAGTGTTCCAAGCCAAGCTTCTCCGCTCTATGGACGAGTCTGGCCCCGAACCCGAAGCCTTCAGGGACCTACGCAGCGCAACTGATAGCTCTGCGAGCCACGAAGGCCACCGCCCAGTCTATTGCCCGTGCTATGGCTAATTTGACTGTTCTCGAGCGCCATCTGTGGCTGACTGTGACTGAGATGAAGGACGCGGATAAGGCGCCATTTCTCGACGCGCCTATCTCCACCAGCGGGCTGTTTGGACCGGCGGTTAAAGGTTTCGCCGAACGCTTCACTGAGGCCCAGAACGCTTCACAAGCTATGCGTCATTTCCTGCCAAAGCGCTCCAGCTCATCGCAGAGCAGACAGAGACCGCCACAGCCGCAGCGGGCTAGAACAGCTCCCACCGCCTCTCAGCCCGCGCCTCAGGCTGACGCTCGACGCCGCTCGCGCTCTCAAAAGCCGTCCTAGCCATAGAAATGAGAAGAGAGAGTGCGTGTCTCGCAAAAGCCAGACCACTCTCTCTGCAAAAGCTCAAACATTACCCAGTCCCCTTACAGGCGGCTGGATATGTCCATACAGCAGTCAATGGGCCAGTCACAGAGCTCGCTCATCTGCAAACAAACGCCGTTTTTACGGCGACGCACAGAAAACAAAAAATAGTCTTTTTCTGCCTGCGTCACTAAGGGTTAACATGTCCACAAAGTGTGCATTCCCAGATACTGTCAAAACAGTGCCAAATTCATTCCCAGCTAAGGCTGCGCTTCCCATGAATGTAGATCACGTGCCTACGGTCATGTACGCACCACTACACACAAGCACTGTTCACACAGTTATAAATTCATCCCCAGTAAAAGCGGGAAACATTATAAAGGTGACGCGTGTGCCTAACACTGTTTATGCACCCCCACTTATAAACACTGTCCTTACAGTGTCAAACACAACCTCAGCTCAGGCTGCGAGTTTTACAAACACAGCGCGCGCTGTTGTAATCACACACGCGCCCATTCACTCAGCTGCTCAGCGCGTGCCCGCGCCTCTGAGAGCTACGAGCTCAGGCGATTCGCTGGCCAGGTCCCTACGTCACAGCGGCCCGCCCCTAGCCTGTATTCAGCCCATATCTGTACACGCAGCGGCATGGGAAAACATTCCAGATATGCCGAAATGGGTATTGAATATAGTAAAGCATGGATACTCGCTCCAGTTCGCTCGCAGACCACCACGTTTTACGACTGTGGTCGAGACAAAAGTGAGAAAGGAGTGTTCACATGTTCTACGCACCGAGGTGCGCAAACTAATAGAAAAGGGCGCTGTGGAAACTGTTTTCCCCCTCTCTGAGCAGGACAGGTTTTTACAGCCGCTATTTTCTCGTCCCAAAAAAGGATGGCGGTCTCCGCCCCATCCTAGATCTCAGACACCTGAACAGAGCACTAATGATTCGCTCGTTCAGAATGTTAACAACCAAGCATATCCTCGCGCAAGTACGCCCAGGAGATTGGTTTCTCTCAGTGGATCTGAAAGATGCTTACTTTCACATTCCAATAACGCCTCATCACAGGCCGTTTCTGAGATTCGCTTTCGAGGGACAGTCATACCAGTACACAGTACTTCCGTTCGGCCTGTCCCTGGCTCCCCGTACATTCACGAAATGTATGGATGCAGCACTTTCCCCCCTAAGACGAAGGGGAGTGCGAATACTGAATTATCTCGACGATTGGCTGGTTCTAGCACAATCAGAGAGTCAGTTAATAACACACAGATCTTGGATTATCAGCCATTTAGAATGCCTGGGTCTAAGAATCAATTTTGCAAAAAGCATACTATCTCCCAGCCAGAGGATTTCTTTCCTGGGAATAGTTCTAGACTCGATGCAAATGACAGCGCGTCTCTCATCAGAGCGCGCGCTTACCATCCGGCGCCTTGCAACATCATTCAGGGCGGGCGCGCGTGCCCCCGTCAAACGGTTTCAGAGGATGCTCGGTCTCATGGCCTCAGCATCGGCCGTACTCCAGCTAGGATTGTTGCATATGCGCCCTCTCCAACGCTGGCTCAAAGAGCCGCGTCCCTACTCACGCGTGGCGTTCGGGCCACTTTTTAATCAGAGCGATCCACGGCTGTATAAAAGCCCTGACGCACTGGAAAGCCGCCGACTGGTACCAGTCAGGCGTGAGTCTGGGTGTGAACACAAGGAGAAAGATGATAATGACAGATGCCTCCAAAATAGGTTGGCGGGCCCTTTACGAGGGCAGGCCTGTCTCCGGCTTTTGGTCAAACCCGGAGAAGCGCCTACACATAAACTGTCTGGAAATGAAAGCGGTCGCTTTGGCTCTCAGAGCCCTGCTCCCACATCTAAAAACAAACACGTCCTGGTCCGAACGGACAACATGGTGGTAGTGTCGTACATAAATCGCCAGGGTGGACTCAGGTCGAGCTCCATGCATTCAATGGCCAGGAGACTCATTTTATGGTCCCAGCACAACTTGCGCTCGCTGAGAGCAGCGCATGTGCCAGGCGCCCTGAACCAGGGGGCAGACATGCTATCCAGAGACAAGATTCTCCCAGGAGAATGGGCTCTCAACCCGCTGACGATTCAGTGGTTATGGAAAACCTTTGGCAAAGCGGAGATCGACCTCTTCGCCTCCAAGGAGAACGCGCACTGCTCTTTTTTCTTCACGAAAAGCACGGACGCGCTCGCCCAGAGCTGGCCGAGCCGCCCCTTATATGCCTTTCCCCCGATCGCGATGCTGCCACAGGTCATCAGTCGGGTCAGAGAGGAGAAAAACGCAGTGCTGCTGATAGCCCCACTCTGGAAGAACCAAACATGGTTTCCAGATCTGATGCAAATGCAATCTGCACCACGGCCGATTCCACTGAGGCCAGACCTCCTCAGTCAGGCCAGCTTCATGCATGGCCCCTCAACGGGTTCCCAGGAACCTCGCGAGCGGAGCACTAAAAACCATCGCTGAGGCGCGGGCGCCCTCCACGAGACGCTTATATGCCCAGAAATGAAAGTGTTCAGTGACTGGTGTAATGCCAAGGGCCTGAACCCTGAGACATGCGAGATTACGAATGTACTCGTTTTTCTACAAGGGCTTCTGGAGGCGGGCCGCACCCCCTCCACGCTCAAAGTATATGTGGCGACCATCACAGCGTCACACGACCCTGTAATGGAACGTCCATTGGGAAGAAACGACCTAATTATTCGTTTCCTAAAGGGCGCTAGGAGGATGAACCCTTCACGCCCCCCGTCAGTGCCGATCTGGGACCTAGCTACTGTCCTAGACGCTCTTAAAGGGCCCCCGTTCGAACCACTCCGAACCGTGCACCTTAAACAGCTCTCGCTCAAGACTGCGCTCTTGCTGGCACTCGCCTTGGTCAAGAGAGTGGCGACCTGCACGCGCTTTCGACAAGCGCTGCCTGCCTAGAATTCAGTCCTAACGACTGCAGGGTCGTCCTTAGGCCGAAACAGGGGTATATTCCTAAAGTGCTCACCACTCCCTTCAGAGCACAGGTTATCTCCCTAACTGCGGTTTCGTCTCCAGCAGACGAACACGACGCTAATCTACTCTGCCCCGTTAGGGCTCTCAGAGTGTATTTGGAGCGTTCTGCCCTATTCAGACAGACAGAACAACTGTTTGTATGCTTTGGCGACCGTACGAAAGGTTCCGCCATTTCAAAGCAGAGAATCTCTCACTGGATAGTTGAAGCTATAGCGCTGGCTTACGAAGCTAAGGGACTTCAATGCCCCTGGGGAGTCAAAGCACACTCCACCAGGAGTGTGGCTTCTTCCTGGGCACGGTCGAGCGGGATACCGATCGAGGATATTTGTGCGGCGGCAGGCTGGGCCTCACCGTCCACATTTATCAGGTTCTACAACCTACAGGTCCCGACATTGCATTCCAATGTGCTATCAGCATGATGCTAGTTGAACTGCGAGTTCGCATCTAGATTATGTATGTGCTTGTGTCACACTGAGCGCCTTCTAGCCGCTCTGTATTTTTTCCCACATATAAAGCTCGCCTCTGCCGGCTAGTTGGATGATAACTTTGCTTTTTAGCTCAGGCACCTGCCTCTGGCTATCATAAGGCGAAGTTCAGCACGCACGGCGTTTTGCATGGTGTTCCCATAGCGTAAGCTACTTACGCAATAGGAGAGACCTCTCGAAAGGGAACGACTCGGTTACTAACGTAACCTCGGTTCCCTGAGAGGAGGGAACGAGTATTGCGTAAGCTGCCGTGCTTGTGCTTGGTTAGTTCGCTTCAGTCGTTTTAACCTAAAGAACTCTCATGACGGGGCGCCCAATATATAGCTTGGCCACGCCCATCTTGGCAGGCTCTGACGCGCGCGGGCGCGAAGCGCGCTCATTGGTCGCGCATTCAGAGTCGCCCCGTCATTGGTTCGAGCAAGTTGCCGCAGCACAGCCAATGACCAAGCTCCTTCGTTCATTGCTGTCAGCTGTGCAGCTGCAATGCGTTTTACATAAAGACTTCAATATTCTCGAGAAAAGGAGTTTTCCCATAGCGTAAGCTACTTACGCAATACTCGTTCCCTCCTCTCAGGGAACCGAGGTTACGTTAGTAACCGAGTCGTTTTATCAAGTCATTCAAATCACCAGAATTAATCAGCGAAGTAGACTCAAGTGACATTGTCTTTGCTCTACTGTATGATTTACATGTTCATGTATCTTTCTATTCAAGAGTCTCAACTGTATGTTGTGGCCAGCGATCTGCCATCCATGAATGGGGCTATTTCTGCAAAGAGCAACTTGGGAGTCATGTCAGGCATATGCTGTGCATCTGAGAAAAGGATTCTACGCTCAAAAAACAACAGATCAAGTATCATTTAAATTCCACTTTTTGCATCCTGATCAGGGCTGATTGTTCCTTCCTCGTCTTCAATTACGAAAATCGATATGTGGTGGGTCTCCGGTGCGTATGCAGGGTCTGGTTCGGAATGCCCCACAGATAATTTTGAATAGCATGCTGGAATGGTCATTTCAAGGGTGAGTAAGCATATCATTTTTGTCTATCATTTTGGATGTGGTAGGGCTGCTGCTCCCGGCACAGGGGTCGGAGTTTCAACAGCTCGTTTTGCAGCTTCGATTACCGCTCACTGACAATTTTAAAACTTTTCGCTTTGTTCAACCGGAATCATACAAGATGGAGACTCAAGAAGTTCAACGTATAGACAATATTCTGAATGGTCGTTGATGAATTATGTAGCTCATGCGTAGCTATCTCTAGTCACTGATTGGCTTATTATGTCTAGATAATCTATAAATCATATCCCGTGGGCAGATTCATGCAAAATTAGGGTTGTGAGGCACCAACCCAGGAGGAATGTCGTTTAGCTCCTCTCAGCGTTGTTGTGGTCTTTAAAAGCAATTCCTTAATGGAATTCTCCCATTGCTTGAACTTTGAGCGTTGTAACCTTGCAGGTGTTGGTTATGCTTAAACGGCAACATTACACACTAAGTAAGAAAATCAAATCCATCCAACCCCCTTTTATTAACCCCCGTTCGCAATGGTCTCTTTTCCTATTGTTGTATTCAGATTGTAGCTGTGTCTGTTACAGCGTACATGGCTCATGCATCCAGGGGATTCACTCCAGGAGCTTAATACTCCAATTTCCCACATGGTCTCTTCTGATTTAAGTTTTTCACCTCATTTTTACTTGCTTTCTTAAGAATTCTAAGAATGACTCTCAAGGCTCTGTATCACATTATCATTTATAAATTAGTAATAAATTCTGTCCTTTCTCATCTATGATTAAATTCCCCTCTATTTATCCTGACTAACGGAGCACTCCTCTCTAAGCTGGTTCAGGACTCATCAGTTTCCGTCCTCAAAAGCCGCAGTCTATCTCCCTCCCAGTATACTGGTCATTCCTTCAGGATCGGGGCAGCCACTACAGCAGCTGATCGTGGCATTTCTACTTCAGCTATTAAGAGACTGGGCAGACGGTCATCCTCGAAGCTCAGCAAGCTCTCCAGTAATGGTTCAGGTAAATACCTATGCAACTACTGGTGGTGGTGTCATGCGTTATCTATCTGGCGATAGTCTCAGCTTGAATAATTCGTCCTTGCGCCTATCGCTGGCAATACGGTCCTTAGGGGTCTGGCTTCGTGCAGCCTAGTGGCTTTTCTATGCGCGTTTCGTTCATGCGCAGCATTAGCGGCCTAGCGGCTCAGCGAACCTCGTCTTATGCGTGGCTCAGCGTGGCCTTGTCTCTGTGTGGCTCAGCGTGGTCTCGTCTATGTGTGGCTCATCGTAGCCGTGTGTCTGCGTGGCTCAGCGTGGCCTCGTCTCTGTGTGGCTCATCGTAGCCTTGTCTCTGTGGCTCAGCGTGGCCTTGTCTCTGTGGCTCAGCGTGGCCTCGTCTATGTGTGGCTCATCGTAGCCTCGTCTCTGTGTGGCTCATCGTAGCCTCGTCTCTGTGGCTCAGCGTGGCCTCGTCTCTGTGGCTCAGCGTGGCCTCATCTATGTGTGGCTCATGTAGCCTTGTCTCTGTGGCTCAGCGTGGCCTCGTCTCTGTGGCTCAGCGTGGCCTCGTCTATGTGTGGCTCATCGTAGCCTTGTCTCTGTTGCTCAGCGTGGCCTCGTCTAAGTGTGGCTCATCATGGCCTTGTCTATGTGGCTCAGCGTGGCCTTGTCTATGTGGCTCAGCGTGGCCTCGTCTATGTGTGGCTCATCGTAGCCTTGTCTCTGTGGCTCAGCGTGGCCTCGTCTCTGTGGCTCAGCGTGGCCTCGTCTATGTGTGGCTCAGCGTGGCCTTGTCTCTGTGGCTCAGCGTGGCCTCGTCTAAGTGTGGCTCATCGTGGCCTTGTCTATGTGGCTCAGCATGGCCTCGTCTCTGTGGCTCAGCGTGGCCTCGTCTAAGTGTGGCTCATCGTGGCCTTGTCTCTGTGGCTCAGCGTGGCCTCGTCTCTGTGGCTCAGCGTGGCCTCGTCTAAGTGTGGCTCAGCGTGGCCTTGTCTATGTGGCTCAGCGTGGCCTTGTCTCTGTGGCTCAGCGTGGCCTTGTCTATGTGTGGCTCATCGTAGCCTTGTCTATGTGGCTCAGCGTGGCCTCGTCTCTGTGGCTCAGCGTGGCCTCGTCTATGTGTGGCTCATCGTAGCCTTGTCTATGTGGCTCAGCGTGGCCTCGTCTCTGTGGCTCAGCGTGGCCTCGTCTATGTGTGGCTCATCGTAGCCTTGTCTATGTGGCTCAGCGTGGCCTCGTCTCTGTGGCTCAGCGTGGCCTCGTCTATGTGTGGCTCATCGTAGCCTTGTCTCTGTGGCTCAGCGTGGCCTCGTTTATGTGTGGCTCATCGTAGCCTTGTCTATGTGGCTCAGCGTGGCCTCGTCTCTGTGGCCCAGCGTGGCCTCGTTTATATGTGGCTCATCGTAGCCTTGTCTCTGTGGCTCAGCGTGGCCTCGTCTCTGTGGCTCAGCGTGGCCTCGTCTCTGTGGCTCAGCGTGGCCTCATTTTCATGTGGCTTAGCGTGGCCTTGTCTCTGCGGCTCAGCGTGGTTTCGTACATAAAAAAAAAAGGTTATATATATATATAAAAAAAGTTTAAATAAATAAATCCTAAGCGTCAGCAAATGCGTAAACGTCTCATGTAAATTCAGCAGCAGAAAAGTATCTTTTCATATAAAGCTAAGCATGCTCCACTTTTAGATCGTAGAGTTCCGTTCCCACGACGATATCGATGGAACTCTACTATCTATGGAATTGACACATCCATGTCTACCTCTGTTTGCTAACTCTTTTCTTCTTTTATTTTTAGGAACCACATAACATACGGCTGGTGGGTAAACTTTTCTTTCATGTTCTTTGGGGGTGGGCTTCGTCCAGTGGAATTATTCTTCCACCCATTTTTGGGGGTCGGCTGCGCCCCTGCCTTCATCTTCAGGCAGGATATGCAGAATCTGTACCCTCGGATCGCGAGTTATGGACGGGGCCTACGCCAAAGAACTTTGTGTATATATGGCTTGCTGGGCTGTTAATAAAATGCATCATTGTACAGTATCTTATCTCCGAGTCTTTCTGGTAGAAATTAAAGCGTGGCGTAAGTTCCGCCAGGAAGACTCAATTGTTACGTCATGTATTACCTTCTCATCTATCCAATCGCGTTCTAATAAGTGAAGTATAAAAGATCCTTACTTACACTCGTCTGAGTTCGCAGATGCTGACGCTTCACTTTCCACCATCCTCCCCACCTCCACCAAGAAGGTCTTCGCTCCATCCTTTCACCACCATCAGGTCGGTCCCTTCCATAACCCCAGGGGGGTCGGCTGCGCCCCTGCCTTCATCTTCAGGCAGGATATGCAGAATCCGTACCCTCGGATCGCGAGTTATGGACGGGGCCTACGCCAAAGAACTTTATTGTGTATATATGGCTTGCTGGGCTGTTAATAAAATGCATCATTGTACAGTATCTTATCTCCGAGTCTTTCTGGTAGAACTGCCTTTGAAGACGTAAATTCAGTTGGATGAGTTGTGTTTCTTAGTGTAAAATGGAAATGCATGGTCATTTTATAAATACCATGTTTATTCGGGATTTGAACCTGTATCATTGAAATGACTGAAACCTATGTTCTACCTCTCGACCACAACTTTTCTCACTGAGAAATGCCCAGAAGTTCTGTTGTTCAGCCAACGCTATCTCACGACCAATTCGGACGAATTTGTACGAGTGATTAAAAAGTGGCTAATTCGTATGAATTCGTACGACCTCACTCGTACGAATTTGTACGATTTGTCTAAACCCACGTGATGGGTAGGTTTAGGGGCGGGGTCAGGGGTAGGTCATTCGTACAAATTCATACGAATTGGGCAACTCGTAAAATATGTACGATTTAGCTAAAATCGTACTAATTCGTACGAGTGAGGTCGTATGAATTTGTACAAATTAGCCACCTCGTACAATTCATATGAATTGCCGTGAGATCGGGCTGGTTCAGCAGTCAGTGTGCACGCACGTGAGAGAAGCGCTCGTCAATCGTCTCATTCCTCAGTAGTTTAGCGTCATTGATTACACCTAATTTATTTTCTCTGACTGCGAGATATGCCTATTTTAACTTTTGATTCATAACATGTTCTGCTCTAAAAGTTTGCTATATTCTATTTAAAATGTAGGCTACTTTTACATAATTACGTTTTGCTTTTGTTCAATTTAACCAAATCTGTTGTAGCCTATAGCCTATTTAAAAGTTTTTTTTTTGTTCTAAAAGTTTGTTCTATTCGGTTTCGTTTGTTTATTTATTATTTTTTTTTTTACATATTCAATCAGTCTCATTCTTGTTTTTTTACAAGACGTTTTGCTGTGTTTTTTTTAATAAACAGATAGCCTACAAACAGCTAGCTATAATAGTTCACTGTTGGTACAAATAAAAGTATATAGCCTATGTATAGGCTACTACATGTATACTATGTATACTGTAAATTGTATGATCGTTTGTTTAAATAAACATTAACCAAATTGTCTTTAATAATACAATTATTACTTTAACATGCAGTTTCTACTCCACCAAACAAAAACTTGTTTCATTATTGTACAGCAAATGTCAAAATCATTTTGATTTTTCATGTTTGTTGTAGGCTTATCTGGAAATGACCATAGTTGTAGTATTTAATTCTTACTGTTAATTTACATTTGCCCCACTTACGTTTCAAAATGCGGCAATTGCTGCTGTTTTGCTAAATGTCCCTTTGCGCCACCTGGCGGTCATTTCGCGAACGACTTTGAAATGCGACTGGTTTATTTTTGCCGCGGTGGATTTGCCACACCACTTGTCGCGGCGGTAATAGGCATTCTGGTTGAGTAACTACTGTACATCCCAGGGTACCTAAATCAGGGGGCAGACATCCTGTCGAGGCAGGGGCCGAGGCCCAGGGAATGGAGACTCTACCCCGAGGTGGTGGAGCTCCTGTATAAGAATTTCAGTTGTGCCTGGGTAGACCTGTTTGCTTCCATGGAGACATCACAATGTCCACTGTGATTCTCTCTCAGCCATCTAGCCCCTCTGGGGTTGGACGCTATGGTGCAGGCGTGGCCGAGGTCACTTCAGTACGCATTTCCCCCGATTGCTCTGCTCCCAGGAGTTCTGGAAAGGGTTCGCCGGGACAGGGTCAGTCTACTGTTGCCTACATACTAGCCCAGTTATATGCCTTGAAGTGGAGGTTATTCACTTCATGGTGTGGAGAACACAAGTTGGACCTGGTTAACCGCCCGTTGGGTGTAGTGCTGGAGTTCCTGCAGGAATGCTTCTCCTCAATGTTATCCCCCTCCACACTGATGGTGTCCGTGGTGGCACTAGCTGCTTACCACATCCCTTTGAGTGGAGTTTCTCTGGGGAGACACCCTTTGATAACACGTTTTAACACTAGCTTTGTTCAAGCCCATTGAAGAAGTTTCTGAGAAATCCATTACTCTAAAAACTATCTTTCTTCTTGCTATTTCGTCTCTCAAAAGAATTGGAGACATTCAAGCACTCTCGGTCTCTCCCTCGTGCCTGGAATTCTTGCCTGGCATAGTAAAGGCCTTCCAGGCTATGTTCCTAAGGTCCCCACTAATATTGTTAGACCATTAGTACTGCAGGCTTTCTATCCTCCTCCTTTTCCGACGTCAGACCAAGAGAAACTAAATCTGCTCTGCCCGGTGAGGGCCCTAGATGCTTATGTCCACAGAGCTTCCATGTGAAGGAAATCTAAACAGCTCTTTGTTTGTTTTGGGTCACCCAAGAAGGGGTGTCCTGCATCTAAGTAGAGGATGAGCAATTGGCTGGTTGAGGCTATCTCATTTGCTTACGAGTCGGCTGGTCAGCCTTAACCTTTGGCTATGCAAGCTCACTCGACTAGGAGTATGGCTGCTGCTAAAGCTTTTTTTTCAGGTATATCCCTCCATGATTTTTTGTGATGCGGCAGGCTGGTCCTCACTGCACAAATTCATAAGGTTCTATGATCTTGACTTCAGCTCCACTCCAGGGGTACAGGTGCTTTCGTCCGAATATACGCTTTGACTTCACATGGACGGACATTTGCTCTTATGGCGACGTGGGTATTAGCGTTCCCGCAGCATTTCGAGGCTGATCGAGTTCCCTTGAAATGGAACGTCTCGATTACGTATGTGACCCTAGTTCCCTGAAGAGGGAACGAGAAGCTGCGTCGCCCTGCCATACTCTTGGCATGCCCATGATCGACTTCCTTCAGCCTATCAGAAGCTAGCGCTATTGTGATTCAGGGGTGCTTTATAGTTTCCTGTTCGATGACGCCACCCGCCTATGACGTTCCGTCTCACCATTGGACTAATTCGTTTCGCGAGTCATTTCCCCCATTTGCAATCAAAACATGATGTTTAAATGAGGTATATTAGGGCACATGTGTTAAACACCAAGTTAAAGAAAATTTAAAAAATATGCTTTTTCTTACTCATAGCCTACAAGAGGGCATCAGGAGGAGAAGGTACAGTATCAGGCAGGTCAGTACAAAACATTAGGCCTAGCCTAGGCCTATGTGTTAAATTCCAAATGCATACAGGTACACTCTATTGTTTTTTTGTGAGATTCCATATAGAATGTGTTTTTAAGTCTCCTTATAGACAGTATATGCCCTTACACATTTGTCCTTACTTTTACAAGATTATTACTGGCTCACAGTTTTTTTCTTTAGGTACATGATATCCTTCAATAGTACCATAAACACATGTGAAGGTTTATGCACTTTGTACTTCTGCCACAAGAGGGAGACATTGACCCATGTTATTTGGATTGTTTCAGAACTTCTCTGGAAAACTGCACAGTTTTCATCTGATTTTATTGTGCATAAGACAAACAACACAGTATGACCCCTGGCAAATCTTGCTCTTAGGAGACTTATAATGCTCCTGATCCTGAGAGAAATATTCCATACTTATTGTCCCAAATGATACGTTAGGGAAGTGATGCATGTTAAGAGATGAGAGTAGAATATACCAGTTGTGTGACGTGCTGATAGATTCTTAGTC